>OZ007571.1:67695441-68295441 GCA_963931925.1 Onchidella celtica
AATAGAGTTGAGGATAAGGACAGGATTATGGACAGGTACGTATGCATACGCCCCCCTAGCGCAAAAAGCTTGGGGTACGTACGTACAAGTAATAACAGCCTTTGTCTTTAACCATGTTATAGAACGAGACAGTTACTAGTATATTATTATTATCATTGGTATTATCATATGTCGAGAAATATTTTTTTTTCACCATAGGTGCTTATATTTTTGCATGAAATTATTTGACTATTATTTCAAATCAGTTTTGCATATTTCAAACATCGTGGGCAAGGAAGTTTGGGTCTGAGTGCTGGGAGGGTTAATGAAGATCTTTGCCACGTGCAGGAACAGAGAGACTCTTGCACACCTGGGACTGTTTTGAGGTATAGATAAATGTATTGTTGTCATTAATTAACCCAGTCTGTCATTGTACATTGACAACTGCAGAAAACAACCTTTAAAGTAAAGGTTGACGTCCATCTGCGCTGAGGTGCAATGGAAAAAGCCAGTATACGCTAAATAACAGACTTTTATATGGGACACAAAGAACATTTCTGCCTTATGCCCCGTTTGTTCTTTTTTCAAATTTCCATTTTGTCATGACCAGAGGCAACTACTAGTCACACAAAACTACAAGACCAATCGCCGGGCAGTAGCCGATTTTTGGTTGGCCGAGTTGTTGAATGGTGATGTCACCACATTGTGTTTCCATGAGATCCAGTCTATAGTTCCTTCGAAAACAAATGGACCACCTTGGTAAAACCCTTAGTCTACAAACAAGTCACTTGTTACCGATTTTAATACAAGGTTATGGAGTAATCTCCTGACATAATAGTCTTGCAATTTAAATGAGAAAATACGCTTTAATTAAGACAAAATGGTTTAGAGTAATGCCACGCCAAATTTGGATACGCGGATTTACCAAGGGGGAAAGTTATCTTGAAACCTCATAATTCATTTATTTTGTTTGGCGGGGTCTTCAGTTGGCTGGTGCACGAGGTCTCGTTGAAAGTCAGTGTTGTGACGTCATCCTCCAACTTATTGGACGATCCAAATCTGCTGGTGTGCGCCGGCTCAAAGGGGGTTTCTCATACTAAGCCCGGAACGACACAGTCAGATGGCGTCAGCAAAATGTACACCCAAGAAATAACGGCAGAAGCTGACTGTGTCTGACCGGGCTTAGTATGATAGGATCTTCTCAGATTTACCACTGGAAAAACATAGGAAATTTATTATGTTCACTTCAAATCTGCCAGAAGCTGACTGTGCCGTTTCAGACTTAGTATGATACACCCCTTAAGGGAGGTAACATACTAGGGCCGGTCAGACACAGTCAGCTTCTGGCATTATATCTTTGGTGTATATTTTGCTGGCAGCATCTGGCTGTGTCTGACCGGGCTAAGTATGATACCGCTCCTAAGTGTGTGGCCACATGTCTAGCGATGAGCCAAGCGGTGAGCTACACTGTAGCGAAGCGACGGAAATAAATGCATTAAACCTAAACTAGGTGTCCACACCACTAGCGATTATCGCTAGCTAGGTGCTCGCTGTGAGCGACGATAAATAACTTGCCATTTAACATCGCTCGTCGCTCAAGCGATGTGTCGTGACCTCGTGCCCTCCTGTAGGAGTGAGTTTTTTTCATTTTTTTTTATTTTGCGCACTTGCATTTTCTGTCCAGTGCCTCTTTCAAGCATATCATAAATAAAAGGCTTTTTTAACCTCCGAGCCTTAAATTCTACAAAATATCACATGCATCGGGAGACGTAAATTTTGGGCGTGGGCATATTTTGAAAGATATTGATGCTCACTTTACTTTTAAATAATTTAGTTGATTTTGATTCCCAACTGAATTGATCCATGGAAGTATTGCGATATTTTGAGCAGATAAAAAAAAAAAAAAAAAAGAAATGACGCATTTCCTTCCAATAGGATTATGCATCTCAATTTGCACACTGTTGATCGAAACACAACTGACATATTGTCAATCTGTATATTTCCGGTTTATAAGTCAACTAGCATACAATGGACAAAGACAAAACCTTCGAATTTATATCTTTAATCCAAGAAAGGCCTCAACTATGGCAAAAACAACACAGAGACTTTATGAATAGAGACATCCGGACCAAGATGTTCAATGAGCTGGCTCAGTCAACAGGAATATCAGGTATGCTCACATTTATTATAATATGACTATGACTATCTCCACTCACAGTCACACACCATCTTCATGTCATTCATAACATTCATTTAATAATCATGTAATTTTGCATGTTCGTGATCGCTGTTGTGACCAAATACAAGTATGAAATGATACAATACATATAATAAGGCTGTATTTATAACATATATTTTTCAAGCATTTATAAGGAAATGTATGAAAATACCGCTATCCTCTTCAATATTAGTTGATGTATAAAGGATTTTCAATTTGGCCTCAATGTACTTTTTGTACGTTCTCTCCCGAACCAGTATTTCTATTTCTTTATTATAATATTAGAATCCTTTCACATTGCAGTGGAAGAAATGAAAAGTAAAATACATCGTCTTTGAGTAATATTCATATAAGAAATTTAAATATAATTTTCTTGCCAAGCCACGGCACCAGGACCAATAAAATATTGCACCAGTTGCTCTCTCATCCATGTTGCATGTTGTCCTGGTCGACCTTGGTAGCATCCCACCCGACTATCATCATCTTGGGCTGAAGCATCATCCCACGCTTCGTTTTCCGTTTCCATTCTTTTCAAACCTTCAATGTCAATAATTGCATTATGCAATGCGACGGTAGCAAGGACAATCTTAACAGCAGTGTCAACTTTTGTTGATATGGCCGTCTTCAACACTCGCCATTTTGCTGCTAGAACCCCAAAGGCACACTCGACACAACGCCTTGCTCTCGAGTGACGATAATTAAATATTTTCAGATCACGTGTTAATTTTGAATTGATGGGAGTCATTAGATAAGATTTTAGAGGATAAGCTGCGTCTCCAATGAGAAAATAGGGAAGACGTATATCTGAATTCTTTAGAGCAGCGTCTGCTGGGAGTTCAGCGATGTTTGCGTCAATCTGAGCTTTTAGCTCAGATCTTGAAAATATTCCACCATCACTTTCTTTTCCATAAGCTCCAACTTCTATTGAAATAAATCTTAAATCTGGATCTGCAACACCTTGAAGGACAATGGAAAAGTAATGTTTGTAATTAAAATAGTTTGAGCCTGAACTGGCAGGTGCCTCAATACGAACGTGTTTTCCATCAATAGCACCGATTACTTTGGGAAAATTGCCAATTTTAAAGAACTTATCAGCAACTTCCATGTACGAATCTTTTGTGGGTTCCTTAACGTACAACGGGCTGAGTTTTGACCATAAAGCAGTAACAGTTTCCTCAATGATGTTTGACACTGTACTCTTTCCCAATCGATATGATTATGCTAACGATCTAAAGGACATTCCCGTTGACAAATACCTGTGGAAAAAAAACGAAACAAAAAAACAACGACCAGTATGGACTTGGTGAAATTTCATATCATCTATACTATAAAACAGAATGTAATTAACTTAATTATCTCTGTAACTAATGATAATATTATTTCTGTTTCTTTTCCAAATTACAGAGGATATGTGCAAGAAAAAGCTCAAGAACCTTAAGGACAAGATGAGGGAGGTGACAAGTAAGTGGCCCAAGACCAAGAGTGGACAACCCGCCTTTGTCACTGGCGAAGAGTTTGTACGCTGGCCCTTCTACAAGGCCTTACTGTTGATGAAGGACCAGTTTGTTGGCAGGGATCTGAGCGGCAGCTTTCATGAGGGAAATGGAAAGGACAATTCGATTGTCTCCTCTGCAGAAAGTGATGAAGAGACTCTGCCGGCCACACAAGCAATACCATCCACATCATCTGCTGCTACTACAACTCCTCCTGGTCCTACACCACGCCATTCAGCACGAGCACCTCAAACTCAAACCAAAAGAGCGCGAATGGCGGAGGAGTTTTTATCTCTAGAAAGAGAAAAAATGAACAGTATGAAAAAGATAATGGATGAGGCAGAGAAGCCCAAAGGTGAATGGGACACGTTTTGCTCATCAATTGCTTGTGACCTCAGGAAAATAACTGACCCATTTTTAATAATGCAGGTAAAATCTCATATCAATAAAACCATAAGTGATACTGTATTACAACAATTACAGCAAAATATATACCCAACAGCCACTACACAGAGTGTGGTTTTCGGCGACGAGGAGTGCTATCGCACCTATGAGCGCATGTAAATGCTTTTGTTCTAATTTTTTGTTTTAATAAACTGTTATTCGTTTATCTGTTATATCTTCTTGTTGTTCAGTCAATTCATTTACTGTGTACAGAATGAAGTAATGAAACAAAATGAATATACCGTAGCTAGTTTGTGAGTTATCTTAATAGTGGCATTAGCAATAATTATTGTTATTCAAGCCCAACAAGGTCCATAAACTTATTATTAATTCTATTGTGTAAATAAGAACAAGACATTAAACCAGTCCCTGCACAGGACTCAAATTTATTGTTTTTCTCTCACCCACACAAAACAGCAGTGTTAGTAGGCACCCGCACATGGATCAAATTAAGACATGACTTGTCTACTATTTTCACTAAGGACATAAAGAAATGTTGCAAGCAAGGATTGTACTCTCAACCTCTCCATGACATCACCGAGCATCAGGACAACACACAAAGGTTTAGGAAAATTTGCAAAGCTAATGTTTTATCTGTAAGAACACCAGAATTGCAATAGGCATTAACTTACCGTAAAGTTAGTGCTAAACGCTCCTCAGCAGATACTGGCTGTCTGTATCCGGAGTGTTGTTTTGTAATATCATCTTCAACATGAGCGAGAATCGCTGCAAATGTACTTGGAAACATTCGAAAGTAAGAATGAAATCTGTCACTATCTTGTTCAAGGTCAGGCATCAGGTCATGAAATTCTCCATATGTATGCCTGAGACTATTGATAGGATGAACCCAATACCCCCTATCATCACAAAAAAGAATGTCTTGTCGTATGTATGGCGACGGTTCCAACAGCTCACTCAAAAGAACACGTCTTCTTGCATCCATATTGAAATAGTGTATGAAAATGAGGCTGGCTGAATGAATCTCAGCGAGCTACAAGCGAGCCACTGAGCTAGCTATAATCGCTTAAACCGTCCACACCATGAGCTATTGCCTAGCTAGGGGCTAGCCTGTAGCTTGAAAATCCATAGCTAGTGGTGTGGCCACCCAAGCTCCATCGCTCACAACACGACCGTCGCCTGATCACTGTAGAAAGATGGGGCATTATTTAGTTCTATTGATTAATGCTAGAAAGCGAATTTATCCTAGACTGGCGTATACTGTCTTTATCCGTGACACGGCAGTGCGGCCCACCTGTCTGTGAGACACCGGATTTCTTACAGGGTTATGTGGTTATAGGTTATCAACACACCTGTCTGTACAACATGATGTCACTAATGTTATCATAACAAATTTATCCTTATCTTCCTGTTATTCATCAATTTGACACGACCTTCACAGGTGTCATTTCTAAAGACCGAGCATGTCGGCCATGTTCTTGCGTGAATTGTTGTCCTAATGTAAACAACAAGGGCGGATTGTAACATCACTGTAATGATTACTACCTTGCACGAAATCATTATGGTATATTATATCATAGCCGTCAGCAAAATAGAATGTTACATTTTAATGCTGTCATTGCTCTATGATAATGGCATACGCCAGACCTATGCCAAAAAGGCAACTGACGGTTCACTGCATTCCTGAGTATGATGACCATCAAACAATATCACAGAAAAAGAAATGCGCAAATAGGAAAATGCAATAATCCAATTGACTCATAATGGCATAAGTCACCAAATGACAGGAAAAAAAAACAGTTAACATCTCAAAAGTGTCAAAAATGGCTTACGCCATTAGCGCAAACCAGTGACGATGTTAAATAATCATAAAACATGGAGCAAGAAGGCCAGCGGCATATTTTCAGCCTGCAGTGATATGAAAACTTAAGAAATTGTAAAAAAAAAAAAAGCACCCAATATTTCTGGCGTATTTGACAACTGTCCATATCATAGAAGTCTGTCCACATATATTAAGGCCTGTCCAATGTACGGTCTGCGGGCCAGAATCCGGCCCGCCGAACACTTTAATCCGGTCCGGCCAATTCAAAATGCTTCCTCTGTCTTTTTGAACAAATCTGATAACCTTTTCTAACAACATTTTAAAAAGACTATGTGATAATTATATTTAATCTTAGTGCCGCCTACCAAATGTATCCTGCTAAATGACATTTCAACAGCTAAAACTGAGTGACCTGCCATGGAATTAAGTTATTGCATCCGTGGTTTTCGTTCAAAAAGCGAGTTACGTCTTTATTGTAGGAAGTTTCGCTGCCCTTGGCATTTACACTTTCATTTTTTCTTCTTTTCATTTTTTCTTGTTCTTTTTTCTGTGTGTGTGTGTGTGTTGTGGTGGGTTTTTTTTTTGTGTGTGGTAGAGATGAGTTGTTTTTTTTGAATTTTGCCAGGGCAGCGGCCTTGTTCGGCCTGCTGTTCTCGACTTTCAACTGCCAAGGTAACTTTTAACGTACGCAACGTGCACGGGGGCCCTCCGAGTTTGTCGTTCTTATTCGAGAAGACTAGGGGCTCGATCCTACCTACCATAGGATCAGGGACTGGAATTTTTCCCCTTAAAAACAAATTCCAACATGCCTGCACCGACCGGGGATCGAACCCGGTGCTTTCGGCTTGGGAGGCGAGCAGCTTGACTCTAGACCAATGTGTCCCCTCTAGTTCAAAAAGGCTGGACAGCCCTGGTTTATATAACTGCAACCAGATATTTTTCCAGAATGTTCTTTCCTCTACTGACAACAACAACACAAAAACTACTGCAGTAGATACAATATTGTTTTGTTTCATGCCGACAAATTCAATAGAAATAAGTTTCATATTTTAATTAATCTATCTCTTAAAACATAGGAGAAGGGATGTGATTATAATGTGACTGTTTTGATTTTTTTTTACTGTTTAAATTGACATGTGCGACAACAACATAATTCATGTCATTTTTTTTTTATCTATCGTTCCCTCATTATCTCAGAGATATCAAGTGCTTGAGATTAACTATGTAGTCACTAGAGACCTGTAAATGAGTCGCAGATGTGAATATATTTCATGAGAGCAGATAGGTCTTAGGTCGTAGAACGCCTCAGTACAAACTTAAACTGGGGCAAAGAGAGAGAGAGAGAGAGAGAGAGGGGGGGGGTGGGGGATGATAGAGAGAAAAGAATTAAGTGTATTGGCAAAGTCATAATGTGGGGAGAACTCAAGGCCGAAACACCCAAGCCGATTTTTGATTGGCAAACTAATTGGATGGTGACGTTACGAAACGAGTTTCAATCGGACCCAACTAGTTGGATGTTGAGAGAGATCTCATTGAATGTCAATCTGGCGACATCAATGTCCCACTACTTGAGTCTCATTGACCCTAGCGGGGGCCACGATAGTCCAGAGGCAAGGTGCTCGCCTCTCATGCCAAAGGTACCGAGTTCACATCCCGATCGGTGCAGGCATGTTGGAATTTTGGGATCTGTTCTCATATTTTTATGTCCCTGATCCTAATAATGGTAGATCGGATCGAGCTCCTAGTCTTCTCGGATAAAGCTGAAAAATTCGGAGGTGCCATGTGTAGGTTGCGCAGCTTAAAGATACTTTGGCAGTTGGAAATCGTGAAGAGCAGGCCGTACAAGGCCGCTGCCCGGGCAAAATTCTAAAAAAAACAAAAAAAACGAATTTCTAACACAGCAAGAAAATTAAAAAGAAGAAAAAGTGAGGTGTAAATGTCAAGGGCAGTGAAACCTTCTAAAATAAAGACCTGAACTGGCTTAACACCATCCAACTAATTGATCTTCAATGTCATGACGTCACCATCAATCTAGACAGCCAATCAAAATTGACTAGTGCATGTCGGGCGTTTAATGAAGAAACACGAATTAGAATCAAGACAATTGTAGCAAACTTTGATATTAGAGTTAATTTGACCTTCATTGGGCTCAAAAACCACTTTGAAAATGAAAAAAATAATCAACATAAAACTTCAAAGAACTTCACATAATCATAGCTGAATACACACGGCCTTACTGTGAATGCCCAGTCGTCAAGTTTACGTGGGTTGTACTGCAAAAAAAAAACCCGGATGTGTTCGGTAAGACAAATTAAAAGCCGGTTACGATGTTTAACTCCCGCACACACGCGGTTGGTGTATAATATATGAAAAGAGCAGCTTAGATCGCTGTATTGTGTGACAATACCCCTCGGCTTTACTTTTTTGGGGGTCGTTTTAAATCCTGGAGGATTAGCGAATTTCGGTTAAATGGATGACATTTTGTGTGTGTGTGCGCCTGTCTGTCTGTCTGTCTGTCTGCGAATTTTGTATTTTGTACACTTCTTTAATTCCATCTGGGAAACTTGCCTTAGTGTCATTGCAGCCCCTGTTACAACTGGAGCAGATATGGCGTCTCCACAGTGCAGCGCCGGTCGGCGGGTTGTTGGTTTTTTTTTTCTGGGGGGGGGGGGGGGTGAAGGAGGAAGGGGGGGTGGTGGTAGGGATGAATTTTATCAATTTTCCCCGGGGCAGCGGCCTCTTCTGCCTGCTCTTTTCGATTTCCAACTGCCAAGGTATCGTTAACGTGCTCAGCGTGCACACGGACCCTCCGAGATTTTCGTCATTATCCGAGCAGACCAGGTACTCGATCCTACCTCCCATAGAATCGGGGACAGGAAAATAATATTAGTTTAGAAAAATCCCAAAATTCCAACATGCCTGCACCGACTGGGATTTGAACCCGGTACCATCGGCCTGAGAGGCGAGCACCTTGCCTCAAGACCACGGTGTCCCCCACGGTGTGTGTGTGTTTATGAGTGCGTGTGTGTTTGTGGTACGGCGTGATGTTGTTGGGTGACTGGTAGGACGGGATGCACAGACTCATAAAGTCATGCACGCTTAGACATACGCATACAGTCATACACACACACATACCCATGCGTAGGCTACATTAGACATACACACAACCAACAAACACCAGGCCTCTTCTGAGTTTTCAATGTTTCAACATCAATCACAATGTCACCACTGTAAACCTGACACACACACATATCCAACACAAATGCGTACACATACGCATATACACATATGCATACACGTACACATATACCCGAACACACACACACATCTACATACATGTACACACACATACAGATACCACCGGGTTTGTTTGTTGGTCTTTTTTGGGCTGTTGAGATTTTTCTTCACAATTCAGCACAATGAGGCCACGTCAAAGATGAGGCTGAGGTCACTGACTGCGTAGATTTCCCCACAAGAAGAACAATTAATCTTGTAAACGGCTATGCCGCGGGTATACAGCAAAATTGTTGTATCTCCAGTGACATGAATTAATTGGGGTTCATAATTATGGCAAAACTGTAATAATGACAATCTGCTTCTTGCAATTTTTTCGTTATTCCGCTATCTTTAAACAGTTCCAAGTTACAGAGAAGCAGTATTGTTGTATTTAAAAATGCAATCATTGAGACCAATATTGTGGTATTTCCGAGACAGCTCCCATTATTCATATCACTGGAGATACAACAATTTTGCTCTATACCCGCGATGCTCACTTCTGGTTGCCAATCCTAGAATCTCATCTTGCACTCAGGTACGTAATGAATATACAGGTGCATGCGTGCGCCGACATAGTGGACTTCCTTGTCAGTGGGGCGGTCTGACACTGACAGAAGCAGCACATGGACTTCGTTAGCCTTGGTTAGGGAGGGGGTCGTCCTTAAAGTACGTAAGGTGGAATTTGGTGAATTTTGACATGTCGCCTCGTTCCCGCAAGATATGCTTTTCATGCGTTTGACTTCATCCAATTCCTTTCTACCCCGACATGAGCATACCTTTCTGTATGTATGTCTGTGTGTCTGTCAGTCTGTCTGCCTGCCTATCTGTCTGCTTCGCCGGCCCGTCCGTCCGTCTGTCTCTGTCTGTTCGGCATTCGGTCTGTCTGTCTGTCTGCCTGTCTATCTGTCTGTCTCCGTCGGTCCGTCCGTCCATCTGTCTCTGTCTGTTTGTCTGTCTGTCTGCCCCCCTGTCAGCCTGCTTATCTGTCTGTCTGTCTGCCTATCCATCTGTCTGTCTATCTACCCATCTTTCTGCCTGTCTGTCTGCCAGTAGAATGGCGACTGTTCATAATAATAAGCCTTTAATGTTTTCGACTTTAAATAGCATATTACATGGATCAGTCTGACTGTTTCATTGGATACTTGCTTTTTAATGTAGTTAATTTGTATTATTATGTAATATTGCTACAATTTACTTTTTGAAAAAAAAAGGAAATTAAGGCAAATTGTTTAACTCAGTACCATAACTGAAAAGCGTACGTATGTACACACCTCAGAAGCCCCCCTCCTCAAACCCATCCAACTCCCACATGCACTGGGAGCCTCCCCCCCCCCTCCCCATCCAACGTACATTTCCATGCATAGGGGGCATCACCCCCTCTCCCCCCCCCCCACCACTACCTGCACCTCTAAACGTTGTTTACGTACTTCATAGATGCCCCCTGCCACTTTCCCGACCTGTGGCCGTATGCATAATCAATGCGTAAACTAAAGTATATACGTTAACTGGAGTTAACACGGGAAATGAATACAATTTCTCGTGTTAACACCAGTTAACGTATTTACTTTAGTTTACACATTGATTATGCATACGGCCACTGAATAGGTAAGTGAAACGACAGAACAGAACAGGTTACGCCCCTGCCGTCTCTCCAGCTACCATCAAAGTTGACCTGTCGCTGACAGACAGTGAGCCAGCTTGTAGACAAGGTCACATGACCTGTGACCCCGCCGCTTTTGATCTTTGTTCTGCACATACACACAAAAAAGTGCAAGCAAGAAAAAATGTGGTCGGATGTCATATACCATCAGTGATAGATCTAGATGTGAATAGGACACACGAGGTAGCTTTGAACTTAGTCTCAAAAGTATGTTCTGTCCTCCGGGCTAAAGACAGAGGGAGATGATCATCAAGTTGATGAGGTTAACGGAAGAGAAAGAGAAAGAGAGAGGGAGAGAGAGAGAAGACAGAGAGAGAGAGAGAGAGAAGAGAACGGGAGAGAGAGAGAGCAAGGTCAAGAGTAAGAGAGAGAAAGAGAGAGGGAGAGAGAGAGAAGACAGAGAGAGAGAGAGAGAAGAGAACGGGAGAGAGAGAGAGCAAGGTCAAGAGTAAGAGAGAGAAAGAGAAAGGGAGAGAGAGAGGAGACAGAGAGAAAGAGAGAGAAGAGAACGGGAGAGAGAGAGCAAGGTCAAGAGTAAGAGAGAGAGAGAGAGGAGTGCGGAGAGAGAGCGGACAGTGACAAACAGAGAGTCAGAGAGGTGGTGCCAACCACCTGCGAAGAGAGAGAGAGAGAGAAAGACGAGATGAGAAAGAGAGAGAGAAAGGAAAAAGAGACGGAGAGAGACACAGAGTGACAGAAAGAGAGAGTAAGAGAACGAAAGGGAGAGAGGAGGAGAGAGAGAGAGAGAAAAAAAGAGAAACAGGAGAGAGAGAGAGAGAGGGGGGGGGCGGGGGAAAGATTATTACAATGAATGCAGAACACTAACTCATTACTGACTGGCGGTGTGATATAAAAAGGTAACACTGAGAAGTGCATAAGTGAACAAAGTTATTTCTTCCACCTTTTTAGTGCAATGTTCTAAGTATCCTGCTGAGCTCAGTATGGACCAATGCAGAAATGTTACCAAGACCCACTTACATACAGCTCGTTTACTAAACTTTCAACGTGGCCCAGTGCCACATATGTGTATGTAGTGTAGATAAGAGGTTGAAATCCGAAAAAAACCTTTGCAGTATTGACTTGCTGGTATCATGTAGAGGTTACTGTGTAAATATGTTACCTGAGATAGATTGAAAGGACATGTTTGAATGGATGGCCCTGTGCAGTTCGGAGTCTGTGTGACAAACTGAATTCGAATTCGAGTTTGAGTTTGGAGAAATCACGTCGACCCGACAACGGTGATAATTATTGTGCTAGGAAAAAGCAAGATCACAGATAGAATGTATTAGAACGATAGAAGCGCTCACCAACCACTCGCTATGACAAATATCGACGGTGGGACGAAAATCCTTGCTCGTTTCTGAGTCAGTTTTGAGTCTGAGCTTGGAGAAACCAGAGAGAATGTATTTATAGAGAGATCTCACTTCCGCCACATCGCGAAACTAGGCCGCTGCGGTAAACAAGAAATTGGAGAATTGAAAGAGACCGCCCTCACCAAAGATAGTGTGCATATGTGTTTACTGTGGTTTGTTCATATTTTTGGGCTGATTGAAACTATTTAGAGTCGTTTGTAAGCTCTTACGCCTCGTGGAAATGCACAAACAGATATTGTTTACCGCAGCGACCTACTTTCCGCTTCATGCTAACAGTGGTTTCGCGGCGCCTCCCGGGTCTGGCAGTGCAGATCGACCAATAGTGAAACCTTTCTATACATACATACTGTCTGGAGAAAGCACGTGGACACAATAACGATCACACTGTGCTAGGAAACAGCAACACGATAGACAGAATCTAACGGAATGATAGGACAGAAGGAGACACTACCAGAAACGCCCACCAACTGAAGACAGACATTGATGGTGAGACGAAAATCGTACCTCATCTCTAAATGAATTTCCTTTACACACCTCATGGGGAAACTCTAGATATTATGATTTGGATGTGTTCTTTATGATCAAAAGCTTGAACGCGAAAACAGGGTCTTCTTCTGTACTGTCGTTCTGTTCTAATAATATTTCTGTCTACAATTATTCTGTCTATTGTCTTGCTTTTTCTAGCACAATATGACCGTTGTCCTGTCGACATGCTCTCTCTAAACTCAGACTGTAACTCAGACCCAGCTAGGTTCAGTGTTTTGTTCTGTTTTCACTGTCAGCTGCCCTTGTGCACATTTTTTTTCTTACTGTTTCTGATACGCCTGGATGCATTTTGCTATCGGGGTTCGCGAAATGGTGACCTTGGTGTTGAAACATTCAGATCCGGCAAGAGTTTGTTAAGTAAGCGGTGTATTAAGATAGCTAATGTAATCTACCTCATACACGGGGAGAAAGTCAAGAGCCGAAATACTTGTTTGACCGGAGTTCTCTTCCTCTGAAGATCCCATGTAGTTTTGCTTCGCTCCATCAAGATTTCCTTGTGTATGTGTGTGTGCTGTGTCTGTCTGTCTGAAGGCGCCGGGGGGGGGGGGGGGGAGGTCCTGGAGGAACAATTAATCACATCGGAGTGTACAAAAATCCATCTACTGATTTACATCAGTTTGGTCTGTCTGCTTGTCTGCCTGCTTGTCTGACTGTCTGTCCGTCTGTCCTTCCATATTTCTGTCTGTCCGTCTGTCCTTGCATCTGTCTGTCTGTCCATCCGTCCGCCTGCCTGCCTGTCTGTCTGTCAGTTGCAGACACCATTTTGGGCGTGTTACTGAACTTCCAATCCCCTCACGAGCAAATGTCTCCTCTCTCTCTGTGTACAAAACTATTTCAACGATACAGTATTTACAAATGAGTTAAAAATCACTCCCGGTGAACCAAAATCCGACTTAAGTATAAATTTGACTGTGCGAGTCGCGTATTTCCAAAGATATTGTACTTTGCCCATGAATTGGTCTGAAGTGTGGACGCTGCACGTCCATTGACCCCCGGTGACATAACTCTTGTGGAGCCAGCATTTCATTTGACCTGGTAGGTCAAAAACAATTTCAACACGTAGACGCAAGATTATCTGGCATCCCAGTAGAAGTAGCCATGTGTTTCTGTGTGTGTGAACTTTTTGTTATCTCTGCCAGTTGGGCAAGAATGACTTTACCTATCTTCACAACAGCTGGTAAAAATCTGTTCTTTTTTCCATGCACAAAAGGGCAATGTCAGGACTTTGAAACATTTTTAAATAGCCACTAAAAATTAAGAGTATACAATGGGACGATTTTCGGGACGTTATCGGTGTGCTGAATCTTGTGCCATCAGCATTTTTTGTCCCAGAAGTGTGTGAGTGTGTATATTTTGTAAACATGTATTCCTGTGTGTGTGCACGTTTATTTGTGTGTGTGAAGAATGCTGAGAGTTACATTTAGCGTAATGATAGAGGTTTATACACAATGTGCACATTTTCAACTGCCTCGGTAAATTTTGCGAGAACTCCGCAAGATAAGAAAACATTTACCATTTTAATTCTAGAATAAATTGCAAAGGAATTATGTGCGTTTAGATGCTTCATGCCTTAAGAAAGAAAAAAAAAGCAACGGTTTTTTTTTTTTTGCAACCTCAGTTCTTGTTTCTTCCAACTCCACTTTTTGCACAACTGAAAAATTCCACGTTAAGCGTTTGCAGCCATTATGATAAGGAGTTAGAATAAATTTACATAATATTCAAAAATTAAAAATTACAGGATATATCGGAGCTGTGAAACAGCTTGATAAATGCCACAATGCGTTTTAAACAAGTGTCAAAGTGTGCATTAATTTTGTTATATCTCTTCTACATACGAAAAGATCTCCAGTTTTTCAGAAAATGGAGATAGAACAAATAAGAATTGAGGTCGCATAATGTAGAGTCCATGTGCACAATTAACACTGTCTACCTCTGCTGCACTATCTAGAGCAGATTAGCATGCTGTTCAATCTAATAATTAACTGATGTGGAACACATTTGCGAGTGGGCAGCTATGCAAATTTCAAAAAGAGCATGATTTGAAATTGAGCCAGTGCGAGGTCACAGGTATTAAAACCTTGCATTAATGAAGACTGGTGTAAGGCCGGTGGATTTTTTGCTGAATACATTAGCTGGCTTATCGGGATTATGTGGGATAAACGGCTTATCTGAGTTTGTTATCTTTTTTTTTTTTCTCATTGCTGATGTGGATCCGCTTGGACACACGGGCAGACAGACAAGATGGATAGATATATGGATAGACAAACAAACAGGCGGACGGATGGCTGGATGGATGGATAGATGATTGCATGGATGGATGGATAGAGGGATAGATGGGTGGATGGACAGAAGGATGGATGGATGAGTAAATGCATGGATGGATGGATAGATAGACAGACAAACAGACGGACAGACAGACAGACAGACATATAGGTAGATACATATGGATGGATGGATGGAGAGATGGATGGATGAATAAAAGGATGCACGCATGTATGGATGAATGGATGAATGAACGAATGGATGGCTGGATGGATGGATAGATGATTGCATGGATGGATGGATAGAGGGATAGATGGGTGGATGGACAGAAGGATGGATGGATGAGTAAATGCATGGATGGATGGATAGATAGACAGACAAACAGACGGACAGACAGACAGACAGACATATAGGTAGATACATATGGATGGATGGATGGAGAGATGGATGGATGAATAAAAGGATGCACGCATGTATGGATGAATGGATGAATGAACGAATGGATGGATGGATAACTCTGCGTGTTTAATTTTGAGGGTCAGAGCTGATGTTTGCAATGAAACCGGATCTGACACCAGAAACTGTATGTGTGTATGTATGTAACACGTCAATGCTGACCTTGGCACATGTGCAAATATTTGCTTGCCTGCGCGAGTGCAGCTCGGCTGAATTTTAAAAAAAAAGATGGTTGAAATCATTGTGACGTACGGCCACAGGACTCTGGAGAGGACATTAAATTGGTCTCGAAACTGGCGCTGGTCATATTGGATCCTTTGACATATGCTGGGTTTTCACAAGTACCGAAATGGAAGCGTCAAGGAAAATGTCAAAAATCTTTCAAATTGTGACATAGAGAGAATATTTTCATGTGCTGTTTCCACACACGTAGAAACGCTTGCACTTCTTATTTCACCTTTCACCTAGACATTGTCCACCCACTGCAGGATGTAGCCCCCCCGACCATGACTTCCATTCCTTTCTGTCTGATGTCTTCCTCATCCATGTTGTTTCCCCTCTCTTTTTAATATCATCCTGCCATCTTCTTCCTGGTTAAGCTCGTGTTTTTCTTTCATGCCCATAGTTGCTGTTCATTGAAGCGTTTTGTCCATCGATCTTTTTATTACCTGGTGGATTTTTTAACGTTTCTGTAGCCGTTTCCGTACGTATGAAAACACCGCCTTGCCCATCTGCTCAGCCTTTAGAAAAGGAAAGAAGACAATCAACTTTCCAGCACTGGCAAATGTGACCAGTTAATTAAAGGCAATACAGTTTATTATTTATTATATGCTCCAGCTAGTAAGAAATTGTCGAAATAGAAAAATCACAGACCTGCTTCTGTGCTGCTATCCAAGCAAGAACTCGCAGTTAAGAAGAAATATTCTGTTTCGATTCTATACATTTCCTATTCAGAAATCTTTTATTGTTCGATTGTTGTGTCTGTTCCAACTTTCCAATTTTCTTTTGCTCTGTTGTTGTTTTTTCGTTTTTTTTCCTTGAAAAAGGCTGTTGCCGAAATATCGGCCATTTTCTGTCTTCTCTGATAGTTTGCGTTTCGTTGTATCGTTTGGATATACTTTCTTACGCGAGGCTTTGCTACATAGACAACGTTTTCTTTTTACCAAATTTTTGCCTTTGTCCAACTAGTGAGACAGAGCTCATGTGCTTGTTTCGATCTCTATCAAAAAGTGAAACTGGTCACAAGACATGCCCAAAGGCATTTCTGGTTACTGCACGGCAGGTACTAGTGAGACGTTCTGGTCTCCTCAGTGCACCGGCGTGCCGTGTAACGCCATAGTCCACACGTCACACTGAAGCCCAGCGAGATGAAACGGTCTTGACTCAGTGACGTCAAGTGAAACTAATCACAAGACATCCGCCATGAAGTTTTCTCGTAGCTGCACGGCCAAGTACAGTTTGCTTTCAACATCCACCAGAATAGGTGTTTGCTCAAGGCCAGGAAGTTCAAGTACAGGACTGAATAATTCATTACAGCCAACAAGTTTTTTTTTTTTTTTTAGATATATACTAGATGCTGCACCCGGCATTGTCCGGGATAAACCCGTGAACCCACCGTTCTAACTCTCTTTTTGGACTAGAAAGCTTCCCATATTCTACAGTCTTCTACAGATTTCATGCGCACCAAGGCACTACGAAATCATTTCTGATAGGGAATAGGCGGGCACCAAATTGAACGCGTATTAATATCGTTTCCGGTGCGATGGGCAGGGAGCCCAAAACAAAGATCATTGTATTTTACATTTTTACAACTTTTTATTTAAAAATAACTGAAACTTGAATCAACACAGTCGGTCGTTACAAAAGCGACTGGGCTGGATTGACAGTTGAGAAAATTAATGTTGTAACAAAAAATTGAATTTAATTAAAATTTTAAAACTGTCATGTAGGCTGTAGCGTCCAGCAAAGAAACGGCCAAAATTGCACCACAATGAATCACTCCCGCAACTATTTTTTTGTTTGTTTAATAATCAGATAGTGTTGAGGTTTTAAGATTCGTCAAGTGCAATAGTGGTATGAGGGCACAGCAGAACATCTCGTCTGTATAAATATATTAAACACACACAGACACACACACACACACACACACACACACACACACACACACACACGCACGCACGCACGCACGCACGCACGCACGCACGCACGCACGCACACACACACACACACACACACACACACACACACAAGAGCTAACATGCTTTGCCTGGGGCGAAATTCTGAAAACTAATAATTAAATAACGTTTTTTTTTTAAATATCGTGACTATGCAACTATGCAGTACTAAGTCTGATAGAGAAAGCTAGTCAATTTTTTTATTATTATTTAGCTTCTCCTGAGAAATTTGTTAAAAACCGAGTTACGACAGTTTATCAGGGAGCTCTCGAATTTGTGTTTGACATTTGACTGTGATACTGAAAACCCGTTTCTGGTGTCTCACATAAAATATCAGAGTTTCAAGTTAGATTGCTTTATGATAGTGTTTTCAATACGTGGATATAGCTGTGCGTTTAGATTTCATATTCCGGATTGTGCGGAATAATATCTGTTGATGTTCAAATCTCCGGTATTGTCCCAACCACGTCGCTGGGTATAACGCGACCTTAGAACTTGTGGGGTTGTTTTTTCAACTCCACTTTTTGTACAACTGAGAAATTCGACCTTAAACATTTACGGTTTTAGTCATTACGATGAGAAATTAGAATAAAAAAATACCTTGGCAGTTGGAAATCAATTGGAGCAGGCCGAACAGGCCGCTGCCCGGGCAAAATTGAAATAAATAGATTAAAATTTATCCATATTTTCCTCCACACGAAAAACAACAAAATTTATTATTCGTTATTGTTATTAATGAATATTCAAATATTATTTGTATTATTTTTTATTGTGAGTTGTGAACCGTTGTGAGTTGTGTACTGCGCCTAACAGGCTGTGTCACAATTTGCTCTGAGATAGAGAGAGTGAGCGAGACAGGGAGAGAGAAAGAAGCAGTGCAGTGGGTTGAGCGCTTCGCCGGCGCTCCATTCTGCTCTGTGGTTGACAGGTTTCTTCTGTAAAGCGCATAGAGCATTTTAAAAATGGATATGCGCTATATAAAATAATAATAATAATAATAATAAATAAATAAATAGATCGGAACTGTGAAACAGCTTGATAAGTGTCACAACGTATTTTAAACAAGTTTAAACCTTTGCATTTGCTATACAGTGTACCACCACCTCTTCTACATACTAAAATATCTCCGCTTTTTCTTCTTCTCTTCTTCTTCTTCTGCGTTCCCCATCATGGCAGAAATGTCAAATCTTTACTCCAATCCTCTGCAAAAAAAAGCAGTTGGCACCCCTAAAAAATCATGGACGGACGCCGTTTTTTTTTCCTGAAAACGTAGATAGAGCACACGGGGAAGTAATCTAAGGTCGCCATACGGTTACTGAACCTGAATTTTTGTTATAAGGGGAAGGGGGGGGGGGCTGGAAGGAGGAAAAGGAAACCAGAAACGAACAAAAGCTGTAAGACACGAATGTAGGAGGAAACAGATTTTTAATTGGCTAAGACAGACAGACAGAGACAACGATAGCAATTTAGACAAAACAAAAAAAATGTTTAAAATATGGCATAAAAAAATACAGGAGCTCCCCAATGTGTCAATATTGTTTTCAGTGGTTTTAAACTCTGTGGCTTTTCAAGGACATTTGTGGTAAGTGCAATTTTCTGGTGACATCCGTGACTTGCCGTCTGCCTTTTTACAACACAAAAGGACGTATGTGTCAAAAACAGAATAATTATTTTAAAGAAAGGGCAGAAAGTCTTTTCCTCTTGTACCCGGCTTTCTTCTTGTACCCGGCTTTCTTCTTGTACCCGGCTTTCCTCTTGTACCCGGCTTTCTTCTTGTACCTGGCTTTCCTCTTGTACCCGGCTTTCTTCTTGTACCCGGCTTTCCTCTTGTACCCGGCTTTGTTCTTGTACCCGGCTTTCTTCTTGTACCCGGCTTTCTTCTTGTACCCGGCTTTCCTCTTGTACCCGGCTTTGTTCTTGTACCCGGCTTTCTTCTTTCTCCCATTTTTCATTACTGACCAAAATGAACAATTTTCAATTTTCACCTTTCAACTAGGCATTGTCCTTCCATTGCGGGATGTTGCCCTCCGACAATGACTTCTATTCCTTTCTGTCTGATGTTTACCTCATCCATGTTTTTTAGATCTTTATGTTGGGAAGTTTCGCTGCCCTGGGCATTTATGCCTCGCTTTTCTTCTCTTTATTTTTCTTGTTCTGGTTCTGTGTGTTTTTGTGACGGGCATTAGTTTTCTTTTCATAATTTTGCCCGGCTCGGCCTGCTCTTTTCGACTTTCAACTGCCGTGGTACCTTTAACGTGCGCAACGTGCACACGGGCCCTCCGAGTTTTTCGTCCTTATCCGAGAAGACTAGGTGCTCAGTCCTACCTTCCACAGGATCAGGGACAGGAAAATATGGAAAAAAGTCCCAAAATTTCAACATGCCTGCACCGACCGGGATTCGAACCCTTTACCTTGGGCATGAGAGGCGAGCACCTTGCCTCTAGACCACCGTGTCCCCCCTTCCTCATCCATGTTGTTCCCCACCCCCCCCCCCCTCTCTTTTTAATATCATCCTGCCATCTTCTTCCTGGTCGTCCTCCTGTTCTTTTTCCTGTCCGTGGTTTCATCGACAATTACTGAATTAGTCGTGCAAAATTATTAAACTTGATAGAAAGACAGAGTGCAGTTTATTCTGTAATGTTGAAAAGTGGATTGGCTCATACGGTCTTTTTCAGTCAAACGGTAGATGTACTGTCTGTTCTACCAAAATGTAATAACAGGTCAGGCTGGTTCTGTTATTGCTACAATACATCCTGTTGACGTCGGCAGGGTTGAGAACTAGGGCCCGGTTTTTTTCAGAGTTTTGTCAATATGCCAGGTTTTGCAGTTTGATTGATCAATTTAGGTTAGAACAGCTGATCGGATGTGGTCGGGCCTGTGGGTTTGTGGTTTTGGGTGGAACGATAATTATGTCAGCTTGATAACGGGTGTGATTATACTGTGTTTTGCAAAGTTTGCTAACGAGGTGTTTAGTTCATCGCTAAAGCAGTATGAACATGACTGTGTAAGAGCAAATTGAAATACATACATTTGTGCGAAAGAAAGAAAGAACGGAGACGGGGGCGGGGGTGGGGGGGGGGGGAATAGCGAGATACAAAGAGGGCAAGAGAGAGAGAAAGAGAGAGGGAGGCAGACAGAGAAAGACAGAGTGAGACAAGAGAGAGGGAGAGAGACAAAGAGTGAGAGAGAAGGACGGACAGAGATGAGAGCGAGAGAGACAATGAAATTTAGTAGATAGCGAGACAGAGAGAGGAGAACGAGGCGGTGTGAGAAAGAGAGAGAGAGAGAGGAAGAAAGAGACAAAGATGGAAAGAGAGTGAGCGAGGAAACGAGAGAAAGAAAAACAGATGGATAATGTAAGAGAGAAGGGGATGGGGCTAATGACAGAGAAAGACTCAGATTGAAGAAATGTGTGAGAGAGAGAAAGAGAGAGAGAGAGAGAGAGAAAGAGAGAGAGAGAGAGAGAGAGAGAGAAAGAAAGAGCTGGAGAGCATGCCATACTAGAATATCATTTATCCCATAGCTGCATTAAAAAGAACGACTTCCCCTCTATCCCACGCCTTGTCCAATCGGCCCCACCAGTAAAAAAGGTACTGAAGCTTAAGAACAGTATACATTTTTCATGACATTATTACAAATTGGTCCCTCTTTAATGTCCCAGCGGATAGCCAGAGAGAGAGAGAGAGCGACATTGTAAAAACTGAGGCCTCTATATCTTTGTGCTATCTCCCGGTGTCCTTGTGACGTGTCCCCCATAAAGTTGATCCGTGTTGACCAGACAAGATATTAACGTTTATTGCTGGTGATTGCAATTGGCTGGTCTTGCAACTGTCCACGTTGGACGTTTGGGAGGGGGGGGGGGAGGGGGAGAGATAGGTCAAGGAGAATGTCCAGCTCTCTATGTCAGTTCTAGGTTGTGTTATTAGCTGCAGAGTAAGAAATGAAGATCACGGACAAATAGACAGAGTGAGACAAGGAGAGAGGACGAGAGGCAAAGAGTGAGAGAGAAGGACGGACAGAGATCAGACAGACAGACAGACAGACGGATGAACGGACGGACGGACGAATGGGAGAACGGATGGTTGGATGGGGGGACCAACAGACAGAGGGACGGGTGGACAGGCGACTGTGCGGACGGATGGATGAACGGACAGATGGACGGGCGGACGATTGAACGGACGGACGGATGGATGGATGGATGGACCTACCAACGGACGGATGGATGGATGGTTGGATGGATGGATAGATGGATGAATAGATAGACCGACAAACGGACGGACGGGTGGAGGAAAGACTGGGTGGACGGATAGACGAACGGATGGATGGATGGATGGATGGATGGATGGATGGATGGATGGACGGACGGACGGACAGACGGACAGAACGATGGATGGGTGGATGAATGTATGGATGGCTGGCTGGCTAGATGGATGGATATATGAACGGAGTGGTGGACTGGTAGATGGATGGATGGATGGATGGTAAACAGATGTGCTACATCATACAGTGACTGAGTGACTACAACGTACGGACATAATACATCAATAGTCATCCGCAGTTGTATGAAAACGTGCCATTTCACGATAGAATCAGCGCCCCCCCCCCCCACCCCCAAATAGTGTATGGTAGTTTTACTATCCGCTACTGTTTCGCTAAGCCTCTGGATTTGTCGCTATAACCAGGAACCTTCATTAATATTCTCTTCACCACTAACAACACTGTCCGCGCGTTTTATCTCATCTCGCACGTTTCTTGGACAAGGGCTATCACTCTTCTCGCAAGTCTCCGTGGGGATTACCTCCCTCAATTATTATTGCCCCTGAGGGTCAGGCAGACATGCGCAAGGCAGACAGGAAATATCGCGAGATTAGAAACATCTGGTCAGGGGTCACAATGAAAGGTCATGGAGGTTACACTCGGCTTGCCAAGGCCAAAATGGCAGACAAACAGCGTCCTTGTTGTTGTCATTAAAAGACGTTTTTAGTGACATAGACGAGCAAGTTAAGTCTGTCTGTTAGTCTGTCTGTCTGTCAGTCCGTCTGTCTGTAGGCATTTTTTAGTGATAATAAGTTAAATAGACGAGCAAGTTAAGTCTGTCTGTCTGAAAGAGGCATTTTTAGTGACAGTAAGTTACATACACGAGGAAGTTAAAATCTGTGTGTCTGTCTGCCTGTCTGTCTGTCTGTATGTCTGCCGATCTGTCTGTCTGTCTGTCCGTCCGTCCAGCGTCTATGTCTTTCTGTCTGTCTGTCTGCCTGCCTGCCTGCCTGGCTGTCCGTCTGTCTGTCCATCTGTCTGTCTGTCCATTTGTCTGTCTGTCCGTCTGTCTGTCCATATGTCTGTCTATCTGTCCATCTGTCTGTCTATCTGTCCATCTGTCTGTCCATCTGTCTGTCCATCTGTCTGTCTGACTGTCTGTCTGTCTGTCCATCTGTCTGTCTGTCCATCTATCTGTCTGTCCATTTGTCTATCTGTCCATTTGTCTGTATGTCTAGAACACCCAACTGATTATGTTACAGTGATTTTATACAGAGCTGATAATTCCACCTACAGTACACTACAAGCCTGTACCAGAGCCTCTGACTATCCTCTGTAATGTTGAAACGCCCTTGGTAGTCACACAATCAGCAATCCTACGGAATTCCGACGGATCAAATTGACTTCAGTTTTGCACATAGGAATAACATCGCTCCTACGTAGATCCACTGGTCATGTCATCGAGCCGACGTCGGAATGATGTAAGAAACCCGCCCTATATGGATCCTACTATTCGTACTGAAATTTACGTAATGGTGTTGGCGGGGGCATTATGCAAAGAGACGACAGTATGCTCTTTGTATACTGTCCATTTCCTCAGTGTCTTACATCTGTTCACATCCCTTGGCCTCTACAAATATATGTACAGCTTTTTCTGTTTACTTTGTTTGGTCTTACTATTTTGTCTGTGTGCATGCATGCACGTACATGCCCAAACCATGTGTGTTTGCGCATGCCTGCGCCCATGCTTGCCTAAGTGTGCGTACTTGCGCGTGTGTACGTGCGTATGTCTGTCTGTCTGTCCGTCCCTCCATCCACTCCACAGACTTGCTTGTTAAAACTCTTTTCTCTAGCCTCTGGTGACGTAAATCGTCGAGGGAAGCCTGGTGCAGCTTCTGGACGTCTTCCTGATGGGTAGTGTCTTCCATGGTTAGGTTGATTCTTTTCCAGTTGTTTCTTTGACACCTTCTGACGATCCATCTTTTTCTGGGACGTCCATTTCATCTGGAACCATGCCTTTTTCATGATGTAAGCTCTGCGTGCTGGTTGTCCGCTCGAAAACTTCGTGAGGTAACCAGATCACTTCCGCCTTTGTTTTTTCTAAGTTCTAGACATGGCATATTATTATTAAAATTATTATGGATTATTATTATTTTGTTTCTCTGTAAAGCAACTTGGGCCGACAGAAAAAGCCTGCTGTATAAATCTAGGCCTACTTTATTATGTCTATTTAGTTTCTTGATTCATCGTATTTTGCTGTTTTATTGTTTAATTTCGGACTAAAACGCCTGTGTTATGTGATGTGTGTGTTAATGTAAGTATGTCTAACATAAGAGTGTATGCAAAAAATTGTGTTTGGGATAGATAGTGAGAGAGAGAGAGAGAGAGAGGCAGAGAGACATGTGACAGAGAGAGAGAGAGAGAGACAGGGAGAGAGAGAGAGAAAGAGACAGAGAGAGAAAGTGAGAGAGACAGAGACAGGGAGAGAGAGAGAGACAGAGAGAATAAGAAGGAGAGAGAGAAAGAGAGAGAGACAGAGAGAATAAGAAGGAGAGAGAGAGAGAGAGGGTGAGTTGCAGACGAAGAGAACAAGACTTTCTGTAAAGCGCCTAGAGCAAAATAACTGTGTGAATTAGACGCTATATAAATGATTTTCATTATTATTATTATTGCGGACGCCCCCCCCCCCCCCAGTATATCCATGCACACGTTTCATACACTTCGGGCACCCCCCCCCCCCCAGTATATCCATGCACACGTTTCATACACTTCGGGCACCCCCCCCCCACACACACACACACACACGTTTCCTCCCCCCCTTAGGGCCTACGTGCTCTATGGATGGTGTCAACTTCGACATGGAACTGCAGAACACTTGCAGAGTCGGGTGGACAAAGTTTGCCCTGTTTCTACTCTAAGCTCATTCCTACCCCGGCTAGCTGTACAGAACAAAGACAGCGCTCGTTTCCAGCTGACCTGCCGGGTATGTCGGTAATCCTAGCCAATATGCCTGGACAGGGGCAGGGGGGGAGGCAGTGAGGGTGGGGTGTAGACGGGTCAAGAAGGGATATATTGAAAGCTCAGTGACCGCACATGCTGGAGGTGTTCCAGTGGGGAGAACCTCTTGTCTGGTGAGGGAGCGGGAGGGGCAGGGGTGTAGGTGAGGTCAGCAAAGGTTCTTGTGTTAGATTGTTGACTCAGTTGTTCAGTCAGATGTGTGCCCTTAGGTTCATCTATCTATCTATCTATCTATCTATCTATCTATCTATCTATCTATCTATCTATCTATCTATCTCTCTGTCTATATATATCTCTCTCTATTTCTCTCTCTTTCTATCTATCTACCTCTCTATCTATCTATCTATTTGCCGGTGTGTCTGGTTGTCTGTTTGTCTATCTACGTTTCTTTCATTTTGTATTGCCACCTGTATATCTATCCGTTTGTCTGCCTGTCTATCTGTCTGTCTGGCTATCTATCTATCAGTCTATCTATTTATCTAACTGCCTGTGTACAAACCCGTCTGTCTGTCAGTCTATCTGTCTCCCTGTCTATCTGTCCGTCTGTGTGTTCATATGTCCGTCTGTATGTCTCCGTCCTTCTTTCTTTCCTTCATTCTATTTGTTTATCCACCTGCCCGTTAATAATGACCACCTGAGCTATTGACCGAGCACAGTTATGTAACCGACACCACCAGGTAGTGCTAAAGTACAGGCTGACCCACATGACACAACGTGTCCACAACATCAGCCAATCGGCTTTCACCCGGCCGCGGGGACACAGTGGTCTATGTTCACAACCACACAACAAATTGATATATCACTCGCTCATACTGTCAGCCTCAGCTGTTTACAGAAGGAGATTCAGCGGGTCTGGTGAAGTTCGTAAATAATAGACGGCTCATTATTATGTCTGCAAATGGCATGGGGTTATTCGATTCCAAGGATAGATGCATTAGTTTGAGCTCTATCTATCTGATAGGGAGGAAGTTGTGGTGGTAGTGGAAGCAAGGTGATTGTAGTGTTGGTGGTAGAGAGCTGTGTGTGTGTGTGTGTGTGTGTGTCTGTGTGTGTCTATCCATCCATCTATCCATCTATCTATCTATCTATCTATCTATCTATCTATCTATCTATCCATCCATCCATCCATCCATCCATCCATCCATCCATCCATCCATCCAATCTATCTGTCTATCTATCGATCTATCTATCTATCTACCTACCTACCTACCTACCTACCTACCTACCTACCTACCTACCTACCTACCTATCCATCCATCCATCCATCCATCCATCCATCCATCCATCTATCTATCTATCTATCTATCTATCTATCTGTCTGTCTGTCTGTCTGTCTGTCTGTCTGTCTTCCTGTCTCTTTATCGATCTATCCACCTATCTGTCTCTCTATCTATCTATCTATCTATCTATCCATCTACCTGTCTATCTATCTATCTATCTATCTATCTATCTATCTATCTATCTATCTATCTATCTATCTATCTATCTATCTTCTGTCTGTCTGTCTGTCTGTTTATCTACCAGTCTATCTATGTGTCTATCTGTCTGTCTGTCTATGAATTTATGTACTAGCCTATCTGGCTCCAATGAAGAACAAATCAGCATAATTTGCGATAATTATATTTTATATTTATGCCGACAAAATAGATTATATCTGCGACGCCGCGCTTGTTTGCTTACCATATTTAACACAGCCATACAAACAAAATAGACTATATCTGAAACAAAATAAACGAAACAGACTCTTTCAGTGACACTGCGCTTGTTTTCTTATCATATTTAACAGCCAAACAAACAAATTATACTACATCTGCGACGTTGTGCTAGTTTTTATACCATTTTTATCACAGGGATATAAACAAAATAAACTATCTGCAGCGCGGCTCTTGTTTTCGTACCATCTTTAACACAGCCGAACTAATCAAAATAAACAATGTTTACAGCACTGCATTTGTCTTCATGTCGTATTTAAAACAGTCTAAATAAACTGTATCTGAAACACTGCGCGTGTTTTCATTCCATATTTAACATAACAAAGCAAACAAGATAGACTATTATATCATTATTATGACCTGCGTCGCCACTCTTCTTTCACAAAAACCTTTGCAAACTTCGTAATGAGACAGTAAAAAGCTCCTCTGAGGTCTGTCCATTTTTCTTGAAGACGCCAATTTTCTAGGCTAGTGCTATTTCATTCACTTAAAAACAATATTTTTTTTTTAAGTGACAGCATCGGTTATTGGCATACAGAACTGGTCGCTGTTTATAGATTGAATCAATTGAAGTCTCAGCTTTCAGACAAACTAGGCTAGGTGTTTTTCGGCAGCAACAATAGTAAATATTTTTGAATTTCTTTTGTGTATGCGTGTGTGTGTGTGTGTGTAAGAGTTTGTTAAAGCGCCCAGAGCTTGTCATCGACGGGGTTGGGCGCTATATAAATGCAATATATTATTATTATTATTAAGTCGGTCAGACTGGCATTGATGAGTAGGAAAAAAAATAAATGAATGAAAATCCGGTCAGTGAATATGGATTTATTGTTCACAGCGGTCAAATGGTGGTCAACCGCGAATATTTGATGTAGGCTTCTGTAGCGGGTTTGTGTGACCCTTGGGTGGTGGGTAGACTCGGTTAGCTGGTCCTATCTGTTGTTGGGGTTAATAATATATTTATAGTTTGTACGTAATTTATGCGTCTGTTTGTCTGTCTATCTTTCTGTTTGTCTGTATCTATCTATCTATCTATCTATCTATCTATCTATCTATCTATCTATCTATCTATCTATCTATCTATCTATCTATCTATCTATCTATTTATCTATCTATCTATCTATCCATCTATCTGTCTGTCTGTCTGTCTGTCTGTCTGTCTATCTATCTATCTATCTATCTATCTATCTATCTATCTATCTATCTATCTATCTATCTATCTGTCTGTCTGTCTGTCTGTCTGTCTGTAAGTATGTATGTCTCTCTATTTATCTATGTACGTACCTACCTACCTGTCTGACCATCTATATTTTTATTCTAATCAGGTGACACAAAGATTCAAAATGCAGAGATATACTGTTGAGAAACTGCCACAGTAAAAAGCCCCTCTGAGGTCAGGATGGAGGGGTCGGCGGGGAGGGGTGGTGGGTGGGGAAGGGAGGTGGGGGTCGGCGGGGAGGGGTGGTGGGTGGGGAAGGGAGGGAGGGGGAGGGGGAGGGAGGGGGGAGGGAAGAGGGAGGGGTGTCAGCAAGAGTGTTAAGTCTTGTTCTGTACCACAGGGCGCTAACAATGTCAGTATAGGGATTTCGTATTTGCGTCATTCGAGTGATTTCCACTCTTTGTTTGGTGGCAAACTATGTATTTATTTTTTTCATTTAGAATGCTGTACACTCGTAATGATATAGAAAAAGGTTCTACGCACACATCTGTGAAATTCCACTCTTATCCAAGATTTTCATGGATCAGACTTTCAGATATTTGGCACCTGGATAATAGACGTTGACAGGATTCCTGTGAAGACAAATTATGTTTTTCTGGAGGCAAACAATGTCCTGAAATTGATGTTTCCAGAACATGGACGTGTCTTTAGATATGTAGGCCAGGATGTGGGGAAGATCTGGAAAAGTAGATACATGTAATTTCAAGCTGGCGGACGAGCAGACATTCAGACAGACAGACAGACAGTTAGACAGGCAGGCAGGCAGGCAGGCAGATAGATAGATAGATAGATAGATAGATAGATAGATAGATAGATAGATAGATAGATAGATAGATAGATAGATAGATAGATAGATAGATAGATAGATAGATAGATAGATAAATAGATAGATAGATAGATAGATAGATAGAGAGAGAGAGAGAGAGAGAGAGAGAGATAATAGATAGAGAGATTGATAGACAGACACATAGATAGATAGATAGATAGATAGATAGATAGATAGATAGATAGATAGATAGATGGATAGATAGATAGATAGATAGATAGATAGATAGATAGATAGATAGATAGATAGATAGATAGATAGATAGATAGATAGATAGATAGATAGATAGATAGATAGATGGATGGATGGATGGATGGATGGATGGATGGATGGATGGGTGGACGGACGGATCGATGGATTGATGGATGGATGGATAGATGGATGGACGGATTGATGGATTTATGAATGGATGGAGGGAGTGACGGAGAGACAGACAGACAGATAGACAGACGGACGGACAGATGGATAGAACCCCTCCAACGACAGACATCTAAACACAAAATGTTTGCAAATGTCCAAACGGAAACTGTAAACAGTTTATGCTGGAACTATTCCATAAGATACTAAAGGCGAAGGATTAATGTTGCTCACATTTGAAATTTAGAGCCTCCCAGAAATAGATCGTAATTACTGGAACATGATTCCTTTCAGCTTCAGATGGAAAGTTCACGATATCGAACCAACTGGTTATGAGAACCTGGATCCCGGCCAATTATCATTATTACTATTATTATTGTTATAGTAACTGTATTCTATAACCCACGTTCAGCTTCAGGTATCGGGAAAACGGTATCGTGTCCGTCAGAGTGAAACTGCGACCAACTTACGCAAAAAATTAATCAGCCTTGATTTTGTTTCAGAATTCATGTTGTGATGTCAGGATCTGTATGCCTGTCCACAGCACCCGTTCCGCTCCGCTACTCACCGCTATCGAGGCGAAGAGTGTTTTGCTTTTCATACATCATTTTCCTTAAAAATAGCGGAGCGGAGCGGATGTTGTTGACAAGATGAAGTAGGATGGACACGGCCCTGAGCAAAGGATTCTGGATCATGGATCTGAGACATTTCGCACCCGTGTCAAGCGCCCTATCCACTGGGCCACTGAGCCAGGGTGACATTTCTGCTTGCCAACTTCGTCATAATCGTCATTAGTAGTGTTAATTTTCTTCCTTCCTCTGTCATTCAATCATTCACATCCTCACTCCTTTGATCATCTTCATTATCATTATCATCACTGCCATCATCAACAACATGAGATAAGATAAGAATGGCTTTATCCCGTGAGAGAACTTGGCTTTCACAGAGCACATACATGGCACATACACCTCATTACATAAACATACATTATTTCATCCCGGTCGGTGCAGGGATGTTGGAATTTGGGGATTTTTCTCATATTTTCCTGCCCCTGATCCTATGGGAGGTAGGATCGAGCATCTAGACTTCTCGGATAAGAACGAAAAAACTCGGAGGGCCCGTGTGCACGTTGCGCACGTTAAAGATACCTTGGCAGTTGGGAAATCGAAAAGAGCAGGCCGGACAGGCCGCTGCTCGGACAAAATTAAAATATAAAAAAATTCATTTTTACCATCCCTCTCCCCTCCCTTATTCCGGCAATGTACTGTGGCGACGACGTGTCTGCTCCAGTTGTAACTGGGCTGCAATGACACAAAGGCAGATTTCCCAAATGGGATTAAAGAACCAACCATGGAGGTACTAATAAAACTGGAGTGCGCACAGCCCTCTTCGCTTGCCCTGCAAGCCGCGCACTATTGAAACCCCAAGATGGCGGAAAAAGTAGGGCAAAGTACGGCAGCGCAAGGCCCACCCAGTACACTATTGTATGTAATAGATAGGGCCTAGTCAGCGCTGTTTTTTTCTCTTTACACGGTGGTGATCAAAATTAAAAGATACAAGCAGAAATATTAACATTTATGTTATTTACGGATATCATATACTTGTATTATTTTCTTTTAAAGTGTTTGATAGTAAATACAAATTTATGATTTATGCTGTTTTTATATTATGGTATTTTTATTTATTGGTCAGTCGTTTAGAAGTAAAAGGGAAGGGAACTATGTAGTACTCTTTTTTACCGCATGTTAGTTTAGCTCATGATGAGTCATGTTAAAAGAAAAAAAAATCAGCGTGTGGACAGAGGAAACTTTACAAGTCAGTTTCTCTCAGATAACCAACAATCATTTGAGAGGGTGTACATAACAATTATAAAAAACACACACACACACACAAAACATGCTAAAGAACTGAGGGAAAGTTGGTTTTGCCATAGACCCATTAAGATCCAGGAGCTGGTGTGTGTGTGTGTGTGTGAGAGAGAGAGAGAGAGAGAGAGAGAGAGAAAGAGAGAGAGAGAGAGGCATAATTATAATAATATATGTAAATCATAGGCCGAGATGTAGCAAATGATTGGATAGCCAAGAAGAAGAACATCTTAATCTACCAGCTTGGTTGTACTCACTCAGTCAAGTATATATATTATATCTAAAAATCAGAAGAGCCTTAGCCTAGTTATTCAGGGGTTTGAGCACAGCTGGATTGTGCATTCCAGAGCTTTTCCAAACAAAAATGTATAAATTCCCACGGCTACAGGTCAATCTCTCACCTTGTGAATCTAGATTCTAGATCTATAGTCAATGCACTAGGTGCAGTCAGCACGTTGATGCGGTCAGTATTTGTTTTTCCATACAGTTTCATTTACCAGTGTTTTTGTGACTAATCCACGTTTTGTGACGTTCTTATCAAGAGATTACAACATCACATAGCATATGACTGCTGTTTAAGCTTGCATTTTGCCTTGGATGACTTTCCCAAGTTTTGTGTTCGCACAACTTCCATCTTGAGTTCAAAGGTAAATAATTATGTGACCCTACAGATTTCACCATTAAGTGGTCTGGTGTAAGCTCACAGAAGTGCTCTGGGCATTCTACTTCGGGTGGATTTTCATTTAAAAAAATGTTTTCTGGGTATTATGAGTATGATTATGCACATATGGCACTGACTGCACCGACATGCATTCATCTGACACTTTGCATGAGGTGCGGTCACTGGTAATTGCATTGTGACATCAGTGTTGTATGTGCATCAACTGGGATCATTAGCACCATTATTATTTATTATTATGATTACATGATGTATTCAAAACAAGAGTTCAAGAGAGCCAGTGCACACCAGCTAATAGTAAACAACTGAATTTAATGAGAAACAAAAATAATACTGTGGTAAAATCCAAATACATAGGCTATTAAGGTCTAGTTTTATAGTAAATTCATTGACTTAAATTGAATGAGAACAGTTCTCACTCCTTTTTGAAGCAGGAAAGAAAGAAAGTAGAGAAGAAACAGAAGGTACAGGAGAAGAGGAAAAGAAAGAAGGAGTTAGCAGAGGAAAAGGAAAGGGAAGGTAGAAAGCAGACGCTGTAGTGTAACGGATGAGTAAACGCTGAGGCGCAGTCCGTGCTTGCCCTATACAAGATGGCGACTATCGCCTTCTAATGCGCTCGCATGAAATCAGCTGTACGCACTCCAGTGTTATTAATAGCTCCATGGAACCAACTCAATAAATTCAATAAGAGGCATACACGAAGTGACATGGAAAGAAACCTCACCAACAATATTATCATTATCATCATTGTCACAAGTGGAGTGAGCGAGATTCAAAGGATTACGGGGGTATGGAAGTGTGAGATTAGCTCACGGGATAGTGAAGCAGACAGTTGATTTGGAAGCGTGCAAGACGTGAGTAAAGTGGAGGCGATTAGGTAAAGCTTGTGTAGGGAAAAGTCACTGCAAGTTAAGAAGTCCAAGAGGACAGATGTGAAAGAGAGCAGTCGGGAGTTTGGAGTGTATTCCAGTGAAGACTGGTAGGTTGAATTGTAAGGATTGATAATTGTGGTGATAGATCTACTATATTCTGATGATGGCAATGATACAAATAAGTTATATGCGAGGACTTAAGGAGTGTGCAAGTCATGTGTTACTGTGTAAATAGATGTGAACGATGAGCGAGATATGTGTGTTAGGAGCAGGGATTCCTAGCCTAGTCGGAGTGCTGTGTAATGCTGTGGGGGTATGCTACAGTTGAGAGGTGCAGCTGTATGGTGGGTGAACTGTGGAATGTTATGTGTACGCTTGATGGTTTGTAGTGAGTGGTGAAGTGGATAGTAAGTACATAGTATTATAGAGATGTGATGTTATTCTTTATAGGTGCCGGGGACAGGCCAGCATAAGCGAGGTGCATGGGTTGGGCAGTGAGGCCACCCGCAGGACAGTGAGGGCACATTATCCGTGGCAGTCTGGCCATATTCAGGAATGTATATTAAGATATGGATGTGAGGTTGAGCACGGGCAGTGAAACGTCGTGCTACAAGGCAGTGCAGCCATTGAGGCTGAGGCCAACTATAGTATTGTAAAGGAGTGATTATCCTAGAGAGGAACGAGGAGAGGAATGAATGCTTAAGGGAACGAGTGAGATGTTGTACTTATTGGATTGTCATTATTAATGTTGTAATAAATGTGTGAGCCTGTTTGATTGTTTTGTTAATTGTTATACTTGTCTGTTCGTGACTGTTACTGTCAAATAGTACATCTCCCAATCTGGGATTTGCTACAATCATCATTAATGTCTTCATCAGCAACATATCAAGTTACCTTTAAATCTCAGATCTCAATAACAAGTTAGTGCTCAATTAACAATTCGATTAATATGTCTTGACTGTGACGAGTGAGTCTATTATCGCTGACATGTCATCCGCTCTCCACGAGAGTCTTCCAGTACAGTAAACCAGAGACACAACATGTTGACAGCTTGTATACAAGACTACTGTCACGTTCATCAATTTGTGCTCGCCCCTGACTCGAGGTCACCCACCAGCAGCCTTAATATCAAATCAATAAAATTTACTGTAAAAACATAACTTTTTTTGGCGTGCGGGAGGTTGGAACAACACTGTGCCAAATACAGAAGGTCGTTTTTGCAATACGCAATTCGCCTCATCAGGACATTACAGCTAGATGATTGTGTGCTATATTGGTAATCTCGCTCGTCTTGTCAAACTTGGACTACTGTTACTCACTACTTGCTGTACTGGCCCAGGAGAAAATTACAAAACTGCAAATAGTACAGAATAATGCAGCAAGGTTAATCCTTCAGAACAGGAAAAGAGAACATGCATCACCTCTGCTGTAGAGCTTGCACTGGCTACCGGTAGAACAACGAACAATGTATAAGCTAGCTGCCCTGTGTCACAAACATATTTACAAAAACGCATCAGCCTATTTGAGTGTTCTTAAGACTCCCTGTGTACCATCACGGCATCTTAGATCATCTGCAGACAACAAGAAAGTTGAAAATTTCTAAGACCGTGGGTGAAAAATCTGTTTCTTTTCAAGGGCCTCAGATTTGGAATTCTCTGCCTCTGTCTCTAAGAGAGACTTTTAAACATCAGCTGAAGAGTTTTCTTTGTACACGCTGAATGTCCATTATTTTGGTTTTCCTGAGTATGCCTGTATAGTGTGTGTGTGATTACATGATATAAATGTTGTAAAGCACTTAGAGCCTGGTTGCCAACTGGATGAAGCGTTATTTAAATGCTACATTTTATTATTATTACACTTTCCTCACATTCGCGTCCATGTTACTGCATGTAACTAGCCCGTTACTGAGTTATGATAACATTGTTTATGTAATGATACGTTAGATGTGGGTATCACGTACATCTTAAACACTCTGTAAAAGTGAACTGCCTTTGAGGGATAATAAAATGATTCCTATATATATATAGTTTATCTTATATTGAAAAAGCGTTGCTAAACATAGATGGCTGCTAATATGTATAGCATATAGCAGTCTGATAGACTTGACAACACTTTTTTGTGTATAATTTATGTCCTATTGTTTTTATTCCTGCGTAGTTTCAGTTCACAGCTGACAGTTTCGTAACAGGCGGTTCACTTTTGCAATGTTGGCTTGAAGCATTTACATAATAAATGAGACATTGTTTGTGTTCGAAGATTTCCGGCGTTCTATTTATAGACTGCGTATCGTTCTGGTAGCATCAGTTTGTGTCTCATTAGAGGCATCTCAGTTGGTGGTAATCGGCGGGATACGCTATATTTATTTCATGAGATGAAAGTTCCACTGAGAGTGTTGATACAGCAGGAATTGATGTTTATCGAGAAAACAAATTCTTTAGCGGTTTAGATAAGGCATGGGTTTGAAATAAGGCAGGTGTGAAATAGAAATCTCGCAAAAGTATGTCTTAGGATAAGACTTGTTTATAAAGTAGACGGAACGCGGGAAAATAGACTGACTGGTGGGCGGGCAGACAAGTGAAGACATGGAAATAGAGGGATATGCATGTCAAACAGACTGACAGCTAGATTGATAGACAGACAAACACCGAGACAGACAGACAGACAGATAGGCAGACAGGGCGACAGGCAGATAGATAGATAGATAGATAGATAGATAGATAGATAGATAGATAGATAGATAGATAGATAGATAGATAGATAGATAGATAGATAGATAGATAGATAGATAGAAGGAAGGAAGTTCGGGATGGCGGAGGGACAGGCGGATGGATGGCAGACACAGACAGACAGACAGACAGACAGACAGACACGCAAAAAAAAAAAAAACAGCCGAAGACTCCAACTGGATGATCATTACCGTATAAGAATTGATACTTTGAGTGTGTCAAATCTACAGCTCACCACAAATAGCTTTCATTGTGTCAGAGTAGCCGTGACAGATCATTGCCCTTTGTTGTGGCTTTCTTAAGGGTGAGGTCGTAATACAGGGGGTTTCAGGTTTGTGCGCTTTGTGGCCTAATGCAAAGGTCTTGTCATCACCTGTGAGCACCATCAAAAAATACCTTAATCTATCTATCTATCTATCTTTCTCTCTCTCTCTCTCTCTCTCTCTCCCTCTCTCTGTCTTTTTCTCTCCCTCTTCCCCCTCTTCTCTCTCTCTCCCTCTTCTCTGTCCCTCCACCTCTCTCTTCCTTCTCCCCTCCCACTCTCTCTATTTCTGAGTCACTGACAAGGTCAAAGAACCATGAAGGGCGGCGAGAGTTATTCTGTTCTGTCATTAATGTCACTCAGACAAATGTCAGGCGGCAGGTCAAATGAAATGACATTGTGACGACAATTCTAAAAGTGTTTGGTAAACAACAGGGAGATCGTGTTACGCTATTTTTGTTTAATCTGTTGATTGATTAAAAGGTTCTCGGGTACAATGTTAATTAACTGTGGAATATTATAGCTTTAGCTTGAAGGGCAAGGAGGAATGAACTATGGATGGATTAATGGATAGGTGGGTGGATGGATGGATGGGTGGATGGATAGATGGATGGATGGATGGATTAGGTGGATGGACGGATGGATGGATTTGGTGGATGGATGGATGGATAGATGGACGAATGGGTGGATTTGGTGGATGGATGGATGGATTAGGTGGATGAATGGATGGATTGGGTGGATGGACGGATGGATGGATTGGGTGGATGGATGGATGGGTGGATGAATGAATGGATGGATGGATGGATGGATGGATGAACGGATGGATGGATGGATGGATGGATGAATGAATGGATGGATGGGTGGATGGATGGATGAATGGATGGATTGGGTGGATGGACGGATGGATGGATTGGTGGTGGATGGATGGATGGATGGATGGATGGATGGATGGATGGGTGGATGAATGGATGGATGGATGGATGGATGGATGGATGGGTGGATGAATGGATGGATGGATACATGGATGAATGGATGGATGGATGGATGGATGGGTGGGTGGATGAATGGATGGGTGGGTGGATGAATGGATGGATGGATTGAGTGGAAAGCCGGAGGAGAAGGGACGACGAGTGCCCTAAAACACTGGGAGAAACTACCAACCTTGAATCATTTCCGTGTGGGATTTGAACCGTGGACGTCGCGGCCCGGCTTGAAGGCTCTAACGACTGAACTACCTCACCGCCTCAAATAACCCTAGAAGGTGTCAAATGTCCAAACAGTACCAGAAGAAAGGTTTGCAAATATCCAATTCTGGTGATGCTACTTACCTTACAGTGGTGCTAATTTCCCCGCAGTTTGAAACAAAAGAGCAAGTGTCGATGAGCTTAGCTTACATTACCACATGGTAGTATGGCTGGCATTGTTCTGCTGATGTCAGCTGCTATCTTCCAGAATCACCTGATCGACCAAGTCTTTAGCTAGACCAGTGGTTCTTAAGCGGGAGAGAAGGGAGGTGCAGGTAATGGTAGGGAATGTGAGGAGTTTGAGTTTAAGGTTAACGGCACGTTGGCACCATAACGGCCTCTTTGCGCCCTTCACGTCTTTGCGTCTTTTTGGGTACACGTTCTGTATTTATGTTTGGTACCCAGAGCTTTTAAGTTTAACATAGAATTAAATACATCCATATAATTGTAACACATTGGTTAAAATACTAAAAAAAAAATTGTTTTGTATAAATCTGGAAAAAAGTTTCGTAAACGAGTATAAAAGGTATTAAATCAGGAGGGATGAGATTTCATTCAGGGTAGATATACCTACACATTTACTACGTGCATCGTGAAAGTATCGAGTTACTTTTTTTTTCTTTTTGTGTATTGGAAGTGGTTTGGTAGTAATAGTGGACCTTTTCTACGGGTTGTTTTTTTCTGTTTTGTATTTTGTATACTTCTTTAAATCCCATTTGAGATTTTTGCCTTAGTGTCATTGCAGGCCAGTTACAACTGGAGCAGACACGTCGTCGCCACAGTGCAGTGCCGGTCAGCGGTTGTTGTTGTTGTTGTTGTTGTTTTTGGGGGGGAGGGGGGTAGAGATAAAGTTTATTTGATGTTGCCCTGGCAACGGCCTGTTAGGACTATTCTTCTCGATTTCGAACTGCCAAGGTATCTTCAACTTGCGCAGCGTGCACACGGGCCCTCCGAGTTTTTCGTCCTTATCCGAGAAGACTAGGTGCTCGATCCTACCCATCATAGGATCAGGGACAGGAAAATATGAGAGTTTCAAGTTTCAAGTTTCAAGTTTAGTTTATTATAGGCCTGGCGGCCAATTCAAAAACACACAAGAATCATGTGAACAATCTTAGAAAACATTAAACAAACAAACAAACAGACAAAATCCCAAAGTTCCAACATGCCTGCACGGACCGGGATTCGAGCCCGGTGTCACGAGTGGAGTGAGTGCAATTAAGGGGATTGCTACAGAGCGGGTGTAGAGTAAGAAGGGCTCACGGCAGACAAGTAGGGAAAGACGGGAAAGGAGGAGAGTAAAATTAACGCACGTAGACAAGTAAGTTAAGCGTGCTGTTGTGAGTGGTGGAGGGTCTGGATGAGGCGAAAGCGCTGTATTACTATCACTGCAAGTTAGAAGGTCCTACGGAACGGACGCTAATAAGAGCCCATCGGGCGGACATAAGGGGAGCAGTCGAGAGACCAGTGAGAGAGTTTTTCCAGTAATGACTGGTAGGTAGAACGTTGATTGATAATTATGATTGATGTATTATATTATATTCGTCTATTACCATGATGTAAATAAGTATATGTGAGGAATGTGGAAGTCCTTGATATTGGATATAGCAATGTGCGCCATGAGCGATAGATGAAAGTGAGTTCATGGATTTGTAGCGCGAGTGAGTAGTGGGTACTCCGATGGAGGTGTGTTACCGTAAGATGTGTGGTGAGTGAAAGGTGAACTAGTGTGTGTACGCTTCATGGGTTGTAAGGAGAGGTGGAGTGAATAGAAATGGTAGGGTATTATACCAATGTAATGTTATTCTTGTAGGTGTCGGGGACGGGCCGCAGAGCCACCTCGATGAGCACAGGGGATAGGCCAGCATAGGGCCGGAGGCCACACATAGGCCAGAAGTGAGGCTGTCAGTGCAGGACAGTAGAGGCACATAAAGTCGTGGCAGTCAGACCACGCACAGGGACGTAGATATGAGCGTGAATGTGATAATGTACTATTGCCATGTTGAGGGGCTAGTGAACTAATAATGTCTATTGAAATGATAATGTGTTATTGCCCTGCTGAGGTGCTAGGGGAGTGCTAAGGTGTATGACAATCGGAAGGTGATATTGAGAGACTGCGGTGCCAGTGAATTATTAATGTGCTATTAAGACCCTGAGGGGAGAGGCTGAGGCCGAAGTGCCTTTAGGAGTAACTACCGGGTTGTGGATCCGAGGGAGAGTGTGTGTGAGAATAAGGCCGTTGTACTGCAGTTAATTGCAATAATATAATGTATGTAATTGCGCTATTATCTGTATAATTATGTTTAATAAATAATGTGTGAGTCTGATGGGTTGTTCTGTTAAGTGTTAAACTTGTTTGTTCGTGATTGTTGTCCTGTCATAACTATTACATCTCCCAGTCTGGGATTTGTGACACCCGGTACCTCCGTCATGAGAGGCGAGTACCTTGCCTCTGGACCACCGTATCCCAAATCTTACCCCCTAAGGGTAGGGTTAGTGTAGTTTTGTAATGGTGGTTGATGCCGGAAATTATTATATTTGGGGGGTTGGGGTAGGTGGGAAGGGCAGGCTTCGTCATCTGTCTCAGCAGAGGCATGGCATCACAGTTTGGCTTTTTTTTTTCCGGGCACCAATCTGGACAACACTGCTAGGCCTTAACTCTAACCAGAACATAACCCTAGCCCAAACAACTGTGTCTTGGTACACGGTACACACATCTAACACATCATTACATGAACATATCATAACTTAATATCAGGCTTGTTACACGAAGTAACATAACAAAAATAATAATAATACACAGCATTTATATAGCACTTCATCCCGTTAACAACCAGGCTGTAAGTACTTTACAACATTTATATCATGTAAATCACACACACAATACACAGGCATACTCAGGCATGGAACCTTAATAAAATATGGCACAGGTCTAGCGACAATGTCTTGTCGAGGCGAATTTTTGAGGGCAAAACGATCGTCTGTACCTCTCTGTGTGTGAATATAGAGGTAAAACGGTAGTTACAAGTTTTAGAACCATTGTGCAAGAGACATAGAGATATACAGCGAAATCCTTCAGCGTGGTAAGCCGAAGATGAATATCATGTAATCTTTGAGAAAAATGTCATTTTTCTTGAGAAAAACAATATGTCTTGATCCTCCGCTGAGACATGTTGATCCGGCTGTCATAGCAACGAAGCAACAGAACGCGCCGATTCTGCGAGCACTCAGCAGTAGTGCTGGGCAACGGTTCCGACGCCAGTGTCGACTCCTTAGGTACTGATCTTCACCTTGGGTACCCGACACCAGAACCTGGTACTGGTACGACACTGCGGCACCTCTCTAGTTTTCCTTCTCATTACCACTGTTTAATTTACACTTTTTTTTAATACGTGTAAACATTACATTACAAATAATTATTTTGATATCCCCCCCCCCCCCCCGACGCTACAGCACCGAACCAGTCGGGAGACAGCAAATTAGAGTTTGACTGTTCACCTGTGCGTCATGCAAAATTCTCATAGTCAGTGCCCGGAGTCGAGTCTCGGAATCGACACTAGGGAAGTGTTGGAGTCGTGACGCCACTTCCTCCAGGTCAGTGTCGACACCAGTATCGGAACATCTCAGCAGGGACATTGTGACACCATTGGAGTCGGAGACGGTGTCGACTCCAACGAGAAGTTATGGTGTCTGAGTCAGGATCGGCGGCACCAAAAAAGTACTGGTACCGTCCAGCCCTACTGAGCAGAGATCTGGTTCTATAATAACATCAGGTTAAAAACATTTCTGTCCTATGACAGTTAAAATGTCAGTGTCTTCAAGTATTTAGTTAATAGGCCGTGCTCCGAGGAAAGACGGAAAGAGCCAATCCAGCTAAAATTCACCATTTATTATCACTAGTAACTGCCCCATTCTTCGAATGGTAAAAAACAAAGCTCACCACTCCACACCGAAAGGAATCAGCACAAAGACATTGATGTCAAGACACGTTGGGTCATCCACACTAAATCGGCGATCAATAGATAGATAGGATAGTATTACAGTAGTACACAGTGCACAGTAGTGCGCACCGAGCATTTTTCATGGGCTCATGTGTTCGTAAAAAATGATCTAAATATTTACGCACAGTTTTCTTGGTATGAATGAATGGCACTCACCTCATCTGTATAACACTATACTCGGTATCACTATCAAAGTTTTCTTGGCGTGGCTGGATCGTGAACTCTAGTTTACATTTCCGGTAAGAGGCGGAAATGACGAAATTGACGGAAGTAGATTATCATATCGTATTCGCAATCATGAATTGATAACTGATAATTATAACTGAATTTCTGGGAAAAGTAAAGAGTTTCGGGAAAAAATGAGCTCGCCACGTACAGGCTTAATAAATTTTACATACATGTGCCAAGTTTCATTTCTCTACGTTGCTTAGTAAAAAAGCCTTTGCGGGAACAAAGTTGGGCCCAAGCTCCATTATTATATGATGACAGTCACCATACCCAGTTTTGTCAAATTTCAAGATCATCCATGGACAACAGAATAGTACAAGAGTAAAGAGGGAAAGTTATAGATCGTTTTCGCCCTCAACAAGGCATTAAAGCTAGATGTGTGCCATACTTTACTAAATAAGGTTTGTTTACACTGGTCCGTTTTCTGAATGAGAAACGATGCGCATCGTTTGTTTTGGTCATGTTTCGAAGGGAGAAATCGGAAAACAAAAGACGGAAAGCCAGGAGAATTCTTCCCACACAGTTCCCCATTCCTTTTTTCTATTCCTAAAACCTACCAGTGTCAACAGGCCTTAAGGTTCCATGCTATATTACTTTATGTAGTAAGCCTGCTATTGAGTTATAATAATTTTATGTTCATGTAATGATGCGTTAGATATGTGTACCATGTATGTGTTCTTAAACACTCTATGAACGTGAATTTCCCACACGGGATAGTAAAGTGAGTCTCATCTTAAATTATCATATCATAGTTTGTAAAATAAAATAAAATGCTCCATCTTTCTACTATCTTGGGTATAATTTATAATGTCTTATCGTTTCTTTTTGATCATAAAACGGAAATCGAACGGAGATCAAAGCCCAAGTGTGTGTGTGTGTGTGGGGTTGAGGCAGGGCCACAATACAGTGAGAGATGGGTGGGGAGCAGAATCGAAAAATATGATAGGAAATTTGGTCCTTCGCCTCTTCTTAGATATAGCTGGAAATCTAAACTTTAAATATCACATCTGTGTTTCCTCCAAGTCAAAGGGCCTGCTGGTAATAATAATAGTCTTCATAATAATAATAATAATAATAATTATTATTATTATTATTAATAGTACCGGAGACACAGAATACCGAGACGGACCATTCCTTCTTTCACTATATGTCCACAGCTTGCGCGCGTATAAACACGGTGAGTACTAGTCACAGAGTTCTGTGGTTCTAGTCTTTTCCGTCCAGTTTTGAAGGGGCGTGGTGCGAATTGTTGCGTTGTTGACATGGATGATACGCGCGCAAGACGACGGACGGAAAATGACGAATTGAAACGTCTCGGTAAACAATGTCTCTGATAATGGTAAGAAACTGGCTGTTGTTAGAGGCGAGTGATATTTTTACGCTGTAAACCATTGCTGAACAAGGAACCCGTCAGTATTTTCTCTGTTTGGCTTTGTAATAATTACATTATGAGACAACGAGAAACAGCATGGCTGACGTCTCAAGGCTGACATTTTAAAAATATACAGAACAAAAACAAAATTGATGCTTACGTTATCAATTTGAAAGTAGAACATTAAAAAAATGTTTACAGACGTATTTTTTCTGAAATTCATTTGTTTGCCTTCAGTGTAAATTCTTTGTGATATTCAATATTTCACCGTTGCTCTTTCACATTGTTTTTGTATCTGTCTGAAGACAGACTGACATGACAGATAGAGAGAGAGACATGTAGACAGACGCACAGACATACAGACTAGATGGGCTGAACAGACAGACGGGCGGACAGTCAGATAAACAGACAGACAGACAGGCGGACAGTTAAATAGACAGAAGGAAAGGATGAGAGAAAAGGAGATGGATGGATGAATAAATGGATGGATGGATGGATATAGATGGATGTATGGATGGAGGGATGGAGGGATGGATGGAGGGATGGATGGATGGATGAATGGAGGAATGGATGGGTGGATGGATGGATGGATGGATGGATGGATGGATGGATGGATGGATGGATGGATGGATGAATGGATGGATGGATGGATGGATGGATGGATGGATGGATGGATGGATGGATGAGTGGATGGATGGATGAGTGGATGGATGGATGGATGGATGGATGAGTGGATGGATGGATGGATGGATGGATGGATGGATGGATGGATGGATGGATGGATGGGTGGACGAACATATGGATGATTGATCTCTGGATGGACGGACGGACGGGGACAAACGGAAGGATGGATGGACTGACTGAGGGACGAACAATGGATAATACAGACGGACTGGTGGACAGATCGATCTGACAAAAATCCTATTAATTCCGATTGGTCATTCAACATCACCCGAGGCAACTGACCAATAGCCACACGCTCTCACTGACCTGCAGAATCAGCTCATTATTTCGGTCGGATATTGAACCAAGAGGTTTAGACTGCAGGGTGAGCGCCAAGTAGGTCAGTTCTGTAGATGGAATAACATTGATTTTTTCTTTGCCCCTCTCTGGGGGACGATAATGCCCATTTATGATGGAATGCACGGAAGGAAGACAGGAGGCTGAGAAAATGTCTGGTGAGTGAAGGATCACGGAGGAGAGGGCCCGAGGGAGGGGCAAGTGTGAGATAGCAGAGAACGAGAAATGTTTGGGGTGTTTTTTGTTGTTGTTTTTTCAAGGAAGATAATTATGTCTTTTAATTAACTTTTTTATTTAGTTGGAGAAGATGTAAGCTGGCAGGCTGATCCAGAGATGGATACGTATGGTAGAATAGAGAGAGAGATGGGGATAGACGGACAGACAGAGAAAGAGAGACAGAGAGAGGGAACGGAAAGGAGGGGAGAGAGGAAGGAGGGAATAAAAGGAGAGGGAGAAATTGGGAGAGAGAGAGAGAGAGAAAGACCCAGACAGACAGACAGACAGACAGACAGACGGGCGGACAGTGAGAGAGAGAGGAAGGGGAGACAGGGAGAAAAGAGTGAAAGAGAGAGCGAGAGATAAAGAAAGGAATAGGGAGCGATTGAGAGAGAGAGATAGAGAGATTGACAGACGGACGGATAGAGAGATAGATAGAAGGGGGAGGAGAGAGATAATGAGAGCGCGAGAGAGAAAGAAAAGGCTAGGGAGCAATTGAGAGAGAGAGAGGGGCGAGAGAGATAGAGAAAGAGAGATGAAACCTCGATGTCGGCATTACTTTAAAACTAACCCAAAACCGGCAAGAAGATCTTGGAGTTTTTGAACCCAGTGACCGGTCAAACTCCAAGCTTCATGCCGTCATTCTGCACTCTATTCACCCGACCTTGGGTTATCTCTATAGCACAAACAATATTTAAAAGAGAAAAAAAAAAATCGCCGGCGAAGAGGAGGCAGTGGTTGTGTAACTGGTGAGAGGGAAGGTCGGGAAGGCTGCGCACGCGGCACTTTATTTAGTGAACCCACAGCATTGAACGTCGTACGATACCCAGCCAAAATGGCGTTCCTCAATTTTGTGAAATATCTGAGTGGATCCGTCGAAACCGGCTTGGTTGTGATTAACAACCAAAGAACTATTTCTGTCTAAATGTCCCCAGTCTGTCTTCGTTATTTCTGTCTAAATGTCCCCAGTCTGTCTTCGTTATTTCTGTCTAAATGTTCCCAGTCTGTCTTCGTTATTTCTGTCCAAAATTCTATGAAAGGTGACACTGTGTTGCTTTGCTGTTTTGAAAGTGTCGAGATCCCTTTTGTTATCTGTTCAAACATTTTAAAATTGACAGTTTTCATTGAACAAATCTTTACTAATCAAACTGGACGGCTCAGTTTCCATTTCACCGTTGATTCTTCAGTGTTTTCATTCATTTTAAACTAACTCTCCATATTTGATCAGATTTTAATAGACGATGTTTTCTTTTAGATTTCATTAAGGCTCGAAACGCCGTGAGTCACAGCTTGTGTTGCTTCAGTTCTTGTGCTGGGTGTAGATTTTGGATTTGAACGGGACTTCACCCACTAGTGGTGAGACGTACTGTAATATGTCTGCTGGGGGGGGGGGGGGATCACAGTGGTCTAGAGGCAAGGTGCTCGCGCCACTCATGCCGAAGGTACGGGGTTTGATCCCCGTCGGTATGTGTGCCATTAGCCTATGACGCGTAAAAACCAGAGGCGTAACTAGTGTGGGGGTTCGTGGATGCAAACAGCCTCGGTGTCATTTATTTATTTTTTTTGGTGGGATGGGGAGGGGAAGGGAGTCGATTGTATCGTTTAAAAAAAGAATACAAAAATCTTATTTTAACACAAATTTTATACAGCACAGGTTTTAAAAAGGCGCCATTTTTCTAATTCTTTTTTATTTGTCCTGGGCCCCACCACCCCAAGGGAAGCCTCTGTTCCTTGCTCACCCACCACGCAGATGTTTTATCAACAAACTGTTGCATGCTAGGACGTCCATCAGAAATGCAAACATTGTGGAATGTTCCAGTAAATGGCAGCAACAGAAGTTTTTATTTTCATAAGATTTTGAGGTGTTTTGTTGTGTCTTGTTTGTTTTTTCAAATGCTGAAATGTCGGGCTGTAGTAGCTGATGGAGTCTGGGCCAGGGGAATTCCAACATCTGTTCGTGTTGCTATTGTCCATCAAACTTTATTTCTCCATTTCTTTTTTACACCCTCTCTTTCTCTTTCTTCTCTCTCTCTCTCTCTCGTTTTCTCTCTCGTCCTCTCATTCTCTCTCTCTCGTTCTCTCTCTCGTCCTCTCATTCTCTCTCTCTCGTTCTCTCTTTCCCTCTCTCATTATCGTTCTCTCTCTCGTCCTCTCATTCTCTCTCTCTCTCGTTCTCTCTTTCCCTCTCCCATTCTCTCTCTCGTTCTCTCTCTCCCATTCTCTCTCTCGTTCTCTCTCCCTTTCTCATTCTCTCTCTATCGTTCTCTCTCTCCCATTCTCTCTCTCGTTCTCTCTCCCTTTCTCATTCTCTCTCTATCGTTCTCTCTCTCCCTCTCTCAATCTCTCTCTCTCGTCCTCTGCCTTCCTCTCTCTCTCTCTCGTTCTCTCTCTCCCTCATTCTCTCTGTCTTCTTCTCTCTCTCTCTCTCTCGTTCTCTCTCTCCCTCTCTCATTCTCTCTCTCTCTCTCCCTCTCTCTCTCTCTCTCTATCTCTCTCTCTCTCCCTTTCTCTCTCATTTCCCTCTCTTCCTGTCTTGAACCATCTACCGTAGGATCAGGGACAGGAAATTCCCCCTGATTTCCAACATGCCTGCACCGACCGGGAATTGAACCCGGTACCTTTGGCATTGGAGGCAGGCGAGCACTTTGCCTCAGATCAACGTGTCCCCTAGTGTCTCCCGTTTGAGAATAATTGTTGTTTTTCTAGGAAATGTGAAAATAAAGCTTAATTCTATCTCCAAATGCTGCAAAACAAATTCTGCTGTAATCGACATACTGATGTTGTTTTTTCAGATGAAGCACCCGCGGGAATGCACGCATGCACGAAGGCACGAATGCACGTCTTGTTACAACACAATTATAATTTAACGTGAAATTGTTTTGTAATTCCCAACGCTGACGTTTTAACGCCAATGCTAATTTTTTCGAGATTAAATTACGTTGTTACGTGATGACATGTATGAATGACGTCATATCTAATGTACAGAGAGAGAGACAGGGGGGGGGGGGGGGGGAGAGAAGATGAGAGAGAGGTAAAGAGAAAGAAAGAGGGGAGAGAGGAAAGGAGAGAGAGACAAGAAGAGAGAAAGTGAGTGAGAGAGAAGGGGAAGAAAAAGAAAGAGAGAGAGAGAGAAAAAAAAAACGTCGGTGCCGTGCGATTCAGATCATGCGAATCTGTTCGAGATTAAATTACGATGTTACGTGATGTTTGAATGACGTCATATCTAGTGTAGACGTGACCAGCATTGGGGGGGGGGGGGGGAGTCTTACTGGAAAAAGCAGGCAATTAATCGAAAAAAAAACAAAAAAACTCCCAGTGCAGTGGACAAAAATCACGCCAAAACTTCATTATGGAATTATGTAATCCTGACATGACGTGAGTAAGTCTGACTTTGAATTTGGAGAAATCACCTCGACACAATAATGGTCACATTGTTCCAGGAAGAAGCGAGACCATTGGCAGAATATAGCAATAGATTGATGGGACAGAAGGGGACCCTATCAGAAGCGCTCACCAACCACCCAGTGCGGCATGAGTTAATTGTTTGATGTTTTATGATGTGCCACTGCGGGGAACTCGTGGATGAGTTTTCTTAAGACATTACTGTCTCGTGGAAAGCTCCAAATAACGACTAGGTAGAAACTATTCGTACCTTGTGGCGAAAATGATACAGTAGATCATCCAAGAGTAATACAATAATACACATAAAAGCAAAAAAAAAAAAAGTGAAAGATACAGAAGATCGTTCTAAGCCCTCCGCAGTTCACCTCAACAAGACATTACAGCTAGATGTGTGCCATATTTTACTAAGGTTCTATGCAATGTTACTTCATGTAATATGCCAGTTACTGAGTTATGTTAGATGTGGCTACCACGTACGGGCTCTTAACCGCTCTGTGGAAGTGAATTTCGCTCATGGGGTAAGAAAGTGATTCTTATCTTTGATCTTATCAATAGGCTTTATTTCCAATGACCAATTTGTGGCCAGCTTCCGAACACATTTCCGTGGCCATCTCCCTCTTGAAAAGATTAGATCCCCGCATGCCAATGCAGTCCTAAACCCTAACCTTGCACTTTCTCGAAACTTCAAAGTCGAAGTCTTCGTCGTCTGAACTCGTGCTCAAATATATAGGGCAAAAACCTACTCACGTCCTTCGGGCTTCTTTCTCTCGGAAGTCATCGCTGTAAATCTGTCTCTACTTTACTGCCCTTTGACGTGGTCCAGACACGAGAAATCCCCGATCCCAAGAGGCTGATAATGGTCCATAATGTTGTTCCAACTGACCTACGAACGTTTATCATGTCCTTACGTAAAAAAAGCTGTCCTTGTGTGAACAGTTTGTACTTACAGTATGAACGGTTGGCCTTATGTTGAACCATTGTCCTTCCTTGAAAAGTTACCAAAAACGTCAGAGATCTCGGTTTCTTCAACAGTTTCTCTTGATGTTCATACGCCTGGAGATTCAAACATGTCTTTCGTATTCTTCCTTATTATTTTATAGCCATACTTTAGTGTAACAATTACTTTGGGGACATTCCACGGTACCTGTCGGGACGTTCAGACTATGCTTTTTCAGAAAGAAAAGACCATTAAATAGATAGCCAACCATTAATTATGAAAATGGATTGATCAGTCCTCCAGAAAAATGGTACAGAAATGATAAATGTGTGTTTTAAATAATAAAAATTAAGATGAGTCCATTAAATTACCTTCACTTTATTTGGTAACTGATGGGACATATCATGATTTTTACACAGCAAATTGAAACTGCAAAATTTGTGAAACCAAACCAAAGGGATTAGTGAACAATGGTTTTCTACATTCAAGAAATGCATTTGAGCATACAGAAAAAGCATAAATAATCAAGTTTTACTTTTAACACACTGGGGCAATTTGTTTGAGTAACTGATGGGACATAATCTTGGTAACTGATGGGAGGTTGTAAACGAGTGCTGTTTTCCAAGATGATCGCCAGGTCACATGATCGCGCAAGGAAGATAACGCTAACCAAAAATGTTATAGTTAATTTAATTACCACCCTTTACAACACAACCATTAAGTTTTTTTTTCCCCAGGCAGGATTTGAGAAATGGCTCTTAGGTAGCGTATTACGTGGAATATTCCTTTGCAGACTGCCACATCACAATGAATAATCATTATACTGTTACATCCTGCTCTTGCCGTTCACAGAGAAGGACTTTATTGTGCACCTAAGCACACATTGTTGTGTATCCAGTAGACGCACAATACAGCCCGAACTCCAACCCACCCGCAGTATGCAAATTCCCTCGCCGCGCGATGTGGCAGTAGATAATTTTACACAAAATAAATGTCCCGCATCACTTCCAGTGTCACAGTACTGCTCTTTCTTGTTGTTGCGGGCTATCCCTGGTCCTATCCCAAAACCCCGCAAGTGTGTTCACAGAAAAGGCAGATGACAAACTTTTTATTGCCAAACATGCTATGAACAACGTTAAAGGAATTTTGTATTATTCTGCTGATTGAGGGGAAACGCGCTGTTTCAAATGTTTATCATGTTCTAAAGGAAGTAAGACCTCCATTGTTATCATGAAAGGCTTTCTAACCGCTGAGCTTTGAATTCTACAAAATATCACATTACGCATTGAAAGTCCAGTAATTGCCGTATTGGTGTATGTGTATGTTTGCTTTATCGAGAACATGAGGATTCAAGTTCAGACAGCAAAAGGGCTAAAACGCATAAAACATATCTCGAAAGTTCTCAACCGTTTGGAATGACACTTGTACATAGTAAAATTAGGGGTTCCATCATGCAGTGTCCCTAGGACCCTGAAGGGTGATGGATTATGTATATCTGTGGAAAATATTTTTCAGGTGTTTATATTACTAAAGACATTTGAAGTACAACAGTTTTTTTTCCCCTCTAGTATATTAACTCGAGCCTGTGCTGTACACAGTATTGTTACACCTTCAAGCCAACCTATGAACATACCATGTACCAGCATAGTGTGACAGTACCTGATACAGCAGCAGCAGCTGTCACCCGCATAAAATTGCCCAAAATCAACTAGCTATGACATGTTCGTTATATCAAACGTGTAGTTTGAGTGCAGCAGATCCTTTGAGATCCAGGCATAAAATATAAAAATACATTACTATGTAACTACATCGAGATCATCAATTGGTCATGAATATCTGTCTATTCGTGAACATTTTTTGGCAGCTGGAAATGGAGAAGAGCAGGCCTAACAAGACCGGTTAAGACCGGTGGCCCAGGAAAATTTTTAAAAAAATAAAAATTCCTACCACCCCTTCCACACCCCCCCCCCCCCTCAAAAAAGCCGTGTTTGCTCCAGTTGTAATTGGGCTGCATTGACACTAAAGCGAATTTCCCAAATGGGATTAAAGAAATATACAATTTTTTTTTTTAAATACAAATCTGTAGTTTATTAACTAACCCACGGGGGAGGGAGAGAGAAAGACAAAGATGGGTCAGAGACAGAGGAGAGGGGAGAGAAAAAGAAAGAAAGAGAGGAGGGAGAGAACAAGAGAGAGAGAGGAAATAGACAGGAGGCGAAGAGATGGAGAGATCCCTATGCCTGAATCTTTCCAAAGAGGAATTCTTGCTTGTTGCGAAGACGTAACAAGTGTGCACGATTAGAAATAACTAATAGGATTGGTAAACAAATATCAAAAACCTCTGAATTGGATGCAATACCGAAGCGCTTCCTTCTTAGATAAGACTATACTGGTAAGACCAAGTGCTGATGGGCCCAGGTCACCTCAACTGTACTGAATTTACCTTTGACTGTGGTTATAAGTACGTACGTACCCCAAGCGTTTTGCGTTAAGGGTGCATACGTATACGTACCTATCCCTGACCCCGTCCTTACCCTCAACCCTAAATCTTATCGAATCCCTAACCCTGTCCCCTACCCTTTCAACCAAAAAACTGGAGAGAAAAAAAAAGAAAATCTGAAAGAATAATTAATTAAGGCTGTTGTTTGGAGCATTTCGGGAGTATTTCGCGAGGAGCTCTCTAGCTCTGGGGTCATAAAAGGCTTTAAGATATGCCCCCCTGGCGAAAAAAAAATGGGGGGGCGTACGTACTTATAACAACATTCTTTACCTTTTGCTCCATTCATATTTCCACTCCAGTAGGAATATTTTTAGCTCCCAAATTTTTTCCCTCGACTTTCGCTATCAACACCAGCCGTAAGTTCACCTGCACGAATCAACCACGAACGAATTAGCCCAGTCACCAAACCGAATCGCGGACGGCGGAAGTGGAGATGAGATCGAGAAGGAGATGAAAATAGAGTATTTTTCACGCGATTTGTGTACTGCGTCACAATAACTGGCGCACGTGCTCATACGGGCGTTCACACCACCCTGAGAGATAAGAGAAATCAGGAGTGCCAGGTAGACTATATAGATCTATGAGTAGATAGGTATCGCCGCGCTACGTTATTTGTGGGGGTTGTAAATCGGAACAATACGGAAGTTGTGGTTTCCTGAAGACTGCGTTGCTGTCTATCTATCTATCTATCTATCTATCTATCTATCTATCTATCTATCTATCTATCTATCTATCTATCTATCTATCTATCTATCTATCTATCTATCTATCTATCTATCTGTCTGTCTGTCTGTCTATCTATCTATCTATCTATCTATCTATCTATCTGTCTGTCTGTCTGTCTGTCTGTCTGTCTATCTATCTATCTATCTATCTATCTATCTATCTATCTATCTATCTATCTGTCTGTCTGTCTATCTATCTATCTATCTATCTATCTATCTATCTATCTGTCTGTCTGTCTGTCTGTCTGTCTATCTATCTATCTATCTATCTATCTATCTATCTATCTATCTATCTATCTATCTATCTATCTATCTATCTATCTATGTATCTGTCTGTCTATCTATCTATCTGTCTATCTATCTATCTGTCTGTCTATCTATCTATCTATCTATCTATCTATCTATCTATCTATCTATCTATCTATCTATCTATCTATCTATCTATATATCTATATATCTATCTATCTATCTATCTATCTATCTATCTATCTATCTCTCTCTCTCTCTCTCTCTCTATCTATCTATCTATCTCTCTCTCTCTCTCTCTATCTATCTATCTATCTATCTATCTATCTATCTGTCTGCCTACCTGTCTGTCTGTCTGTCGTCCTTCCCTCCATCTGTGCATTCGTCTGTCATATTTCTTATTTATCAATCTGCTTGCATATTTTTTTTTTGCCTTAGTATTAAGAAAATGGGGGGGGGGGGGGGGGGGCTCATGTCACTGACTAACATTGGGTTAGGATTGGATTCGGTTCTCTGGACACAATGACCTTTTTTACTGGCGAAATGACCACAGCTGCGATTCTGGAATGTAGTCACAAATAGGTCACGAAAAAAATCGTGGTCCAAAATAATAGACATTACCAAATGTTATTCCCAATCTTGAATTAGCCATCAGAGGCACTGCCAACAGTAGATATGATTTTAGCTTGTTTGCCAGAACACATTTCGGGAAAAAACACTTTAAGGTGACAGTATCATTAAAATGAAAAGTTTACTACCAGTACTACTATACGTTACGGTCCAGCTAATTGTCAGCCACATTTTAACAGCATGTGTAGATTTCGTCCATACCTGAAGAAGGCATCATGCCTGCAGATCCATGAAAGAATTATTTTCTGAAGTGGACCATCAACACATCTTGTCCTTTCTGAAGGAGACAAAAATTAATTTGCCAGCTGATTTAACAGAAGTATACAACATCTAGATATACATTACAGTACGGGCCTTTCCCTGATTTTGAATTTCACTTTGATTTGATTTGATTTATAGAATCTGAGGGCAGAAATCTGGACCAAAGTAAGATAACCAAAAAGTGCCGGGGCGCGTAAGTTTTTTTCCGTACGAGCTTGAGCAAATTCAGGAGCGTGGCAGCAATACACTTCCAAACACAGGTCATCGGCTAAGAGATTTCTCGTCCTATCGAACACTGCCATGGGTGCTGCAATCTCTGGACTGTGCCTGATATGACTCTGAACGTCACCGAAAATCCCTGGGATGTGTTGGAGATGACCTGTGTTTGGGGTCTGTTGCTGCCCCGCTCCTGAATTTGCTAAAGCTTGTACGTTAAACCCAAATTCAAACTCAAACGGTCCGTATCCCGAAAAGTACATTGAGCCGTAAGCTTTACGGATATCATGTGTTGCTCTAATTTAACACTACAAAAATTAATGCCCATAAACTAAAGATGATCTATTACTGTAAATGTAGCCTCGCGACAGGAGCCACTACTAACTGGCATACTGACTGTGAACGTATGGTAAGTGTAAATGTCGGTGACTGTCCCATCAAAAACACCATTAACCGAAATCTGTGGTTAACCCAAATTTAGGACAACTTGGCAGCGAATCAAACAGTGGAAAATAGACAGCCGGTTGCTGAGCAGGATGGAGTGGCCTTATGGAGCCCTTATGATTGTTGACAGACTGACTGACAAACGGACGGACAGACTGAAGGACAGACGGGTGGATGGATGGATAGATTGACGGGTGGACAGACAGACAGACAGTTCGAAGGACGGACAGACGGCTGGATGGATGGATTGTTGGACGAGGGTGGATGGATGGATGGATGGATGGATGGATGGATGGATGGATGGATGCATGGATGGATGGATGGATGGATGGATGGATGGACGGACGGAGGGATGGATGGGTGGTTGAACGCTTGGATGGATGGATGGACGGACAGAAAAAAGGAAAGGACAATATCAAATAACACATAAAAGACACTATATTTTCCACTCCAAGATTCATTCACAAACACTATGTTTTCGAGCTAACAAAGCTAATTTTGGAGAAGCAGTACAGCCTCAGACATATACATCTGTAGATAATTATTTTTCTCTCTAGACCAATCCTTTGGTCCTACAACAAAATAACCAAATATCATACGATCAGACAAAAGACATTGCCTTTATCACGCTGCTAAGCAGAAAACCCGTCCTCACAAAAAGCAAGGTATTGAGACTGAGAGTAAAACACTGTTCATAAATATCTATGTCAGTGTTATTTCGCTTAAGACGGATCTACAACCTCGTCATGCATGACCCTGTACAAGTGAGTACTTTCGCACCTACAAAATCATGTTTAGACTCAAAACTTGGGATGATGTACGAGTACACAAAGAGAAATATTTCATTTCTGGTCATTTCTAATGCCAAACTGGAAATCAATCAAAGCTCCTCTGTACAAATAACACCGCATTTTTTGCGTTTCAACTTTCCGAAGTAATTAGTGTCAATTACGTTTCTTGTAATAGTAATACTTATAAATAATATTTATATAATTTTTATCAGTGTAAAATATACAAGTGTAAATAGCTACATTTTTACAGGTTCACTGTCTAGAACAATGGTTGTCACAAAACTTTCCTTGAACACGTCTAAATGCAAGTGCATGAATATAACAATTTAGAACATGGATTGTTTTGAGTACCGGTAAATTGCAGTCACAGAATGAGCAAATAATTTGATGTGTAATGCTAATAACAACTGTTAAGTCACATATGGGACAGGAGCCAATCGGCAATTTCAAAGTACGAAATCAGATTGTCAGAGATCAAAGAATTCCAGTATAAAACCATAAGTAAATGATATTTTATTTTGCGGTTCCAACGGGCTGGCAAATTTGCGAGACGTATGAGTCGATGCTAATTATTTTCTAGAAGGTAGATTTGAAAGCTAGTAAAAGGTGAAAAAGAGAGAGGGAGAGACAGACAGACAGACAGACAGACAGACAGACAGGCAAACAGACAGACAGACAGACAGAATGCGAGTTCGATTGTGTGCGTGTGTGTGTCTGTCTGTCTGCCTGACTGGTGGACTGTCTGTCTGTCTGTCTGTTTGTCTGTATGTCTGTCTCTCTGTCTGTCTGACTGGTGGACTGTCTGTCTGTCTGTCTGTCTGCCTGACTGGTTGTCTGTCTGTCTTTCTATCTGTCTGTCTGTCTGTCTGTCTGTTTGTCTGTCTGTGTGTTTCCTTGGCATGGGGGGAGATGCCTACATTGAACAAGTCCTTAAAGTCCACCTCATCTTCTTCTCAAGGTCACGACAAGACTTGTAATGCAGTATCGATCTCATATCTTTCTTGAGCTGAAACCAAAATAAAATATTATATCCAGTCTCTTTTTTTCTTTTTTTTTTCTGTGAGATAAAAGATGTTACGATAACTTTTTAAAAAAATGGTAATAATAATTTGGAACTGAAAAACGCAGAAGAGTTAATCATTTTCTTCTTCTTCTCCTTCTTCTGGGATTTTTTAAAATGAAAACCTGATCATGATTGTATTTTGCTGAATGAAAAATGGCAGCTTTTCAAAGCCAAACAAGAATATTACGTAGAGCAATCGTGCCAGATTTGAATAAGCCGACAAGGCATGTGTATGGCTGGCATAAATCTCCTATTTCCTGTATTATACCGCCGTTTTTGCTTCTGTATGTGATCCGCATGTCTGAATCCATCCAAAGGGCTTATCTAAGGACTCCTGCTTGTTGCGAAGAGTTGGCAAGTTTGCTTGGTTAGAAAAACCTAAAAGGATTGGTAAATAAATAGCGAAAACCTCCAAATTGGGTGCAGTGTTTACGATATTAACTGAGTGCAGTTTTTACGACATTAGCTGGGTGTGGTATTTGCGACATTGGCGCTTGGTAATAAAGTTAAAAATTGTGTTTATTTTCAGATGTGGTGAACCAAGCTGACCAACTCTAGCTTTCTGTTTGTTGTTGTTGTAGATGTAGGTATTGTTCTATAGTTGTTGTAATTGTTGTTGTCGTCGTTGCTGTTGTTGTTGTCGTTGCCGTCGAAGTCGTTGGTGTTGTTGTTGTTGTTGTGTTGTTGGTGGTGTGGTGGTTGTTGTCGTTATTTATGGCCGACCGTTCTTGTCCATGGTGACACGTTTATAGAAGACAAAGCTGCTATGACTAAAGTAACGACTTCTCTGGTTCCAAAAGTAGACGATCTGTTTACTCCCCCCGATGTTTATCACTGATATTTTTTTCTGCAGGAAGCCAAGTCTACATGACCAGGAGACTTTTAGAGGACGAGAAGTTCTGTTGGACAAGATTTTGAAACTCCTGGAGATATTCAGAGAGAGAGAGAGAGAGAGAACTCCTGTCAAACAAGTGTTTGATACTCTGGGAAGGGCAAGGAGATATTTAGAGGTAGAGAACTCCTGTCAACCAAGTGTTTGAAACTTTTGGAATAGGGAGACTAAAGGAGTTATTCAGAGAGAGAGAGAGAGAGAGAGAGAGAGAACTCCTGTCAACCAAGTGTTTGAAACTCCTGGAATAGCGAGACTGAAGAAGATATTCAGAGGAAGAGAACTCTCATCAGCCATTGCTTGTTCCTTGACCTCTTTCACACTCAAAAGGAACCGGACGTCTCCGTATGTTCTTTTTGTTTCCCTACTTCATACCTTACACCAGCAACATGTCCATCGAGCATGTGAAGACAGCCTTGTCATTATCAGGAGAGCCCATACCTCATGTCGTAACCGTAAGAACGATGCCATTCCTTTGTGCAAACTTGACGTCAATCCAACGTATCGGATTTCCGTCGAATTTTCGTAAGGTTTGCTTGCTGAGCTATTAGCAACGCTATTCGCATGTATGGCCCAGCATCTTACAGTCTGTTCTTACCGTCCAGAATATAAAATTCCAGAATATAAAAAGTACAACTTTTCAGGTAAGGACTTGACAAAATGCTGTAAAACACCAACCAAGCAGATCTCATATAAAATGAATCTAAAATCAGTCGAGTCCTAAGTTATCGTCATAGGGGACACGTTAGTCTAGAGGCAGGGTGCTCGCCTCTCATGCCTAAGGTACCGGATTCGATCCCCGGTCGGTGCAGGCACGTTTGAATTTTTGTTTATTTGGGGGGGGGGGGGGGTTATTGAGAGAATTCCCAACTCTGATCCTATAGTAGGTAGGATCGGGCATCTACTCTTCTCGGATAAGGACGAAAACTCGGAGGGCCCATGTACACGTTGCGCACGTTAAAGATGCCTTGAACGTCGAGAAGAGTAGGCCGAACAAGGCCGCTGTCAGGGCAAAATTCTAAAAAAAATTAATCGCTATTACAAAACACACAGAAACATGAACAAGAAAATTAAAAACGAGAAAAGTGAGGTGTAAAATAATGCCAAGAGTTAGTAGCGAAACCTCCTAAAATAAAGACCTAAACACATGTTGTCGTCATACATACTGGGTTTCAAGAACAGTAGGCCTACTCGAATTTTTTCGTTTGGTTTCATTTAAAGTCAGTCAAGGTTTAAGTTATCGTCATACTTACTGGGTATTTAGAACAGTACTCGAATTTTCATTCAGGTCGTGTTGAGAGAGCAGATGAGTACACTGAAAGACGTCAGAGACAGGGGGGGGGGGGGAGAATAGTGTTTCCATTCAGATAGTAGGTCAGGCCAACAGGGGAGAGAAGCAGGTAAGAAAAGGAACCGGCGCGCCAGCTGTGATTTCTCTGTCTCAAAGCGTGGTCTCTGACGCACGTGGAGCCGACAGGAAGTTGTACACTGTGCCGACGTAGGAATTGTTGTTGTTGTTGTTGTTGTTCGTGGTTTGGTGGTTGTAGTGGTGGTACGATAGATAGATAGATAGGCAGTCAGACAGACAGACAGACAGACGGACGGATGGATGGATAGATAGATAGATAGATAGATAGATAGATAGATAGATAGATAGATAGATAGATAGATAGATAGATAGATAGATGGATCGACATATGGGTGGATGGATCGACATATGGGTGGATGGATGGTTGGATGGATGGATGGATTAATGGATATATGGATGGGTGAATGGATGGACGAATGAACAGACGGAATGGCGGGCGGACGAACGCACGGGGGGGGGGGCGCACGGACGGACGGACGGACCGAGGTTCCTACAGCAGATGCTTACCCGGATCTATGTCATTACCTGAGGTCACTGTTCACGCATCCCACAACGAGTACACATCCACTCAGCTCTGTGAGAAAAGAACGGCGCAGTATTTATGAATGCACGAGATAAAGAAAACCTTGAGGTTTCACCTGGCTCACCTGAATTCTGTCTGTGCTCGTCCTAGTAAACAAACCGCGAACTATGGCGGGTAGAATTATGAATGGCAATACTTCAGCAGTCAATTCAAAGCCAATCGGTCGATCATTATTGTCAACTAAGTACACTGTTTGATTAGAACGCGGTTTGATCTTTTCATTTTCTTGTATCGAGAGATATTTGCCATATTGTTGAATGCGACATTTTACCGATTTTGAGGTTTTGTCATGAAAGTGGTTCTCCACTCCTAATTTCATTATGTACAACTGACATTCCAATCGATTAAAAGCTGTTCGAGATACGTGTTTGTGACGTCATGGTTTATGAATTTTGGCCCTGATTTTACACAACTCTTCAAACTTTCAATCCTCGTTTTCTCGAAAAGGCAAAAAATGTACATACAACAATATGGAAAATGTCCGTCAGTATAATTTAAATAATTTTGTGAATAGCTCCTAATTTGCATAGTGGAATTTAGTGGTAAAATGTCTTTCTCTCTCTCTCTCTCTCTCTCTCTCTCTCTCTCTAACTCTCTCATCTATATCGGTCTGTCTGTCTGTCTGTCTGTCTGTCTCTTTTTCTCTCTCTTTCTGTTTGTCTGTCTGTCTCTTAATCTATGTCTGTTTGTCTCTGCCTGTCTCTCTGTGATATCCCTGTCTCTCCCCCCCCTCTCTCTCTCTCTCCCTCTCTCTCTCTCTCTCTCTCTCTCTCTCTCTCTCTCTCTCTCTCTCTCCCTCTCTCTCTCTCTCTCTCTCTCTCTCTCTCTCTCTCTCTCTCTCTCTCAATCCTGAACACAATTGTAAATTCTACGCTTCAACAAATTTCCAGCAACTGTAAACAAAACATTACTCTCAAACCTTCCCATAACCAGTTCTGGACACCGCCAGTAATTTCTAAATACAGTGTACCAGAGAAAAAATGCCTACCTTAAGAAAGAAAAAGGAAACAGTACAGAGGAACAGTAACCATCTATGTCAGTAAAATACAATCTTGTCAAAGAAAATAGAGTATATTGTTATAAAATGAATATTTTACAACTTTCTTCAAAATTTGCCTTTAATAATACTAGACATGGTCTACAGTTCTGACGCTCAAATAGCCATGCAAGGTGAAAATCCACACCCAACAGGTGATCATTTATTTACAAAGGTCAGATAAGAATGTGTACGTGCGTGTACGTGCCCTTAATTAGGGTCAATGCCACGGCCTTCGATAGTCTACCCAAGGTACAGGGCTCTGTTTTTTTACGTTGTTGTTGTTGCTTTAGTGGTACCATCAACAACTAGCTGTGCTAAGATTTGTATGTATTTACGCATTTATCCAATCTTTGTCCATGGGACACTAAATCAAAACAATAACTTCATAATAATCTTACATTTCTTTATATGGCATAAGTGTTAAGAGTACTGTTTGTTATCAGTAGTTATGCATTGATAATATTAACAATGATCTATCTACCTATCTATCTATCTATCTATCTATCTATCTATCTATCTATCTATCTATCTATCTATCTATCTATCTATCTATCTATCTATCTATCTATCTATCTATCTATCTATCCACATGTTCCGCTCTCTCTCTCTCTCTCTCTCTCTCTCTCTCTCTCTCTCTCTCTCTCTCTCTCTCTCTCTCTCTCTCTCTCTCTCTCTCTCTCTCTCTCTCTCTCTCTCTCTCTCTCTCTCACCCATCTTCCTGCACGCTTCAAATCGCGTGCTATATGGAACATAAAAGTGGGAATATGGTGAACCGAATTGACGACAGCGATACGTCATGTTGTCAAATCTATCCTAGTGTTTCTGAACATTCCCCTTTGCCTTCTTTTCTCGACATAATATTTCCTGTATTATGTTTTGTTTGTATTTATGTTTGAATATTTCTCTCTCCAGAAATCCCACTTTTCATTATCTCCACCCACACTCAAAAGTTTTCCTACGTCCTCTCAAATATGAATGGGAAAATACTAAAACAAACAAAAATTGGCAAAATATAAATAGAGCGTATTTTCAAACTCCCCCCAGTGCTGGCTGGCAAATCATAAGAAACCTGGCACACCAAGTGAAATTTCCCTGCAATAAACATGGAAAGATCTAAAAATAACCACGAGAGCGTGCTACTCCGTACACTTAACATAGAGCAGCCGGCACACAGGGGCCATTTGGTGTTCATAGTTTAACTTTCATATTTCGTCCATCCTTTATGTCCTTGAAAAGTCGGGACCTTAGTTCTTGTTTGTTTTATCTCTATTTTCTGAAAAAATGGCGATGTTTTAGTACATCTACCAGCCAGGCTAACCAGTATAACAAAATAGTCCACACTTTGACACTTGTTTGAAATGCGTTGCGGCACTTACCGATCTCCTTATAATAATGGCTGATGTTAGTGGAGTGCAGTCTATTACAAAGTCGTCTAGAGAAAAATACTGAGAATGATGAACGAATAATGTGACCTGCCCCATTGCTTGACATGTCTTGACTGTTTCATCGTTGAACGGCAAACGATAAACTGTGAACGACTTATGACCAGCATACCGACTGGCTGGTGGAGCTCTTTATTTTAGGAGGTTCGCTGCTCGTAGCGTTTATTTTACACCTCACTTTTCGCGTTTTTTTTAAATTATTTATTTTTCTTGTTCTTATTTCTGTGTGTTTTTGTGGCAGGGATTAGTTGTTTTTTTATAATTTTGCCCGGGCAGCAGCCTTGTTCCGCCTGCTCTTCTCGACTTTCAACTACCAAGATATCTTTAACGTGCGCAACGTGCACACGGGCCCTCCGAGTTTTTTGTCTTTATCCGAGAAGACTAGATGCTCGATCTTACCTACCATAGGATCAGGGACAGAAAGTTTTCCTCCAAAAAAAAATTCCAACATGCCTGGACCGACCGGGGATCGAACCCAGCACCTTCGGCATGAGAGGCGAGCACCTAGCCCCGAGGCCAACGTGTCCCCCGGTTAAGAAACTTCGAGAAATTTGTCATCATGCGCTTTTGATTAGGAAATTTTCCGCAACCCACAACAATATAGGATTGGCTTAAGCTTAAGATCTTTGCCACGTACTCGCAAGTCAGATCTATAAATAGCTTTGACTCTACCCCGGGTGTACTACATATTGAACCATACACACGTTCGACTTTTCTTTCTTCTCGGGCCAGGAGTTTTGGCAAGCTCCTGAGTTTTGACTGAATACCTGCCTCGTTTCGCCTGGAATTGTTCCAGATCAGGGGTGATTATTTTTAGAACCGCTGGAAATGGGCCAATGTCTGGATCGGCAGCCGTGACATCGTATTACGAAATCGGATACATAAATCTGTGTTACAGCCTCGTTTGTATAATAAAGAATGGGTCTTTGCTGCTCGATTTTATTTTATGCGAATACGTTATCCCTGAAGTCGACTCTATTTTGAAATTAAGTGCATCAGCCTATTTTCTTGAAACGAATTTGCCTTTGATGTTTTGGCCCCAACGGCTCAGAGAGATCGTTGATCCAAAGTTTATGTGATTGAATTAGTTCATGCTATCAGTTTTCTATTGCGTGGTTGGCAGCGCTTCTGGTAGCCACTTGCTACCAGCAAAACGTACTCCCAAGAAATGATGGCAGTTGCTACCAGCAAAACGTACTCCCAAGAAATAATGGCAGTTGCTACCAGCAAAACGTACTCCCAAGAAATAATGGCACTTTCTCCCAGCAAACCGTACTCTCAAGAAATAATGGAACTTGCTACCAGCAAAACCTATTCCCAAGAAATAATGGCAGTTGCTACCAGCAAAACCGTACTCTCAAGAAATAATGGAACTTGCTACCAGCAAAACCTATTCCCAAGAAATAATGGCAGTTGCTACCAGCAAAACGTATTCCCAAGAAATAATGGCAGTTGCTATCAGCAAAACCTACTTCCCAAGAAATAATGGCACTTTCTACCAGCAAACCGTACTCTCAAGAAATAATGGAACTTGCTACCAGCAAAACGTACACTCAACAAATAATGGCATTGCTACCAATAAAACGTACTCTCAACAAATAATGGCATTGCTACCAGCAAAACGTACTCTCAACAAATAATGGCATTGCTACCAATAAAACGTACTCTCAACAAATAATGGCATTGCTACCAGCAAAACGTACTCTCAACAATTAATGGCAGTTGCTACTAGCAATTCCCTGTCCCTGATTCTGCGGTTGGTAGGATGGGGCACCTAGTCTTCCTGGATAAGGACTAAAAATTCCGAGGGCCACGCTGCGGACGTTAAAGATACCTTGGCACTAGGAAGTCGAGAAGAGCAGGCCTGATAAGGCCGTTGGCCCGGCAAAATTAATAATGATAATAATAATCCCTACTCCCCCCCCCCCCACCACCACCACCACCACCACCCACCCACCCACCACCCACGCCCAAATGGGATCAAGCAAGTATACAAAATACAAATTTTTAATACAACAACAACAACAACAAAGAACAAGAAAAAGAGAAGTGAAAATGCCAAGGCCAGCGACTCTCCAAAAACAAAAGACCTCAAAACTCAGACAGCTATTTACTTACTATACAGTTGTCAAGTTTCAAACTCATCGACTTTTACGACGCGATTTTTTTATATTGGGGATGAATCAACGTGGGAAAAAGCCGCAAAGTCAGTTTTGTATTGCAAGCGGATGACTAAGATAAAAACTGCAGACCTTGGCTGTACTGCACATCACTGGATGTACAAACCTCCGAAAACAAACACCTCAAATATCACACGCCTGTTAATTTACCATACAGTTTTCAAGTTTAAAACGCATCGACTTTTACGACGCGATTTTTTATATTGGCGATGAATCAACGTGGGAAAAGCCGCAAAGTCAGTTTTGTACTGCACCCGGATGACTAAGGTAAAAGCTGCAGACCTTGGCTGTACTGCACATCACTTAGGTGTAAGGTGTGGTCAGGTGAAATAGCAACTGCATGGATTGTACATCCTGAACCAGTGAGATGTTCAGGTGTGGCTGTCAGATTGAATACGCATGCACGTGTGCACTATTCACGTGCTCACCGCCTAAGAGTTTTTTTTTCTATTTTCATACGTGTCTCTGTCCCTGAACGCGGACGGCTCAGATTTTTACCTTTCGGTGCTGTTCCAATTCTCAAAGTTGTGAGACGGATGGGTGGAAAGATAAGACGGGTACACATATATATAAACTTGTGAAGTACCCGAGAGAAATAATTGTTCCCCGTGAATAATCTGATCACGAGAAGATAGACGACAACTATTTTTGTTTAACCCTCCAACGCCCAAACAAAGTTCCATAATAATTACGCAAGTGCGTCAGTGGATGTCTAATGTTCTATTTTTTGACACACTTTGATTTATTTTTTTCCTTCTTGTTTTTTAATCAAGAAATGATATTTCACGACAGGTATTTCTATTTTTGCATGATTTAACTGTTTTATATCCGTTTTGGAGTTATCCATATTGCAGACAAGCTCGAGTTCAGCAATTTTGTTCCACCCATCTCTCTCTCTCTCTGTATAAGCTTTTAAAACGCAATTCCCTTCCCCCTTGTATGAGTGCGCACGCAAGACAGCAACCTTAGGGAAGCCTGATAGGTAGGATTCACGTCCAATTTGCACAAAGGAATGACGTCGTTCCTACGTAGAGATCCGCTGGTTACCACATCGTTTTGTTACAGGGAACCTCCCCACAGAATTCCTACCAACCCTACGGAAATTTACGTTTGACTAACGTAAGATTGCTGTCTGAGAATTGTTCCCGGTAAATTATCTGATCACAAGAAGATGGTGGGAACTATTTTGGTTTAACCCTCCAACGCCCAAAGTTCCACAATAATTATGCAAGTGCGTCACAAGATGCCTGATGTTCTATTTCTGAGGCACTCTGGGCTTTTTCCTCCTTTTATACAGCAAAAAATTCTACTTTATGATAGATATTTCTATTTCAGCATGATTTCTGTCATTTTATACCAAATTAGGTTCACGCATATAAAGCACTTAGTTCGATTTTAGCCATTTTGTCTCGACTTCTTCCCCTAGTGCACTTTATTACATTCAGTGCAATTCCCTTCCCTTCCCTCCCTCCTAGTGTTAATTAGTGCACGGCTATTAGAATGATCTATATCCACGCATAAGGTGTTAATGTTTCAAGATTTTACATGGCATTTTTTCATGGATTATTTAACTATGGCAGTCCAAATATGATTATTAATATTATATTAACCAAAAAAGTTAATTTATTTTTTTTTTTAAATATTACAACCCATGCCTAACCTTTTCATCTTAGTGCCTTGATTGACAGGGCTACGTACGCCCCCTCGGACCCCCCCCCCTTCCTTCCATATTATTTTAATTTTTATATGCTCCTTTTATAAGCAGTGGACAACTCCCTTACCCACCCACCCACCCACACCCACCCCCACCCCGACCAGTGTACGTACTTTTTGGGTGCCCACCCTTTGCTTGCTTCGGGGGGGGGGGGGGCTGGATAAGCCAGTGGATGGTCCAGTCACCAGGGGGTTAAAGAGACAGAACAGGTAGGCCGACAAAAAAAAGAACACTTTGAGACACACCAAAAAATCTACATTCTTTGGACACACAAATGATACGATCAGCGCAGAGAACGCCCAAACCCATTATTCAGGGGCTCCTGAACTTACTGTAGATTAACCAACTACCCGTACAACGAGGAGTATTTTGTTGACGTCTTACGCACGTCCCATTTTCGGCACAATGAATCTATTAGATTCATATCAGATAGACCTACAAGGCTTAGGCTCTATTGGCCGAGGAATGAGTGCTTAAATACACAGCTTAGGTTGGGCTTCGTCCTGAATGGGATTTGAACCCCTGACTTCTCGTACCCTGGTCAGCGCTGTCACCACTTACACGCTGTGCCGCAGTAATGGTTGCCCGAGAATAGGCGAATAAAAACTTTATGTGGAGCTATACTGGACTTCGTGACCTCAGTGCTATTTATAATCTCACTGGCTTCTGTATCTGAATTCCATAGATATCTGGCGACCACATTAATTCTTGTTTGTTCCAACTCCACTTTTTGCACAACTGAGAAATTCGACGTTAAACGTTTGCGGCTTTAGTATTATGACAAGGAGTTTGAATAAATTGTAAATGCGAAAGAGCGTGATAAGTGCCACAACGCATTTTAAACAAGTGTCAAAGTGTGCGTTTATTGTACCTCTTCTACACACTAAAAGTTCTCCAGTTTCAGAAAATGGAGACAGAACAAACAAGAACTAAAGTCGAGATTTATCTATGCTAGATTCGGCAAGATGGAAAAACGCAGCAGAGTATACTAGAAGTGATGTTTGCCAAAGTATCACTGTACTTTACTCTCTCTGAGAAGATCTGTCACATTCCAAAAATGTGCTATTACCGTAACCTCTTTGGTCGCACAGCCTAGATCCAGCAATTCAAAGAATGAAGATTCAGTGGTAGGGAAGATACTTCGTTGGACACTGGTTTGTTTTTGTTTTTTTTACTAGATTAAACTGAGACTTTCGGAGGAAAGTGGGGGGGGGGGGTTAGTGGGAGTGGGGTATTTATGCAAACCAAATCTTAAATGTTGAACTCACTGTGACTTTTTCACTCTCTCTCTCTGTCTCTCTCTCTCTCTCTGTGCCTCTCTTTCAATATCTCTCTCTCTCTCTCTCTCTCTCTCTCACTCTCTCTCTCTCTCTCTCTCTCTCTCTCTCTCTCTCTCTCTCTCTCTCTCTCTCTCTCTCTCTCTCTGCTCACGATCCATAAAGTTTCCTTTTTCCTTCTCGTCATTAAAATTATCTGTCTCTCTCTCTCTTTCTCTCTTTCACTTCATTTCTTTTTTCTTCTCCCACCACTTCTTCATTATTCTATCGTCATATTTCTCTCTTTTCTTTCAGCCAGCAATATTGAGTGACTCACAAGGAAAGAATTACAATAAAAGCGATGGGTTGTAAAACAGAAAGATAGAAGAGTAGAGAAAAAGGAATAAAGGTGGTGATAAATGAAAAGATAAAAATGTAACATAAAATGATGTTCAGCTCGGAGTCGGTGAACCCGAACAAGACCTTTTTTGTACATGCAATGATCCAAACCGGCAAATGGAATGCTGTGCTGGTTTGCGAGCAGCGCCGGTAAAGATAAAGACACACAGCTAATGTCATAATGACTATAATTATTCCCTGGCGCCAGGAAATGAATCTAAAGAGGCCAATTTGAAGAGGGCAAAATTGAAAAAAACAAAAAGCCAAAAAAATATTTTCTTATTTTATTTCTTACTATCGTTCAAATTTGGCAGCTTTTCACAGTTTTTAGCCAAGCCAGTTATCCAGTTATAATTTAAATAATTTTCATCATAAGATCGTCCTGTTTATGCGATTCTGATATTATGTCAGAATGGTAGAAAGGCGTATCTTGAGTTATTCCTTTTTTTTTTCCTAGACGAATTTCTTCATGTTTGTGGGAGGGGAAGGGAGATATTTCTATTGGCTCTATGAGTGGCCTTGATTCTGGCCCACGTTTAGTAATGATATTTGAGATAATAAATAATGGTTCACAATCATCATGAACATTTTAATTAGTGAGTCCAGGCTATTGTAAAACAATATGGATCGCTGCAGTCTGGCACAAGAGGCGGTGACTGCGTCCAGTGGGAGTCAGAATACTCATAGACCGATAGTTTACTGCTAAAATTTGGCCTGAGTCAAGACAGTTTTTGCGTTAGTCCGCGGGGTCCTTTTTAATTCCATAGTTCACATCTCATTCCAGAACCGAGACAGACGTGACGCTATGCGCGAGGTGTCTCTTTCCACCAGCTGATTCAAGACCGTTTTGACGTCTCCGAAGTGGTGGGTGGGACAGACTTAGTTTCGTCTGGCCAGTGCGCGAGGCCCCGTTCAGCACCATAAGTCCACATCTCTAACCAAAAACTGGGACGAGACTGACTCGACTCAATGCCTCACCAAATTGATATATTGTTCTGACCATAATTATGTTCACCGCATAAAACTGCCTTCTTGTCGAATTGCCAATTCTAACCTTAACCCTGACCTTCATCCTAATTCTAAAGAATGTTGTTACAGGTACGTACGCCACCGAAGTTTTCTTGCGCTAGGGGTACGTATTTCAAAGCAAACAAAAACGAAACAAACAAATCTTTAAAAAATCGGTCAATTATCCAATATAATCACTGCATTTTTTAAAAAGTGAATTAATTTCCTATAATGAATTTCTAATTAATACCTTTACCGACTTTCTGTGTTATTTGTTTGTTTATAAATATTTTTGTTTTTCTCTTCATTTTACAGGTTTTTATCAGCCTGTCATTTCTGTGCATCTTAAGACAGACGGAAGTGTTTTACAAAATGGAACAGAAGAATGGAGAAACATGCCAACGGCAAGTAGAATTTAGTACTTGTTTTTGGCTCATTTTCAAAGTAGGTTATCTCAACATAATGGAAATACCCACAGGCGCTCCCACCAGACACACAAATTAGGATGTGTATTTACCTTAATTTTAATGCCCTTCTATTTTTTCCTAAATTCTGTTCCGTTTTGTCTCCCTGTCTGAAGAAAAATGCATTCCACATCCATTTGACATTAAAACTCGACGCTGGATACTTTGTCCTGGAAATTTGCTACGATTTCTGTTAATTTCAATTTCATCCATCGCTTGTTTTTCTAACAAATTTACGATAATGGGCACATCTTGTCCGTGTGTTATTGCAAAGTGTGGGCCAATCGATTGGGTCAACAGTGTTGCTATTTTTTCCGACTAAACACTGTACATACAATAACCCAAACCAGGTGAATTTCACTTTTTAACGTCATTTTATAGAATGAAATACCGTGTTCTGTGGTTCTTTCTGGGAAAAATAATTCTATACCAAAAAAGCCAAGCTCACCACTAGCCCGATTCTGATCTGCCTGTTGACATGTCGATAGTTAGAGTTTCAATGAAAGCTGTTGTAGATCTTCCTTTATGGAGGATCACTGACCTTGACATTTACACCTCACTCTTCTTGTTAGTTTTAATTGTTTGTTGTTGTTTTTCTCTTTGTTTCTTTATTCCTTTCCCAGTCCTCAAAAGTCCTCCCTAATGGGCTGCCTTCATCTCGGCCTTCCTTTTTTATTTTCTTGTGGCTCTTTTTCCTGAAGGCTGGCGCCCTGGACAAGTCTGAGACAGAGAGAGAGAGAGAGAGAGAGAGAGAGAGAGAGAGAGAGAGAGAGAGAGAGAGAGAGAGAGAGAGAGAGAGAGAGAGACAGAGTTCCCTACTCTGAAACTTAAGCCCCGTCAGACTATTAGTTGGATGTCCTTGAAAGTCCATGTCGTGCGTGACGTTATCATCCAACGAGTCGGCCGATCAAAATTAGCTGGTGTGCGCGTAGTTTCAGTGAGATCCAGCCTTCCAGCCGATTAGTTGAGTTGGATCTTAATGAAACCAAAGAGTATATAGAGAGAGGGTTCACTATTGGTCGATTTGCACTGCGAGACACGGGGGACTCTGCGAAACCACTGTTAGCATGGAGCGGAAAGTAGGTCGCTGCGATAAACAATACCAGTTTGCGCATTTCCACGGGGCGTAAGAGCTTACAAACGGTTGGAAGTAGTTTCAATCAGCCCAAATATATGAACAAACCACAGTAAACAGATATACACACTGCATTTGATGAAGAAGGTCTCTTTCGATTCTTCAATTTCTTCGTTACCTCAGCGACCTAGTTTTGTGGTTTGGCGGAAGTGAGATCTCTCTATAAATCTATACTCTCTGATGAAACTCAATGCCGTGACGTCACAAGCCAACTGGTTGGTTGGTTGGTGCATGCTTATGCTAAAAGCTTTTTCTTCTTCTTGTTGTTCTGCTTCTAGGCGTTGTCTATCCACTACTGGATGTGTCCCTTCACAGACTTCTTCCACCTGGTTCTGTCCTCTGCCTGTCTCCGCCATGTTGTGCCCACGTGCTTTCTGACCCCGTCTGGCCATATTTTTGCTATTCTTCCTCTGGGTCTCTTCCCAGTTCTTGGTTGCCAGTCAGTACACCTTTTTGTCCATCGATTGTCTTTATATCTAGACACGTGTCCTGTCCATTTCCACTTCACAAAACTGGAACTGAATAAAGAATGAAACAAAGACTAATGGGAAACTTTTGTTTTGGCATCTATTATCAAGTTTTGCTTTTTGCACATACAGTATTTTGCCAGACCTCGACCCTGAGTGCTCCAGTTAGAGAAATGCGCGTCGCGCGGGGCAAAATCACAACAATAGCTGTCCTCGATCAACCTCTATCACTTTGCTTTGAGACGCTACAATGCGCATATAAAGTTATTATTGTGTGGATACAAATCAGTTCGCTTCCCATATCTCTGCACTGCCCATATTTGTACTGGAATAGGTTGTTTTGTGTATTTGAATCAAAATATTCGATTGCATTCGTGTTTAAATGTTTTACCATTAATTCCGTGGACAAATAGGATTTTAGAATTTTGTTTTCTTAATCAGATCTGCTTCTTAACCTTCCTAGCCCTGCTAAGGTTCAATTATAGCGTAAGTCTCATCCCAAAATCTACTACCACTTCTTTCGAGTCTTGTGTTTCGTCAAACATGGCGCCATCTGAAGTGTTCTATACTATGCTTAACTTATTGGCGACACAGCCTTTAAGCCCAACCAGCCTCCTGTGTACCTAGCCTATAAGCCCAGCCAGCCTCCGGTATACCGAGCCTGTCAGCCCAGTCAGCCTCCTGTGTACCCAGCTTTTAAGCCCAGCCAGCCTCCTGTGTACCTAGCCTGTAAGCACAGCCAGCCTCCTGTGTACCTAGTGTCAGGGTTAGGACTAGAATTGCCGTGCTGGGTCACGGTTTGTTTATTTCAGGGTCGTTGATTTTAGCCAGTGCAAATGTCCTTGAACTATTCTCGTGGACAGTTTGTTTTTGTAACGCTTTTTCTTAGAGATGGAAAGAAAGTGGGGCAGGATAGAATAAATGGATGAATAACAGTGACGGTGCAATTCTTGACCCCGTGATTTTGATAAACTTTAACAGGGGTGAGAAAAGGGAGTGAGTAAATTCGTACATAAAACGTAGAGGGTTTAGAGACTTTGGCAAGGGTTTTGATATCTTAATTTGACCTTGTCTGTTACTATTAATAGAATCTATTAATATTACGAGCTGAGCTCGAAATGGATGCACCAATCAAATTTGGGCAGTTGGCTGGGGAAATGCAGATGGCCGCACGGTATATAACCAGAGCCATTACTATGTTTGAGCACTCCATGCAGAATTGTTATCCATCTGCGAGGGCAGTCGGCTGGATTCGGCCTGAGAGAATCAGAAGATTGTTAAAGCCATGTCTATGACCTTAATAGACATTGGAATGAGACCATACGCTCTTATGAATTTTTCTACTGCTATTATCTCCAGCTCCCTGATCTTGGATCAGGGGCCAATCGTAAGTTTCTAGATCTACATACTGATTCGACGATGAACGTGAATCTGACCTTTAAGTTTCCAGTAGAAGTGCTACCAAAGAATGCAAGACCATAATGTATTTTACATGCAACTAGATCTAGCATGAGTGTCTGGTATACACATTTGTAAATTGAAATTGATGTGTCTGGATGAGGCTGGGGATTGCCAGCCCATCCTAGAGTATATCTAGATCTAATGTAACTACGTCAGTTGTGTTGACGAGTTATATCCTTTTTAAGTGGTAGGCACAAATAACTGTGTTAACATTGTCGTCTGAGACATTAAGATATTATTTATTAGATAGTAGGTAGGCTATTTCTGAAAGATGGATAAGTAATAATTAAATTGTGAACGAGTTAGAATGATATAATCTTTTAAGAATCTAGAGGAGACTTCTAGTGATATATTATTGTGTTTTTATTTGATGCTGCTGATGTTGTCCTTTTAGAATGTAAGAGCTAGACGAAATTGTTAGGGAATTTAAAGTAATAAATTTGTGGCCCTGCAAGGTCCTTGATAAAACTTACTTGAATCGTTATTAGTATATGTGGCATGGCATGAAAGAATAATGTCTAAAACCTCTCGATAGTTTAAAATGCAGTCGAACCTATAATTCATAATAACCACCCTGTAACACTCGAGGACCCAACCCGTAACACTGGAGGGGACACCCGGGTTCGAACCGGGGACCTCTCTCTCTCTCTCTCGAGAGAGAGAGATAAAGTTTTTGCAGTTTAAGTGATACTGCCTGCAATTTATAGAGAGAGATAGAACGTTCTTTTCGCGAAGCAGTCCTAACGTAAGACACTGAATTAATATTAACAGAAAATAACTGTTAGAGATAATATAATTGATACCGCGATATACCTTAACAGTAGGTAAATACTTACTAGTTACAGACTTTAACATATCATGGCCGAGTTTCTTAAATACATTGAATCTGCCAAAGTTCTGGGCATACCAGAAGAAGAACGCGCCTCGTGGTGCGAACGACAATTACAGCAAGACCGAGATCGTGAGGATCGAAAAGAAGCAAGAGAAAGAGAAAGAGAAAAAGAAGAAAGAGAAAGAGAAAAAGAAAGAGAGAGAGAAAAGGAAAGAGAAAGAGAACGAGAAAAAGAGGCTGTAGAGAGAGAAAAAAGAGAGCATGAACTCGCAATGAAGAAGTTAGAGCGAGAATCGCTTGTAAACCCCACTACTGCCACCAATACTTATGCTACCAAACCAAAACTGCCAACGTTTAATGAAAAACTCGACCGGATCGACGCATATTTGCATCGGTTCGAGCTACACGCTAAATGCGTCGGATGGCAGCAGGCGATGTACAGTTCATGCCTGTCTAATTTACTAACAGGTAAGGCTCTAGAAGTATTTCATAGCCTCAAAGTAGAGGATGCCAACGACTATGACAAGCTTAAAACAGCACTGCTTAAGCGATTCCAGCATACCGAGGATGGCTTTCATCAAAGATTTCGCTCATGTAAACCTGAGCCATCTGAAAATTTCTCAACTTATGTGAATCGGCTGAAACATTACTTAGACCGCTGGATCGAGCTCGCGAACGTAACTACCGGAAATTATCTTCAACTTTACGATTTGGTCTTGAAGGACCAAATCTATACGGCATGTCATTCCGATTTGGTTGCCCACCTTAAAGAGAGGGCACCGACATCCTCTGAAGAAATCACATCGTGCGCGGAACGTTATGCGTCCGCCCACCCAAATCGTCCTTTGGCAAAGCCTTCAACTATAGCACCGTGTTATGCCAACGTAGGCAAAGGAGCGCCAACCGGACACGATCGTTCAAGGCCGACTCGTCGTCAGGCCCCAAATCCGCGCTCTCAATCAGAGCCGCCTTTTTTTAGACAGAGAGATTTTCCGAATCGAGGTAATGTATCCCCGCGTCGAGGATACCAGAGCTATTCTTTTTACGAGCCTCGCCCATATTATCGTGGCAACTTTCCAGGCCAACAATATAACCGGCCTCAGGGACCGCCGCGACGAGTGCATTTTGATAATAATCATGATTATGATAGGCCGCAGAATCTTCCCTATCGTGGAAACGATCCTAATCGTACTATGTGTTTTAGGTGTAATAGGGTAGGCCACATACAGAGATTTTGTAACGTGAAAGTGGAATCGGCAAAGGCCTGCTCGGTTAAATCTACACCTTATGAGACTGACGGTCATTCTAAATCTTCATCGCAATCAAAGAGTATTCCAGTCATGTCCGCCCTACATGAACTGGGTGAATTAACATTTTACCAGGGCCGCGTGAACGCGATTCGCGCTTCTGTTCTACGTGACTCCGGATGCACGACTATCGGCGTTCGACAGTCACTACTCCGTCCAACACAATTTTTGGATAAAGAGGTAACTTGTATTACTTTTGGCGGATCTGTAGAGCGATTCCGTCTTGCAGAAGTTTATATTGATACACCTTTTCTCACAGGTATTGTTACTGCATGTGGTACTGCCTAATCCAGTGGCTGATATAATCATAGGGAATGTACCTCAAGTAAATAAGTTTCCTATCGGTAACTTGGAAATTTGGACTGAGGAGGAGAGTGTTGCTTGTGCGACAACACGCCTACAATCGAGTCGACGAGCAGACAGTCCATTGAGTAATCCTACTATTGAAGTGAACATAACGTCTAATGCATTTCATGATGAGCAACATTCAGATCCCACATTGAAACATTTGTTTGCTAAGGTTGATCCTACCGCGCCGGATACCTCTAAGTTTCTTATTAAAGATGACTTATTATATCGTAATTTTCATAGTAAGCGAGAGACCGTTATGCAACTTGTAGTACCGAGATCTTTTCGTCGCGACATTATTCGTCTCGCGCATGACACTTCCTTGGCGGGTCACCAAGGAAAGGCCAGAACTAAGTCTCGAATACTATCGCAATTTTTTTGGCCTAGTATTTACGCAGATGTAAACCGGTTCGTATCAACATGTGACGTATGTCAGAGACGTACTCCTAAAGGAAGAGCATCGCGAGCTCCTCTGCAGGAGATGCCTATGGTCTCCAGACCATTTGAGCGCGTTGCCGTAGATATAGTTGGGCCTCTACACAAGTCAGACAGAGGACATCGTTTTATACTTTCTGTCATTGACTACGCAACCCGTTGGCCAGAGGCCATTCCGCTAAAAGACATTTCAGCTGATCATGTCGCTGAGGCCCTTATTACTATTTTTTCGCGTCTTGGGTTTCCGGTTGAAATTTTATCGGACAGAGGTCTACAGTTTACCTCTGAGCTTTTTAAGAAAGTCTTGGAATTGGTCGGGATTAAACAAAGATTGACATCTCCATACCACCCACAGTCTAATGGCTGCTGTGAACGGTGGAATGCTACCATGAAAAGTATGCTTGCGCGAGTTTCCGCCGACAAGCCGAGTGATTGGGATCGACAACTCCCCGCTATTCTTTTTGCATACCGAGAACTGCCGAACGCATCGACGGGTTTTTCCCCCTTCGAATTATTGTATGGTCGTAAGCCGCGTGGTCCAATGGCCATACTCCATGATTTATTCGCCGGATCAGACACCGACGACAACGATACGCGGTCTGCATATCAATACGTTGTAGACTTGCGGCATCGAATTCTTAACGCATGTCAGCTCGCACAAAAATCTTCAGCTGCGCATGCTAGTCTTTATAAACTATATCGTGATCAAGGTAGCCGATTGCGAACCTTGACCGTCGGAGACCAAACTCTTGTTCTCCTTCCGGAGACGAAAAATAAACTCCTTCTTACATGGAAGGGACCTTTTAAAGTTCTAAAGAGACTTTCTCGAGTAAATTATCTTATCAAGATTCGAGGACAGGACAAAGTCTTCCATATAAATATGTTAAAGCAGTACCTGTCCGACGATGATAATCGACAGAATAATCGCCGAAATGTGGTTGCTCAGGCCAATGCGGCCTTGGTTTCAGTTGACGATGATGATCCTATTAAGATAGAGAATTCAATCCCCGCACTTCGATCTTCTGAAAACACTTCGGATGTAAATATAAATCCAGATTTATCTGAATCGCAAAGACAAGATATAAGAGATTTGCTTAACGAGTTTACTACGGTCTTTACTGATCTACCAGGTAATACTTCTTTGGTACAGCATGTTATAAGATTAAAGACGGATATACCCGTCTTTGTTAAACCATACCCGCGTCCGCTGCACGCACAGGAGACTATAATAACCGAGGTACGTAACATGTTTCACCTAGGAGTGATAGAGCGATCGACGAGCCCATATAACTCACCCATCGTCTTAGTGAAAAAAAAAGATGATACCGTGCGTTTTTGTATTGACTATCGTAAACTTAATGAGGTTACGATATATGACGCTGAACCGATTCCCAACCAGGAGAATCTTTTTGCTCAGTTAGCGAGGGCAACGATTTTTTCTAAAATTGACCTTTCCAAAGGCTATTGGCAAATTCCGCTTGATGAAAATAGCAAGCAATATACCGCTTTTCAGACTCCGTTGGGTCTTATGCAATGGCGCTATATGCCTTTCGGGTTAGTTACAGCCCCTGCCACTTTCGCCCGTATGATGACAATATTGCTCCAGGGTATGAATTCCGTATTGTCGTATTTTGACGACATTTGTATTTATGAAACCAATTGGTCGGGCCACCTCGCAGCCCTACGACAAGTTTTTATTGCTCTTCGTCGAGCTGGCCTTACGGCGAAACCCAGTAAGGTGTTTTTAGGATATAATGAAATTAATTTTCTGGGCCATACAATTGCCCACGGCGTTCAGACTCCTGATGACAAGAAGATAACTACCATCTTAAAGCTCCAACCCCCTCGAACTAAGAAAGAAGTTCGTAGTTTATTGGGCTTTCTTAACTATTATAGGAAATTCATTCCAAATTTTTCTTCGCTTACAGCTCCGTTGTCGGACCTCACAAGAAAGAATTTTCCTAATAAAGTGAAATGGACAACCGAATGTGCTGATACACTTCGTACCGTTCAACGATTGTTTTCCACTTCCCCCATTCTCATACTGCCAGATATAAACCAAATATTTATTGTCCGCACTGATGCGTCGGACAAGGGATTGGGAGCTGTGTTATTACAGGAACGAGACGATACCTTGCGGCCATGTCTATACGCCAGCCGCAAGTTGCTAGATAGGGAATCCCGCTATGCAATTATCGAGCGAGAGTGCCTCGCTATCATTTTTGCTGTAAACGCATTTTCGCGATATCTACTCATGTCCGAGTTTATAATTGAAACGGACCATCGTCCGTTGTTATTCTTAAAGGCTAACAGGGCTAAAAATGCTCGATTAACGAGGTGGAGTCTTGCACTCCAGGAATACCGGTTTGTTATCCGGGCTATCCCTGGCGGTGACAATTCCCAAGCTGATATTTTGTCACGTCTCATTTAATTTCCTATTAAAGAGTGTTGTGTCTTGTATTGGGGTTGGATAGTGCTTGTCCCCCTCAATTCTAGACGGTGGATGGATTCACATTTATCTTGTTCATTACTTTATGAACCAGTTTTACAATCTTTTTTTTTGTGAATATCCTCTTTCCACCAGCGTCATTCCTGACTGTGACCTGAACTTCTGGCAAACCTGACGCCCTTGTCAGCGGGTCAATGAGATGGATACATGGCAAACCAAGCTACCAGAGCTACTGCTGCCATTGGATACCACAGTATTTTAATTAACAATATATTGTGTGTGAATGTGTATATAAGCAGCAATTGTGTGTGTTGACTAGATAATTATGAGCCTATTCCTTCAGTAAGGCTTCATTATTTGATAATAGTTATACTTTAATCCAGCAGTATACAGTGATATACTCATTTGTTATTATAGATGTTCCTAAGAAATTTGATTATGCCCAGTAAGAATGTTTAGATAGACTAGATTCTATAGAACGTGGCATCAATAATTGTATGCTTTTGTCCATCCAATATGCACGTTCTTAGTTAGATTTTTCTTCTCAAGCTTAAGGCTCATTTTTCTACAGTACTACTTAAGCCCCTACCACAATAACTTTGGGATTTCTTGGATCCTATCGTGTAAATTTTTCTTAAAATTTTCACTGGGGTGGGGGATATATCAGGGTTAGGACTAGAATTGCCGTGCTGGGTCACGGTTTGTTTATTTCAGGGTCGTTGATTTTAGCCAGTGCAAATGTCCTTGAACTATTCTCGTGGACAGTTTGTTTTTGTAACGCTTTTTCTTAGAGATGGAAAGAAAGTGGGGCAGGATAGAATAAATGGATGAATAACAGTGACGGTGCAATTCTTGACCCCGTGATTTTGATAAACTTTAACAGGGGTGAGAAAAGGGAGTGAGTAAATTCGTACATAAAACGTAGAGGGTTTAGAGACTTTGGCAAGGGTTTTGATATCTTAATTTGACCTTGTCTGTTACTATTAATAGAATCTATTAATATTACGAGCTGAGCTCGAAATGGATGCACCAATCAAATTTGGGCAGTTGGCTGGGGAAATGCAGATGGCCGCACGGTATATAACCAGAGCCATTACTATGTTTGAGCACTCCATGCAGAATTGTTATCCATCTGCGAGGGCAGTCGGCTGGATTCGGCCTGAGAGAATCAGAAGATTGTTAAAGCCATGTCTATGACCTTAATAGACATTGGAATGAGACCATACGCTCTTATGAATTTTTCTACTGCTATTATCCCCAGCTCCCTGATCTTGGATCAGGGGCCAATCGTAAGTTTCTAGATCTACATACTGATTCGACGATGAACGTGAATCTGACCTTTAAGTTTCCAGTAGAAGTGCTACCAAAGAATGCAAGACCATAATGTATTTTACATGCAACTAGATCTAGCATGAGTGTCTGGTATACACATTTGTAAATTGAAATTGATGTGTCTGGATGAGGCTGGGGATTGCCAGCCCATCCTAGAGTATATCTAGATCTAATGTAACTACGTCAGTTGTGTTGACGAGTTATATCCTTTTTAAGTGGTAGGCACAAATAACTGTGTTAACATTGTCGTCTGAGACATTAAGATATTATTTATTAGATAGTAGGTAGGCTATTTCTGAAAGATGGATAAGTAATAATTAAATTGTGAACGAGTTAGAATGATATAATCTTTTAAGAATCTAGAGGAGACTTCTAGTGATATATTATTGTGTTTTTATTTGATGCTGCTGATGTTGTCCTTTTAGAATGTAAGAGCTAGACGAAATTGTTAGGGAATTTAAAGTAATAAATTTGTGGCCCTGCAAGGTCCTTGATAAAACTTACTTGAATCGTTATTAGTATATGTGGCATGGCATGAAAGAATAATGTCTAAAACCTCTCGATAGTTTAAAATGCAGTCGAACCTATAATTCATAATAACCACCCTGTAACACTCGAGGACCCAACCCGTAACACCTAGCCTGTAATCCCAGCCAGCCTCCTGTGTACCGAGCCTGTAAGCCCAGCCAGCCTCCTGTGTACCTAGCCTGTAAGCCCAGCCAGCCTCCTGTGTACCTAGCCTGTAAGCCGAGCCAGCCTCCTGTGTACCGAGCCTGTAAGCCCAGCCAGCCTCCTGTGTACCTAGCCTGTAAGCCCAGCCAGCCTCCTGTGTACCTAGTCTGTAAGCCCAGCCAGCCTCCTGTGTACCTAGCCTGTAAGCCCAGCCAGCCTCCTGTGTACCTAGCCTGTAAGCCCAGCCAGCCTCCTGTGTACCTAGCCTGTAAGCCCAGCCAGCCTCCTGTGTACCTAGCCTGTAAGCCCAGCCAGCCTCCTGTGTACCCGGCCTTTATAACGTTTTCTTTCTTTTTCTTCATTCCATGCATTGTCCAGATTTTCATTTCACTAACTTCCTTCTTCCAGCTTTCACTGACGTATTATATAAGCATAACCCAAACTCATTGTTTGAAGGGGATTTCCAAACTAAGTTGTCAAAGTGACTTTTTCCTCTCGGTCAAAACTAAAAATCTCCACCTGGATCACTTTCAGTTTCATCTATGTCACCTAAACCATCTGGACCCCAAAACAAAAGGATCGGCGAGTATTGTGGTCTCCACTGCGCAAGCCACATTAACTCACGACTGTTATAACTAAAGTGAGGCACCTTGAAAGGGCTGAAGTTTTCAAAGTCATACACGAAAATCACTTTTTGTTCTCATTTTTAGCTTCTTTATGACTTGGGCACTATATAAAACTAAGTCCTTCTCAACGGTTTGTCCTTTAAGAAACACAAAAGTGAACATTTCTAACAATACAAAAGAAAAACCATCCAAAAATTTTATATTATGACTGGGACAAGGGCGTAAAGACAATGCACAAAGGAATTTAAATGATGAATGGGCAGCTTAATAAGGATATGGTACCAGTTCCCTACATAACTTGACGGGTCAACAGACTCTACATGAGAATACAACAAAATAAAAACCAAACGAGTAGTTCAAAAGGTTCGACAAAATCTGTGCCGTCCCAATCACCTTCCTGCTCTTCAAACCCCGACAAAAAAAATATTTTTAACAAAACAAAACGCAAAAACAGTAGCCTTAAATCAGTCTCGGTACGTCAAAAAAGGATTTTAATCAAGTTGCTTTCTTAAATTCACAATAATTAGTTCTACATCTTCTTCCCCCTGCCCGAAAAAACAGGAAAATTAAAACTAGAGCAATAATATTATCGATCCTGGCAAGTGCAGAAAAAAGGGGAAAGAAAAGTAAAAGTGACTTTCTGAAGTTCAGTACACAAAGGTCTATCTAACCCGCTGACGTTAACAAATTCAGGCCGGGAGCCAAAAACTGCCACCTCCTCCCATCGCACGGCTCTTTGTTCAGGCTTGGCCTAAATGCCACGTCTACGTAGAAAGGTAAACCTGTCTTTCAATGATAATTTCAACACGTACCTCCTCCGCCCTCTCACTTTTTCTCTCTCTTTTGTCTTTTGATCCCCCCGACCGAGGACTCAAGACCCACTGAACTTAACCTCACCTTAGTTGTTTGTTTTGTCATGTGTAACGGGGTTTTTTTTTCTTGTTTTTTTTTCTGTAGAGAGCTCTGAAGAAGATCGGATCAGACGGGGTGACGTGCGAGAATGAAGTGTTAGAATGGGGGTAGACTTAATAATAAAGTGGTACTGGTAGAGAAGTTGTTGGTACCCGGGGTAGGTGTAGTGATAAAGAAGTAGTAGGAGGAGTTAATAGGCTTGCCGAAGTCGTGGTAGTAGTGATTGTTGGGGTTGCCAAATTGTCGTTGTCACCTCATTGTACCTTTGGTTATGTTGTTGTTGTTGTTTTTTTTTTGGGGGGGGGAGGGGGTGCTTTCAATACAAAGATATAAAGCAATACAATGGTTATTCTATCTATCTATCTATCTATCTATCTATCTATCTATCTATCTATCTATCTATATCTATCTATATCTATCTATCTATCTATCTATCTTTCTTTCTATCTATCTATCTATCTGTCTGTCTATCTATCTATCTATCTATCTATCTATCTATCTATCTATCTATCTATCTATCTATCTATCTATCTATCTATCTATCTATCTATCTATCTATCTATCTATCTATCTATCTATCTATCTATATCTATCTATATCTATCTATCTATCTTTCTTTCTATCTATCTATCTATCTGTCTGTCTGTCTATCTATCTATCTATCTATCTATCTATCTATCTATCTATCTATCTATCTATCTATCTATCTATCTATCTATCTATCTATCTATCTATCTATCTATCTATCTATCTATCTATCTATCTATCTAACTCTTTCACTCACTCTACCTGTACTCAGGTAATTCTCATACGTACGACAAACACACGTGAGAGAATTTTGCCATCCTCAGAGAGCAAATAAGCAAATCTTTGCAGGTAAAGCTAACAAAGCGCTCAACCATTTACAACCTACCTTAGGCCAGGTGAAAAAACTTTCTAAGTTTTGTTAAATCTGGGAAACAGGCGCGCTGACAGGTGAACATTTCACGTCGATGAGGCAGAGAAAGTCACACAACATGCAATTCATTTTCTTCCTCAACTTATTTTCTATGGCAAATGTACTCACTTTTTTTGGCCAGATAATGTGATTGGCAGTAAATGGCAAGGCCGAAGACTTAAATGAGCTTAAAACTTTAAAAAGATGAATCGTAACATACGAAGTTTTCTAGGAAAGTCAAAATGTTGTAAGTGATTCAGTGGAGAGTTGACGTGTCCTTTCTCTCTCTCTCTCTCTCTCTCTCTCTCTCTCTCTCTTTCTCTCTCTTTGTGTCTGCCTGTCTGTCAGTCTGTCTGTCTGTCTCTCTCTTTCTGTTTCTCTTTCTCTCTGCCTCTTTCTCCCCTCCGATCTTCTCTCTCTCTCTCCCTCTCTCTCTCCCTCTCTCTCCCTCTCTCTCTCCCTCTCTGTTTGTCTCTCTCTCTCACTCACACACCCTCTCTCTGTCACTCTGTCACTCTGTTTCTCTCTCTCTCTCTCTCTGTTTCTATTTCTCCCCCCTCCCTCCCCCAACCCCTCTCTCTGATATACAAATACATACATACCTATACACACACACACACACACACCACATTCGCACTTATACACACACAATTTGGAAAGAAAGAAATTGAATAAGAACAGAGAGATCGATACACATAAACTCATCAATCCTCACTGAGAGTAAACTCTACAAGACATCAAAAATAGCCCTGAAAACTAAAAAATAAAAGAAACAACCCATAATAACCATTTCATACACTATAGCTTTTCTGGCCTCATACCAGCAACATATCATTGCGCGACCCCCCTGACTCACAGATCAACCATCCGTGCTGGGAGGCAGGGGATAATTTCTCATTCACGCAATTCCATGCTGGGTGCGATGGGGAGGGATTGTTTTATTTCCATTCTCCTTCTTCTCTAGCTCACTAGTTCTCAACTCTTTCAGGCAATTGCCCCCCCCCCCCTTGGGCTCCAAATTGTCTTTCATCGGCCCCTTCTTCTGCCCCCCCCCCAAACCAAAACCCCTGAAAGAAAACAAAAAAACCTCGTGGATACATTTCACAAGAAGACAAACTACACGCAATAATTATGATGTTAAGCGTTTCAAAGCTTTATTAACTCTGTGTGCCAATCACCGACCTATCGGTTCTTCCACTGGCCACATTGTGCCACTCGCCGATGTATCAGTGCACAAGAATGTTAGGCTATTAATTTTTGTTTCGGGAAGAAAGAAAGTTGACTCTATTCATAAATGTTGCTGTAGTTAGTCTTCATTCACCTCTCCCCACTGTTTTCTTCCGGTATCGGCAAACATGGAAATATGCATGGCACACAAAGAGTGAATGACAATAGACAGGTTGATTATTCATTATAAAACAGAAAGCATTCTTAATCAAACGAACTAGGAAACAATAGGCCTTGACCTGTCATGAAACCAATCAACACGTGCTGTTGAACAAGTCAAGCAGGCTGCCCTGTATTTGCTCCTAAATCGTCTTCCATTCTTGTTTTCACCCCCACCCCCCTTCATTGGTTACACCCTCTTGTCGCCATGTTCTTCGTGTACGGCCCCCTGGAAATCATAATCGCAACCCCCTCCCCCCTCCACCCACCCCGGGACGATATCGCCCACCCTGAGAACCACGTTGAGAGTCTCAGGCCACATCCATCCACTGCCATTCCAGGTTTACTCAATTTCTCCCACATTTGTGGGACACACTGTGCTCTAGGGGCAAGGTGCTCGCCTCTAACGCCGAAGGTACCGGGTTCGAATCCCGGTCAGTGCAGGCATGTCGGAATATTTGGGGATTTTTCTCATATTTTCCTGTCCCTGATCCTATTGTATAGTAGGTAGGCTCAAGCACCTAGTCTTCTCGGATACGGAAGAAAAACTCGGAGGACCCGTGTGCAGGTTGCGCACGTTAAAGATACATTGGCAGTTGGAAATCGAGAAGAGCAGGCCGGAAAGGCCGCTGCCCGGGCAAAATTAAATAAAATTTGTCCCTGGTTGTTTGACTCGAATTTCGTAGATACTTAAAACGGTCTCAAACAGCTAAATATTCAATTATGTCTTTTCTGACATTTTATGTGTGGGTAGTTGTGAGTGTGTGTGTTGTAGGCAGCGGGCCTACGTAGGAACGATGTCATTGCTATGTGCAAACTTAACACCAAACCTACGCGAGGAATGACCGTAAGGTTGCTGAATGGGAGCGAATGTCTCCTTAATAATCCAAATCGGCAACAAAATTACTCATCCCGACGGGGAATGTTGGAAAGGGAGGGGAAGACAGTTGGGTTCGAACTATTTTTTAAGACAGCCAGTGTGGAAATGTCAGTGTCCCTGACCTATATGTGTCAGCACCACGTGTCTTTCTTGTGATTATTAAGTTCTGTTTTATTTCTTCTGAAACATAAAACATACACATGGATTTTGTTTGAAGTGTGACAAGAAAAGGGGATTTGAATTCTGAAAAACACGAGAAAGAAAGGAAGAACAGGAGGAAGAAAGAAAGACAGAAAGACAGAACGTAAGAGAGAAGAAAGAAAGAGAGAAAAAAAGTTGAAGAAAGTAAAAAAATAAAGTAAGTCAGAAAAAAAAAAAACAGAATACGCAAGAAGAAAGTGAGAGAGAAAGACTCATAGAAAGAAAGAAGATGAGAGAGAAAGACACATAGAGCGAAAGAAGATGAGAGAGAAAGACACATAGAAAGAAAGAAGATGAGAGAGAAAGGCACTTAGAAAGAAAGAAAAAAGAAAGAAAGAAAGACACATAGAAAGAAAGAAGATGAGAGAGAAAGACACATAGAAAGAAAGAAAAAAGAAAGAAAGAAAGACACATAGAAAGAAAGAAGATGAGAGAGAAAGACACATAGAAAGAAAGAAGATGAGAGAGAAAGACACATCGAAAGAAAGAAGATGAGAGAGAAAGACACATCGAAAGAAAGAAAAACGAAAGAAAATGCGAGGAAAAGACATGTAGAAAGAAAGAAAGAAAGTGAGAGAGAAAGACACATCGAAAGAAAGAAATTACAGCAATTCCAAACTCTGTTCCAGCCTTACCTGCATGTGCTACCAGTGCGTTATTGCTGCTTCTGTCATGAGAATTGTGGTTTCTCTTCTCCTTCCACTGCCTCCCTTTCCCCAATCCCTTCTTTTTGAACTTTTGGAAGAGATCATTAAGACCGAGTTAGAATTTTGGACTAATCCGATTTATCTGTAGTCATTTCCTGGCCAAAACTGAGGGATTATGTCGACATGCTCTGGGTTTTGGATGTTTGTGTTGAGTATGTGCGTGTGTGTGTGTGTGTCCGTGTGTCGGGGGTGAGTGTGTCTGTGTGTGTGTGTGAGAGAGAGAGAGAGAGAGAGAGAGCGAGAAAGAGAGAGAGAGACTTCTTTGAAATTGTTTCTTCCATTTGGCTCGAACTTTGTTGATAATTTATAATGATCACTAAAAGTCAACTATATCTTATCTGAAATTGTGTGTGTAAGTGTATGCATATGAGTGTGTAGCGTGCATATGCGCATGTGCATGTGTCGGGTTTAGGGCTAAAGTTAGATTTTTGATAATGTGGTTTCGGGAATTACCCAGTGGTGATTGATTTCAATAGAAAATAAAAAAGCCCCGTTAGACTCCGATCGTGTGCCTTGCCAAATAAACCATTCAGAATTAGAATTGGGCAACCGGCCAGATTTGTGACTCAAACAGTTAATGTCTGCCTTTTGTAAAAGCATTTGCTTAAGAAAATAGTTGATTTAAGACATTGCCCACTTGCCAGAGAGAAGGTTCCAAATTTTCAGCATCACTACGCGAAAAAATCTGGCACCTTGCCTCTTAAACCTTTCAAAACCAGTTTTGTTATAGTTGTATTTCTTTTTTTTTACTTTTTAAATAATGTTTACGTTTGGACCGTTTTCTAATTCATTGGAAGTCTTTCAGCAACAAAATCTACAACTTTATGCAGGATCACGCATTACCGCTGTAGGTCGGTTTAAGTCTTTATATTTTAGGAGATTCGCTGCCTTTGGCATTTACACCCCACTTTTCTTGTTTTTAGTTTCTTGTTGTGCTAGGGATTCCTTTGGTTTTTTTAGAATTTTGCCCGGGCAGCGGCCTTGTACGGCCTGCTCTTTTCGATTTCCAACTGCCAATGTATCTTTTACGTGCGCAGCGTGCACACGGACCCTCCGAATTTTTCGTCCTTATCCGAGAAGATTAGGTGCTTGATCCTGCCTACCACAGGATCAGTGACAGGAAAATATGAGAAAAAAATCCCAAAATTTCAACATGCCTGCACCGACCGGGATTTGAACCTGGTACCTTCGGCATGAGAGGCGAACACCTTGCATTTCTACGAAGTTAAATAAACAGTAGCTTTACATAGTTTTTCTTATACCATTTATAATTCTATTTTCTCCTTTGTAATTTACATAAAAATTATGATAGCCTCAAAAATGTTTGCCGAGACTGTTCAGTTTCTGTGCCATAATGTACGCCTGATGTCATATCGAGGGTACTTAACTTTTATAGAGATACGAAACGCCCTAGGAATTTTGATACGAAACTATGGACCTCCTTTACAAAACTATGCACATAAAGTCAGCATACCGTGTTAACACTTGCACACAAAGCCAACAGTAGTGATAGAGTATTTGACCAAAGTATTGGAAATATTCGAATAGCGACCTATTTCAAATACTCGTTAGAGTAGTTTCGAAATTGTTCCACACTTGGATCTGCGATCTTCTCCTTTCGTAAGCAGTCAATGCAGCGACATTTTTTGACATTTAAGCCAAGAGTTTGAAACTAAATCTAATTCCTAAAAAGATCACCGAAAGTGTGGATCTTTGAACGGGACGGTCGGGTTGCGTTCCGAGAAATCGAAGTCTGCAACTCGCAAACAATAAGTGTCCACCAAAGTAAATGTGTACATTTATAGCCTTTCTTTATTTCATTAAGTTTCCAGATATTATTGATTTCTTTTTCCCTGAAGGAGGTCAGTACACAGGATGTTTGATATTTCTTTTCTTATGTTTTGCGTTTTATTGTTTCGTTTCTAGATTGTTCCTCGCGCGAGACTTTGCTACATACAACTTTTTCTTTTTGCCTCATTTTCACCTCACAATACCACTTCGTATGGAAACTGTCAAGTATTCTACACAGTATCGAATATTCGAACAACGATTTAAAAATATTCGAAATTCGTTCGAGTAATACAATTTACTGTTCGATCCAACACCAGCCAACAATTACAAGTACTCGCGGGTCACGGACCACCTAGGGCCTTTTTATAGATTCTCTTAGGACCCAAAGATTACTGGGTTAGAGATTTTATTATTTTGTTTCTCTCTGCTGGAGTTTCTCCCTGAAATTGGGTCAAATAGCAATAGTGATGTTTGTTGTGGTTTTATTGTATACCATTATGTCTGGGGCGCAATAGCCGATTTTGATCGGCAACTAGTTGGATGGTGACGACATCAAATTGAGTTTCGTCCAGCCAGTAGCCCGATGGAAATCGATGCATAGGAATGACGTCATGGCTCATAGGAACGACATCGTTCTTACGTTGATCGGGTGGTTATGACATCGCGCCGACGTCTGTTTGATGTAGGGAAGCCACCACTACGGTAAGCCTGCCAACCCTACCGGAAATCCAATACAAATCTACGTTGAACTGACGTTGACATGCTGTTGGTAATCTTGCCTCGTTTGTTCTCTAAGGCTAAGAGCACACAGTCATGCCACTTGTCGCAGTTGTGTTTGCAGTATCATGCTCCCGCTGACTGTGCACTGTGTCAGTGTCTCACGTGTGCACCTGGAATTTCAAAAAAACAATTCGAGGCCACTGCAAAGCAACAAAGTCACCTATCCGCGCCCTAGTCTCTGAACGGATTCGTGTTGAACTGATAGATAAAGAGAGCAGAGGTCATCATGACATCATGGCAAAAAATGCACCTTCGCAGAGAAAAAAATAGATGTTCGATTAATCTGTAACAGGTTGAGTACGTACGACACGTCTGTGGCCGAGACAGCTGAGTGTATTTTGGTGAGTGGAAGCTTTCGGGTACGTACTTATCTTTTACTTCGCTTTACCTGTACTGAAGCCAGTGGCCAGGCTGTTACTGTAGGTGTGGATTAATGATAATCTTCGGGTATTTTCCATATTGTCGTATGTGCATTTTTTGCCTTTCCGAGAAAATGAAGATTGAAACTTTGAAGACTTGGGTAAAATCAGAGTTTTGTTCTTTTCCCTTTCAAAATCGAAACTTAACCCATTGGAATGACACTTATACATAATGAAATTAGGAGTGAGAGAATCACTTTCATGACAAAACCTCAAAATCCACATAATGTGGAACACAACAATTTGGCAAATACCCCTTGCCATATTATTATTTTCTACTGTGATCGTTGAGTTCACATCCATTGTGGACACAGAGAGAATCACACTTCGACAACGACAGCCCAACAGTTCACTCACTCGTCGCACGGTGTAAATATCATTTTGTTTACCATTACCATTTTCGGAGGTTGCGTATCACAAAAACTCGACATTATAAACCCTACAGTATCAGCTTCATACAGCGACAGCTGTTTACCTGAGTATCCATAACATGACAAGCTGTCAAAGCCATGCAACAAACTGGACATGTTCCAAGTATTAATTTTGCTATCCAGCATTAATATTATTACTCATTAATGTACAATGTGTGTAGGCAGAGCGGAATTCAGTGTTGCTACTGGTGAACATTGAACTCTAAGCATTAGCGAATCTTGCATAAAGCGAGCAAATTTTGAGACAGTAGTGGTGGTTCGATGGTGACACTTCTTGACGATAGTTCTGGTTTGTTCCAACTCCACTTTTTGCACTACCGAGAAAAATTTTTAAACGTTTGGGACTTTAGTACTTACACTACGGTCCCTTAACAAGAACCATTATGATAAGTGGTTAGAATAAATTGGAACTGTGAAACAGCTTGATAAGCGCCACAACGCATTTTAAACAGGTGTCAAAGTGTGCATTTGTTATATCTCTTCTACAAACTAAAAGATCTCCAGTTGTTTTTTTTTCAGTAAATGTAGATAGAACAAACAAGAACTAAGTCTGTGTCTTGACAAACAATGTTGATGAAGGGTCTTAACTTCATGAGTCTAGCTGCTGTTGCTGCTGCTGCCCTGGGCATTTGCGTCTCTTTTCAAGACTAACTAAAACAGTCCTTTTGATGGCTCAGGGATGAAGACCAGAACAAGTAAAAGAAAAGAAGAAACAGAACGCAGGAAAAGCAAACAAGAAATTGTAATTGCCAACTGCAGCAAATCCTTGAGAGGTCTCAGCCTCATTTTGGGAGTAAAGACAACAAACTGCACAGTTATAGCGCGTGGGCATCATACTGTAATGGAGCTAGAGAGTGAAAATGTAAGCATATAAACTTTTGTGACTACAGGACAAAAAAATTTGAAATTTTGTGTACAATCTTGACGATTTTGATGATACATCACGACAAAGCTGAGTCTTCAATTTTATGTATTTACGATTTTTCTGGTCGAGCAAAAACAAACAAAAAAACAGCAAAACGCAATTTCGTCGAGTATAATCGAAAAGTGTGATAGGAATTTCATTCTCCGCCCCTCTTTACACATTGCTGGTCGAAAGTCAACGTTATTACATCTGCGTATTCTGCAAAGATGATAGATCTATAACAGTAAGTTCTTTCAGTCGTCGCATGGAACACAGGTGTCGTTATTAATGTGACCTAGCTCTAGATGAATGCTGGACATTAGCTAAGGACATGGAAAACAAGCTAGAGGCAATGGAAATGTGGTTTTTAAGGAGACTCCTAAATATTTCATGGAAGGAAAGGAAATCGAATGAAATGGTGATGAAAGACGTCAACACGGAGCGATCATTAATAAAAACAATTAGGAGAAGACAATTGCAATTCATGGGACACCTGAATCGACACAAAGGTCTTGAACACCTTGCTCTAACTGGAAAAATAGAGGGCAAAAAAAGCAGAGGTAGACAAAGAATAACATATCTAGAGAGTTTGAAAAACCAGGACAATATATGGGCTTTTGGGAGCATCCGATCCGAGCGGAGGAATGAGTGGCGGACCATGATCGTCGATATCTGTCCCAGATCCGGCACTTGAAGACAGAGCTCTAGATACAGGACTGGGCTTGGTACAGAGAATGAGCAGGATTTTTATCTTGCCTAGGTCGGTTAGTACAGATAATTAAGGATACAGATCCGATACATTCCGGCTTGTTTGCACTGGGTCTGTCTCCCATTTAAAGGACGTCTACGTGTAAAAGAATATTTGTTCTGGCAGAGCTATGAGCAGGGTTTACGTTTGTACCTAGTCATAATTACAGCAGCCAGTCAGAATTCACATTTCCCAGCAATGATCTCAACATTCTAAGAATAGCCTGCTTTACGGGAAATCCCACTGTCAGATGTCAAGGCCAGGCCTTACTTGCAACCTTAAGTAGTATTATTTTCTAGAAAATCTGTGACGGGCCCAGTGATTTGATTAAAATAAGAAGGTAAATCTACGCCTTTTAATTAAATTTCAGCTGGCTCAAGCACGCCTCTGGTCTATGGCATGATGTGGTCCGTTTCAGGACATGTAGTTACTGACTTCTCGCTGATTAACAGTCCCTTAGCAAGGTTCTATTCATAGACGTGATGCAACGATGGGGGCTGAGAGCCTAACTAGAGATAAGACAGCTTATCAAAGCACAGCAAAGCCAACAGAGAAAGATAAAGAAGAACATTTTTTGCCCACCGCAATTAGCCTCAACAAGACATATAAATAGCTAGATGTGTGCCAGTTTTACTTGGTTCCTTGTCATGTTACTTTATGTAATAGGCCTGTTAGTGAGTTTGAGATTTGGGTTTGAGTTTGACCAGAGAGTACAGATTTAGATCTAAATCTATACTCTCTGGTTTGACTTTGGGTTTTACGGCGCATCGGTACGATAATGGCCACTTTGCGGCTATCAAGGTCTATTTTGGGTACTATACTGAGTTATGATATGTTTATTGATCCGTAAGATGTGTGGACCACTGTATGTGTTCTTAAACCTTCTGCTAACGTGAATTTCCCTCATGAGATAAAGTGATTCTCATCTATCCTATCTTATTGTACGCAATTTTAACCCTTGCTGACCAAGCCTTTATCAACAAATCAACCGTGTAATATTTTACTGTTACCTCAACTGGTTTAGCACATAAAGAGCCATCAGCAGCTGTCTTCTATTGCTTGAAACTCTTAGATATGAGCTGAGTCATCACTGAAGATCTATTTTTACTGTTTACGCAGTTAACCCAATAGAACTCGGGTTCAGAAAGGACGGAGATATTGTTATGTGCATGTAATACATTCGTACATGTGCCTGCAATTCCAATGCCACACTGATATATTATACTATATGAAACCCGTTCGTACGAACAGATAGCTGAATCGTTTTAGAAGTGTGTAAAATGGAATTTACAAAGGAGAGCAAAATACAACGACAGTAATTCCAAGATGAACAGCTACTTTGGCAAGATTCAGTGCGCACCACAGAGCTCTATTGATAGATAAAATTGTGTCGTACCTCTCTGTGGTGCGCACGGAGATTACTGGGCAATGTGATAACAAAGGCGCTTTCGCATAATTTTATATAATAGGTTTTCATACTCGCATTGAAAGAATCTTATAAGATATTGTAAAATGTTAGTTTTAAAACAAAGAAAAAAGGAAAACGGTTCTATTTGGAGGACTTGATACGACTTCATTCACGGCATATGGTGACCTCAGTTTTTGTTTGTTCCAACTCCACTTCTTGCACAACTGAGAAATAAATTCGAGACCATTTTAGTATGTAGAAAAGATATAACAAATGCACACTTTATCACTTGTTTAATATGCGTAGTGGCACTTATCAAGCTGTTTCACAGTTCCGACTTATTTATTCTAACTCCTTATCATAATGACTAAAGCCGCAAAAGTTTACCGTTCTATTTCTCAGTTGTGCAAAAAAGTGGAGTTGGAACAAACAAGACGCGTATCAAAGTCGCGCTGTGTTTCTCGGACTTAGCAATTCATAGCCTAAAAAAAGCTGCGTATAAGCAACCAGCTGTTGTCCTACATGTACACCAAGTATGTCCTTTCTGCTGGCTCACGAGCACATGACATCATCATAATCGTTCTGAAAACATGGGTGAGCCATTTAAACCAAAACTAGGTTAGCCTGGAATGTTGTATGTTTGCGCTTTATCGCGCGGACAGTCTCGGTTAAGTGCTTTGTCCTTTTATGCATGCCCGGGTAATAGCGTACATTTATGAGTGTGTCTGGAATGTTCTCATCTTTTTTTCCAGCTGTTGCCGTTCCGTACATTATCATAAATGTTTAATTATGCCAGATACACTCCCGATCCAGGGGCTACATTTTGTCAGATAGACGCTGGTGAATATCACGAAGCAGGATAGACGGCATTGGTCGCAACAGTACCTTATTGCCTCAGTTCTCAAATGTGTGTTTCCGATTTGAGGTCTTTATTTTAGGAGGTTCGCTGCCCTTGGCATTTACACCTCACTTTACTTGTTTTATTATTTCTTGTTCTGGCGGGGGGGGGGGGGAGATGATATGGATAAATTTTAATCTATTAATTTCAATTTTGCCCGGGCAGCGGCCTTTCGGCCTGCTCTTTACGATTTCCAACTGCCAAGATATCTTTAACGTGTGCAACGTGCACACGGGCCCTCCGAATTTTTTCGTCCTTATCCGAGAAGACTAGGTACTCGATCCTACCCCCCAATAGGACCAGGGACTTGAAAATATGAGAAAAATCCAATTTCCAAGAACTACTCGATCCTACCCCCCAATAGGACCAGGGACTTGAAAATATGAGAAAAATCCACTTTCCAACATGCCTGCACTGCCCGGGTTTAGAACCCGGGACCCTTGGCATGAGAGGCGAGCACCTTGCCTCTAGACCACCTTGTGTGTTTCCTCTTTTAACCTTCCATTTTCACGGGAACATGTTCACATACAAATTGTATCTTTCTGCATTTTAATTCTGTTTCAAGCTCCGTTATCGCGCCACAAATATTCTGGTTTTTATGTACTTTGTCAATAAAATATTTGCAGTTTGCGTGCTCAGAAATTTCCATTTTCAATGGTGGAAAACATGAAATTCAGTGACAAAACTAATTTTGGCAGAAGTTGGATGTTATTAGTTTTTTGCTTGCTTTGTTTACAACATCCATCCAATCCCAGCACGAGGTGCTATCCAGATAATAGTTTACTTTCACATCCTACCCGTGACATATGAGTATGAATCATGGCTGGATAATGACATTTTGAGTGCTCACTTTGACGATACAACCGGGAGAGGGTGAGGGTGGAGAGCACCAGGCATATCGGACAAATTTACTGGAGTGAGCAGTACATTGGCCCTGATAGCTTACTCATGGTCATTCGCCCATTTACTTTGTGATCAGCTGCCAATCAGTCAGTGTCCATGTTAGTCACAGGCTCAATCTGTGTGGCGGTGTTTAGCTCTTTATTTTAGGAGATTCGCTGCCCTTGGCATTTACACCTCACTTTTTATTGTTTTATGTTTTATTTTTCATGTTGTGGTAGGGATGAGTTGTTGTTTTTTTAAAGAAGTTTTGCCCGGGCAGCGGCCTTGAACGGCCTGCTCTTCACCATTTCCAACTATCGAGATATCTTTAACGTGAGCAACGTGCACACGGGTCCTCCGAAGATTTCGTCTTTATCCGAGAAGACTAGGTGCCCGATCCTCCCTACCATAGGTTCTAGGATCAGGGACAGGAAAATATGAATAAATCCCAAAATTCCAACATACCTGCACCGACCGGGATTTGAACCCGGTACCTTCGGCATGAGAGGCGAGCACTTGCCTCTAGACCACCGTGTCCCTCAGTCTGTGTGTCTGACTGTCCAGAGAGGTTAAATAGGAACAACATTGTGCATCGGGGTTTGAGTTTGAGTTCGGGTTTTTTACGGCACGTCGGCATGTCAACGACCACTTCGCGTCTTTCACGGTCTATTTGGGTATTCTACTCATATTTGCTATTCAGAACTTCTAGATGTCACAAACAAATTAAATAGCTACGCATACATTTTATTATATTGGTAAAATTCTTAGAAGTTGTTTTGTATATATTTCTGAAAAGAGTTTTGTAAATGTGGATGAGAGTTTCTAACTTAAGTTGTAGATCTTAGCCTCTTTCAGAAAGGACAAGACGTGCTGTGGGTCCACATTAGAAACAAATTCATTCGTGGAGCCGTAGGCATGGTGTTGTCTTTGGACATGCATGGTGGAGTAAAGGCAACAAACTTTGCACAATTATAGTAGGACGGCATGCAAGTAATTAAGGATGTAGAACTATCTCAGCAGTTGGCCTTGACCGCTTCAAAATGGCCCCTTGTTTTTTCTTTATTTCCGTGTGTTTTGAACGATATAATAAGTGGAAATCAGCCATCTTCACACACACACACATACACCTGCAAGCGTGCACCCACACGCACGCACTCACGCACGAATGCACGCACGCACACACATACACACACAGCCAGACGTTAGGGATATTGAAATCTTGGTCATCTCCACTTGCGAGTCACGAAGGCCGTAGAAAAAGTTACGAATCGCTTTAAAATTTCACTCACCTTGTATCTGAATGAACAACTGTGTGTGTAAAATGCTAAAACAAAAAAATGTCAATAAATATTTATTGTACCAACACCTCCAAGCCCCAAAGTTCAGCTTCACAACAAAACTATGCTAGATTTTTCCAGCGCCACAATATTTTTTACTGCTACGTGTCAGAATTAAAACGCGTAACTTTTTCAATCAAATAAACATTCTGTCACTCTCAACTTTCCCATTGTATCCCATGACGCTATAAAGATTTGCTCATAATCTCCTCGTGAGAAATCACAAATCTGTCGTAGTTAATTTCTATGACACAAAAAAAAAAAAAGTGTTTTAATTCGGCCATCACGTGTGGCAATGGGAAATTTTGCCATCGTCAAGTCTCACACATAGCAGTAATACTTTTAGTTGAGAATGTGGAGTTTCGGTTAATCCCGATCTTTGTCTTTTTAAGCCACCTGAGGTCAAAGATCATATGCAATGGGGGAGGGGGGGGGGGGGGGGATTTTAGAAAAGTCTTGAAGGAGAAGAGGATAGAGGAGAGAAAATAACGGAACAGAGGACAAGGAACAGAACATGTTGGGGAGGAGGAGATCGAGTAAATAACAAAATGTGTGTCGTTGTTTTGTTGTTGTTGTTGTTGTTGTTGTTGTTGTTTTGGGGGGGGGGGGGTGGGGCACGTCTGGTGTTTGTAGACATTTTTTAAAAAACAACGGAATGGTTTTGTTATTGGAGGGGGTGAGGCATAACCAGGAGCTGAGTTTGCGAGGAAGCAAATCGACATGACTGCAACAAAAGATATTGAAATAAGTATAGTATCTTTACTGCAACTTCTCTTTGAAGGAATTCCAACTGTAGTCACGCGCTTGTAAGTACGCAAAGCCAACTAGTCTAGATCTATACCAGTTTACGTCTCTGAAAAACAACAACTACTTTTGATCTTTTGATCGCAGAATGGATACATCCATACAGCAACAGTCAGACTTGGTACTGTCTGGCCATATTTTACTACCAACGCCTTCACACATCTCTGACCTTCAACGTTCAATAATACGCAAGAGATGCATTCACTGCTGAGTGCTGATCTCTTTGAATTCAATTTAATGTCGTTGTCATTGAAACAGTGGCGTATCAAAAGAAAGGTGCCTGGGGAATGGTTACATTAGCTGTAGCACAAACTGTGTGTTCATATGTGTTTGGGGGGGGGGGGGGAGGGGTGAAGAAACCTCTGTATTTCTCTGGTTAGTTGGTTGGTTGGGTGGTTAGTTGGTTGGTTGGTTGATTGGTTGGCTGGTTGGTACGTTGGTTGGTTGGTTGGTTGGCTGGTTGGTTGGTTGGTTGGTTGGTTGGTTCGTTGATTGGTTGGTTGGCTGGCTGTTTTGGTTGGTTGGCTGATTGGCTGGTTGGTATTGTTTTTGTTTTGTTTGAGTGCGCGAAACACTCGATTTTGGAGCCGAGCACTCAAAATATTTGCACAACCACTCAAACCCACTTCCCCATTCGTTGTGATCCGTCACTACGCCACTGCTTTATAATAATGCTTGCCCAAATATGGGGGTGACTTTTTCCATTGGTCAGTCATCGCTTCTGACTGTCTCTGGGATTTCCCGATAAATCTGCCTACACGTCACACATGACAAGGATTTGGGCGATTTCGCTAAGGGCGTCGGAATCGTAAAATTTAGTTGCTGTTTCGTGGTTGAAAGTTACTCGTTTTTATTGTATCGTGACGGTTTTTAATCTGCCGCCCGGTGACGTCAAGATCAAGGTTTGTTCGTAAAAGGGAGGGAGAGCAGTTTGTCACAGTTAAAGTGGACTTTTGTAGGAAATTCGTGACACGGCCAGTCCTTGGAAAGTATTAAATAAATGTTCGGTAGAGATCTCCGTGAAATATTTCAGCCGCAGTAGAATTATAACAGCTGTTGTTTGGTATGTCTGTTTGTGTGTGTGTTGAAGAAAGGGGGGGGGGGTGTAGAATGATTCATTGACACGGAGAACCATTATCTCTGTAAACTACGTCGCATCTCTGGACGTGTTTTCATAAACACAGCGATCGATGTTTCAGTTTGAATTACCTCTTACTATCCAGCTACGCTTAGGTCAAGGATAGCAAAGTGCGTGTGCCCAAATTTGGCAATGTTTCTGAAAAGTTATTTTTTTTCTTTTTAGTTTCAGGGTTGATTGATGTATTGTTATTCTAACTGCATTATATAATTTTTACTTCGGAAATTTCGAGTAAGAGAGTCCATGTTATTTTGGGACAAGACTGAAGACCTAACTGTGCTGTCGTTCTCTTGGTTAGTTGCCGCTGTAGTAGTGTAGTTTCCTTCAGACAAAACGTCTCGTCTCAGCACTTTGAGGCAACATCAGAGACAAGACTCGGGGTCCCATCAGACTGCCTCTAAAATACCCCGAGAAATTTTGGGTTGGGCCCTCGTCCATGCGGTATTCGCACCTGGCATCTCTGGGCAAAAATGCCTACGTTTTGCAAATAATACGTGATAGCATAAATAGTCATAATAGGCCTGATCATTGTCGAATCTCCAAAAGACAGGATTCTAGCCCGGGATCTGTGGCACCAGGTGTAATCGTTCAAATCACTAGGCCACTCCGCCGACAAATTAGTAACTGTTTTAATTCTTTGGAATTTGTTTTTAAATTATACAAAATACTCGATGGAATCTTTACCCTAGGCTGTCTGCAGATGTGTCTACAGCTTGCAAAATCCCGACCTTAATTCTTATTTGTTTCAACTCCACTTTTTCCACAACTGAGAAATTTGTCGTTAAACATTTTGAGGCTTTAGAAGCATGATAAGGAGTTAGAATAAATCAGAACTGTGAAACAGGCTGACAAGTGCCACAATGAATTTTAAATAAGTGTCGTCAAAGTGTGCGGTTCTTCCACATACGAAGAGATCTCCAGTTTTTGTTTGTTTGTTTGTTTTTTCTTCAGAAAATTGGGATAGAACAAAGAAGAGCTAAGGTCGCAAAATGCCGGATGAAAAACAATTATAACAACCAGGACAAAAACTGTCTAATTACATTGCAAAGATTGAAATTTAAAAAATTGTTTCCATGTGTAGAAGACGCTCAGGGATTTTTTGACCTTCCGGAAAAACCTGTCCCAGCAATGTTGTCCTCTCCAGGAAGTTTTGTTTGGCCGCTGCACAAAATGCTGCACCGACACATCCGGCCGAACTTGTTGCCATATTGGATTGTGTGTGTTTTGGCGTTGTGATGAAAAGTTATCCAGTGCAGGCCCTCGGACAGGAAATCCTACTCGGCATGTGGTTGGCGCGCTTTTTGGACAGATCTGATTTGGAAGTGGACGTTCCGAATGCGTTAGGACAATGGTTACCATCTTGTTTTGGTCTAGGACCCAAAACGTAAGAGACGTTTATTATGTCATTATGTGAACAGTTTGTCAAAAACGCAGGAAATGGTGACGTCTTCCCCAGTTTCTCACATTTTTATTTCATAGCAGCGTCAAAGCATGCTTTTCATTTTCTTGCTTCAATATTTTTACGGTCATAATTAAGAGTAACATTTAATTTACTGCCTGCTATATACTACGACAATGATTTGCACAGAGAAGTAATTATTATAATGATACAATCTTCTGTTGCATACTGTTTACGAAAGAACAGCTAGTGGTCATATCAGACGTTCCTTGTTATTTTAGAGCTGTGGGATAATTTTATTAGTGGGAGCTGTTTATTCCATGTATACATACTAGTATTATGCATGCTGGTAACTAATTTGCGGTCAGTTCACAGGCCATTCCACAATAGCCTAAGTCATGTTTTGGTGGTTTTAGGAAATCAGAGAAAACAGTTGTTCGGGGAGCGTACTAGTTTAAGTCCCGTTTCCATGCATCCGTTTTTGCTGACCGGCAAACCGCATCCGCCAAACCGGAAACCGGCAAACTAACGAACAAGTAAAGAAAAAGAACGACTGTACCCATGTTCCGTTCCGTCAATCCGTTAACCCGTTTATCTGCCCGTTTAACATGTCCGGCAATGGCGAACGGTTGCTCTTCCGTTCCAAAGAAAAAACGGATTGCCGTGCCGGGTGATGGGAGATAATTCTCGGAGAAAACTCTGTGCTATATTCTCCCGCCATTTGCATTTTTCAACATGAAGAAGGGAAAATACGACGCCGGTGTCATAGAGAAACTTATTGATATTGTGAGGCAACACCCCGTGTTGTATCTCTTCTTTTCCTCCACAAGGGATGTACCCAAAATTGAGGAGGGCGACGGGACTTGGTTTTCTTTGTCCGTTGGTGATGAAGTAATAAACACAAAAGCATCTCTTCCTCCACCAAAACACCCTGTTGAACCACCCTTGATTGCACTGGCGCCATGCTTCCACCAAAAAAAGGAAAATATGGCGGGAAATCTATTGCACCTCCCAGTTGACGAACAGAGAGGCTGGCGGTATAAACGGTGAACATGGAAACAGACAGCCCGTCATACGGCAATCCGTTTTTCCAGCAAGTGACGGTTTGACGGATTGACGGATGTCTGTGCCGGATGCATGGAAACGTAGCTTTACACAGAAAGCTGTAACTGAACAGTGAACATAACTCAGTAAATTGACTCTGTTTGGCCTTGTAATTAGGCCACGCGTCCCTAACACCAGTCTGAAGTGGTGATTTATGTGGACGTGGGTTGTCCTTTGAAAACTCATTATGTCAACGAAACAAAACAGTGTAACTGCTGAACGATGTCTGAAGTAAAGAGAACATTTTATCTTAAAACACACAATAAAATGACTTAGGCAGTTACGGAATGACCGTAACGTTGTACCATTTATGTTCTTACGACGCGTGTAAGGGTCACAGCCTTAAAGTTTGAGAACCGCTGTTTAAAAACGTCAGAAATGGTATCGGAAACCACTTGGCACACAGTTGTCCTGGGTGACACGCTCTGTGCTCGTCCGTGCCACAGCGGCCACAGAACCGTTTGTCCTGCTCCTTCACAACTTTTTCATTGTTCTATTTTCTGTTCAGAGAGGGAGAATGTTTGTATAGCGTGCATGGCTCTGAGTGCATGAACGGAGAGAGTTTGGACGTGTCTCCACAGCCAGCGTCTGTTTTGTGTTTTGTGTGGACACTTTTTGTTAAGATAGAGACAAGAGGCTGTCCCGAATAAAGAGTATTGTAGATTAGGCGAATGAATATGAATTTGTTCATGTGTGGTGTTGACAGTGAGTTTTAAGCTTGTGCTGGGTGGCTGAGGTGAGATATAGACGCTCAGGGAGAGAGAGAGAAAGAGAGAGATATACACACACACAGACAGACAGGCGGACAGAAGGACGGACGGACAGACAGGCAGACAAACACGAACTGACGGACAGACCGTCGAGCAGATACATTACATACATACATACGCGCTCACACAGAATGAGAGAGGGAGAGAGAGACACACACACACACAGAATAAGAGAGAGACGGGGGAGGGAGAGAGAGGAAGAGACAGGTAGATAAAGAGGCAAAGAGCTCGGTGGAGAGAGACGAAGGGACAGAAAGAGAGATGAAAAAGTGAGAGAGAAAGGAAGAGAAAGAGAGGATGAGGGAAAGAGAAAGGAAGAGAAAGAGAGGATGAGGGAAAGAGAAAGCGAGACAGAGAATGAATGAATTTATGTTAAACCTGCATATCTTTGGGTTTCGTGACTGGCTCGCAGTTCTCAGCGGAAGTTTGGCGACTCGCTCTGGTTAATACAGGGGTCCAGAAAAGGGCACAGGAGAATAATTTTTAATATACACAATTATGTATATAATTTTAGTGCAGCCCGTCTCTGTGTCAGGTGACTGCACTGCTGAGGTCGCGCATTGAAGCAAAACCCATTAAGTACAGTCATGATTAACAGTTGCTTACATAACACTGTTTCCTGGCTGTTTTTTTTTTTCTTGTCCTCTTTTTGTTTGTTTTTTTTCATTCATGAGGACTTGCATTCTATTCATACCAGTGGTGTGATGTACATGCATTGTTAGAGATGTTTATCATCTATATGTATAACAAACTGTATAGCCATTCGGTATCAAAGTTCCTGTTAATGCACACATAATGATCACTCTGTACGCACTAACCAAGTGCTTTTATCAAAATCAAGTCGTAGGTCTTGGCCTCTTGCAAAAAGGACAAGACGGACTGTGGATCCACTGACGAAACCGCTTAAAAATATAAACTTCAAAACTTTTATACAGTTTACAATTCACATCCAGAATCTAACGCGATCATTGATAATTATCGTTAATAAGACCTCTATTTGTCAAGAAATAATAATACATTCTACAGTCGTTTCGTCCTCGTAACGTGTCTTCCTTCGGCTTTTCATGGCGTGTGCAGAGAAGACTGCAATTGACACACGTTCAATTTGGTGCGATTTTCTACTAGAAAGTAATGCGTAGTCATCTGGTGAGAGAGAGAGAGAGAGAGAGAGAGAGAGAGAGAGAGAGAGAGACAAGAGACAGAGAGCGACAGAAAGAAACAGAGAGATACAGAAAGAGACAGAGGGGGCAGAAAGAGACACAGAGAGAGAGGAGGAGAGAAAAACAGACAGACAGAGACCGAGAGAGAGAGAGAGACAGAGATAGAGAAAGACAGACGGAGAGAGACAGACAGACAGGCAGATATACAGACAGACAGACAGACAGACAGGGACAGAGAGAGACAGAGAGAAGGGAATGACAGAGCTGAATCAAGACTTGGCGCCTCAGGATAGATATTTATTTATGGCTGTACCTCAAAATGGGTTTTCTCACAATTGATGAGCTAGCTAAACAGGTCACCGCTTTAAAATTAGCTCAGGATGTCCGTAAACTCTTCCGTTCTTTCGTTAATGCATGACTTGCAATGTTTTAAAAAGGCCCTGAACGCTCTGTTAGCTTAGCCAAAGTTGTCATGCCACGTCAACACACGAGTTTTAAGTGCAACAAGTGCTGCTTATAGGGGCCATACATTGAGGATGTAAGTTCGACGTTGGCAAAATGTTACCCCCTCACCCCTTTTCCTTTATCTCCCCGGGGAAACTTGGCCCCCAACCCTCAACCCTGCACGAGCGGAGGGCCATTGAAATGGTGCATGTCCCAACCAGCTCACTACGTCAGTCCGACGTAGATTTCAGTAGGATTGGCATGGTGGGATTACCTTAAGAGCGGGGAGGAGTGAGGTGAGGGACGGACAGAGAGAGGAGGCACCGAGAGAATGGGAGGGAAAGAACGAGGAGGACCGAGGCAAGTTTATCCCGGGCAAAGCCTGGCATCTCAGCTGGTTTCCATAATTATCATTCATCAACTAATATTTTGCTTTTGTCCATCTTTTGTAAAATTCATAACTGACAACCCAGCCTGCATCACAACGTCAATCCAACGTAAATTTCCGTAGGATTGATAAAATTACAGTAGGGACGGGTTCCCTACATCAAACCGACGTCGACGCGATATCGTAACCAGCGCATCTACATTAGGAACGATGTCATTCCAATGTGCAAAAACTTGATTTCAGTTCTACAGGTCTGACTTCCGTAAGGTTGTTGGCTGTGAAGTGTACATACCCTTCTCAGAACCCCATCCTCTGTTACCCCCCCCCCCCAACATACTCTTTTCATAGTATTCATACGCTTCTGGGGCACCACCCCCCAATCATCTAAGCCTGCGACGGTTCTTTATGTATGTCCATTCAGAGAGAATCAACGCGCGGGCATGAAATTCAATTTCAAGTCGTAAACCAGGTCACCACTGCAAGTGCCCAGATATGCATCAAGTCACACGCATTTTAACGAGAGTTACCGAGATTGTTGGTTGCGTAATAATGTCACATTGATAAGAACATGGTTGGGGTGGTGTGACTTGCTGTAGGGGGCTGCATTTGATGGGTTGCCAAATTTGATAGGGTGTAAGTGTCGGAAATGCACTTCACCTCAATTTACCCTACCCCTTCCACACACCTTCCACCCGTACCGCCTTTCTTTAATGAAAATAAACTCCTAGTTATTTTCGACCCTGTATAAAAATCTGTACCCACTGTTATGTTCTTGCTCGGTAGTTACGCAATGGTTGTTGACATTATCCTCTGGATTTTTATACCTTTTGTTAAGTTAAATTAAACGTAATAGAAATATCCCAGGTATAATTTTCGAGTGGCTGTATATAGGCAAAGAGGCTACATGCAATTTTAAGTCGGTGGACTGATTTTCAAGAATGGGTTTTTACCTGTAAATGAAAGACAACAGAGATCTCCAAGGCATAATTTGAGAGTAGTTTTTAAGTCAACAGAAAAGGGGCTCCTTGAAGAGTGTTAGGCTGAAATCATTGCAACACTCTAAAAACTGTTGCCTGTGCCCTAGACTATTATCTATCTATCTATCTATCTATCTATCTATCTATCTATCTATCTATCTATCTATCTATCTATCTATCTATCTATCTATCTATCTATCTATCTATCTATCTATCTGTCGATTGGTCTATGTGTCCATCCACCCAGCTACCCGTCCGTCCGTCTGTCTGTCTGTCGGCCTGTCTATCTGTCTGTCTGCCTGCCTGCCTGTCTGCCTGTCTATATGTCTATCATTCTATCTCTCTGTCTGTTTGTCTGTCTACCGCTCTATCTGCCTATCTACCTATTTATTCCTACAGAAACAAGGTTGATGATGCTCAAACCTGTATCACTGAAGGATGGTGTCATACGATATAATATCACGCACTTATGACATCGCCCGCCTTAACTGATAACCGATTTCTTTCCCGTCTGCATGTTTGTCAAGTCAACACCAAAATAATACAATTGTTTGGTTTGAAATGCAAACATCAAACGGTCAACAACATAAACTGGTTTGTCAGGAGGAGTGGAGAACAATTTGCTTACATACCCTTAAAACGAACAAGATTAGCTTAGCTTTCATCAATGGCTCTTTGCTTTTTGCTTTTTTAGTTGTCACCCATTTCAAACTTGCAGAATTTCAATTAAGTGTTTACGTTACTCGTGGTTATTTACTTACATTTCACATGGACCTTCTTCGAAATATTAATATTTTGTGTACGAAAGAAACCGTTTTGCTTGACTTCTCTCTCTCTCTCTCTCTCTCTCTCTCTCTCTCTCTCTCTCTCTCTCTCTCTCTGTCTATCTGCCTGTCTCTCTCTCTCTCTCTGTCCCTGTCAGTCTGTCTGTCTGTCTGTATCTATTTCTCTCGGAGTCTTAGAAGACCGTCGCGGCGTCACAGAAGACTTCCCAACCAGCTTCTTCCATTTCTCCCGATTCTCAGACGCTCTTAGGCAGTTGCTGAGTGTGAGGCCAGTCCTTTCACTGATGTTGTCCTCCCTTCTCTTTCTCTGTCCTCCTCTCCTTCTGCCTCCTCGCACTGTTCCTTGTAGAATGGTTTTGGCAAGTTCTGTTGATCTTGATATATGGCCATACCATCTCATTTTCCTTTTTTTTTTCACTGTCTTTTGACTCCCTTTACAATATCAATATTCTTTCCCAAAAGCCTACTCCCGCCCCTCCCCCCCCCACCCCACCCGCCTTCCGTCTCTGCCAGGGAGAGAATAGGCCCCCCCCCTCTGTCAAAATCGTAGGTCCATGCCGATGGACCCCCCCCCCCCCACCCAAATCCCATCGGTGTATGTAGCAAAGCCATGCGTTGAAAAGCAACCAATCCAAAAAAAAAAGTTTCATTAAACCCACGAAAGTGAGGCTTTTCGATATACAACCTTTTCTCGTTTTCCCCCATTTGAAGTAATAATTGCTCCAAGGCCTGCTTTTCTGTAGCTTTTTTTTTTTCTCTTTCTGACATCTTCAATATTTTGTCAATATGAATGCTAGGGGACCGTAGCCTTACTACAAAGTCAATAGAGAAAACACAGTTGTCTTCACTGTTTATCTATAGCTTACAATGTAGAACATCACGGTCCCATAACATCAGATCAATAGAGGACCGTATGGTTCTCTAACTGCTATGGTACACGTGTAATTATTTCACTTTTTTATGTGATTATGTTTGATATATAATCAGCCTTTACCATCACGCCACATTCATTGGTATCACTGTCCTATATCCAGACTGGTGCATGATATAATAATTATTGCTAGTGAAGATAATAATTATCATTATCAGCTGGAATTCTCCCACTGATAAACACCTGATAACACTGTGGACCACGATAGATTTGTCACTTTTGTTCGCTCATTAAATTTTAATTGTGAGAGATAAATTATCTCTGGCCTACAATTTTTAACCTGTCCTGCGTGCGTCATGACTGTCTGGTAGTGATAACATTGTGCATTTAAACAGTTGGTATTTACTAACAACAAAATGTTTTCTTGTCGCTTGTGCTATTCTGTTAAAAAAAATACTGGCATTTTGGCGACCCTAGTAGTTGTTATTTGATCTATCTCAAACTTCTGAACAACTGAAGATCTTTTTTTTTGGGGGGGGGGGGGATTTTTTATTTCCGGGGGTGCAAAAACGAAGAAATAGACAATAAGGGGCGAAAACGTTGAAGGCGATGGGGAGGGGGGGGTGGGGCAAAAACATGAACGGAGGATGATTTTGGGGGCAAATACAGGGCAGCCACGGACTTGTTCAACAGCAGGCGTAGATCATTCTCTCGTCTCAAGTGCCGGATCTGGAACAGATATCGACGATCATGGTTCGCCACTCACTCCTCCGGTCGGATGCTCTCAGAAAGCCCATATTCAAATTCCCTAGACCTAGATATGTTATTCTTTGTCTACCTTTGCTTTTTTTTTGCCCTGTATTTTCCCAGTTAGAGTAAGATGGATTTTATAAACAGCCAAAGCCTGCTGGTTGCTGTTTTTTTTTGTTTTCTGTTTTGTCGTACATTTGATAAAGAATATTTTCTGTTTTATAATGCATGATCAACACGACTACTGTCATTAATGAGGCTTTGAAAAACTTGACATCAAAATTTGTGTGCAGTCTGTCTTCTTGTGAAATAGGTTTCCCTAGAGATTTTAAAGATTGGGGGGAGGGGGGGCAGAAAGAAAGAGGGTGTCGCACGAAAGTTTGGACCCTAAGGAAGCGACTGCCTGTAAAAGGTTCAGAACCACTGGTCCAAGTTGTCAGCCAATGAGATTTATGAACAGAAATAGCATGATCTCCTAGCATCACCATTGTGAATAAAACACTGATTCTGTATCCAGAAGGAATGTTGTTACAAGTACCTACGTTGCGCCAGGGGTACGAAGGTTTTAAAGCCTTTTTGTGTCTCCAGAGCTAGAGAGCTCCTCCCGAAATAGGCCTAGTCCTTGACAACAGCATTAATTAATTATGATTAATTATTCTTTCAGATTTTCTTTTTGTTTTCCTCCTGTTTTTTGGTTGAAAGAATAGGGGGGGGGGGGGGGGACAAGGTTAGGGATTCGATAAGATTGGGGGTTGAGGATAAGGACGGGGTTAGAGGTGGCTATGTGTGCGTACGCGCCCCTAACAGAAAACGCTTGGGGTGCGTATGTACTTATAACAATAGCCGTAAAAAAATAAAAATCACTTTCAAGTTTTACAACAAGTAACATAATGAACAAGCTAAAACAGGTTTTTAAAAATCTTGTCATTCAGCTCTTGTTTACAATCAAATGTTACAGATAATGACGTCAAGACGCAAGACGCTCGGCAAAAAAAACAAAAAAACATTAACAACAACAACAAAACAAAGTTTTGAATCAATTGAAATGGTTAGCAAATTGAAACCAGTTTAAAAAGTTGCTTCATTCACCGTTTGGCGCACAAATCAAATCTTGATCTGATAATAAAAAACATCAACAAAAACGCCAAAATGCGCAGCGTGGCATTTTAACGAAAAGACACCGGTTGAATAAATTCTGAATGTATGAGAATTTAGTGTATTAACTTTAGGGCGAAATGCATAGACCTCTCTCTCTCTCTCTCTTTCCACCAGTCTCTCTCTCTCTCTCTTTCCGTCTGTCTCTCTCTCTCTTTCTCTCCCGGTCTCTCTCCTCTCATCTTTCTCTTCTGTGACTTTCTCTATCTCTTCATCTCCCTCTCTCTCTTCGTCTCTGCCTCCCCCTCTCTCTGTCTCTTTCTTTCTCTGTCTTTTCATCTCTCTCTTCAGTTTTTCTCTATCTTTTCATCTCTCTCCCTAATTGTCTTTCTCGGTCTACCCTTTCATATAATTATTATACTCTCTCACTCTCTCTCGCGCTCCCCGTAAACATCTAGTTTGTTTCGCGCCTAACATCAAATTTTATTTATTTGCTTGGTCGGCTGACCTAAATCTAACCCCGCGTCTGTCAATACACACAGCAGAAGTCGGTCAACCCCGCTGTACTGAGCGAGTCCCAAGTGGCTTGTTTTGCCTGCCGGATGACGAACGCATGCGCATCAAGATCCAATTTCAACTGGATAACTGCAGTGCAGTAACAGGCCCAGTGTAGTGGTTCTGAACTGATAACTGACTACTGAAGGAGGGTCTAGTGTCGTATCAGGATCTTGAAGAAAAAAAAACAATACACACAAGAAGTAGGCCTAGTGGTGTCATTGGACTGTTGTGATTTTTGCATAGTGCTGAAAGTGCAGGAACCGATAATGCAAATTTGCTGACCGTGTTGGTCTGTCTGTGTAAAATAAAGGCTGAATGGTGAGAGCAGGAAGGGCAGTGTTGGAGAAGTTGTACTTGATTTGGGGGTGGGGGAGGGGCGTTGTCTTGAAAATCATGATGTTCTGTGATTTCACATTCTATATTATTTCTACTAGATGAGGCACCCGGCATTACCCCGGATAAACTAATGCTCCGCCCTTCTCTCTCTCTCTCTCTCTTTCTCGCTCTCTCACACACACACACTCATCCTCTCTCCCTAATAATCTACAGTCCTTTGACGAAAAGGAGAGTGTGGGTGCATAATTATTATGTAGTTATGTTTTTAAGCCAACTTAGCATTCCTGTATAGGAAAATCTTACACAGTTGTATTTTTATCTCCGAAATGGGAATAGAATAATATCGTGCCTTTCTAGTAGCCAGTCTTCCATATTTCAGACACATCTCTCTTGATGCCTATTGCTCTGTAAATGGAATACACTTTAAGTTATCAGTAAATATATATCTTTTTTGTGCGATAAAATTTATTTAAAGATATATTTTTTAATCAAATTCATTTCACTATTTCACATCAATTTTGAAAATTTCGGAATTTTGACTTAAGCAAGGCATGTCTGGCATGAACTTCCTCAACTTAGCACACTGACCAGGTACGTGTTGCGTTTTCACCTCAAGGATTTGCCCTTTATTAAACAGCACATTCAGTGATCATTAATTGTCCGTTTTCTAGAGCAACCTACATGACTTGTTGGCTTTGAGAATTTTCCTGCCTTCGGAATGTTCTCAGCTATGCATTTTAAATGGGCGGACACTGGCCAGGTACATGTTGCGTTTTTACCTCAAACACCTTTGGCTTTGTTAAGTACCACTAACAATAAATTAATCAGCTATCCGTTATTCTGGGTTAATGCTATTTTTCTAGTAGTTCACGCCTTGAGTAGGTCACCGCTGGTCAGTTGTAAAAGGTGCCATTGTGGTTTTGACACTTTTCACCTTCTATTACAGCGACCTATCTATCTTGACTCAATAAACCGCTGACCCGATCATGTTGTTCACCGTAATAGCAGGTAACTGGCCCACTTAGATATGGGGCACTTGGGCTGAGATCATAATTATCTCAGTGTGAATACCCGTAGTAGTGATATGACCCTGTCTTGGCCAATTTTATCTATCTATCTATCTATCTATCTATCTATCTATCTATCTATCTATCTATCTATCTATCTATCTATCTATCTATCTATCTGTCTGTCTGTCTGTCTGTCTGTCTGTCTATCTATCTATCTATCTATCTATCTACCTGTCTGTCTCTCTGTCTGACTGTCTGTCTGAAATGATCATGGAGTAAGAGGAGAAAATAAAGGTATTCAGAAGAATTGCATAGGGCGCACAAAAAAGTAGAGGAACCAAAAAATACTTTTTTCAGTCCTGAAAAAAACCTTGAACTCAGCAGCCTACAGAGGAAAACCAATGTTGTAAACAAAAACAAACCAACAGATAGATCTAGAAGAAAAGACCAGTTTGTCACTCTGTGTCACCGTGGACAAAACGCCTCACTCTCAGCATGTACTCTTCATGCACTTATCTCTCTCACTTAATCGCCTCAAGCTTTTGTGTACTCACAGCAACTTCTTTCAAAACGGTCACCGAATTACATGTAAGAGGGGACTGAGGGGAACACGAGGCGGACGGGGGGGGGGGGGGAGGGGGGGTGAAGTTAATCCAGCAAGTCAACAAAGGATATGGAAATGATCCTTTCTGAACTGTCCTCGAACCCTCGCCCCCACCCCCCCCCCCCCGAAACAATAATTACGTAATAGTAAACAAAGTCTGCGGGACGGTCAAGGTCATTCAGTATCTACCAGGCCCGTATCAGTGGCTGATAACCGGGTCACAGCAAAGAAAAATTGTGTTATTTCTACAATCTTTGGTCATAGCCAACTTCATACATTGTTGTGTGTGTGTGGGGGGGGGGGAGAGGCAGGGGAGGGATACAGAGGCTGAGAGAGGTCGATGGGGATGCTTGGGGGGGGGGGGGGATCAAGGAAAGACAAGAGAAGCTCCTGACTGATAGGGCGAGAGTACCGGGTGATGAGAGATCATTATAACATTTTGCTGAAGCTCTCTGTCCTTGACATTTGTCATTGGGTCTGACAAAACCAGCCTAGAGGTGAACTACATACTTCTTTAAAAAATCAAAACAAATATTTCTAAGATATTTTGAAGCAAGATATTGTAACTGAATGCAGAAAACTGGCTAATCTTTCATGTAACAAGCAAATCTCAATTTCCATAGGAAATAACTTTTCCCCTCTTTGAAGGGGTTTTCTCTGGTATTTGGTCTATCACCTAAAGCCCGATTTCGTCAAATCCACTCACATTTGCCCCTTCAGGGGATCTTCAACAGAAGAGAACCACCACCAAACCACAATATATCATGCTTCTTGACAGTCTATGGACGCCGTTTTCTGCAAATTTAACATTGATTTACCTGCCAACTGCGAAGTTTGGAAAAGTTCGTGGGCTGGACGAAATGTGTGCGCTTTATTTACTTTGAAGCTGGAATGAGACCAGCATGGAGTGAAAGGACCATCCATAATATAAAGTGCGTAAGCTCGATTTTGCCGATTTGTGAGCCCGTCCTATCTCCAGCCTCAGACACCCCATAATGTAGCCTACACTTTTCATTCCCACCGCCTCAATGCCCAGTAACCTCCTCCCCCCCCCCCCCTCACTTTCCCCTGTTCGAACATAAGATCAATAGAATCGTGGATATCCATGACCTGACCCTGCGTTTGAAAACTTGAAGTGTACCGTAATCCTACAAATCCTATACAAATCTACGTCTGATTGACGTAGGGATGCTGGCTGAGATACGTCTTGTATGGATGGTTTCAAATTCCCATTTATCACCTGTTTGTACATGTAATTGGAAAATGGTCTGGATGTAACGCACGCTTCATTTAGTTTAAAGGTACATGGAGTGTAGCGGGCTGTGTCCCCTTGCATTGCATTGTGTTATTCTGGATGTAACGCACGCTTAATTTAGTTTCAAGGTACATGGAGTACAGCAGGCTGTATTCCCTTGTATTGCGTTGTGTTATTCTGGATGTAATACACATTTCATTTAGTTTCAAGGTACACGGAGTATAGCAGGCTGTGTCCCCTTGTATTGCATTGTGTTGCCATTCTGACGAACCAAAACTACTTGTCCTACGTGGTCCCTACGTAGGCGGGATTTGTTTCATCTCTAAACTCCGTATCGCTGACTTTTTAACCAATTTTCTTCAATCAAACGCCATTAACCTTCACCTGTATGTTCTTAAAACTCTTTCATTTTGATGACCTTCGGGTCCCGTCAAACGAAATAATGAAACGAGCGTTTCTGAACACATGACCTGTTGACCTCTTTCTCTCTCTCTCTCTCTCTCTCTGATGATGGTGGGCGGCTGTTGGCAGGTGACAGGAGACGGGAAAGGGTGTATTGGTGGAGTTGGGGGGGGGGGGTTTATACTTGCACTATAAGGCGTTTCTAGCAATTGCCAATAGATAGATAGATAGAGAGAGAGAGAGAGAGAGAGATAGATAGATAGATAGATAGATAGATAGATAGATAGATAGATAGATAGATAGATAGATAGATAGATAGATAGATAGATAGATAGATAGATAGATAGATAGACAGATAGATAACAAAACAAAGAAAAAAACAAGATAGGGATATGTTTTCTTAACGTTTGAGCTGGACACACATTTCTCTTAAAGGTACTGGTTAATTCATACCGCTCATCAATTTACTGTGGTTTACAAATTCGACGGACTCTGCCTTCGATATTTATCTTAGCTGTAATCGCAGAAAATTCTTTCACGTAATTCTTTCATTATTTGGCTGACGCCTCTAAATAAACTCAGCTTTGACAGTTGTCATTTTGCCTGCTTTGAATACTATATGATTCTGTGGTGTTTTCATAACATACATTACTTTCAGTAACTTAATTCCACACAGATGTTTGTTTTCGATACCTACACAATCCGTAGTTAAGTCGGTCATGCAGACCACCGGCCCTGGAAGAAAATAACCTGAAACCCGGGTCACCGTAACTCAGTCAAGCGTTCAGGATTTCGGCGACCCAAGCGGTGCTTGTAAACATTAATTTTTTCTTTCACGGTACTTGTTGCAAAACAGTGCTGGTCGTGACGTCAGTAGAGCGCTGGCGTTGTGAAATGGTTTTTATCGGAAGTTGAAAGCGGATCCGCTTGGGTTAAGAGATTCATAAAATTTATATTATGGTCCATTATAATTACGCAGTAATCCAGGGAGACTCGGACGGTGGGAAAAGTGGAGTGGGTGCTGAACTTCGTAAAAGATAAGAGCTATAGGGGGCAGATTGGTTAACCCTCCAGGAGTCCAATTTAGTGTCAGATATAAAACGGTAGTCGGGAACAGAGAAATAATTTATTAGTGTGTCTCACAGGACACAAGGTCCATAGCGCACTCAGTCGTCTATCTTGCTTGCCTCAATTTTATGGACTATGGGGTTAAACGTGACGCCGGACTCTAGTGAGATTGAAGGAAGTCCGCCTCGTTAGTTGATGCTATGAAAATTCTCGAAACTGACGTACGACAGACTTGACCCAGTGACCCAACGGCCTTGCATTGCAAGGTCACTTTCATCTGTCTGGACAAAATACATGCATTTATGAAGAACCACAGAAAATCTGTGGGGTTGCAGCAATGCTTGAAACAAAGTCAAAATGTGGCCAAAAAGAAAAAGTTGTATGAACTCCCTCAGTAGCTCGAAAGGTTGACTTGTCATCCCTTATTGTATCGTTCCTGTAATGTTCTTATGCGAGGCTTTGCTACTTACAACCTTTCCCCTTTTTCCACATTCAGACTTGATCTGACTTGACAAATTCTTTGCATACGTACAATGAGGTAATTGTAATAGAATGATATAGCATCGAAAAAACTGCAGTTAACATGTAGCGTAATAACGAATGTGTTTCTGCAACTTCCAGCGATATAACGACGATGTACCTTAGACCTGAAAATGAACAGCTTTGGAATGTTCAAAACAGGTTAGCTATTTAAGCTGAGAGGAATTTGGTTTGTACTTTGGGATTTCTTGTGTAAATCATAGCAGAGACAGTATCATTAAATCAGACACCCACTCTTTCATCTGCATTGACAAGTCAATGTCAAATTGTGCAGCGCACTTAATCCAGGAGCCGGGCATAGCAAACAGAGATGAGAGGACGCAGTGGCGGGCCTACCTTTTTGGGGGGGCCCTGAAGTTTGAATTGTTATGGGGCCCTTTCGCAACCAGCAACGATGGAGAAATATCCAAAATTCAATGCACTTATTTAAAAAGTCCTTTCAGGGCCCGTCCGGGATTAGGGCCCTTGAAGCTTAAGCTTCACTAGTTTCATAGTAGATCCGACACTGAGAGGACGTACGTGGCAAATTACAGACTATCTGTTAGACACAGTACCTGGAAAACCTACCGGTACGTCTCCTGTTTTCAGGCTCTCTCAACCCCAACCACCCCATCCCCCAACTGTTCAGTGACTTCGGGGGATTTCGAGCCTGTGACAAGGACGCTCGGGGGGATTGTCATCTGTCAAGTGTAGAATGTTCTGGAAAATCTTACCGTAATTTCTCAAAGGCGGAAACAACTTGTTTTTGTGCAGCGAAAAAAAATATGAATGGAATTTCCCATGTTGGGCAACGAAACTCTCCTCAGGAAATCCCCCATATTTCAGTGCTGACAAATGACAACTCTTTCGGTCATGGCTTTTTCTTCTCATAAATTCATAATTTAACAACTTTCCCAATACCACGAGATTTAGTTGAACCATTTATAAAATATCTATCCTTCTAAATATAATAACATACTGAAGTCAGTTGTTCGCTTCATTTTGTGCCATCTATTCCCAAAGGCTTCCTGTCTCTTTTGATAATCTATGTTGCCAAATAAATGTTCGTATTCAAAATTATGAGCGAAACATTTGGTGTTAATAGTTGAATTGTTTCGTGTGCGTCTATACACTCAAAAACCTTGCAGATTTTCCAATCATGATTTTAGGAAGATTAAGGTGGATCAATCAAACATTAACCATAAACTCTTTAAGCATCATGGGAAAGTTCAGAATGCCTCCTCCAGCCTCACTTTGTTTTGATTTTCGGAGAGTCCCATCGTCATAAGTGGGTGGCTGATGGACACTTTTGGTAGGGTCTTCTTCTGCCCTATCGTTCTGTTATATTCTGTTCATACTCTTGCTTTTTCCTAACGCAGTCTGACCATTATCGTGTCGACGTCCTTTCTCCAAACTCAAACTCAAACGCGGGTTGATACTGGTTATTTCAGTCTTACGATAATACCAGTGCACGAGGTCCCGTTTGAGCCCTTTGTCAACACCTCGCTCGAAAACCGAGGCAAAACAAAAGTGTCCCATTGCGTTATTGCCCCCAGATCTAGAACTTACTGGCACTGATAGGTCAGTTCACTTCAACGCAATACAATTTAAAACATCATCATCATCATTGCCTTTCTCACCCTGGATCAGGGTATAGGCCACCAACAAACACTTTCCATCCCTCTCTATCATGGGCCAGCCTCTTTACATTATTCCAAGTCTTTCCGCTTCGTTGCACATCATTTTCTCTGGCTCTTCTCCACGTTCCGCGCGGCCTTCCTCTTGATCTCTTGCCCTGGGGATTCCAATCCAATACCTTCTTCGCGATGCTGTTTCCTGGCCTCCTGAGAGTGTGGCCGATCCATCTCCATCGCCTCCTACCAATTTCCTCTCTGACTGGGCTCTGTCTTGTTCTTTTCCAAACAATTTCATTGCTGACCTTGTCTGTCCATCTGATCTTAAGTAGCTTCCTCAAACATCTGTTGATGAAAACTTGGATTCTCTTTATGCAGGCCTGGGACGCATTCCAAGTCTCACATCCATACAACAGGACTGACTTCACGTTCGAGTTGAATATCCTCAGCTTTGTTTTTAGAGATATATCCTTGGTTCTCCAAATCTTGCTTAAGGACGTGAAAGCTGCCTGTGCCTTTCCAATTCGTGCTTTGACTTCTGCCTCTGTTCCTCCCTTATTGTCAATGATACTACCAAGATAGCAGAAGGACTCTACATCTTCCAGTGGTTGATCTCCTACTTTGACTTGTTCGCTTGGGGGTGCAACAATTTTTAGGACCTTCGACTTCGCAGGATGTATCCTCAATCCAATAGATTCTGAAATTTTGTTTAGAGCTGTAGTCTTTGCTTGCATCTGGTCGTGTGTGTGCGACAATAGTGCCAAGTCATCTGCAAAATCTAGATCGTCCAGCTGTGTCCATGGGGTCCATTGTATGCCATTTCTTCCTCCATTGGTGGTTTCTTTCATAAGCCAATCAATCACCAGAATAAACAGAAATGGGGACAGCAAACAACCCTGCCTAACACCAGTCTTGATATCAAAGCTGTCAGTAAGCTCACCATCGTGTACGACTCTGCAACTTGTCCCCTCATACATGCTCTTGATAAGATTCACCATCTTCTCTGGGATTCCATAATGTCTCAATATTCTCCACAGCGTTTCTCTATCGATGCTATCAAAGGCCTTCTCGTAGTCAAGGAAGTTCACTATCAGTTGGGAGTTCCACTCTAGCGACTGCTCTACTATAATTCTCAGCGTGGCGATCTGGTCGGTGGTTGATCGATTACTAGTGAAACCAGCTTGCTCCTCACGAAGTTTTGGGTCTGTTGCATTCTGTATTCGCTTGAGAATAATCCGATTGAAAACCTTTCCTGGCATGGAGAGAAGTGTGATTCCTCTGTAGTTACTACAATTGCTGAGGTCCCCTTTTTTTGGAAGCTTCACGAGGTGTCCTTCCTTCCAGTCCTTTGGAAACTTGCCTCCGATCCAAATCCTCGAGAATAGTGAGTGCAGATCCTCTGCAGCCCCAGCAGCATCTGCCTTCAGCGCCTCTGGTGGGATCTGGTCTGGTCCAGCTGCCTTGCCTCGATTTAACTGCTTTATGGCATCATTAATCTCTGCTTTAGTCGGAGCGTCGCAACTGATCGGTAAATCATTTCTTGCGGGTAGAATGTCGGGTGGGTTGCTTGGTGGAGGTCTGTTCAAGAGGCTACTAAAATGTTCTATCCATCTTTTTGCCTGAGCTTCCTTTCCAAAAATAGCCTTCCTGTTGCAATCCTTGACAGGAACTTCCGGTTTTCCATATTTTCCAGCAAGAGTCTTTGTAGTCTGGTAGAGGATCCTCGTGTGTCCTCCTGTTGCTGCCTTCTCTGCTTTCTCTGCTAACATTCCTATGAACTCCTCTTTGTCTTTTTAAATTGATTTTTTGACCTCTTTAGCTGATGCTCGGTACTCTTCCTGGTTACCAACTCTTGAGCTTCTTGTACGACTTGCATTTACCTGTTCTTTTAGGTCTCTTCTTATCCTTATCAAGTCCAGTGATTTTTGACTGATCCATTCCTTGTGTTCCACTTTCTTTTCCCCAAGAACATCCTGACATGTCGATGTAAATACTCCTTTTACCTTAGCCCAGTGAGTCTCCAAATCTACTGTCTCTTCGAGGTCAACAAGGGGTTTGAATCTATTCCTCAGTGTCAGCTGGAACTCTTCCTTCTTGTCTCCATCCAGAAGGCTCACTTGAAACTTTCTCCTCTTTGTTCCTGCTCTGGTACCTTGTTTCTTGAGGCGGAGTTTGAGTCTTGCCAGCAGCATGTGATGGTCAGATCCAACATCAGCTCCTCTCTGTACTATGACATCCTCCAGTGAGCGTCTGAATCGTCGGGTGATGCAAAAGTGGTCAATCTGGTTTTCAGTTACTCCATCCGGTGAAATCCAAGTGGCCTTATGGATCCTCTTGTGTGGGAATACTGAACCTCCAATCACATAGCTGTTAAATGCGCAGAAACTTGCAAACCGCTCTCCATTCTCATTCATTTGTCCCAAAGCATTGCACCCCATAATGTCCTCATACCCTGTATTGTCCTGTCCTATCTTGGCATTGGCGTCTCCCATTATAATGTCACATCTTTTCTTGGCAATGTGTCAACTATTTCCTGAAGCTGGTTGTAGAAATCGTCCTTGTCCTCATCGGTTGCTTCATTTGTTGGGGCGTATATCTGCACAATGTTCATGTTGATGTTCTTGTTCTTTGTAGTAAATGATGCCAATATAATTCTCCTTCCGTAGGGTTCCCATCCCCTCAGTGACCTCTGGGCGTGCTTGCTCAAGATGATCGCTACCCCTTCTGTATGCTTTTTGTCCTCCCTTCCAGAATACAAAATCTTTTCCCCAGAATTAAGTTGTTTCAGTCCGGACTGTATCCAGCGGGTCTCGCTAACTCCAAGTATGTGCAGTCTGTATCGCCTCATCTCCATTGTAACCTGGGCACTCTTTCCTGCTTCATACATGGAGCGGACATTCCACGACGCAATCCGGAGTGACTTGTTTGATGAAGGAGCAGTCGGGCCAGTGGAGTCCTTTCGGCTTTGTCCATTGTCCTTCATTGAATCTACAGGTGCAGATGCTCCCCCTTCTCCCAAGATAAAAGACTGATTTAAAGTATTTGCTTGTGTTTCTGTAACTGGTTTATTTTTACAGGGTGGGTAGTTGGCCCACCGCCAACTGGCTCTTCTCGGGAGACCAGGACCTTTGCACCTTTAGTCGCCTCTTACGACACGCAGTATCACGTCAGATGTATTCTTTGCTGTCCCTCTTCTAATTTAAAACATAAGGCAATGCAAATGTGGCTTTTCTGCTTTAAATACCAATGTGAAATTATGTATGTCTGTGAAGATTTTTGGTCATAGTTGCTTGTTAATAGGCAAAGTAGGCCTACATAGTATATTCCATGTTTACTGACGTTCCAAAATTCCCCTGCGCAAGTGTTATTTTCCGGTAGAATTTGAATTGACCTCAGATTCCTGAGAAGCCTCTTAGTTTATCATCCTGATAATCAACCTACCAACTCTTCTATATTAACAAATTTCCGTCACTTCACCTAACTTAACGAAGGCTTCCATTACATCTCAGGTTACAATCTGCTGACACTTCATTTAGTAACACAAGGTGCGTTTCGTGTAAGTTTAAGGTTGCTAGTGCACGGGGTCGAGTCTTTCTTTGTGACTCAGTACGCCAGATCTCTCTGTCCACTGTCTGACTCAAGACATTTTCGACACGGCCTGACTAGTGAGACAGACTTGTTCCTTCCAGTCTCGCTAGTGCACCAGGTCATGTTGGACTACTTAGTTCACACCTCATACAAAAACCGAAACAGGAGACTTGACTCTATGTGGGTTGAACTCCTGATGCAAGTTATTGCAAGTAGCCCCAAAGGCGTCTCCCAGTCTCGCCGATGCGGGTAGACAGCTTCTGCCACTTCTTGGTTGTATATTTTGCTGGCAGCAACTGCCTGTGTCGATGTGGGCTTAGTATGATCCCCCCCTCAAACAGTTCTATCTTGAAGAGAAGGTGGGGGGAGGTTCCCGACGTTCTACGTTTAATCCCCTCCTCCAGTATCTCACAAAAAAAACTAAGCGTACAGATTTGACTCAGTGTGGATCCAGCCTTATGATCCGTGTGGGTTGTTAAACTCCTGATGCAAGCGGTGCCAAGGAGCGGCCGCACTTGTTCAGCAACCCCGGGCCTCGTACTGTAACCACATTGTTCATTCTAGAAGCATCACACTCATGTATAAATTGGCTACACTCGTTTCGTAGGGTCAGAATGGAGGCAAACAGTATGTTACACACTCCTCGCAAACTAAAAATAAAAAAATAAGTTCAGTTTACCCGGGCATGTGGAATGTGTTGTATACATGCCAGCTGGGACTTGGCACGGCGCAATGTTTCTGTGTCTCTCTATTTCTCAATGTCTGGCTGCGGGCCAAGACTTTAGACTGCAATGCTTGCGTGTACCACTCTCACTGCATCAGAGATATGAGATGGTAGACAGGAGGAATACACATAAAAACATTACATAGGAAGAAAAGGAACAATAACATACAGCGGAGGAAAGACACATTTATGACACACACAAAAAAATCTCAAGTTGTCCTAAGGGGCGTGTCGTACTGAGCCCTTCCAGACACAGCTTGCTGGCAGACAAGAAGTGCATACCATAATTTCCTATATTTTCTTAGTAACTCCAGAGACCCTATCATAGTAAGTCCAGCCAGCCAGACAGCTTCGGCCACTATTTCTTCGGTGTATAATTATTTTGCTGGCAGCAACTGGCCGTGTCGTTCTGGGCTTAGTATGACAATGAGACCTCCCTAAAAGTCTTGAACAGAGAAGGTATCTAGGGAAGGTTCCCAACAGATGCCAGTTGCCTATACATTACGCAATCTTTCACCTCTACTGTGCTTTCACCATCACCTCTATGCTAAGTAAAGAAGAAGGTTATTTGGACACAAACAGATGACGAAAGCAACAGAAAGTATAGATCTTGCTGCCAACCCGCCCACCTTTCTCAGGAGCACCATCATCATACAAAAGCCAAGTAATGACAACAAAGTGTAGCAGAGCTTATTTCCAACTACACGTAAACACAAAAGAGAAACAAGTAAACCAAACAAGTCATGTTGAAAATAATTGTTTGCTTTTTATTATCGAGGACTTTTTTTTCAGCAATTTGTGTGTGTAAAAAAAAAAAAAACATGCCACAACTTTAGAACAGTTGTGATTTCAAATGTCATTTCATAAATGAGTACATTTTGTTGTTTCTTTCAGTGAATTTCAAGTCTTCTGTATTAGCTCAGATTGATGATTGCTAAACAGCCCTGAGAAACACATTGCGGATAAGGGATCCAAATTGGATGAAACAGTCGGCAAAAAAAAACACAAAAAAACATTTCAAATAATGATGGGCAGAAAATGGATTGATTGAAAGAACTACTCCAGTGATGAGTCAAAGTTTAGCCAAAATAGAGTTGAATTTATGTAACGTTGTCAGTCTTTACTGTTTAATTCTTATTTTAAAGACATTTTTCTGTGACTTGAATTTCACTTTTCACATTTCAATGTGCCACGTGGTTTGTTTTTTTTTCTGGGAAAAAAAAAAAATGAAAAAAATGAAATGAACACAACCTTCACAAAATGCCCTGAAAAGGAATTGACTGTTAATAAGCAGACATGAAAAGTTTCCAGATGTTCATTTGGAAATAAAAAAAAAAAAAAGGTCCAAATGAACATTTGTCTCTTTCATAGTCAATATTTTAGCACCTGACTGATTTTCCTCCTAAAGAGGTAATGGACATAGTACATTACTTTGGCATCTCGCATGCCTTGTAACTGCAAATCTTTTGTCTATCTATATAAATGTCAATTGGGAGATGTCACCATGCCCATGGAATTTTTGTTGTTTTTTACTTCCTTTTTTCAGGAAGATGCAACTTTGCAAGTTTCAATGGCAGCAAATGAAGTACATAACTTCTCAAGCATCTTTCAGCTATGATTTTCTTCTCAGTTTTTTCTTACCCCTCCCCCCTTTCCATAAACATTCCAAACAATAGGACCTGGATAAGGTAAAATACCCTTTTATTTCAGTATCCCATCCCCATAATGTTCTCAATCGTGCAAAGTTGAAAGATGCAGGAGAATTTTCTTTTTTTTTTTTTTTTTAAAGTTTTGTGATTTTGTATTTTACCTCACACTCCAACTTGCACCAAAAAAAAATAAAAAATTATAAGATCATCACGCCAACGGACACTGGGAGGAGCTGATGTGCATCCCCATGATTTTAATTTGAAAAAAAAAAAAAAAAAAGTAAATAAACTTGTATACTGGCACACAATCAAATTATAAAAGTATCTATAACAATCAACAAGGTAGAAATATACAAACATCATATTTTTGTTTTTTCTGACAACAATCAAACTGGGTCAAGTTCCTGCGACTACTTGGAGCCATATTGAGAAAACCCGCCCATCACTCGCACCTTCAATCCTTTCACCACTCACACACCAAAATCAATTGTTAACATATTTTTTTTTCTTTTTGTGCATAAGAAGTTTCGAACTTGCATTTTTCTTCGTTAAAGAGATTCATTCAAGTTCTCCAAGGCACATTCTCTAGTCGGGTGGAAACAACGGGAACAACACACAACTTAGAAAAACAAAGTAATCTTTTCCCCCCTTCAGCTTTACACATAATGCTGTAGCTAACACTTCAAGTCAAATTTACCACTTGGCACTCTCATTTCACACTGTCAACTGCATCATAATTAGCATCAGATGCTATTACAAATATATAGGACTAGCAGAGACATAATTTCTGAAGGAGTTGTCATGAGTAAATTTTTCTACTTTCTTTCCACGACCACTTATTTCCCTTTCTCCAGGTGGAATATTTTTTCTTTACATCTTCGAAACGTATGCGAAAAACATTTCCAGCTACAAGCTGACAGAAACGAAAAAAAAATATTTTACCCTTTCTTGGCATAAAGAGAATTTGAAAAGGATTTAAGCAACAATCAATTATATGGGTGTTGTCAGCATGGTTATATCACAGATGAAATATTAATAAATCTCCTATTCAGATCGCATCATAACAAATTTTGAGTTTGGAGCAGTTATTGACCTGTATCTCCGATTACCTTCATCTCTAAACAAATATGCATATTACAAAGAGACAGTTAACATCTTGCATTCAACATTTCTCATCAACAAAAACTGCATGCCCGGGCAGCACCAGACAGTCACATACATAACGCATCTCCATCAAGCACATAGCCATTTACGTACGTCACACAACATTCAACATTTAAAAAAAAAAAAATTTAAAAAAAACAATTGCAGGTTAAATGTACTGACTAGCTGTCACACACCCGATCATACAAAATATTATTTCTCTCATAACATCGGAAGATCACTTCATGTTCTTTGTACAGTCATGAGGCCCCCTTCTTTCAATATCAACATGGTTTCTATAATTCAAAATGGCAATTTTTTATATAATTATGTTGTTGACACGTGACCATGAAAACGGTGTGATTTCATTATGCTTTTTTTGAAGATTTACAAAATTTTCATAATATTTCAACATGAAAGAGATCGTTACATGATACACCTGATTTGAAATCATTTACTTTTCACAAGAGTTTGAGACTGTATATAAATGTAACACAAAAATGTCAGGCAGCTCGATGACACATATAATTTGAAAGACTCAGCGTTCACTTCATGGTGACAAATAAAATACTCTGGTAGGCAAACAACAGTTTGTCGCACAATCCCATGTACGGATGGAAACAATGAAAACAAACATAATTAAAGTAACATCATTGACAAGAATGTTGTTCGCTATATAAACAGAACTGGATATGTCAATGCGTCACTGAAAACATTTGGAATGATTCAGCTAGACTCAAATCATGTCAGCATCTGTCATTTGTAGTGACAAGATGGTGTCAATCGGTTCTCAACGAGAACGTTCATGTGACAAGTGAGAAAATAGCACACAAAAACATGATAAATCAATGAATACTGGTGGATTTATTTTATTTTTTTTTTTATCTCACCCCACTCTCTCCCCCCCCCCCCCCCCCCAAATTCTGAGGATAATATTTGTTGGTGATTTAGGCTTATATGGTATGATGAACTGTTAAATGGTGAATTAGGCCTGACAATGGTGGTTGCATATAACTTGAAGTTTTCTGCTCCCTAGAATGTTTCCCAACCATTTGCCAGATGTAGAAAAAATGATGTCCCAAAATATTTTCAAAATCAGCGACAATACAATTTATGGTCTATGTACAAAGACATCTGATATTTTTTATATGATCTTAAGTATATTTTTTTTCTTTTAAATTTAATTTTGATGGTGCAAAAGACCTCTTGTTTCAGATACAAATGGTGAACTAACTTAAAAAATGATTTTTCGAATGGTTTGGTAATTTAAAATGTAAAAATATAAAAGTAGAAATCTTCAGACATTTTCCTCTTTCAACCATGTGGTATAGTTCTCAGCCACTGAAACGAATAAAATGCCATCAATATGTCAAAAACAAAAAAATTATACACCAGACAATACTGTAAGAGAATAACTTCAAGCCAAAAACCATAACAATTAAGTATGAAGAAAATGAAACAAAAATGCAGAAAAATAAATCAAACTAGATCTAGTCTACCTTTAGTGGCAAAAAACAAAGGTTGGAAGGGTGCTGTTGCTACAGCAGTTTTATGGGAAGAACCAAATTTAAAATCTTTAAAACTGGCCACAGGAAATGTGCAAGGAAACAAACAGAAAAAGAACCACAATCTGTTCTTAGTACCTACCGAAATACATTTATTCACCCTCCCAATTAATTGACTCTCTTTGTTTTGTCTCTAATATGCAATTCTATTTACAAAATTTCATGATCTTTACCCGTAGCGCTATTTTCTGTAAAGTACAGTTGGTAATAATTAAAAATAAAAAAAAATGTTTTTTTTAAATGAAATGACAAAACAATCACACATTCCTTTGGAGAATTATGAAGGACTGAACATTAATCTTTTTATATATAATGTTTTTGTGTCCATGTTCCATAAATTGCTGATTTGCCTCTGCGGCCATCTGGTACATAAATGAAGGTCGCACTGTCTCTGGTGACAGGGCTGGCAGGCAAATACTGAATGCAGCAATACAAGTGATGTTCCAATGAAGCAGTTCTAGCCCACACTCTTTGTACAAATATTACATAGCATTGTAATAAGGATGTAGACAAAATGTAGCTGGATGATGACATGACTGTGGACAGATCCATTAATGATGAGGTACTTTATAACTTACGGTGCCTGGAAGCTATAACTGTTCGAGTCCTTTGAAAGTTGCTACTGACGGACACATTCACACACATAAATTGGGTGAGCAGGTACATCCGTGGTGGTGGAGTCACCCAAGCTCATTGCCAGCTCCCTGAGCTAATACAGAAACTGTCCACACTTCCCATTGCTGAGCTGTGGGAGATGTATGGATGATGATGACTGCTTTTACTGCTGCTGTTGTTGTAGTTGGCAGATGTTGTGGCCCTCCGCTTGGCTAATGCAGAAAGGCCAGGTGGAGAAAGCTTGATGCCATTTGTAAAATCAAAGCTTAAAGCCGAGTCTAAGTCGTTGTCACTATGGGATTCCCCGTCATCCCCACTGCTTTCTTCCATAACTTTTTCTGATTTTGAGTTACCGACAAAGAACTGTGGCGCCCCAGAGATGATAAAGTGCTGCTGCTGCATCATACGATTGATGGAAATGGCTGTCTCAGCAAATGATTCCAAGTCTTTAGTGCTGTTGTTTCTGTAAAAAGAAAAAACAGAATTGTTGTAATCTTTTTGTGACAGAAAAGCTGCCATGAACCTGCAAAAGGATACAGTATCTTAATCAGTTTGGCTAATAATGTACAGTGGCTCCAACTATACATCTTCCAGTTGGGTCTCACTCACTAGTCAATGTTCTTCACAATTCCAAATTTTCTACACAATGTACTGAAATCCTTACATTATGTTAAGCTCCACCCAACCCACTCCAGCCCCAAGGAGACACGCTTCTTCTGTTAGAGGACTGATTAGGATACATTTTACTCAGCAGAAATGGACTGCAATATCTAAAGGAGGATCTTCCTTACCTTGTAAGAATGTGAGGAGTAGCCAAAGGAGTGGCAGCTGGAGGGTTGGTTACCCAAGGGTGCTGAAGAACATCGGCTGCCGAGTAGCGCTTGCGTGGGTTGCGGACAAGGAGATGTCGGATCAAATCCTTTGCGCTCTCCGACACACCGCTCCATTCTTCCTCTGGGAATTCGTACACGCTTTCTTGGATTGAGTTGAAGAGCAATTCCTGACAATCCTGGCAAGCTTCACCTCTCTCCCAGCCACATTCTTCCCCACACTGGCCATAAAAAGGAGGGTAACCACACAACATAATATATCTGAGGAAGACAGAAATCAACAAAAACTGTTGAAGAATACATGAATGTTAAATGCTATTGGCACATTCAGAAGAAATGAAACAGACATGAAAGAGTATCCAGTAACAAAATCTTTCATGGAAAGCAATTGTAAGTTGTTATGTCTTTAAAGCAACAAATGAATCCAGGCAATAGTAAGAAGAAAGTATTATTAAATAACTCTAGCAAATACTGAGCCCAAGTAATAGGATGGATTTTAGATCTAAAAGCACTGTCAAATGATGTAAATCTTGAGTAATGTACTTACAAAATAATTCCCAGGCTCCAGAGATCACATTTTTTGTCATAGGAGAAAGACTCTCCAACCCAAGCATCCACAACTTCGGGAGCCATGTATTCTGCAGAACCGACAGGTGTGAGCAGCTCTGGCGTTTTGCTTCCGTCAGAACTGTTGCCACTCAACGGCACGCCACTGGCTAGGTCAAAGTCGCAAATCTTGAGTGGAACAACCTCTCCAACTCTTTGGCACAGAATATTCTCAGGTTTCAGGTCCCGATGAGCAATGCCCTTATGGTGAAGGAAGTCAAGGGCACGAGCTATGTCCCTGACCACAAGCGACGCCTCGTACTCACTCAGGTGGCCACGGCTCTCGATGTTACTGAGCAGTGTGCCACCTGCCATCTTATCAAAGACCAGGTAAAAGACATCATCTTCCTCAAAATACTCCACCAAATTCAAGATGTTTTCACTCCCTTGACACTGATGGAATATTTCAATTTCCTTGAACACTTTACTGCGTTGGAGACTTGTACATTTATTGATCATCTGTGAATACATCAATGTAATAAAAAAAAATTAATGAAATGGAAATTTTTCAAAATCCACTTCGTCTTACATTTGGAAATATATCGTTATTGACACTTAAACTGTGAAATAAATTACATATATCACAAAATCTGTCAAGAACGGAACAAATATTTTTTGTACATGACAGAAATTACCATTTGGTTAAAATGACTGAAAGGATAGGTTATTAACCACAGACATTAATAATATTAACCACTAATTGAATGAATAAAAAAAAAATCTTCAAGCTATCCACAATCACGCCATTCAACTCTCATAATTCCTCACATTATCACGTCTAGTCTGTAATTGATGCTTACCTTTACTGCATATTCTTTCCCAGTTTCCTTCTTCTTGTATGTCTTGACTGAAGCATATGAACCATTGCCTAAAAACTCTCCCGTTTCCTCATATAGATCTGAAAAAGAAAAATCCACACAAAAGGATTATTCAGTGAATTCATATAGAGCTATCTGTTCAGAGATAAATCTCGTGATCAGGACGACATACAATACACTCTTGTGTAAAATGAAGATGATAAACAAATTATGAATTGATACTGTGTCAAACATGGCATGAGTTAACATTAAAATAAGTGTTGATAGTAAATATCATATTATATTATATGCCAAGATTACTGTAGAAATGAAGGCTAGACTGGAAAATGAAGTAAAATATTTCCCAATGAAAATGTTTTATAAAATATAGATCTAGCTGACTATAAATGTTTTCACTGAAAATACTTACCACTGAATTTCTTGATGGTGGCCCTTCTTCTTTTCTTTCTACTGCTGCGAGTGTTATTGGTGTTGGAGATATTGCTATTATTGTTGTCAAAGTCAGGGAATACACAGTCCATGTCCAAAGTCAAGGCATTGTCCAACTCCAAGCTGTTTGGCCGAACAGCCGTAGACCTCATAGAGGAAATATCTTCTATCTGCAAAAATAATGAATCAAAATAAATCAGTTGCTGTTTGAACATGAAAATGATTTTTAAAAAAAATTAAATTGCAGTTTGAAAGGTGGCAAAACAAAAAAAAATTTATTTACATTCAAATGTGTATGAATGGGAGAGACTACTGAGTAGGATGCCCCTTAGGACCAGACATTTTCTTTCCATGTCGCTTATAAATGGGTCTGTACTATAAATGCCCAAATGGGAAAAGCAACACAATACACTATAGACTAGCATCTAAAAAATGTTTGGAATTGCTAAGACCAAGGACATAATTATAAATAATAAGTGCTGAATCAGGCAACCTACATTTTGTTTATTTTGCACAAAGGTGCAACAGTGAAATAAATCCAAATGTAGCCTACTAGGATCTGAATTTAGATTCTACATCTATCGGGACTATCCGGCACTCAAACCGCGGCCCCTAACAATACAATAACCAAATTTTTATATAGATCTAGATCTAGATCTAGATCTAGAATCTAGGAAGATTCTCACTAACAGTTTCAACTGTCCTAATTCAAATTCAACAGTAACAAGATGCAAAATATCAGTTACAGTACCGATAAAAAAAAATATGATAGCGCGAATAAAAAAACAACAACCAAAACACCAACAGCACGGATTGTTGATGACCTCAGTGAGGCTAGGCTGGGTTAGTCCATGTCTAAAAATAGAACTTGTCCTGACAAAGCCCCCGGCTCAGTGGAATTTTCTACTGAATTCTTCTTGTTTTCGACCCGTTACATTTGTTTCGTAGCGGCCATGGGTTTGAAATCAAGATGGAAAATGCATTATGAAATTGTAATGTGTAGTGTGATTCCTCAAAAATAATAAATAACGACATAAACTCACCGTTCTCATTCTGAAGCTATCGATTTGCAGATCTGTTGACAAGTGAAGGTCTGTTGTCGGTAGTCTTGTGAAGGGATAAGAACGGCTGCTAATTCACAATCGCTTCGTTCCAATGAGAGGTTCGTCAGCAATTCCAGCAAATCCTAGTATCCTTGAATCCGTAAACTTTACTGCTAAAATTTATCTCGGCGATCAACCATTGCCTCGTTCGTTAGGCGTAAAGCCTTTAGGAAACTTTTCACTTTTCTCAGTCTCATACGTCCATCCTGGTCTACACAATCTAACACTCTCCACCTGCAGACGGACTCTTTTTATCTTGCCGACGCTTGCTACGTGGAGCTTGAGTCACGGGACCAGCAGCCAATCAAATCGCGCGGCTGACGCGAACGGTGTTTACGTAGCGGTGGCGTGTTAACCAAAGGGATTTGCATCAGAAAAACCAGGTTGACCGACATAGTTCTGCGCTCTTTGACTGAAGCGCACAGACATTTAAAGTGAGAGCACAACGAAGCGAACGATAGCTAGGATATTTTTACAGTTTTCTTTAACAACAACAACAACAACAAATGCTATTTACAAGTGCATTTATTTTTGTGTGCCCCACACAATGCTGCATCACCGGCATTTTGCTCGAACTAAGAGCCTGTTTTTACTACATGTGACCTCGCGCGAGGTGAAACGATTGTTTGTAAACAAAAAGAGGTTTTCTTGCAGACCCTGTTGAATGACCAGCCCGGAGAATGCGGTCAGTCACATGAAGCAAATCAAGAACGCCTGAGATGTAGATCAACGATCAACGTTCTGAAGTTGCTCATTTCTCTCCACAAGCCTAATAAAATTCTCCTAATTTCGGACAGAGCCATCCCCACCTCACTCCTGTCCCACCCCCGGGCAGCCCAAAAAAGCTCTGCCGAAAACATCAATTTTTCTTACTTGTCCACATTCTGTCAACTAAAATCCGACCCAGCACTAAGCATGACACTGCCTTCATTTGTGATCTTGAAATTAAAACATGTAACAAAAAAATTAAAGAAATCCATAATGTAGGCCTATTATTTCTTTTTGATAGTTTACAATAAAGGGGCAAATATATCTCAAATGAAAATTTGCAGTTACGAATTTGAGAAGCCCTTAACTTACCTATTATATATTTCAGTAACTTGCAACCTTTGGCATGACAAACTGACCAAACTATACACTCTTCAGGCCTTAAATTTGGCAGGAAGGTGGCAATTGAGATAAGGAAGATGATAGCTATAATTAAAAGTTGTTTACTTCAAGCATGTATTTTAAAAAAATAACCAATATTTATTGCTATGTAACATCTGTATTTTTGCATGTTTGTTTCGTAATATACAGTACCGTGCATGCCATAAAAAAGTAACCGTATCAAGCGTTCAGTTTGGTGCGTAATGTTGTGGTGCGCATGAGTTCTGAAGCAAGACTGTAGTTTATTACTTTTATCATAATTATGAGAGAGAAGGGGTGGGGGAGCACATGATTCTTTATTCCGGGCAATGTCCGCTAGGTCATCTAGTAACTTATAGTATGCTACATGTATTTTGCAATGTGTATTATGCAGTGTCAAATGGACACAATAAGTTGCACGTAAATTATAGAAAATTTACACATAATCATTTCTATTCTAATTTATTTGGACTTTGATGACAATCAGCCTTCTTTATTCAGCATTTTTTTTCCATATTCCTCCTGTCTCTCATATATCATAAGACGAACGTTCATGCTGATGAGGTGCAGATCATGTAAAACTTCACAGGTTAGAGTCAGCCCTTTCCACAGTATTGCTCACCCTGTTGCAAGTATAGTTTAGCAGGGTAAAGAGAGAAAGGAAGAAGGGGGGGGGGTGGGGGAGTGAAGCAGAAACAGACAGGCAGACAATCTGATTGGGAATACCTCGACTGAGAAACGTTCCTAGCATATGCCTGAAAGGAATTTAACGGTTGATAAGTTGTACATGTCCGCTAATAATATTTTCTAATTAGTTCCTGCCATTACAACATACATAACATTTATCAAGGTTAAATTTGTTTTTGTTTATCTTTGTGGATGGCAAATAAAGTTGCTCCTAGTTCTTTACTGTGTAAACACCTAATTACACAGTCATGGTTGTTTTTGGGTTTTTTTTATTGAGAGTAATCCTAAAACTTAGAGTTTTAAGCCTTCAACAATGCAGTTGGCCCCTGAATTGATTTGATGTGATGGAGAACACAACTATTCCAAAACAGCTGCTACCATGAAGAATAATAATTCGATTGCTCTCCCATTTTTACATTCAGAAGTGTTGTCAGGTTAAGATTTTCAACCATTAGTTAAACGGGAATATTTCAGTGCAGAACTGCTGTTACATGCCGCTACCGGAAACGGAAGAAGAGACAACTCTTAGGAATAACTCCATCTCTAATACAATTCTAATGGCTAAATTCTGACATTGGCCCCCTTTTAATTCATTAATTTGAATTGCTTCTGCCCCTTTCGTGCATTTAAGAATAGGCCTACAGTGAGGACATTTTCATACAAGGCAACTGACTTTCTGCATACAAGTGCCGGTTCGACATGAGTATTCCAGACAATTTAGGTGAGTTTAGACATTAGTCTAGAATCTAGATCTAGATCTAGATCTAGATTTTTTCTAGAAGTCAAGACTTATCTTATGATCCGTTTCGGCGTATGGCTGAGTACTCTATTGTCTGTTTATTTTGACACGCGTTTCATTAGTGTATGCTACCCAATACACTGTTATGCACTCAGTTACTGGTAGTCACAGTGGCTGCACTGCGCACAGTTGGTTGACAGATCTGTTAACATGAGGACACGCGGCAAAGAAGCCATCTCTGTCTCTGAAAGTGAAATGACTGTTTCTTCACTTGCTTTGTCGTGGACAGTGATCAACGCCCACAGTTGCTTCGGTAGCTTTCATAATCATATTTATTATGACACAGCTTTATATTTGTTTACCTCCCTAGTGTGGAGACAACAAAGACTTTGTCTGTAGAGTGCACGAACAGTAAATCATTCCCTGATCCTGAAAATGTAGGCCTGAGTTAAAGAGACACTTTCCTGTTTTGTTTTATAATATTAATAACCATGGTTTATTTCATAATGTCAAGGGAAAGCCTAGAAATATTAAATTGATGCCATGTTGACAATAGTGGGGGTTAAGATGTGGGTCATTTGCAAAGACCAACTAAAACACAGTCCTTGAGACAGTTAACATGATGTTAAGTTAAGTATGCTCAGGTTGTTTCGTCACATGCACAATAGACTACAAATGTGGAAGAGCTTGGGGAAGGAGTTCCGTACTCGAGCACCAAAGACCAGAAACTAACTAAACACAACTACCCCAGCCCCTTTTCGCCTGATTAGTCAATCTGACTACCGCCCATTGATACAAACTGACTAGACCCTCACGCCCCCATGTCCATCTGACCATTCCATGTGTTTAAATTGATAACAGTGAAAGTGGCGCTCGAGTAAGGTACTCCTCCCGAGCTTGGTTTGAATCACACAGTTATGTTCCTTCAAAAGTGTGACAAAATTAGAAGTGGAAAATGAGTTGAGCGGGATTAATTATTATTTTAACCCCAGTTCTACACAAGGCCACTATAGAGCCTCTCGTCTGCAACCCGAGAAGCATGCAAGGCCACTTCAGTGCCCCTCACTCTGCAGACATTGTCCTGCGGGAGGCCACTTCAGTGTAAAGCAACGCAGGGTCTTCCTGTTTGTTTACAAAAATTACTTGATTGCTCCGTCTGATCATTTTTTTTTTTGGTGCTTGTTTCTCTTGTTTATCTATTGTGTCACCCTACTATATCTAACAAAATGGCATCATCTGATTGTGCCGATTACGATGAAATGTAGTAACTATTGATCATACTCATGGAATAAACTTTAGCTGCCGTCAGAGGTTTGAGCTGGGGAAAACTGGGAGAAAATTACCGACTTTCTTGTTGGTCGCTGTCTTTATTTGAAATATGGTAATTAGGAAGATATTTTGTTGGTTTGCTTGAACTGCATTTAAATACGTGTATGTATTGCATGAGGTGAAAATTAAATCTCTTACCAATGTCATTAAGAAGGTTGTGATTAGAAAACAAATAACGGAGATTGGGCCTTAAAGTTAAACCTGTGGTGGAGGGAGAAGGTAGTGTGGTACTTAATTATTATGATGAATGTTACAATTTATGTGCCTGGCTTGAAAAATAATTTGTTCACCTATACTAATACTATGCCCAGCATACTGGGACAAACAAGTGCAGGTCTCTGGTTAAAACAGCATGCAAATTTCAGAACATTCTTTGTTATGAGCCTTCTATTTAACAATTAAAGTTATTGTGTCTCATCACAAGTACTTTATGCACATATCATAGGGGTCACTTTTGCTTTGTCCAGCAATTGCTTGCTAAAAGTAAACACAACACAGGTGTTCAAAATGATCCCACTGACCTGGCTGCCGAGGTTAGCAGCAACACGCAAGTGGGTAGCTGACTGGCCACCGGCTTTCCTTGCACTAGGCGTTATGTGGATAAGTTCATTTGGTGTAAATGTTTGACAAGGGTTATTAAAAGTTGGTAATGTAATGCAAAACAAATTTGGGTAAATTTAGTTAAAATGTTCAGTGAGCATCATCATCAAATCAGTGTTTGTGACTTCCTAAAATAGTAGTGAGCATAAGTGTAGTTATGTATCAAGAAAGACAATTTTCATCTCTGCGTGAATTAGATCAGAGGAAATCATATTTTGCACCATTCAAAACTTAGTACATAGGGAATAGAGCTGAAACATAATTTGCCATTTGGTTTACTATGCCACAGCTTTTACACTAAAAACCAGATCCAGCCCACCAAGCAGTATTGGCCAGCATCCTAGGTTGATTGAAAAATCATGTTACACACTGGTCAATGAACTATCAAAAAGTAAATAAAATACACATATCTACTCCACACTATCTCTGAAAATGAAAATGAAATGGTTCCAGCAGATATTCACCCCTGTCGTATTTATTACATAGAAGAGCTCAAATCTGCTCAGTTAATTTCAAGAAAAGTTGGCTCTTTGATACATGTATCTGTATTTCTCAGCTCAATTTTGTTATTGATGAAATATTATAAGAACCACAGAAAAACTGTGGGGTCACAGCAAGGCTCAAAGCAAGGTCAAAAATTGGCACAAAGAAAAAGTTAGTTTGCGTTTCATTGTATCGTCTGGGTATTTACGCTGTAACAGTTGATGCAAATTTCAGCACGTTATGATGGGGAGAGTCAGATGAACTGATCGTCTGCCCCTTAAAAACGAAACTGTCTCGAACTGTTGTAGAAATAAATAACAGGATCCGATGAACAATTAATACTAACGTTTAATAACGGTAAACAAGAGCTGATATCCACAAGTTACTTACACCTATCAGGGAAGGCACTTACACTTCTACTACAACTGGATTTACACCTACGATTTGCACCTTACGATTTTCACCCACGATTTGCCCCCTCCTACTCGTCTGGCCTTCCTTATATATATTCTGCCCAGGAACGTTCAGGAAGCGGCTTAACCGCCCCATAAGCACGAGACAGACCTAGATCGTTCGGGACACATACCAGCCATCCAATCGTACACAGACACGTCACAGAATTACATCACTCAAGGTCGACCTAGCGTAATCTCGGACAGTGCAGTATCTTCCAGACTCTCTAGATTTTCTACAGTGAAACAAACAAGCCACATCAAAGAGAAATACCGGCCTTGCTGGCGATAGGCGGGAGGAAGGTCGCCGAGTGAGACTCGCCAAGCGGGGGGGGGGGGGGGTGAGAAAATATCGATCGTTCAACTAGTGGGACGCTACACAACTCCCCAATTTAAGTTGAACATTCTTCAACTATCTACATCATAAAGCGTCTACACTATCATAGAATACTTATCATCTCCAATCTTACAATAGACATTGCTAATAATGTACTAGGTGCCTTCCCAATATCCTAAGTACAATACAATAACCATAGTATCCTTATAACACTAATACAATCTCATTACAATATCATTGCAGTACCATTACAAAACCATGGTCAACAGTAGGCCTACTATTATACATAATACACTACCACCACTGTGGTGAAACGATGGTCAATGATACTATTAAAAATCATACAATGGTGAACGATGGCCATCCAATACACAATGCTTCGTGCACGAAACATAGCCCATAAACGTTGTGCATAACAATGATTGTCCTAAAAAAATTTTAAAAAATGCATGAAGTCATACATACAATGGCATGTATACCCACACATATCGACCACTGATCAGGGTCTAACATCATCATATCAGATCAAACAAAGCAATACCAACACTGCCTAAGCTTAGGCCACTCGTAAATTACATCAATGCAACATACAAAATCACTGCTTGCCCGCAGTTCCCATTTGGGTTACAGTCTTCAAAAATTACATTGTCCCACTGGTAACAAATAATGAAAACATCAACATATGACTAATACATAGTGGCTCTCTGCCGGCCAATAATTCAATACTCATTCAGATATGCCATTACATTACAATACAGTCATCCCAGAAACGTATTTAACAGGCAAAACTCTGGGTTACAATACATCTCGCTGAACTTGTACTATTCAAAACACTCTACTCAGGAAGTCGGCGCCGACATTTTCCTTGCCCTTGACATACCTAATCCTGAATCGATATGACTGTAAAAATAGACTCCATCGTAATAGCTTTGGGCTGTCAAATCTGGCAGAATTCAAATACTCTAATGACCTATGGTCAGTCTGGAGCACAAACTCCTTACCATATAAGTACAAAGTAAACTTCTTTACGGCCCAAACGATGGCTAGGCATTCGCGCTCTGAGACTGAATATTTCGTCTCACGAGGCAATAGCTTACGACTGGCATATGCCACAGGATACAACTTTCCCTCATATTCCTGCATAAGAGCAGCACCCAACCCGCGGTCTGATGCATCAGTTGCTAAGACAAATTCTTTTGAAAAATCTGGCAAACATAACACGGGTTTGGAAACAATGGCATTCTTCAAAGAAGTGTACGCTTTCTCCTGCACTTCTTCACATTGAACTACATTGGGCTGACCCTTTCTAAGCAAATCAGACAGTGGTGCTGCAATCGCTGCAAAGTTAGGTACAAATTCTTGGTAATATCCTGCCAGTCCTAAAAATGCTTTCACTTCCTTTTTAGTGGTGGGTCTGGGTGCATCCCGCACCTTACACACACATTTTCTCCTAACAAGCCAATCATACCCTTTCCCACTGAGTGTCCAACAAAGTCCACTTCAGACGTTCCAATCAGGCACTTGGATGGTCTTGCAGTTAATCCAGCTTGGTCCATCCTCTGCAGCAATTCCTTGAGAGCCTTCACATGCTCGTCGAATGTCTCTGTATGGATCAGCAGGTCGTCCACATACGCTGTCACATTGTTCAGTTCCTGGATCAATGGCTTCACGATCCTGTTCAGTGTAGCTCCTGAGTTCATCATCCCGAAGGGCATCCGGGTGAATTCATAGTGTTCGCCCATGGTGACGAACGCTGTCTTGGGAATGTCTTGTTCCCGGACTCGCACTTGCCAGTATCCCTTGCTCAAGTCGATCCGAGAGAATATTCTTCCTCTCGACAGACTCTGGAACACTTCCGATGGGGCTGCTGTCGGATGAGGGTCGAACACAGTGATCTTGTTCAGCCTCCTGTAGTCGATGCAGACTCGGTTGGATCCATCCTTCTTCTTGACCACAACAACCGGTGAAGCATACGCTGATGAGCTCCTGCGTATGATGCCCCAACCTTTCCATGGTGCTGAGCTCCTCCTTCAAGGAGTCGCGCATAGCATAGGGCACCGGATATGGTCGTTGCCGAACAGGTACCTCTGATGTCAGGTCGATGCGATGTTCGCCTAACTGGCAGCATCCGGGGAGATTGGTGAAGATGCGTTGATACTCCTTCACCACGTCGCCGAGTTGTTGACGTTGTTCCAGCGTCAGTTGCGTTCCATATTGGACATCTTCGTAGCCTTCCTTCTGGTCCCAGCTTCCTAGGTCGGCAAGGTCCTCCGTCGTTCCGTCGTTGTCGCCTTCCAGGTCGCAGTCCTCGATGACTGTCATGCCAGCTGACTCTACAGGTTGACTCTCGTCCATCACGTCGTCCTCTGCCAGCACAGTCCCAGCACCATCACCGTCGTCTTCCATCATAGCGTCGACATCTCCAGGTGTTGTGTCGCTCCTGCCGTCGTTCATCTCACACATCTCGGTCACGACAGATGCCGGTCCCATTGCCGCTGCCGCTGCTTGCGTCGTCGCTGGTGTAGTCCTGGGGATATACCTCTTGAGAAGGTTAGCGTGCAATGTCTTCTCTTTCACACCCATCTTGACTCTGTAGTCGTTGACACCGACAACCGAGACTACCTTGTATGGTCCCTTCCACTGGACTAGGAGCTTGTTAGCGTTTGTCGGCAGCAGTACTAAAACTTCGTCGCCAGGGCGAAACTTTCTCTCTCGCGCCTTCCGGTCGTAGTAGGTTTTCTGTCTACCTTTTGCCTTTGAGAGCTCTTCCGTCGCTAACTTCCACGTGTCCTCCAGCCGCTCGCGCAGTTCCATGACGTACTGGTAACTGGTCTTTGTCTCCGGCTCCTCTACATCCTTAGTCCATAACTGTCGCAAGATGTGCATCGGTCCCCTCACCGTTCTTCTATACAGCAACTCGAATGGGGCGAACTTTTCAATTCTTGGGGAATTTCACGATACGCGAAGAGCAGCGGGTTAATGTATCGGTGCCACTGCTTAGGTTGCTCCGCGCACAGTCGCCTCAGGGTCTTCTTCAGTGTGCCGTTAAATCGCTCCACCAGCCCGTTGCACATAGGGTGGTAGACTGTGGTGGTCGACTGTCGAATTCCCAGTAATCTGTTCGTTTCTTTCATGACGTCCGACATGAATTGAGTCCCTTGATCAGATAAGATCTCCTCGGGCACACCCAAACGGCTGTAGATATTTACTAAGGCTTCTGCTACTGTCTCCGCGTCAATCTTCTTCAAGGGGGTCGCTTCAGGGTAACGAGTAGCGTAGTCTATGTATACCAGGATATACCGATGTCCGCCTTCACTTGGGGGGTCAATAGGTCCTACCAGGTCCACGGCCACTCTCCTAAATGGGACGTCTACCACTGGCATACTCTGCAAATGCACCTTAGGAGTCGCTCCCTTGTTCACTGTCCTCTGGCAGATGTCGCATGAGCGGCAGTATCTCGCGACGTCACCTTCAATACCAGGCCAGTAAAAGTTGCTGATCACCCTGTCCTTCGTTTTCTTCACGCCGAGATGTCCTCCGACGATAGAATCATGGGCAACGCTCAGTACATACTCCCTCAGTTTCTCGGGTAGTACCACTTGTCTTGTAATCGTAGCCTGTCTTATGTCCCTATAAATCCGGTACAGTACACCTCCGTGTCTCTCGAAGTGTACGGACTTGTTGCCTCTGTTGGTCGGAATTTTCTTCTGCCCCAACTTCTTGAGGTCTTCGTCTTCTTCCTGGAGTCGGATGAGTTCCTTCCTATCCACTCCCGCGTGCCGTTCTGCCCTCGGCACCTTCAGCGACGTAGACTGGTCCTTCCTCTTCTCCTGGGTCCTCGTGGTCACCGCTCCTACCATCACCTCAGTATCAGGGTCGTACGGGTCCTTCGCTCCGTCCACGTTCCCGACTACTAGGTCGCAGATGGTCTCCGGGAGACATAGTGCCGTCACTCTGCCCGTCAGGTAAGGCGTTCTCACGTCGATAATGGCTTCCTCCGCCACTAACAAGGAGTTATCGATCCTCGCGATAAGTTTCTTCCCACCGGTGAGCTGTCCGTCGTCCACCAGTGATCGCCGCACCACTACACCTTCACAGCCTCTTAGGACGTCCACTGCTCGATTTCCAATCAAGCCCTTCGTCACTGGTAACTTCAGCTTCTCCACGGTCCTTCCGTCACTGCATCCTCCGCACGCAACAGGCACCGCTAAATGGAGCTTCCCGTCCTTCATTACCGCTTGAACGTTGATGCTGGTGTCAGCCGTCGTCGCATCTCGTCTCGACGACTCGTCCGCCGCTATCACTACGGCCGCCGCCGCCTTGTTCGGCTTGCCTCGCCCCGCATCCTTCTGGGCTGGACACATTCTCCGAACGTGGCCTGGCTTTCCACAAAGGTAACATTTCAACTCACCTTTGTCGTTTATCTTGGTACGACACTCCGTCACCTTATGTCCCGGCCTCTGGCACCTATGGCAGACCTGTGAGCTTCTGTCTCCGTTGGGCCTCTGTCGCACTGGCCGGCTCTGCAGTCTGGCACTCCCGCTGAGTGTCCGGTTCCTCGCTACCAGGAACGCCTCCGCTGAGTCTGCGACGTCCTGTAGCGTCTTTGGCTTCCTCTCCCTCACATGGTTCGCAAGGTCTGGTGGGCAAACATCCATGAACTGCTCTCTAACGAACAGGTCCCTCACTCCTTCGTAGGTCTTCTCCGTCTTTGATAGCTTTATCCACCTCTCTAGGTAAGTCTTGATCCTATTAAGAAACATCCCGACATCTTCTCCATCTTCAGGCTTACCTTGTCTGAACATGAGTCTGTAACCGTCCTCTGACAGGTTATACCTCTTCTGCAAAGCTTCCTTGACTTTGTCGTAGTCCTTGGCCTCATCGATCGGCAATCGACAAAAGCACTCCAGAGCTCTCCCAGTCAGCAGGGCAGACAGTGATGTCGTCCAGGTGGATCTGGGCCAGTCCGCTGTCTCGGCAAACCTCTCTATCAAGGTCGTCCTTCCCATCCTGAAATGCAGGTAGCTTGGGTCTCTTGGAACTGGCGTGGTCGCTGGTCCCCTGCGTCGACTCGCCTCCACGCTGATGGCGAATCCTCTCCATCTCCAGCTCGTGGTTCATCTTTTCTCTTTCCAGCTGAGCCTGTCGTTCCGCCTCCTTCTCCTGAGCCTGTCGTTGAGCCTCCTTCTCCTGAGCCTCTCTTTCCATCTTCAGTTGCTCTATGCGCTCTTGCCTCTCTGTTTCCTCCTTTAGGCCTTCACGGATGTAATCCTGTCTCTCCTTCCCAGTGAGCTCCAAGGCGTCTGCTTCCTGGCCAAGCCTTCCAATAGCCTCTGACATGTTGTGGATATCCTCGATGATCTTTACACAATTTACTGTACTTTAGAAACGCTTCGATGGTCTGAGTTGAATCTGTTCTGATCTGATCGGATCCCGGACGAGCCCCCAATATGTAACAGTTGATGCAAATTTCAGCACGTTATGATGGGGAGAGTCAGATGAACTGATCGTCTGCCCCTTAAAAACGAAACTGTCTCGAACTGTTCTGGAAATAAATAACAGGATCCGATGAACAATTAATACTAACGTTTAATAACGGTAAACAAGAGCTGATATCCACAAGTTACTTACACCTATCAGGGAAGGCACTTACACTTCTACTACAACTGGATTTACACCTACGATTTGCACCTTACGATTTTCACCCACGATTTGCCCCCTCCTACTCGTCTGGCCTTCCTTATATATATTCTGCCCAGGAACGTTCAGGAAGCGGCTTAACCGCCCCATAAGCACGAGACAGACCTAGATCGTTCGGGACACATACCAGCCATCCAATCGTACACAGACACGTCACAGAATTACATCACTCAAGGTCGACCTAGCGTAATCTCGGACACTGCAGTATCTTCCAGACTCTCTAGATTTTCTACAGTGAAACAAACAAGCCACATCAAAGAGAAATACCGGCCTTGCTGGCGATAGGCGGGAGGAAGGTCGCCGAGTGAGACTCGCCAAGCGGGGGGTGAGAAAATATCGATCGTTCAACTAGTGGGACGCTACATACGCAAGGCTTTGCTACATACAATTTTTTCTTTTTTGCCAATTTTTTACTTTAATTTTGTTCTTTCTCAATGGGACAAGGAGAGAAACAGGACGATGACAAACAAAATGGCAGTTTCTGGCATGATCAAACATAGTCAGTCAAATAAATTGGCAGTGCCAACGAATAATTTGAGTACAGTCTCACCCATCTAGTAGATATGAGTAACAAATCTTTTGAGGAATTTCTTCATTAAAATACACTTCTAGTTGTATTGTGATGTAGTATTAGAATCATTGCCATGAACAATTTTCATTGTTCAAATGCTGAATCAAATTTTTGAAGGGTTACATGTATATACCACAGATTAGAGTTTTTGCATGGCCATTTTAATTTTTGTATTGTAGACTTTTTTAATCCCATTTGGGAAATTTGCCTCAGTGTCATTGAAGCCCAGTTACAACTGGAGCAGACACGTCTTCGCCACAGTGCAGTGCCTTTCGGCGGTTGTTGGTTTTTTTTGGGGGGGCAAGGGGGTGGTGAGAGGCAGTGGTAGGGATATAATTTCCTTTAATTTTGCCCGGGCAGCATCCTGCTCGGCCTTCTCTTCTCGATTTCCAATTGCCAAGGTATCTTTAATGTGCACACGGGCCCTCCAAGTTTTTTTGTCCTTATCCTAGAAGACTAGTGCTTTTGTCCTCTTTTGCATGTTTTAGGAGGTTATTCTTGTTGAACCTATTGAGGTTTTGTGTGTTTCTCACATTGAAATCTGTTGAAAGGAAAATCAGTCAGAGAAATTGTCTTGCTTTGCATCAGTCATTACAATAGAGAAGTAAATAGCAGTCTCCAGGAAGTGATGAAATATATGCGCGGTAAGATTTAGATAAGAATGGCATTGTCATGTTTTGATGAGTGTTAATGTTTTTAATTGTTCATAGCAAATTTTGTATATTTTGTGTACTTCTTTAATCGCATTTGGGAAATTTGCCTTAGTGTCATTGCAGCCCCTGTTACAATTGGAGCAGTCACGTTGTCACTACAGTGTTAGCGCCTGTTGACGTTTTTTAAAATTTTTTATAAGGGGGGGGGGGAGGGCTGGTAGGGATACATTTTATTTAATTTTGCTTGGGCAGCGGCCCCATTTGACCTGCTCTTCTCGAATTAACTAAAATGAACTAAAACAAGTGCTTTACACATTGATTCATTTTTTAAATTTTATTTAAAAGTACGTAAGGATTATACGTTTACTGGTACTTTTATACACAGAGTTGCAGAATGAATGTCTCAAAGAGCTTTGGAATAATTTAGATTATTTCCTTTTTCTTTTAATTTTACAAAAGCACCCCTGTCTGTGGGCCTTTTTTGCAAGGTCTTTCTGTTGATATACATTTTAAGAAAATAATTACAAAGGAAAAAGTTTTGCCATGGCGAGGACTCATGAGGTAAATTTTAATATGTAAAGCATGACCACGGATAGATTCGGTCATTGTCTATCAGACTCATAGCAACCATTCAGAAACAGAAAACATGAAGTAGCAGTTCATGCTGTGGTATAGATCAACAGATGGCTCTTTCTAGCCGTGTTTGATTAGATAATTCCCTATATTAGTGTATATTTGGAAAATTGTTGTCTAAATAACGAAATGCATGCATGTAATATTACTCTTATATTCTGTGTCTCTCCCCTCTTCCCTCTTTAGAGAGAAAAACGTAGAATGTGATTAAAATGTTTAATTCGGCACCACAAGGGTAAAAATGTTCATCGATTCTGTATCATTATATCCATGTCATGTTTAAAGTGTGCCTTTCCAAAGGGATTGAAGTATCCTGTGACTAGGCTGGAAGTATTGGAAAATGTTAATGGGGAACCTTTATACCGACAACTACTGTAACTCCGCCGGTAGTCCTTTATATCAATGAACTCTTCCACCCTAGTATTTTGTCTTTGGCTGTGCTTACACGGGCGTAATCACTGCCTCTCTTATTCAGTGGATGGGTACATGCGGAAGAATAAATGAAGGAAGGAAGGAAACTGAATAGACACCTGGTTACCGCATTGATATGTATGGTTTATGGCGCCTTCGTTTTCCTGCAGGAATTGTGTCAGGACGAATTTCCTACTTACTTGTTCAAAAATGAGGTCACCGTGAACTGGCCCGTTGGCAGCAGTAGCCTCTTCTACTAATGGGGTCAGCTGGTAGCTTGACCCAGTAACCGTCTATGCGGGTCATTCTATTGACATTACTGTGTCTGTGACCGGTGAGAAAGTTCGTGGGATGAAGAGGGGGGGGGGGCAAAGAGAAGCAGAGGTCATATCTATTCTGTCTGTATGTTGCCTTGTTATAATAAATCTATGGTCCATGATCTACTTTTGAGAAGTTCACGATGTCTTCATCAACAGTAATACCCAGTGGACGGATAGAATACGTATATGGCCTTTAGCCTCTTTACAGACGGTCTTAGCAGCTAGAATATTCACTTTCACTTTGACTGACAGCTTCTCTCGTGGCTTATTCTACCAATGTTTGACCCGAGAGTGCGATGGCAGTGATTGCAGGTCAGTCTTTTGGGTTCACTTTGGCGGGTGTTTTCATTCCGCCTCTGTCGTTTTGTCAGGTATGTTTCTTTTGCCTTGAAGTCTATTGCGAGCGTGCCACTGCGCAATTTTTGTCTCCATCTGCTTCGATCATTTGCAAGGTTCTCCCATTCATTGGGGTCGATGTTGAATGCTTTCATCGTGACCTTGCAAGTGTCTTTGAATCGCAGATGTGGCCTACCTCTGGGTCGGTTGCCAGTAGCAAGTTCCCCGTAGAGAATTTGTCTGGGGATGCGATCATTTTCCATACGGTGGAGATGTCCAAGCCACCGCAGTCTTTTTTTGCCTAGGAGAGCCTGAGTTGATGGAATGTTGGCTCGGCTCAGAACTTCGATATTTGAGATCCTGTCTTGCCACTTGATCTTGAGAATTTTGCGTAGGCAGCGCAGGTGGAAGGAGTTGAGGGATCTTTCATGTTTGGAGTAGGTGGTCCATGTCTCTGAGCCATACAGCAGGGTGCTTAGGACGCAAGTTTGGTACACGAGTACCTTTGTTTTGATGGTCAGCTTGCTATTGTTCCACACCCTTTTTGAGAGTTTTGCCAAAAGCTGTGGCCGCCTTTCCTATTCTGGCATTTATTTCAGTTGTTATGTCTGTGCTACCACTGATGGTTGAGCCTAGGTAGCAGAATTTTCCCACTTGCTCCAGAGGAGAGCCATTCAGCATGATTGGGTTGGGGTTTCTCAAGCCTTGTGTCAAAACTACAGTTTTTGAGACACTGATCTTTAGCATGAATTTGTCACAGGCTTTGGCAAGGCTATTGATGAGAGCCTGGAGCGTGGTTTCATCGTGGGCCACGATTGCAGCATCATCTGCGAAGAGGAGCTCTTGTAACATAATATGCTCTGTACGAGATTTTGCTTTTAGTCTGGCAACATTAAAAATGGAGCCGTCCACTCTGGTGTTAATAAGTACTCCACCTGAACATTGACCAAAGGCATTCTTGAGTAGGGCTGCAAAATATATACCAAATAAGGTAGGAGCAAGAACACATCCCTGCTTCACACCGCTGTTTACAGCAAATGAATTGGATGTGCAGCCCTCAAAGTTGACACATGCCCTCATGTCAGTGTGGAAGGATGCAATAAGTTTTAGCAATGTTGGTGGACAGCCTATGGATTTAAGGACTGCATACAGGCCAGATCGGCGTACGGTGTCGAAAGCCTTTGTTAGGTCCACAAAGCATGTTATAAGCGGCCTGTTTTGTTCTTTACATTTTTCTTGGATTTGCCGAAGTGCAAATATCATGTCAATAGTTGATCGTTTGCTTCGAAAGCCACATTGTGTTTCTGGTAAGACTTTTTCCGCCAGTTGTTGAAGGCGGCAGAGGATGACGCGAGCAAAAGCCTTTCCAGTAATGCTGAGGAGGGATATGCCTCGATAGTTGTTGCAGTCGCCTTTGTCTCCTTTGTTCTTGTAAAGTGTGACAATTTTGGCGTCTCTCATATCATGTGGTATCACGCCTTCTTTCCAACACTGCAGTAACAGATTATACAGGTGTGGTAATAATGGGCCTTTTAGGTCTTTTAATACCTCTGCAGGAATGTTGTCACTTCCTGTGGCTTTTCCAGCAGACAGGTGGTCGATTGCATTGGAAAGCTCGACTAAGGAAGGTTCAGCGTCAAGTTCGGCCATTATTGGCAGTTTTTGGAGGTGTTCCTCAAAATCTGGTGGAATATTTTTCTCAGTTGAATACAACAGAGAGTAATGCTCTACCCACCTATTCAGTTGTTCATTTTTATCTGTGATGGGTTCACCATTTACAGACTTAAGTGGGGCGCTTTTGGTGATGAGCCCAAGAGCTACTTTCATCTGACTAAAGGCGGTTTTCATATCTCCCTTTTCATTTGCCTCTTGTATGCTGTTACACAAGTCTGTCCAGTATTTGTTGGCGCAACGTCTTACCTCCAGCTGAAGTTTAGCTTTTGCATTTTTCAAACAAGTTTTTGTACTCTGATTGCAATTTTTGTTATACTCATTGAAAGCAGATTTCTTTTGCTCAATGAGAGGTAGGAGAATTTCGCTGTTCTGGGCTACCCAGTCGTTGTTTGAAACTTTATGCTGTCCAAAAGACTTGATGGCACAGTCATGAATTTTTGAACTGAGAGTGTTCCATGTTTCATCTACCGAGTCACATTGGCTGACATTATCCATGCTTTCAGCAAATAACTTTTCAAATGACTTTCTATTTGATTCATCTCTGATTGCTGTTACATTGATCTTAGGGATTGAAGGGGCTTTTGATCTGTATATTTTCTTGGCCGAAATTTTGATTTTGCTGACTACCAGTGCATGGTCGGTGTCACAGTCAGCACTGTGGAGGGAACGAGTTATTTTTATACAGCCCAAACTCTTCCTCCTTGAGAGAATAAGATCTAATTGATGTCAATGGCCAGACCTGGGATGGCGCCATGATGTTCTTTGGCGTCTCTTAAGGTCAAAGTACGTGTTTGTAACACATAATGAGTTTACGGAGCATAGCTCCAGAAGGCGCTGCCCGTTTTCGTTGATGTTGCCAATGCCGAAGTGCCCAATGCACTTTGGCCATGCGGAGTGATCTGCTCCCACTCGAGCGTTAAAGTCACCCAGAATTAGCAGGCCTTCGGTGAGAGGGATGTTGTGGAGAGTCCTCTGCAATGCCTCGTAGAAAATGTCTTTGGTTTCGTCAGAGGAGGTAAGTGTTGGGGCATAGACACAGATAATGTGGTAAAACCAGACCGGGTGTTCAGTCTGAGTGTCATGATGCGTTCTGACACTCCAATTGGAGTTGCGATCGAATTGATAAGGGAGTTTTTTTACGGCGAAGCCCACGCCGTGGATTCTCGGCTGTTCGCTGCTAAGGCCCTGCCAGAAGAAGGTGTAGTTTTCTTCTTTGACTGACCCGGAGTCGGGAAGTCGAGTTTCTTGAAGGGCAGCGATGTCGATGTTTAGTAGCTGAAGTTCTCGATCAATAATTTGGGATTTCCTGATGGAGTCAATATTAGTGAGATCTTGCTGTTGCAAGCCTGGGCGCATTGTTCTGACGTTCCAGGTACCAAGTTTTAGTATTTTTCTGTTTTTGCCAGGTGCACACTTTACGTCAGTTTTTTGACTTTTGGTCTAGCTCCAACCACCTTATGAAGCAGGCTGACGTGGCGGAACAACACCCAACTGCCTGGGGGCTGCCCAGGTTACGGCGGGCGGTAGTTGATCAATGCAGCTGAAAAGCCGCTCCCACCGACAGAGGGGACCCCTGGCGCTCATCCGTACGCCAAATGGATTGAGCTTATCACCGGTAACTGCCACCTCCCGTGTTGTGCCCATCCGTAACGGATGGCTGGAGTGTCCTCTCCAAATCGGAAATGGGTGGGCTTATAGAGGAGAGACAGAAGCTTGCCAAGCCCGAGCAAACGCCTCCTCGTTTTGCTGCCTTGCCTGGGCTATTTTTAAGAGATGGTGCTTTGCCCAGAGGCACCACCCCTCTCTCTGCCATTCTAGTTAAACCTAAGGGAGAGACCAGGTCAATACATTTGGAACTAGTCCGGCTGCAGGAGATGCTGGAAGCCAGTTTGATGCAGTTCTCCCTGACAACCACCTTCGGGTCTCCACTCCTGATTTTCTGTCTGGGTTTACTCCCATAGCCTTTGCTATCATAGCAACACACAAGGCAGTGTGGTATTTGTATTCAGGGTTACCTTCCCCTAGTCTTCCTCTCTCCCGAGATGACCCACAAGACAGTGGGGGTGACAGTAGCAGGCTGTATTGTGTACTGTCATACAATAGCAGAAAACTCTGGCCTGACATAGGTAGAATACGTAACGCTTGAAATAAAACGAACTAGATCTGGGACAGTTTTTCGTTTGTGAGACTAGGACAGAATTTTGTCCAGCATCACATTTGCTATATTTAAAGTTTGCAACTCAAAATAGAACATTTCCCAAGATAAGTATAAATCACGAAGTTATTTTCCTGTCATAATTTTCAACATACACATTTGACCCATTGATTTCCTGTGTTATTTCACGAGTTAGAGTGGGAAACATTTGATCCAAAGGCACATTGGCGACCTGCCATAGCCTTCTGTCAGTGTCACAGTCTTGTAAATTAGTTTTTCGTTCGTATTGTTAGTTAAGTACTGTATCTGTGTGGAAAGATTGTTTGCAGGACTCCTCAAGCCTAGTCGCACACAAGAGATTGGTGTGTTGCTTTGGAGTGGCCGTTTTTTTTTCTCTTTTCTTTTTAACTCCAGGTGAATGATTAGATATGCGCACACATGCGAGATACGGCCGGCAGTATTGCACGGTCAACGGGAGCTGAACACTAAGAGACTATTGCAACACGACAGCAAGGCACAAGTGCCCCTTGGCCAGGCAGACTAAACAATTAAAACACAAAATGATGATAATGATAATAATAGATATAACAATGATATTTCTCAAATTTCGTCAAATTTTGTTTTGTTGTAAAGTAGATGATTTTTGCAAACGGTATGAAAATAAAGTAGAGAGGTGCAGGATTCGCGGCATGAGGAAAACGAACAAAGGGCTTAGAGTGACTGACAAGAGGAGTTTGAAAAGTATAACAAAATGAAACAGAAACTCCAATGACATTTTGTTCGGCCAAAATCAGCGGTCAGTGCACTTTGACTGTAGCGATCTTGGAGATCTGGGGATTTGATTTTCTGTGTGACTTCTGGTGAGTTGTTTAGTATGCCCGCTGTTTAATCTCAGCATGGTGTACGGTAATCTGTGAATCATGGGTAATGTTCCTCAGGGGATTGAACGGCCGGTAGTGCCAAGAACGACATGGATAGCATTACATGTTTTTGTTGTTGGTGGTGGTGATGGTGGTGTCCAGGGATGCAAATGTACCAATTTTCCTCGACTTTCGTATTTCTTGGCCTTAGCATCTTTGTTCACTGCAACTATATTCAGGGCTATCAGAGTTCGGCGGATCCGCGAAAAGCCGGTACTGAGGAAGGTGCAGTCATCCGCCTTGAAATAATTATAATCAACTTCTTCAATATCCATCTACTACCAAGTATATTGTATCTTGAACGGAACTGTGACCAATGAAAGGGATTTGAAAACAACCCCTTAATTTGCAAAACAGTAAACATTGTCAAGTTCAACAGGCTGTTGTTTGGTTTTGTATGGGCATACGAGAGGAAGCCATTGGACAACAGCATATCGCACGTTTGTGAACAGCATTCTGCTCGGCCAAGTTCTGGGGCTTGGCATCATTTTCCACTGGCAGCCTTTATGTCACATAACAATTACGCCTACGGGTAGTTTCTGGGTGGGATTTGCCTACTTTTTACTGAAAGCCACGTACATCCGTTGTTGTTGTTCTTATTCCAATATATACAATTCTATGCCCAAAAGTTAAAGCCACCGATGACTCATACGTCTTTGGACATTGTTTTAAATGGAAAATTTTGAGATTGCCATATTTATCCAAGTCAAGTTCTGTAAGTCTCGCAGTTCAAACATCCTTCTTCTGTCACAGCAGGCATTTGGTCAGTGACCTTGGTCCAGGTCACTTTGGCCTCTTCGCCACCGGGGGAAAACCCCACTGTCTGATTAGCCGCACTTGGTTCAGGAGTTACTGACTCTTGAGATTTGAGAGTTGCCATGATAACCACTTGGTCAGTCACCCGGTACAATAACCTTTGGGTTAGGTCACCATGACCAATGGCTTTAAGCGAAATAACGACTCTTTGATCAACAAAGTCACCCTGAAGAGACTTGTAATTTTAGTTCTTTTAGGTCAACGATCAACTAGGTAAATAAAATAATATGACCATGAAACCGAAGTGTTTTAACCTATTAAATAAAGGGGAAAAAATATTTGTGTTGTTGTTGTTGTTGTTAATAGGAGTAGCCAATAGCTGCCCCCACCCATCCCCGCCCCATAACCAGCCAGCACAATGCCGATACTCAGGTGGACGAGATTTTCATGCGCTCACAACCTGTGTATGTTCATGCAGCTTTCATTTATTCATCAGAAAAAATATGAAATTTACAAATAGGCTCAGGCCTGATGTGTGGGTTTGGTCCATTTTGCTCCCTCGAAGGTGTTCCAGTTCTCACTAATGATACATGTGCTTTCTTCTACTTATTTTCTTCTTTTGTTACTAGATCTAGTATTGCTACTACTGTTACTAGATCTAGTATTGCTACTACTGTTACTAGATCTAGTATTGCTACTACTGTTACTAGATCTAGTATTGCTACTACTGTTACTAGATCTAGTATTGCTACTACTGTTACTAGATCTAGTATTGCTACTACTGTTACTAGATCTAGTATTGCTACTACTGTTACTAGATCTAGTATTGCTACTACTGTTACTAGATCTAGTATTGCTACTACTGTTACTAGATCTAGTATTGCTACTACTGTTACTAGATCTAGTATTGCTGGCACCTGTTATCTTTTGCTACTACTGTTACTAGATCTAGTATTGCTACTACTGTTACTAGATCTAGTATTGCTGGCACCTGTTATCTTTTGCTACTACTGTTACTAGATCTAGTATTGCTACTACTGTTACTAGATCTAGTATTGCTGGCACCTGTTATCTTTTGCTACTACTGTTACTAGATCTAGTATTGCTACTACTGTTACTAGATCTAGTATTGCTGGCACCTGTTATCTTTTGCTACTACTGTTACTAGATTTAGTATTGCTGGCACCTGTTATCTTTTGCTACTACTGTTACTAGATCTAGTATTGCTGGCACCTGTTATCTTTTGCTACTACTGTTACTAGATCTAGTATTGCTGGCACCTGTTATCTTTTGCTACTACTGTTACTAGATCTAGTATTGCTGGCACCTGTTATCTTTTGCTACTACTGTTACTAGATCTAGTATTGCTGGCACCTGTTATCTTTTGCTACTACTGTTACTAGATCTAGTATTGCTGGCACCTGTTATCTTTTGGTCAATGATTGTCAAAGGAAATGTAGACAGCTACTGAAAACAACGGGCAGAAATAGCCATCAGGAGCTGAGGGTGAAGAGCTTTATCCTGCGCGCTGAGAGCCGTGAGAAAGAAAGGTCTCCACGGCTGCGGGTGGTTGGTGAGCGCTTCTGGCAGGATTTCCTTCTCTCCTATCATTCTGCTATATTCTGTCTGTCTTCTTGCCTCTTCTTAGCATAATATTATATGACTGTTATCGTGTCGACGTGCTTTCTTATGCTTTCGTCGACTCAAATTCTTCACCGATCGGCTACGGTTTAATAGGAGATATTATTTCGAGTAAATTTGGGGCTAAATTTTTGTATATTCGGGTGAATATTTGCGAGGCGCGTTTCAGTTTGCCAGATCTTACGCCAACTAACTAGTTTGCGTGAAAGTGTCTAATAGAGAGAGAGAGAGAGAAAGATTAGGGCCTGGGGAGGAGGGGGTGGGTGGGAGAATGCGCGTACAAGTGAATATGAATATAATCTGTGAAAGTTCTTTGTTTCTCGGAAGCCTGAGAATAACGTAGCCTCAGTTCTTGTTTGTTCCAAGTCCACATTTTGCACAAATGAGAAATTCGACATTGAACGTTTGCGGTTTCGGTATTAAAGAGTTAGAATGAATCGGAACTGTGAAACAGCTTGATAGATAAGTGCCACAACGCATTTTAAACAAGTGTCAGAGTTTGCATTTGTTATATTATATCTTTTCTCCATACTTAAAGATCTCCAGTTTTTCAGAGAGTGGAGATAAAACCAACAAGAACTAAGGTCGCGATGAGTCTGTCAGCCCTTTGAATATAATCATCTGTGAGTCCCACTTGAAATATTACTCGAGAAAGGCAAATCACTGACCAGTGGCCTTTTTGGACAGACTGTTTTGACCAAACTTTAGTGCATCTACTAAGTCATTGACCAGTGATCCTTTTGGACAGTTTGTTTTGACCAAACTGTAGTGCAGCTACTAAATCACTGACCAATGACCCTTTTTTGGGTAGATTGTTTTGACCAAACTTGAGTGCAGTGACTTCGTGACAAGGCAAACCAATGTCCTAGCGTGTACATGTCCTACCTTGACTAGAAAAGCTGCTGAAAGGACCACAGCTGGTGTAGAAGCTGAACAACTTTGTCTGAGCGCTGAGTTGCCGAAGTTAATCCTAGACCACCGGAGTGAGTCCTGGGGGAAGGAACTGATAGTGACTGACAGGGCGTTGTCCTTTTTTCTCTTTCTTTCACAGCTTGGTCACCGCTGCTTCTATTTTGCGTACGTGTTACACCATGTATGAGTGTTTTTCGATGGCGGTGTGTGTGTGTTTGTGGAAAGAGGGGATGGAGGTGGGATTTGGGATTGGGTGGTTATATTGTTGTTGTTGTTGTTGTTTTTAATAATAATAATAATAGTTTAAACAACAAAACGGAATCCTGCCATCTTGCCTGTGGGGAAAGTATGAATTTGGGACAAACGAGAGAGACGGGTCGTGAAGGTGGGGGAGAAGAAAAGAATTAGGTCATGGCTTGAGTTTCTTGTAAAAGAAAACCACCCCCCCCCCCAACATCTTGGTTTTGTTTGTTTTTTGTCCATGGCACTTCTCAAGTAAAACTAACATAGTGGAAGCATTACTGTGCTATCCCATACAGCAACTCTACACAGAAATCAAACCACAGACGGCATTGAAATGTCAATCCCGGCGCAACTGGTCGGAGTTGACAAAGTTGGCAGGTCTTTTTCGAGAACTGAACATTGGCAATGTTGTTTTTTTTTCTTCTAAATTTCACACGTAAAATGCATCTATATTTTATGTAAAGCATTGTGCAGTGCACTGCTTTAAAACACTGGCCAGTTTCTAAAAGCATCTCTGCAAGTACGATATCTCTGTAGATCGAGCTGGACAAATTGGCAAAACTGTCGTGATTATATAAGGCTACTAACAGGATCCTTGGCACTAGATATTTTTTATTTTTTTTTAGATATGGGATATCTCGGTGTTATTGGCTTTTGTAACACAGCGGCAGATACCTTGTTTATGGAGGTCGATGTCCGGACAGTGCTAGAAGGAAGCCAATTCTCGGCAATTGTTACAGATTTCAGCAATGTACCGTGGACAATTAGCAAAAGTGGATGTCTTTACCATTCGATAATTGTGTTTTCACAGTATCTTTTTTTTTTTAATGGTTATTATTGTAGACATAATCACTCCACCCTCCGCCCTTCCCCAAAGCAAAATCCTTCTGCGTTCTTCATTGAGCCCATAGACTTATATATATGGCCTTTAGCGTCTTTACAGACGGTCTTAGCAGCTAGAATATTCACTTTCACTTTGACTGACAGCTTCTCTCGTGGCTTATTCTACCAATGTTTGACCCGAGAGTGCGATGGCAGTGATTGCAGGTCAGTCTTTTGGGTTCACTTTGGCGAGTGTTTTCATTCCGCCTCTGTCGTTTTGTCAGGTATGTTTCTTTTGCCTTGAAGTCTATTGCGAGCGTGCCACTGCGCAATTTTTGTCTCCATCTGCTTCGATCATTTGCAAGGTTCTCCCATTCATTGGGGTCGATGTTGAATGCTTTCATCGTGACCTTGCAAGTGTCTTTGAATCGCAGATGTGGCCTACCTCTGGGTCGGTTGCCAGTAGCAAGTTCCCCGTAGAGAATTTGTCTGGGGATGCGATCATTTTCCATACGGTGGAGATGTCCAAGCCACCGCAGTCTTTTTTTGCCTAGGAGAGCCTGAGTTGATGGAATGTTGGCTCGGCTCAGAACTTCGATATTTGAGATCCTGTCTTGCCACTTGATCTTGAGAATTTTGCGTAGGCAGCGCAGGTGGAAGGAGTTGAGGGATCTTTCATGTTTGGAGTCGGTGGTCCATGTCTCTGAGCCATACAGCAGGGTGCTTAGGACGCAAGTTTGGTACACGAGTACCTTTGTTTTGATGGTCAGCTTGCTATTGTTCCACACCCTTTTTGAGAGTTTGCCAAAAGCTGTGGCCGCCTTTCCTATTCTGGCATTTATTTCAGTTGTTATGTCTGTGCTACCACTGATGGTTGAGCCTAGGTAGCAGAATTTTCCCACTTGCTCCAGAGGAGAGCCATTCAGCATGATTGGGTTGGGGTTTCTCAAGCCTTGTGTCAAAACTACAGTTTTTGAGACACTGATCTTTAGCATGAATTTGTCACAGGCTTTGGCAAGGCTATTGATGAGAGCCTGGAGCGTGGTTTCATCGTGAGCCACGATTGCAGCATCATCTGCGAAGAGGAGCTCTTGTAACATAATATGCTCTGTACGAGATTTTGCTTTTAGTCTGGCAACATTAAAAATGGAGCCGTCCACTCTGGTGTTAATAAGTACTCCGCCTGAACATTGACCAAAGGCTGCAAAATATACACCAAATAAGGTAGGAGCAAGAACACATCCCTGCTTCACACCGCTGTTTACAGCAAATGAATTGGATGTGCAGCCCTCAAAGTTGACACATGCCCTCATGTCAGTGTGGAAGGATGCAATAAGTTTTAGCAATGTTGGTGGACAGCCTATGGATTTAAGGACTGCATACAGGCCAGATCGGCGTACGGTGTCGAAAGCCTTTGTTAGGTCCACAAAGCATGTTATAAGCGGCCTGTTTTGTTCTTTACATTTTTCTTGGATTTGCCGAAGTGCAAATATCATGTCAATAGTTGATCGTTTGCTTCGAAAGCCACATTGTGTTTCTGGTAAGACTTTTTCCGCCAGTTGTTGAAGGCGGCAGAGGATGACGCGAGCAAAAGCCTTTCCAGTAATGCTGAGGAGGGATATGCCTCGATAGTTGTTGCAGTCGCCTTTGTCTCCTTTGTTCTTGTAAAGTGTGACAATTTTGGCGTCTCTCATATCATGTGGTATCACGCCTTCTTTCCAACACTGCAGTAACAGATTATACAGGTGTGGTAATAGTGGGCCTTTTAGGTCTTTTAATACCTCTGCAGGAATGTTGTCACTTCCTGTGGCTTTTCCAGCAGACAGGTGGTCGATTGCATTGGAAAGCTCGACTAAGGAAGGTTCAGCGTCAAGTTCGGCCATTACTGGCAGTTTTTGGAGGTGTTCCTCAAAATCTGGTGGAATATTTTTCTCAGTTGAATACAACAGAGAGTAATGCTCTACCCACCTATTCAGTTGTTCATTTTTATCTGTGATGGGTTCACCATTTACAGACTTAAGTGGGGCGCTTTTGGTGATGATTGGCCCAAGAGCTACTTTCATCTGACTAAAGGCGGTTTTCATATCTCCCTTTTCATTTGCCTCTTGTATGCTGTTACACAAGTCTGTCCAGTATTTGTTGGCGCAACGTCTTACCTCCAGCTGAAGTTTAGCTTTTGCATTTTTCAAACAAGTTTTTGTACTCTGATTGCAATTTTTGTTATACTCATTGAAAGCAGATTTCTTTTGCTCAATGAGAGGTAGGAGAATTTCGCTGTTCTGGGCTACCCAGTCGTTGTTTGAAACTTTATGCTGTCCAAAAGACTTGATGGCACAGTCATGAATTTTTGAACTGAGAGTGTTCCATGTTTCATCTACCGAGTCACATTGGCTGACATTACCCATGCTTTCAGCAAATAACTTTTCAAATGACTTTCTATTTGATTCATCTCTGATTGCTGTTACATTGATCTTAGGGATTGAAGGGGCTTTTGATCTGTATATTTTCTTGGCCGAAATTTTGATTTTGCTGACTACCAGTGCATGGTCGGTGTCACAGTCAGCACTGTGGAGGGAACGAGTTATTTTTATACAGCCCAAACTCTTCCTCCTTGAGAGAATAAGATCTAATTGATGCCAATGGCCAGACCTGGGATGGCGCCATGATGTTCTTTGGCATCTCTTAAGGTCAAAGTACGTGTTTGTAACACATAATGAGTTTACGGAGCATAGCTCCAGAAGGCGCTGCCCGTTTTCGTTGATGTTGCCAATGCCGAAGTGCCCAATGCACTTTGGCCATGCGGAGTGATCTGCTCCCACTCGAGCGTTAAAGTCACCCAGAATTAGCAGGCCTTCGGTGAGAGGGATGTTGTGGAGAGTCCTCTGCAATGCCTCGTAGAAAATGTCTTTGGTTTCGTCAGAGGAGGTAAGTGTTGGGGCATAGACACAGATAATGTTGGTAAAACCAGACCGGGTGTTCAGTCTGAGTGTCATGATGCGTTCTGACACTCCAATTGGAGTTGCGATCGAATTGATAAGGGAGTTTTTTACGGCGAAGCCCACGCCGTGGATTCTCGGCTGTTCGCTGCTAAGGCCCTTCCAGAAGAAGGTGTAGTTTTCTTCTTTGACTGACCCGGAGTCGGGAAGTCGAGTTTCTTGAAGGGCAGCGATGTCGATGTTTAGTAGCTGAAGTTCTCGATCAATAATTTGGGATTTCCTGATGGAGTCAATATCAGTGAGATCTTGCTGTTGCAAGCCTGGGCGCATTGTTCTGACGTTCCAGGTACCAAGTTTTAGTATTTTTCTGTTTTTGCCAGGTGCACACTTTACGTCAGCTTTTTGACTTTTGGTCTAGCTCCAACCACCTTATGAAGCAGGCTGACGTGGCGGAACAACACCCAACTAATCATACTATTTGATTCATCATAAGGCGCCTTATAAGTCTATGATTGACCCATAGACAGACCATAGAGTGAGCAATTTGTGTCATTTCATCAGTGAAAGAAGATTCGTTCCCTCCTTGCAGGGGGACACAATGCAGATGCATCCACTGCGTCACCACCCTTTGTCTTGAGTCTTGTAGCTTTTATTATCAAGGCTTTGTTACTAAATATTAGTGTCTTCAGCTGTTTTGAAAACCTCCCTAGATTTGGGTTAGGATAAGGCTAGATTAAGGTTTTCTTCTGGTTACTTGTCTTGAGTTGGGTGGAGTTGTCTCTTCATGTTTGTCATGATGAAAAATGATGACTGTTGCTGGCAATTTACAAGTTGTATTTTATAGTATACTATTGTAAGTAAGTGTATAAATTGTGGTTAGCAGCAGGGAGCGGAGAGAGTGAAAGACCGTGCGTTTTTAATTATTTTTTTTTGTAACCTTTTCAAAGATTGTTTGCATGATTCTTCTGTATATTTTGAATTGGCCGGCAGGTCTACCATAAATTTGAACTTGATCGAGAACTTGTTAACATGTCGTATCAATCCTCCGTGATTTATCGTAACCACCCCACACACTCCATCGTTCCAATAGCCAATCATGTACTGATGTAGGTTAAAATAGAAAATATTAGACCAAGAAAATGCTATAAAAGCAGTGATTCTTAACCATTTTTGTTCCACAACGCACTGCAATTAAAGGGAGAAAAAAACACACACGCACAAACTTACGCCTCACCATCATTGGACAAAATTACTGTACAATATGAAAAGGGTTAAAAAATTGATTACGCATTCAGTGTGCACACATTCAGTAGACGTTTTAATTGAAATGACATAAACCAACAACAGTTTATCTACATAGTTAAGTTAAAATACACCATGAAATGAAGATTTCTTTGAAAAATCCCTACGCCCCATTGTGAAGTCCCACGCCCCAGCAGAAAATGCCCCCCCCCCCCCCACTTAGAGAAACACTACTCTGTAGGTGTGGGAATCTCGGTCGTGGAGAAACGGAAGAATGTCCTGGTGGAGAATCATAGTGAGAATTGCGATCTCATAATTTTTGTTCCACCTGGGGTTTATGTAAAATAAAAACAGAGGACAGTACCAGATCCGGGCGACACGGTGAACTTTGAAGATTCAGAACATTGACCTAGCGCGTCCGGAAGTCAACAGATTGACACTGTGGGAAAATCGGGAGGGGGGGGGGCGTAATCTGCGAAAAGCATGGATACCTGACCTGGGTGGGCTGATTGCTGGGTGCTGTTGACCACTGGTCAGAGTGAGCCGGAGAGCAATGTCCGAGCGAGTTGAGTCTGTCTTGGTCTTCATTAACCCTGTGAATGCTAATCTGGCTTGGCCGGACGTTGAATATTGTCTTTCCTGGTCGCGGGAACACACTTATAGATGAACTGTTCGCGACCTCAGTTCTTGTTTGTTCTATCTGCATTTTCGGGGGAAACAAAACAGAGCAACTGGAGATCTCTTAGTAGGTAGACAACAAATGCGCATTTTGCCACTTGTCTGAAATGCGTTGTGGCACTTATCAAGCTGTTTCACAGTTCCGATTTATTCTAACTCCTTATTGTAATACCAAAGCCGCAAACGTTTAACGTCGAATTTCTCAGTTGTGCAAAAGAGTGGATTTGGAACAAACAAGAGCTGAAGGTCACGCGCTTTGTCATGTTGGTAGAAAGAGAAAAGGACCGAGGAAAAGCTATGGGGATCGGCAGAGAACTTGCGGCTGGCCATGGACTTGACGGAAAGACGCATATGAAACTGAAGGAGGAAGAGGAAGAAGAAGTCATGTTGGTAAATAAAGAGTAGAGCACCGAGGATCCGCCGGATGGTCTGTAGAAATTCTAGAATTGAGAAATGCACAGTTTGGGGAATTTGGAATTCTTGAATATTACCAGAAATACATTACGAAACGTTTTTTGGCGGGGGGCTTATGGTTGTAGTACATGTCGTAATAATCATGAAGATCCATTTATATACTTGTACTCGTTATTGTCTCTATCTGCGTGGATGGTTGGTGGCCGCTTCTGGCACTGTTCCCTTCTGTCCTGTCATTCTGTTCTATTCTGTCTATCGTCTTGTTTCTTCCTTGCACAATGTGACTGTTATCCTGTCGACGCCCTTCCTCCAAACTCAAACTCCCTATCTGCAACACAACTTCTCTCTCTCTCTCTCTCTCTCTCTCTCTCTCTCTCTCTCTCTCTCTCTCTCTCTCTCTCTCTCTCTCTCTCTCTCTCTCTCTCTCTCTCTCTCTCTCTCTCTCTCTCTCTCTCTCTCTCTCCCTCCCCCCTCTCTCTCACACAATCTATTGATGCACAATAATGCTAAACATTCGTATACACAGATATAACATAGGTACATAAAACAAAATATGAAGGGAAAAAAAGCAAAAAATGAAAGAAATTCAGAAAATAAATGGCCTGAGAATGAGACTTCAGAACTGCGCGTGTTGTTTCGAAAAAGTGGGTCTTTAGACCAGTTTTTAAGTTTTGACTCGGTAGATGCCTCTCGCAGTGATTTTGGCACATCAGGATGAGAACCTGATGAGTTTCATGTCCGAGCATTGTGACCTTCTGACTCAATTTTTTAAATTTAAACTGGAGTGGCGAAAGGGGGGTTGTCCTTCAGACGTCGAATGCGCCCAGTGGTGGCCGCTGACAGTGTTGTCGCGATTATCCAATCTCTTCTGGTCTCCTGCGTAAGTGATTGCCCAGGGTCACACCAACCTTAGGTTACTTCCTGGTTCAGACCTGTACAGACAGATGAAGACAAACAACAAATAAACATTGTGGAAACTGTTTTTATCTGCCTTACGTCACTCACGTGGCGAGAGTTGTACCCTCTAGCACTAAGGAACGCCAGATTAGCGGGATTACTTGTGCGGTCCAAGAGACGGACGAGCTCAGCGTCCAACATGTGGAAGCCACAGCTGCGATTCTCCTTTTTTTTTTTTTTAAAGTACGTCACATGATTAAAGCAAAATCTTTATCCAGCGGAGACATTGGTCTTAAGCTTTGCATAATCTTTTGTCCCTGGCTGAGGTGCACCGCGTCCTAACATGTCCCTGATAACACAAAAAAAAACAAAAAAACTGCAGTATCATTTAACCCTGTTTCTGTCAGGAAGAAGTTCCCGTGTCCACCAAGGTTGTTCCAACTGCAAGTCTTCATCATACAAATTTAAATGTTGAGATTGTTTTTTGATTTAGAAGCCTGTACAAAGTATATGACAATGTATACATTTCTGAAAGCTTGATTTGATTGTCTGTGGCAGTCAAGGGATGAACAAAACTGTCCATCTGATTGTCTTATGAAAGTAGTAGGGTTAAGTAGTACTTTTGAGTATTTGGATTTCTGTAGTAAGGTCACTCTTGGGTTTTTTTTTTTGGGGGGGGGGGTTCTTTACTACCTGACGCCTGTGAGAATATATTTCGGTCCTTGAAGTAACTGTGTACATGTGAGCAGTCAGCTGGCCGATGGACCTCACTCATTGCAGTCTGTGCCCAAACCATTCTCATCCTAACTCATCCTTGTGTTGAGGTCTCTGCCCTTGGCACTTGCACCTCTTCCCTTTCTGGTTCTTATTCTTCTCCTTATTGTGGTTGTGTTTGTTATTGTTTCTGATGTTCTCTCGACGTTCTTAGTCCGGAAAAATGGCTTCTTAATGGGTTGCCGTTGCCTTGTCCTTGTCCACGTGTGGGCCTTGTTTTCCTTCTGGGTGCGCCAGACAGAAAAATTCCTGATGCCCAGTCTAAAGTAACTTAATGAGTTCTTGCATTGGGGTTGTCAATGTCACATTACCATTATACAATCTATTATGTGATTCTTCCAGAGCTTGAAATATCGGTCAAGCATCTTAAAAGGTGCGATTGTCCTTTGTTAAGACGGTTTGTAATTCGCCAGACGCAGGTGGTTTGTAGGCGCAGAGTCGTAGCTACCGGGAACCCGCTGAAAGTTGCACATTGGAAACTCACTCGTTTGCACGTGGTGTGAAATCTTGCGTGAGGAAAGCGTTTTGGTTTTGTTTTGTTTGGGTTTTTTTTTTTCACAGGGGAAGTAAGTCAGTTATTGACCTGAATGCCGTGCCCGTGACAGTTACGAAGTTTTGCTTGACAGTTCTTTGGTTGGTTGGTTGCTTGCTTAGTTGGTTGGTCAGTTGGTTGGCTGGCTGCTTGCTGGCTTGCTTGGTTAACTTGCTGACTGGGTAGCTGGTTAGTTGGTTCTTAAACTTTGGTTCGTGGTTGGTTGATTGGCTGACTGCTTGCTGGCTTGCTTGGTTAACTTGCTGACTGGGTGGCTTGTTGATTGTTTGTTTGGTTGGTTGGTTGATTGGTCGGAGGGAACAAAACTGAACAGCGAAATAAAGAAGTGCATTTTGTATTGAAACAATCTGAAAAACACCAACTGTATAGTGAAGCATATTATAATACGGACAGGGACAACTAGACTGTACATTACAAAGTTACAGTACAAATGTCCATATAGTATAATCTGGCTACTTGTCTCCTAAAAACATATTTTCTTAAGCCGTCAGCTCTTCCTGAGTCATCCTGCCTGAAGTGTTTGATGGACACTTGTTGTTATGAGTCGGGGAGTAAGACCGGGGGACTGCCCTGATGTGCATTGAACTGGACAGATGCGGTTAGATGAAAGAATTCTAGGTGGATGAGCAAGTCCCGGGGATAATCCATTACACTGTACAACCCCCCCCCCCCAAAAAAAAAACAAAACAACAACAGCACGGGTGATGTTCAGTACTAGCAGATCCACAACTACCAGGTAACCTGTCTTATACATATATATCGTGACCTTACTTCTTGTATGATCGATCTCCATTTTCAAAAAAACTGGAGATCTTTTAGTATGTAGAAGAGGTATATGTATAACAAATGCACACTTTGACACTTGTATAAAATGCGTTGTGGCAGTTATCAAGCTGTTTCATTGTTCGATTTATCTTAACTCCTTATCATAATACTAAAGCCGCGAACGTTTAACGCCGAATTTCTCAGTTGTGCAAAATGTGGAATTGGAACAAACAAGAACTACTAAGGTTTGCGGAAGAAACATGCAGTTTTCACCCAGAATTCCTTAAAGATAATGCCGTTAAGGACGCACAAATGAAATGGCAGATATTTTCGTAGTACGCTCAAGGAGGACACTTTTCAAGGTTTATCCCCTGGATGGTTGGTGGGGACATCTGGTAGTGTCTCCTTCTGTCCTATCATTCTGTTATATTCTGTCTATCGTCTTGTGTGTCTTTCTAGCCCAGTATGGCCGTTACCGTGTCGACGTGCTTTCTTCAAACTCAAACTCAAACGCAGATTGATTCCTACGTTTTCCACGCCACATGTATTCGTTTCTTTTCTCAGTGTCCTTCCTTCAATAGTACCTTAGAATTTTCCGCTACAGGATTAAATTATAAGGTAGAATGTGCATGACACCACAGACTGTTCTAGTTTTGTTCTCCCGACACTAAAGATGGCCGGTCAGATCAGCCGGGGGGGGGGGGGTGGGGGGGGGGGAACAATATCGCCCCACGGTGAGAACCACTGGGATATACAAGGACATTATGAAGTTAAGCTATTTTTCACAAACCAAAATAGTTCACGAATAATTATTGATTGGATAAGACGATTTTTTTAATGCGTCTCAGACGTGTCTCATAAATCAGCGGTGGGCCTAATCATAATGGTAATTATTATCTAACTGCTTAATTATAGGCCTACTGTTCCAGTTGTATAAAACTGGCTGTCAGTGACCTCGCCAAGTCTCTGGACTGGGCCTGACACCTGTCTGGACACGTGACTGGTTAGAACTCACGTGAGTGCATGTAGAGGAAAAACTGCCGTAATTCAGAAATTTGCAGCATGTTATTAGTATTATTATTAAGATTATTATGATTATTATTACATGTATCATGATGAAAATGTTACTACTATTACTTCTGTTACTACAACTACTGCTACTGCTACTGCAACAACTAATACTACTACTTGTATCAATATTATGTGATAACATAGTAGCCTGTGTCCTATATCAGGGCCGTTGTCCTGTCTTAACACTCCGCCTAAAAGTGACCATCAAACGCACAAATCAGAGGTATTCTCCACTGTTTCGAACGAATGGTGCCCATTTAAAAAAACAACATGCTTTTTAAAACCTTTATGACCATGTTAATGTTTTAAAACTCTATGATTTGGTGCATATTGTTTGGCGATCGTCATATCTTCAGTGGTCTACGATAATGGCATATGTCAGACTTGTGCCAAAAGGCAACATATGGTTCACTGCATCCCTGAGCATGAGAGCTATCAGATAATATTGTAGAAAAAGAAATGCGCCAATAGGAAAATGTAATAATCTAAGAATTGTATTGCAGTAAGTCACCAAATGATAGGAAAAAGAATACAGTTTTTTCTTAGTGTCTCAAAAGTGTCAAAACCGAGTGGTGCCATTAGCGTAGAGCAGTGACGTTATGAATAATGCTATAGCTTGGCTGATGACAATTCCATTTCTGAAAATATACAGCTTGGGCGCGTTGGCACCGAATATTTTAAAGGTGGAGACCCGATGGTCTAGAAGCAAGGTGCTCGCCTCTCATGCTGAAGGAACCGGGTTCGAATCCCGGCCGGTGCAGGCATGTTGGAGTTTTAGGTTTTTTCTCATCTTTTCCCGTCCCTTATCCTATGGTAGGTAGTACCGAGCACCTAGTCTTCTCGGATACGAAAGAAAAATTCGGAGGGCCCGTTTGCACGTTGCGCACGTTAAAGATACATCAGCAGTTGGAAATCGAAAAGAGCAGGCCGAACAACTTACAAGGTCGCTGCCCGGGGCAAAATTCTGAAAAAACGAATGCCCGAGCACAACAAGAAAAGTAAAACAAGAAATAGTGAGATGTTCATGCTAAGGGCAGAGAACTCCTAACATAAAGACCTGAAACAATATTTTAAAGGCAGGTCTAGTTTGTTGGTGCTGCTGCTGCTGCTGGTGCTGGTGCTGATGGTGCTGGTGGTGCTGATGCTGGTGCTGGTGCTGGTGCTGATGCTGGTGGTGCTGGTGCTGGTGGTGGTGGTGGTGCTGGTGGTGCTGATGCTGGTGCTGGTGCTGGTGCTGGTGGTGGTGCTGGTGCTGGTGCTGATGCTGGTGGTGCTGGTGCTGGTGGTGGTGCTGCTGGTTTTCTTTTTTTTCCACTCACGTGGATATATCATTCTTGGACGTCCTGGTTCCGTATTATAAAACTAGACAAGATTTAGAAATGATAAGTTGTGGGTGTTTATTTTCGTTACTGACACACCACCCCCACTGTCGGACAACGTGTATAAATTATACGATTAAGGGAAGGGAAATCGCATTAGTTGGGTGCGTGGGCAGAGAAGCATAACCCAAGCAGTCTTTATGAACCGATCATTGCACACACACACACACAAAGAGAAATTTTGAAAGTGGATAATTTGTAATCAATTCAAACCAACGTCCGGCATAAATCGATTATTATCATTATTATTATTATTTGTTATTGTTATTATCATTAGCTAAAGTGCCTTTCGTTGATCAACAGAGTGGCAGTGAAATTGCCAATCCTACTTTTCCACTTATCAAACTGGTCTCTTGGTTTTTGCGGCAAAAAAAAAAAAAATCATAAATAAAACATATTAAAAACTGAATTTTGTCCGAAATTTGGAATTGTGCACGTAATTTATGGTCAAAAATTGTGAGGCTGTTCACAAATTGCAAAGTTTCATCATTTTTGATCACATAGTCACAAAGGTTTAGCTGCCTACATGTTCATCCTCAAGTTCCATTATAGTTTGACGACGACGTCGATGATAATGATGCGGATGATGATGATGATGGTCCAAAAGGCGCATGCCATTATTTACAGATGATCAGTTCGTCAATCTGCATAAAAATGATTTGTCATTCAAGTTGCTTCACCGCTCATCGGGCAATTCTTCGGGAGACAACAAGTCTCTCTTTCCAACTTGACACAAACTTTACATTGCTAAATCGTGTAGAACAGTAAAATTGTCTGTTTTCACGCGGATAGTATTAGATTTTTTGTCTTCCTTATTAATCTGTCTGACATGATTTGTTAGGATTTGTTAGTTCTTGTGACTAAATGTCATTTTTCATGGCATTGTATTCGCCGTGTGTCATTAAGATGACATGTCACATTACAGCTTTGTTTTTTTATAACATGAAAATATTTTATCGAATTCCATGCTGTCAGATTGATTAAGGAACATTGGGCTCTTGTATAACAAAAGGAAACTGCCATGTCGGGAACACTTAACCAAATTATGATGTCTCGCAACTGCCAGTTGCAGTGTGAGAGGCCTGCCTTTTCTTTACTCACAATGTCCTCGCTGTTTTCGGTATTCACTCGTGTGTTTTTTCTTTGCTTCCGACAGATGATCGATAGACGGATCATGTGTGATCAGACCATAAGAACAGAGCGGCCGTCATAAGCTAAGAGCAAGACCGTCATAAACATTCCTGTTGTAATACTTTTCCCCGAGTATTTTTTTTTTCTCCCCGGGACATGTAGGTATTTTATTGTAATCGACGAAGGAGTCCGATGTGATTTATGACCTACGGGCTGTTAGCTAAACCAGGGGGATCTCAAATGTGAGAGAACGTTTCTTGCATCTGGCCCGCCCTATCTTGACTTTTCTACCTGGTCTCAGCGATTTAAAATTAGAAAAAAAGAAAAAAAACCGAACTACTGTGCACAGCGGGCGAGAGTTGCCACAGTGTACTCTCCCCCCCCCCCCTCCCTCCCCATTTGCCCTGTCCAATCAAGGTTTCATGGACAACTCTGGAAATCCAAGGATCCTTGGGAACAGCCCCGGAATTTAAAAATTGGAGAAAAGAACCCAGGAAATTTGGGGTTAGATCCGGCACCGCCTTGGAATTCTCCTCGGGTGTACACACACACAGACATTCACGTTTAAAAAGTGGGCGAAAATCTGTACAAAACTTAGGTGTATATCGATAGAGAAATTTTCTCTCAATTTCGTGCATTTAAGTAGCTGTGGAATTTCACATTTTAGCCCCGGAACATGCTTGGAAAGGCTCTGGAAATACATTCACAAAAGGTGCGGGAATCTTGACCAAAGTTTGATGTCCTTTTGAATCTGCAATTTTAAAGAGAGAATAAAAATAAATGTTTGTAATCGGCATTCATTTGGTCACGGCCAACACGCTGAAAAATTCCCAAAAAGCTGCCAATTGGGATCCGCTGAGTAGATCTAGGATAATCTGGTGACCACCAGTGTTCAGTGCTGTTGGTACGAGATGTTTCTTTACTGAAGGAGACAGAGAGGAGGCGTTTATTTTGTATGCATTTAATCAGGCTTCTTAACGAACTTTGTAATACTGTTTGACTTCAGATAAGATGAGAATCACTTTATTATACCATAATTGAAATTCACTTCATGAGGCATTTAGGGACACATACATGGTACACACATATAACGCATCAATTTCAATACATCAACATGTCATAACTCAATAGCTAGCATATTACATGACGTAACATGGTTGGAACCTTAGTGAAATCTGGCACACATCTGGCTATAATGGTCTTGTTGGGTAGAATGGCTGAGGGCAAAAACGATCTTCTGTATCTTTCTCTGTTTGCTTTGATGTGTACTATTCTTTTTCTCCTTGATGATCTAGACATGTTGCAGTTGTGTGTTCTATCTATATTTTGTTGTTGTTTTTGTTATATTATTCTAAGCACTTCTGAGTTTGCAGACACCGGAAAGGTTTATTCTACCAGAAATCTTGCCAAGTCTTTGAATCTACCACTGATTCCCAACCTTTTTCAGGCAGTCGCCTTCCTAGGCTCCAAATGGTCATTCATTTCTCTCCCCTACCCAAAAATCTCAATTTATCAAACTCAGTGGATACATTTCACAAGAAGACAGGCTCTCTTTCTCTCTCTCTATCCGGCAGTCTTGTGGGCCGTTTGGGGCGCCACAGGTGATCTGGCAACCAGCATCCTCCAATCCTCTCGGTTTTCTGACCTCCTGATTGTATCGCTCAACCTCAAGCTCGTCCATTCTGGGATATTGTCCTCCCATCTCTTTCTCTGTCTGCCTCTCCTTCTCCCTCCTTGCACTGTGCCTTGCAGGAATGTCTTGTCAAGCCCTGAAGATCTCATGACATGGCCATGCCATTTGAGCTTTGCTACACAGGCTAGCTACACACAAATTACGATATTAAGTTTTAAGTTTTATCAATGATAATAATAATATGCGTGTTGATTATTCACTGTAAAACAGAAAGCATTCTTTATCAAATGACAAAAGACAGAAAAAACAGAATTGAACATATCAGCGGCGGTCCTGGTAGTTATCCCCAAATACTTCTCCTTACATGTTTGAGCCCCCTTGTCGCTCGTTTCTTCTTCCCACCCCCCACCCCCCCCCCCCGGAAATCAGAATCGCCCCCGGGGGGAGGGGCTATATCGCTCACATTGAGAACCAAGAGAACCTACCGTATATTATATTTTTCTTTCTTCAAAACGCCAAGTCGTCAGGTTGCCAGCTACAAACTGAAAGGCCACAAAACTAGCGATGAAAAATTCGTGTCTACTTTTGACTTGAGTGAAACAAGACTCTTGCTGAGCAGTCATTCTGTCATCCAAACAGTTTTCCGAGTACTCATAAAATATTGGTTTTTATGCTTCGGTCACCCATTTTACTTTGCAGCCCAGTAACTATAGTGTCACTGTCAGTGGGCTCCGTTACTGTTTTGTAATGTCTCTTTCGGCCATGTGACTTTCTTGGCAAGTAGCTCTGGCCGTGCGGTCGGTAACAGTTGAAAACTCTGGCAGAGTCAGCAAATTAATAAAACTTTCAGGCCCTCGGCTAATAGGGTAAATAAATTAATAGTCATGTCAGTGGTGGCAAATATCAATCAAGCTTTCCCCCATCCGACATACAACCTCTGTCTGTCTGTCTGTCTGTCTGTCTGTCTGTCTCTCTTTCTCTACTTTTCTTTCTTTCTTTCTCTCTCCCCCTTCCTTTCTCCCTCTCGTTCTTACTCTCTCTCTTTCTCTCTCTCTGTGTCTTTCTTTCTCTCTCAGTTTGTTCCATGCCTTTTTTTTGTTTTGTTTCTGTCGTATCTTGACTTTCACTTTCAAGCCTACGCCTCCCCACCTCACCTTACCCCCAAAACGAATTTTTCGGAGAGTTTGATAAATATTCTTCAATCTTCTGTGATCATGTTTTTAAATCACTAAATGACATATATTTACAAAGAAAAAAAAACTGCCATCACCCTGAACAAACAAACAAACAAACAGTTTTAGAATTTTTAAAAAAATTAATCTTAAAACAAACTATAGCTAAAAAAATAAAACAACAGAAGAGGAAGAAGAAGCGGAAGAAACTGAGCTACCGCGCGCATGTTTTAAACAAGTCACCTAAACCAGCGGTATCCTTCCATTGCACCCCCCCCCCACCCCCCTCCTTTTTCCAGATACAAACTCTCAAAATTTCATCTTAAAATGCATTTATTTTACCTTCTCACCCTCATCCCTACCCCTACCACAGTAGTTAACCTTGGGCGTTGCTGCACTTGCTAGACCCCGGTAGAGGGGGGGGGGGGGGGGTCAGTGTACACACCAAAGTGCATGTTTCCTGTCACTTTATGATCGATGGCACTTTTTTTTTCATTTTCGTTTCCTTTTTTGTTCTGTAGGTGGGTGGGCAGTCACGTGGGTGGGCAGTCCCATACATCATCATTCAAATCCCATTACAGAGGAAATTTTGAAAGCTGGTCAGCTGTTGGTGTCCAGTGAAAAGTACTGTTGGGAGAAGTGAAACCCATATCTGTTGGGGTTTTATTTCTTGAGGATACAGATTTTTCCGAGTTTGTCAATGTCTTTATGTAACATTAAGCCTTCCCCGTAATCTTTCATGCCTGTATAACACCCACGGCGCATAGAGTCAAGACTATCTGGGTAAATGGACTGAGATTTTCTGAGTTGGCCAAGGTCTTTATGTAACATTAAGCCTTCCCTGTAATCTTTCATGCCTGTATAACACCCATGTCGCACGGAGCCAAGACTGTCTTGATAAACGGACGCAGATTTTATGAGTTTGTCAAGGTCTTTGTGAAATATTTCCTCCCGTATCTTTCTTGCGGGTGATTAGTGGGCGCTTATGGTATGATTTCCTTCTGTCCTTTGTCGTTCTTTTATATTATGTCTATCATTTCGCTGGTATAGAGCAAAATTGTTGTATCTCCAGGTTTATGAATATTGAGGTTCATAATGGCAATACTGTAATAATGACAAACTGCTTCTTGCAATTTTTTCGTTATTCCGCTATCTTTAACCAGTTCTAAGTTACAGAGAAGCAGTATTGTTGTATCTGCCTTAAAAATGAGATCATTGAGAGCAATATTGTGGTATTTCCGAGCAAGCTCCCGTTATTCATAAACCTGGAGATACAACTTTGACCTGGAGATACAACAATTTTGCTCTATACCCGCGATTTTGCATTTTTTCAGCACAATATGACGTCGTGTCGACGTGTTCTCTTCAAATTCAGAACTCAAATCTTCCTCTCCCGTGAGATCCACAGCGCAAAGAGTCAAGACGGTTTTGTGGGTTTGACTCAAGACTTGAACTTGCTCTGAAACAACTGACGAGGTAGACTTGCTTCAGTGTCTCGAGTGCCCGAGGTCCCGTTTGACTCTGTGGTCGACGTCATGTCGCCACCAAATCCAATGCAAAAACAGTCTCAGAATGCCAAAAAGGCTAGGGCTCCGCCGATACATTTTGTCTGTATAATTTGGCTCTCTGTAACCTCGCAGGCCGTGAACTCGTGTAAGCAATGATTCTTAAGCTCTATGATCTAAAGCCCATTACTTTGTCCCTTACATTCATGTTTCATAGCTTTATTTCCTCTACAGCAACCCCGGTTCGATTCCATAGACAGAGCAACACTGATCGGGACAACACTGGTCAGTGGAAATAAAACAACGGAGATTTCGTTTAACGTCGATAGAATAGTTTGCACAATTGGAATAAGAAAAATAAAAGCTATTCTGTATACATGTATTCACAAAATATTATTTAAAAAAAACAAAACGAAACAGAAAATCTTTGGGGTCTCAGCAAGGAAAGCTTTACTTGTCCTTCCTTTCCCTTTGCGTTTTATTGTATCGTTTCCGTATTTTGTCTTACGCGAGGCTTTGCTACATACAACTTTTTCTTATTGCCACATTCTGACCCACATGCTGTGTGCGCGCATTATTTAACGACCGAGATATTTTTCTCCCTGAAATTTCAAATTCCACACCATCTACGAACCAGCGCGTAAGACGAACGTAACTTGTGACACAGACGAGTTCAGTGAACCCTGAGGCAATTTAACTGTGGGAAAGCAGACTGAAGAGCTCCAAAGTTTATCCCAGTTTTATGGTACAAACTTGTAAACGTGTGAAATCCATTGAATAAAAAACGCATCTCGGTGTAAAACTGGTAGTATCTGGATTTTCTAAGTCCCTTGTCCTTCACCTTCAGGGATTTCTGAAAACCCAGTGCACAATTTTAAACAGTTCTTTTTTGGTAGTGCGTGTTCGTGCGTGCGCGCTTTCACTATTCGGTTTGTTTGTTGTTGTTTTTTTTTAATGTATACTATTAAATGTGTTTGCAGATGCGCGCGCGTTTATATGTGTGTCTGCGCTTTCACTTGCCTGTAACGTGTGTGTGTGTGTGTGCCTGTTCTTTGAAGGAGTGGGAAAATGGAGAAGACAGGCATGGTCATTTTAGTATCATCCTTGAATGTTTCGCGTCAGCTAGTAAAAATGACAGATATTGGGGTGTTTTTTTTTCTTCAGATTTTGGTGAAACCGCTGAGGATGTTTTGATCACGTTTCACTCTGAACGAGGTTTTTTTTTTTTTTTTTCCGTTTTTTTTTTTTTTTTCACCAGCTGTCTCAAGACAGTTTTGTCGCGCGCCCGAACTTTAAGTTTGCGAACTAACAAGCCAGTCGTGTTTTGGTTTCTCCAGTTAGCGAAACGCCGTTTAATCTCATAGTCCACAACACACCACTAAACAGTTTTGACTCAGTGTGCCAGTACAGTAATACACGTAATGGGCCTTAATGCTGCCAGCACTCGTTTCTACACCATGAAAACGCCTACCGTCATCCGTTTAGCAGGCCGATCATAATACTAATTGATGGATATAAACTAAATATGATCCAAAATCACAAAAAAGCGGCGTCCTTCGGTTGATGTTTTTTTTGTTGTTGTTTTATCCGTATGAATTTTTTTGTTGAACTGCTGACAGTCGATTCTGTCAGTATTGAATTGAAATATATAGCGAGTTTGATACACTGTCATCTTGTCATAGCTCAAGCGTGTCAGTTTTGACAAATATTTATGAATGTGTTTTGGTCCTTTGTTCTTATCTGAGCGAACAACTCGAAATCAAGAGCGACCCCCCCCACCCCCTCCCCCCCTAAAAGAAACAAAACACAACGACATATTACGAGAAGAAAAGTGTGCATTTAATTTTTAATACTTAGGTGTTAAACCAGCGGTTCTCAACCTTTCTTATACACCGCACCCCTAGAAAACTTCTGATATATTCTCTCGCACCCCCTACAAAAGTAATATCTGGTTTGAAGATGACACATGTACACTGTAATTTTTAAATTTCCAAATCCAAGTTTTTGCACCCCATGAAATATCGTCTCTCATTCCCGGGGGTGGGGCGATCACCCCCGGCTGCGAACCCCTGTGTTAAACCATAAGACACCCCCTCGCGCCACACCCATTATCCAGATTACATAAATTTTTAATGCTGATTTCTTCCTGAGCTTACCTGTATTTTACGGCGGTTGGATAAAATGAACATTAATTAGTAATTAATCACACTCAAATCCAAGTCAGATTCAGAGAACTGTCACGTTGGTTGGCGTGTTTGGTCTTATAAAACCGTTACACTCTTTGATACCATTGTTGATCTTAAACGTTATTGGTATAGAATACACTCTTTGCAATTAGTAGTATACTATAGTGCGCCATCTTTTCTGTTGTGAGTATGGGAGGCCATCATTCTTTTCTATTGATGGTATGGAAGACCACCTTTTTCGTCATTAGTATGGAATACCATCTTTCCTATTATAAGTATGACAGACCACCATTTTTGCTGAAATGAGATGTTGTACGCCGTTGTAATTGCTGGCGCAGTTTATGGCCCGGCAGCTAGGGCGATTAGCACGTTTGCAAGATGCCCTAGGTTCGAATCTGTTGAGGGTTCAACTTGAAAAAAATTTTGTTGTGTTTTTAAGGCACTTCCTGGCCAATGGCCTGACAGGAACCCAATCCACGTCATTGAATAGCCTCGTTGTGGTGAAAAAAAGGGCTTGAAATACATGTAGATTCTAGTTGAAATTCGACTTTTTTTTTTTTTTTTTTTTTTGTAAGTGAACATTCTACATGTATGAAAGATAATAAAGTCTATTAGTTTAACTGATCTGCAAGAGTTTGAGTTTGGGTTTAACGGCGCTTCAGCACAATAGCGACCACTTTGCGTCTTTTGCGGTCTATTTGGGTATTTCATGGCTCGTATTCAGAGCTTCTAAATTTCACGAATAGAATTAAATAATTCCGTATACGTTTATCGCATTGGTAAATTCTCAAAACTTGTTTTGTATGGATCTGAAAAGAAGTAGCATTGAAAGGCTCTCATTCTTTTGACGAAATCTGAAGCGTCTGCACATTCTTTCACGGCTTCATGTCAGCTTGTTTTGAATCAAATTTGGTTATTATGCCACCACGCCTTTTGGCTGCGGCCTTGTCAAGTTTTTTTTGGTTTACAGTTTATGTTTTGGCTTCAAATGAGGAGAAGAAAGAGAAACACTGGCTAAAACAGTGTCAGCTTGTCTCAGGACGAGATCATAAGTTATCCAGCTGCCAGTTTGGCCATCACCTCAGTGACATTAGTGACAAGCTACAAAGGGGCCACAGCGGCGCTAAAAACTGCCAGGTATATAAGGAAGGGAAGATCCAGGGATTTCTCTACAGGGGGCCAACAGCACTATGCTGAGGCCCCCGAGAAACAAAAGAACTCATCCGCCGGGATTTCTCTATCATTTGGTGAAATGCCGGAGACGGTCAAGGTGTTGAGTTGGGAAGATTATTTTTGACTTTGCGCGGCTGTTTTGGGGATTGTGTGGAAATGTCGTTGTCGTTGTCGTTGTTGGAGATGCCTGTCTTTCTGGAGTTTTCCTCTTCTTCTTCTTCTTTTTCGTGCTACCTACTGTCTCTCTTGTTTGGTTCGAGTTTTACAGTCACTGATCGGCACAGTGAGAACACTAGAGATCAGGCGTGGGTCGGTGTTAGATTGAGCTCACTACTATATTGAGCGGGATTCGAACTAAGGACTTGTTGTACTTGTTTCAAGCTGAGCGCTTTAACGACCAGGCCAAGGACACAGAGGCCCGTCGCTAAAGCAATATATGACAGAGAAATAGTTGGGTGCGAACTTTTATCTTCATAATGACCTTTTTTAATGTTGTTGTTTTTTTTAATTTCAACTAAGATGCACAGAACGAAACGGTTATTTTATATCCAAGTGGCCAAGTTTGAATTTACTTTACGCAGTAATTTTTTTTCACCAAATAGCATGGTTAGACTTGAGACGAGGATCTGAGATTTGGCCCAGTGGGCCATAATTAAAGTTTTCTTTGGCGAAATAAGCCGCAGGTATTTTCCGGGAATTGACCACAAATTCAACAAAAACATCAGCCGTGAACAGTTAGGCCTGCTTGGGTGCAGCCATTGTCCACCATAAAAAAAAACGTTCACTTTCCTGTACTTAGATCCTGCGCTTCTTCTACCAATCTCAGCATGTACGAGAATAAGAAATCGGAACATTACTCAATTACATTCTAGAAAACCCGAAACGGGGAAATTGTCAACAACAATCAGCATTGTGGATGAAACGAGGAGAAGAATAAATCAGGTATCAAGAATAGATAAGATCAGATAAGAATAGATAAGATCAGATAAGAATAGATAAGATCAGATAAGAATAGATAAGATCAGATAAGAACCACTTTAGTATTCCATGAGGGAAATTCACTTTGACAGAGCGTTTAAGAGGACATACGAGGTACACATATCTCTTTTGCATAATTACATAAACATTATCATAACTCAATCCCAGGCTTACTACATGAAGTAACATGGCATGGTACATAGTAAAATATGGCACACATCTCTCTATCATGTCACGTTGAGGCGAATTGCGCAGGACAAAAGCGATCTTCTCTAGAAGGCTGGAGTTTTCGGGAAACCAAAGATCTTCACAGCCAGTAATTAGATGCCTGGACAGAGTTCAGCTGGACTGGAGAGCTACAGATCGCATTATGAAACATTGCCGTCTTCTCTGATGTCTGAGCCTGGTGTCTTCCTACTGAATTCATTACAGTCTTACGAAAGAGAATAACTTCTTAACGTGTGATTTATTGATCTTGTGTAGAACAGCCAGGCCGGGGTTCCCAACTCTTGGCGTCCGGTGTACCAACTTGCAATGGTTCCAAAGTAAATTTTTGTCCCTACTTTGTTTTGTTCCCAAACTGAAGAGCGGTTTTTCCAAAACTGAGTGGGTCAATTTTTGTATGAGTTATGGCCCCTTTCAGACAGTCAATCAAAATGATTGCAAGACGCGGTGTAACTGTTCAGTTAACACTTGCTATGTCCCGTCTTTGTCACAAGAGAATCACACTCATTTCTGGTAGGGGAAACTCACTGCGCGCGCGGAATTGAACGCGTATTCATGATGTTTCCGGTGCGGTGAGCTTACTGCAGGGAGCCAAAACAACGATTGTATTTAACATTTTTGCAACTTTTTATTTTAAAATGCATGAAACTTGAATCAACACAATCGGTCGATACAAAAGCGATTGGGCTGGATTTATTAGTTAACACTTAAGAACATTACTGTTGTAATTTTTGGAACTGTCATTTAGGCTGTAGCGTCGAGCAAAAATAAAAAAAAGGTCAAAATTGTACCCCAATGAATTACTTCCGCCACTATTTATTATTATTTTTTTAATAATAAGATTATATTTTCATTAAAGTTTACAAACTTCAAGTAAGCCAGTTTACCCAGGTTGGAGACCCCTGAGCTAAACTGTTGTGGTCCTCCCTCACCTGCGTGTTTGTTGACCATTCCCATTGATCATAGTATCCCATTTGTTCCACTAATGGTACACGGACTCCTCACTACTGTCTTCATCCGGAACAAAACACAATGACTGTATGGACTCTTACTTTGGGCACGTGTGTGATGTCCTGACCTGAATGGCTGTTCTGGTGTGATCCGAACAGTACTTGTCAAAAGCGTCAGGAATACTGGCCTCTTACAGCAGTTTCTCAAATGTCCATATCATTAACATTGCAGCTTCAGAGTATTGAGACTTTACTTTTTGTTTGTTTTATCTCCATTATCTGAAGAAAAAGAAATCTGGAGATCTTCTAGTATGTAGAAGAGTTATAACAAATGCACACTTTGTCACTTGTTTAAACAAGCACCGTGGCACTTGTCAAGCTGTTTCACAGTTCCGACGTATTCTAACTCCTTATCATAATACTGAAACAGCAGAATTTCGCCCTTGTGCCAAAAGTGGAGCTGGACAAGCAAGAACCAAGGTCGCGAAATGCCTTAGGAGACGTTCAAATAGAATCTTACACCTTTTTTTGGGACTTTTTGACCCCCCCCCCCCTTCTTACACTTTTCTTACATTTGCTCCCCCCCCCCCCTTTCCCATCCCGTAGTATTACAATAATACATGTAATAATTATACATGGCACACGTACTCTTTCTTACAAATGAGGGAAAAATGAGACTCATGTCAAAATTGCCTTAAATTAGTTATCATCCACAAAGGGGTTTTTCATCATATAAATGTCAAAGATATTTGCAAGTTATCTCTCTTTTTATGTTATTTGTTTATTATGTTGTCTAATTTTTTTTATTCCTTTTTATATTCTCACCTCACAAAAGTGTAATATTGCATTGGTTCAAGACACCCCCCCCCCCTTTCTTACACTTTTCTTACAGAAACCAAAACTCTCCCCCCCCCCCCCCCCCCCAGGCGTAAGATTATATTTGAACGTCCCCTTTCGTGACTTTAATATATTATGGCCATATATAAAAATAACATGTTATTTTGCTGACTGATATACGACAATGATTTGCACAGGGGAGGAATCCTTCTAGTGTTGCTGGTCACGCAAGGACATGATATACGTGTAGCGGATCAGAATAACGTAGTGCGTATAATTCCCAGTTCCCTGGATTATTCATGCAGTGCGTCTATGATATTGATGTCCTAAATCAAGGATGCTTGTTCAGTATGAAGTTTATTCCTGTCTGTCTGTCTGTCTGTCTGTCTATCTGTCTGTCTGTCTGTCTGTCTGTGTCTATCTATCTATCTATCTATCTATCTATCTATCTATCTATCTATCTATCTATCTATCTATCTGTCTGTCTGTCTATCTATCTATCTATCTATCTATCTATCTATCTATCTATCTATCTATCTATCTATCTATCTATCTATCTATCTATCTATCTATCTATCTGCCTACCTATCTATCTATCTATCTATCTGTCTGTCTGTCTGTCTGTCTGTCTGTTTATCTATCTATCTATCTATCTATCTATCTTCACCCAACCGTCTGTCCACCGTCCATCCAACCACCCTTCTTTGTCTATCTGTCAGCTTGCCTGCCATTTGCTTGGCTGTCTGTCTGTCTGTCTGTCCACATGTACCTATGCTGTAACACACCAGATAGTCCAAGTGGCATGGTAAATTGACAAAGACAGACTAGATATTAAATATTCATTCACCACCAGTAGTGACCACGCCATGAGTGACGGGCCACACGTATCCCCGCCCTAATACACGTGTCCGCTGTCACACTACTACATGGTGTCTTTGAAGTGCAAGAGTCAGTTCTCATTCTGCAACTTGGTTTGGGCCACTAGTGCAAGGTGCAAGGATGGGAATTCACAGGACATTGCCTTTTTTTTAAAGGAAAATGTTTGGGCGGTGGTGCATTATATCAAATGTTGAGTAAATTGTTCTGTCAGTACTGTTTGAACATGTTTTTCAAAGCATGTTTGCATGATGCCTCTGTGTGTTTTGAATTGGCCGTCAGGCCTACAACAAACTTGAACTAGTACCTATCACTGGACGTGAATTCTTTTCTTTTTTTTCTGGGCATTCTTTTCTTACATTCGAACAAACGGCAGAAGAATACGCTGTGGAAATGATTACTTTGACAGGGTGCCCATTCTAATAAAAAAATATCGTTTCTGGTCAATTGGCTATAAATTTTTTTTTTTTTTTTCTGGCGTCTGAGACTAACAGTAGGCTTTTTCTGGAGAATAATCATGCCCAGAAGGTTCCCAATGCTGTGATATAAACCAAAAACCTGACCCTGACCCGATATTCTGATCTTGACACCAAATATTTTTAAAACCAACACACTGTTGGTATGACCGACTCCCTTTGTTGCCTTAGCAATGGAATGTTGAGGGGTGTACCGACGGCCCCTGCAGGTTAATCATTCTGTTAAAAAAAAAAAAGAAAAAACGCCGAAATAATAGCCAAAAAAAAACAAGACACAACAAAAACAGCCCGATGATAACTTGTAATCATTTAGATGAGATAAAAAATCATCCCTATCCACCAGCCACGCCCTTTCTGAAGGTGTAACATGACACACCTCCTATGTGATTGCTTTTGTCATGATTGATCCAAAGGATCTTACGCTACCCAGATGTTAAAAATGCCTTTTAAAAATCGAAGGTCAGTCGCTATTGGTTTCGTGTTAGCTGCATTAAGTCAATCAGCTTTTGTCCGGCACTTGTGGTTGTCGATATTTTCAATAGAGACCATTATTGATCGGATTCTGAGAACCGGTGTCAATCTCTTTTCGGACGAATTAGTCACTCGGGCATTATCCGCTGAACTCGTGACTCGGATACTGGCAAAATGTTAACAATTTAAGATATATGTCTTTTATTTCTTTACCAAATTATCGAATAGCACACATTAACTTTTTATGCAAAGGAGCACGACAAGAACAAAATTAACTCTATTATCAAAAAAGCTTGCCATTTAACTAACGGTGAATACGTGAACTTTGATGAGTTATTTGTGCATTCGCGCAAACAGAAACTAAAATCAGTTATAAATGATTGCTCCCACCCCTCATTCCATCAGATAGTCCGATCCCAAAGAAGTGGAAGAATACTGTATTTAAGAACAAACAGAGAGCGCCACCGACGAGCTTTTTTGCCATCTGCATTTCGAAGTGGCAGTGTTTCCTGATGTGATATGCTGTTGTTAGTTTTCCCAATGGATTGTTCTTACAGTGTATTTGTGTGTGGGTGGGCAATGTTCTTACCTGTTGGTAATGTTGTGTGAGCAATGTGCATGTGTGTGGTGTGCTTTAAAGACCTGTGGGTCTTAGATATTGTATTTGTACTGATACTGAATGCTGTGACAACAAATTTACTTGAAACAGGATAATAAAATTATATCTTATCTTATCTTATGATACACCATTGAGAGAGAGACAAAAAAAAGTGTGTTTGCAAGCAAATTTGGCTCCTCAAAGAGGTACAAAATCTGCCCCCCACCCACATCATCCTGTTGTCTGGTTTGTCAGGTTCATTTACATTTTAAAGTTTTATCAAATGTACGGTTTAAAAAAAAATTAAAAAATCCATTTGATCAGGTTCATACTATGAGAAAGGGAACGTGGCTGGATCGTAAGTTTTTCCTACCAGACATGGCCCTTGTTATCGTGTCGTGCGTGAATTCTAACAACGTACTCGTACTATGTGCAGATACCTTCGAGAGCAAATCAGTTCAGCTAACTTCATTTTCTCCTTCTGTCCTGGCATTCTGCTATATTCAGTCTATCGTTTTGCTACTGCCTAGCACAATGTGGCAGTTCTCGTGTTTACGTGATTCCTCCAAACTCATACTCAAAATAATTTAATGCTGACATTGTTTTTTTCTTTAGAATTTAAAATATTGTCCTTCAGAGTCTTCTTATCCTACAATATTTTAACAGCTACAGAATTAGATCAAAGTGGTACGCGATGGGACTGAAATTTGCATCTGTGGCCCTCCTTCAAATAAGGTAGGACATCCACATTATCCTAATCTGTGCTCTCTTATCTAGCTCAGACGTACAAGTGTTTAAGTCTTTATTTTATGAGATTCGCTGCCTTTGCCATTTACACCTCACTTTTTTCTTCTTTTCTTTTTCTTTTTGTGGTAGGGATTAGTTTTTAGAATTTTGCCCGGGCAGCGGTCTTGTACGGCCTGCTCGTCACGATTTCCAACTGCCAAGGTATCTTGAACGTGCGCAACGAACACACGGGCCTTCCGAATTTTTCGTCCTTATCGGAGAAAATTAGGTGCTCCCGTAGGATCAGGGACAGAAAATATGAGAAAAATCCCAAAATTCCAACATGCCTGCACCGACGGGGATTCGAACCTGGTACCTTCGGCATGAGAGGCGAGCACCTTGCCTCTAGACCACCGCGCCCCACCCCAATCGTACTTTCATTCCTTGGGTTTGTTCATTTTGCCCTTATCTCAACAAATACATCTGATCATTGAGCGGATGGCTGGCGGGCGTTTCGGGTAGTGTCTCTTCTTCTGTCCTACCATTCTGTTATATTCTGTGTATCGTCTTGGTTTTTCCTAGCACAATGTGACCGTTATCGTATCGAGGTGCTTTCTCCAGCCTCAAGACTCGATACCCAGGTCATTGATCGACCTCGCCCTGATTTTATTTCCATTTGACACCTACCTTGGCAGAAACTAAGCCACATCCCCGTGTGACACGCCTAGATATTACATTGGTGAGCAATTAGTAGTCAGCAGTGGGACATACATCTAACAATGGTGTCATCCTCACGTGCCCGAAAATGGTTTGTCGCCAGTGGTCGTAATAAAGTCGAAAGCTTAGATAAATGGACGAGGCTTCAATAGGAGGAAAAAAAGGGGGTGCGGGGGGGGGTGGGAGGCAAGTTGGAGAGTAGGATGAGGGCCAGAGATGTATAATAAGGCGACAGCTTGTATGATTTCTGTATGTTCTGATTTCTGCTTTTTCGAATTTGTACATCACGTCATCCAAAATTGTCATGTGCGTTGACAGGCAATGCCCCGGCGTTATTTTGAGTAAAATTAGTTTTAAACTTTGGAGAAATATCTTCACCGCTATTTGCAAGGTAAACTATTTATATTTTTTTTACAAAGTCATGATACGCGTACTTCATTATGCGTGTTATAAAATTATCTGATGCCCGGAAACGATAGAAATGTTGTGAAAGTAATTTGCAAACATTATCACAGTAGGGTCGGTGATTGCACACACTGTCATGTGCTTATCAGAAAGAGTCAGGGGGGGGGGGGAGCGAAGAGGGAGCGGGTGAGAAAGAGACAGAGAGAAAAAGAGAGGGGACAGATGGAAGGAGGCGAGGAGGGGAGAGAGAGAGAGAGAAGAACAGAGATAGATTGACAGAGAAGACCCGATTGAGAGAGAGAGTGAAGAACAGAGATAGATTGATAGAGAAGACTGGATTGAGAAAGAGAGAGAGAAGAACAGAGATACATTGATAGAGAAGACTGGATAGAGAGAGGGAGAGAGAAGAATAGAGACGACAGAGAAGCCTGGAGAGAGAGAGAGAGAACAGAGATAGATTGATCGAGAAGTACGCAGACAGAAAGAGAGAGAGAGAGAAGAACAGACAGGGAGAGAGAGAGAGAGAGAAGAAGAACAACAACGACAGAGACGGGAGAAAGAGAAGAAGAACAGAGACAGGAGAGAGAGAGAGAGAGAGAGAGAGAGAGAGAGAGAGAGAGAGAGAGAGAGAGAGAGAGAAGGAAGAAGAAGAAAGAAGAAGAAGAGAGAGGAAAGGGTTGTGAGAAGCGTAGCATTTGTGATATGAAACGAAACAAACCCGTTAAAATAAAAGACTAATTGTCTGAGTCTTTATTGTTGTTTCGTTGGGTTTTTTTGTTTTTTTTTTCATATATTTTGTTTACCTTATGGATCTGGGCGGCAACATTATGTACATGTATATGAATCAGGAGCTATAGTTTGTTATTGCGGTGTATGGCAAACGCTTTGGACATCCCTGAGTGATTAACCAGTCAGCAGCTGGGGATTTTCCAGGTATTGATCTTAGTAAACATTGATGATACAATCACATGCAGCACTCACACACGCCTTTCTCGTCTACATTCTTGGTGGCATTACTCAACTTAAGCCCAGAGTTTGTGGCCACTTTGACAGAGAAATAGACCAAAATAACATTTTAACTTCGGGCGTGGTTTCTGTCAGAAATTTGCCAAAGTTAGAACACACTCCCCCTGAGCGTATGTATTTTATGGGTGACCCCAAAAAAATTGATAGACTCTTATTTTCATATTGACATTATGAAACATCGGCCTTGATAATATGTCGTGCTGTTTGTAACCCCATTGACTGCTTGCTAACAATAGTAGGTAGACATAAGCTATTGACAGAGATTGTATCAGGAGTGAGTCATCCAATCCACAGCTCACATGACACAATGCTCCTTTTTTTTTTTTTAAATTTTCGAGGCTTATTTACTGCGTCTTCTCAGGAAAAATGTCGGTTGTCCACCTTTTTTTTTATTTCTTTCACCCTCGTGGAAATTCATCAAATGAACAAACAAAAAAAAGGGGGGGGGGGAGAGGGAGGGGGGGGGTAAACTTTTGGTGCAGAAAGGATGTTACAGAAGCATCAATTCCCAAAAACAAGGGAGGGATTAGTCACCAAGACATTTGACCTACTTGCTGAGCTCAGTATTAACCTTAACCGACATGTTCAGCTTTGCGCGAAAACGACAGATTTGTGTTGTTTTTTTCCCGTTTGTTTTGATGTTACTTCTCCGATAAGGAGATGTTCTGTCGTCAGTTTCAGGAATAAACAAGACGCAATCACAATCATGATTGTAGTATTGCACCTAAAACAACAAATTAATATAGCGCAATATACAGACTTAAAGCAGAAATTAATGTGCGTTTGTCCATTTTTTTGGGTGGTTTTTTTTTTTTTTGGCTTTGGACGTGAGAAAAGACAAAATGTTTACTGTTCCAGTGTACAATATTTATTTAGTTCAGTGCAACCGCGATACGCAAAAATTACGCGTCCGGTTAGTTTCTGTTCGGGATTTTCCCCACATTTTACTGATCGGTGAGTTAAGCCACTGTGCTTAAAAATCAAAATGTTTCCAAACAACAACAACAACAACAAAAAAATGTAACTCGCAGAGCCCCCACCTTAGACATGAACAATTCGAAAACAATACTATGGGTTCTGTAAGAAGTAAAATAAAAATAAATTACGCTAACTTTGGCATTTGGGTTAGCAATTTCAAAAGAAAGAAAGACAACAGGCTCTCCCCCCCCCCCCCACCACACACACACACAAAAAGTGGGATTTGCGAAGTATTTTTTTTTTAAAAACGTCATGCCAAGCCATTAAAGATATTGCGACCTGTGTTTTCGTGGTAAAAACGGAGAACAGACGCAGATTGTGTTCAGTTATATTTGTAAATGGTAGAGACAAAAGGATAGGGCCACTGGATTAGGGGTATGCCAGACCAAGGCTGGCGTAGGCCCCAGGTTGTTGGCGAGCCACCAATCTGGGGTATACGCCAGCCTTGGTCTGGCATACCCCTTGTGTTGCTTCTGTTCATACCCTTTGGTGGTAATCTGGAGCATCTTGAACACTTCAGTTGGTACCTATATCCGGGACTTGTGGCTTTTTGGACATCTTTTCTCGTGGCGGTTGGCAAGATTTGAAACTGATTTTAACATTCCACATAGTCTCACTTCAATGGACGCATCAGTGGAGTTTGTTTTGTCTCCAGAGACCTTTACTAACTCTACATACGTAAAATTCTCACTTTAGTAAATAGTCGGCCTTTTTAATGTTCGGCTGCCTAACGTCTTGCATGCTTGAAGGGCATTTCTTCATGCCACAGTGCAGAGCGCGGTATAGGTAGAATGCACAGGACGTCAAACAGTGTTTTTGTTTTGTTCTTCCGACATACAAGATGGCGCGGGGATCAGCTGATGAGTGTAAATTCGGGATATGTCCAAGCGATTAAAATACCTGCAGGTTGCGTTGCACTTGATTGTTATGACAGGGGTGGAAAGGCTGGCTCCAAGCTGGCCAAATTCCCTACCATCCGTGTAAACAAGGGAAAGGAAGTGAAAGAATTGACCGAACGTCTCCCATGTGCATTTACACACGTGCCATTGTTTACTGCAGCGACCTGCTTTTAGCCCGCCTCCGATTGGTTCGCGACGCCTTAAGTGCTCGCAGTGCAAATCAGCTAACGAATCAAAACCAATGCCACCATTGCCATGGTGATGCTTGGGTCCGGGCAGCCAAGATGGCGGATAAGAGCATTCTACCTAAAGCTAATCGGTATAGCGCACTACGAAATCCAAATTCAAACGAACACTTATTGCCATCTTTCACTTCCCTCCCCCTCCCCCTCCCGCGTTAAAAAAAAAGTATTTCGGCCACCTGGCCCGAACAGCTACTGCTTGAAAATTTTACATTTGAACACAGAGGTGACTCAGGAGGACAACGTCTTTACTTTCTTTCTTATCTTCTCTATGGAAACGCCCGGGTCCAAGGGAGACAACGCCTCACTAATGGGGGGAAAAATGAACCTATATTATGTATTTACATGTGGATATTGAAGCTAAACTTAATATGGAGTTTGTGCTATGTTAGAATGCTGTTGAACATAATTATAGATTTAACAACTTTTAATTTTGTTCTGAATAGTAAAAACCGCCATGTTCATGCTGTAAAGACCTTGTTAAAAAGCTATCTTTATTTTTATCTCTCTTTTGTTCAAGCTAGTTTTATCTTTGTGTTTATCCTCACACCAGCTGCTCTCTGTTAGCTTTCACTGGTCGGTCTTGAAAATGAAAAGGTGACAGGAATAAAAAAACAACACAAAAAATTTTAAAAAACACACAAAAACCGAAGATACTTAGGTAATCTTGACACCGGTTTCTACCGTATGTGAATCTGGCAGCTGTTTGGATGACTAATCATACTGAAAAATGTGACCGGGCAAATTACGGAGTTCTTATTTGTGCGATGTCACATGCGGATCAAGTCAGATTTGTTCCCGCAATGAAATTTAAAATTATGGGATACGTCTCAGGGTTTGGGCCAGGATTTGGCTTAGCTTTTTTTTTTTTTTCGTTATTATTTCTGCTCCTTTTCGATGTCGCCACGATGTTCGTTAGTACTTTGCTGTTATCCGACAGTCCGTGCTGTATTGTTAAAATCATAACTGACTTTGCCTTTCTTTATCAGGGTTATCTCTTTGGTTATTGTTCATGCATTAGTTTTGCATTACCTTCTCGTTGACTGCTCGCTTGAAAGACTGGGTAGACAGAGACTGGGGGAAGGAGGGAGGCAGTAAAGTTAAATCTACACGTGCATAAGATTAATTAATGGTTGGGATTAGCAGAGAGTATAGATATATAGGGAGATCTCACTTCCGCCAAATCGCGAAAGTGGGTCGCTGCGGTAAACAGGAAATTGAAGAATTGAAAGAGACCGCCTTCACCAAAGATAGTGTGCATAATAATCTGTTTGCTGTGGTTTGTTCATATTTTTTTGGGCTGATTGAAACTATTTAGAGCCGTTTGTAAGTTCTCACGCCCCGTGGAACTGCACAAGCGGGTATTGTTTACGGCAGCGACCTACTTTCCGCTCCACGCAAACAGTGGTTTCGGGCAGCCTACCGTGTCTCGCAGTGGAGATCGACCAATAGTGAAATCTCTCTATACATACATACTCTCTGGTATTAGTATTCTGTGTTATGTCCCCTGCCCATACGGGTCACGGGGCGGGAGCAACCCACAAACCCGCACCAGGGTGGTGCCATCGCTATCAAATATTTTTTCGACACCATCTTCTAACCCCCTACACCATCTTTTAACCCCCCCCCCCCTGAACCCCCACCCCCCCCCACCCCAGAATACTGCAAGAGGGCCTTTACTACGGTGACATTTTTACTATTGTACCTTACTCCTATGCGGATTGATTCATTGAATTAGTTACTTATGTGTACTAGGAGTAGTGCCAGTCTTTAGCTTTCTTGTAGTGATTTGCGTATAGTTGTCGCGCCCATGTTATAGATGGATCTCTGTCCGGGTTCCCCCCGACGGTCGGACCTCTTTCAACGGGGCTGCCCAGGGATAAACCCTGGATTTTTGGCTTAGCTAATTGGCTGCATTACTTTTTTGTTATTTTTATTTAGGGAACTGGCGCTGATTACAAAAATCCTGTTGTACGTAGGCCTACATGTACGTATTCTGGCTACTTGACGCACACTGACACTATCAAAATCATTATAATGATAGATGTTCACACAAGAGTCTTAGGCAACCCCCCCCCCCACCCCCCACCCCCACGCCAACCCTTCTCTTCCCCACCGGTCAGTAGACCGAAAGATTGATTTGTCTTTCCTTATCCCCTGCGTGCGTTTTATTGTTTCGTTACTGTATTATTTCTTACGCGTGCTTTGCTACATACAACTTTTTCTTTTTGTAGCATTTCGTCTGCGATTCAAGCCTTGCTGCGACGCCACAGGCTTTCAGTTTTTGTTTTCTTTTAAATAATATTTTGTCATTCCCACCTGGCATTACGTTCTTTATGGCTGGCCCCTGGCCGGAGACCGAATTCAGTCTTTGACATGACCAGATTGTCGTGAAAAAAAAATAATGTAAAAACTTCAACCTGTTTTACAAATGTTACGAAACCGGGGAAAAAAAAATCCACCTTATTCACGCAAACAACGTATTGACGGATTTCACAGTAGACAGATCTGCTTTAACATCCTGTCTGGACTCAAGTTAACATAAAAAGACAACCAAATTAGCTTGTAGTCCAAACAAAACAAAACAAAAAAAGTGGAGTTTCAGTCAATATTTGAGTTACCTAATTAACGTTTGAACTAAGTGAAAAGAGCCCAAAGTTTTGCGTGGCTGACCTACTCTCAGTTGTTTTCGGGGTCTTTTTAGAATTAAATTAATGTGCCCCCCCCCCCCCCCGGTTTAAGCCAGATTACCATGTGGTTGGCCCGGGCGGTCATGACACCTGTTTTTGGCGTGCATCTTTTCGTAGTGGGGTCGGAGGGAGAGAATTTTGCTTTTTCATTTTTGTTAACCCTCTAGCTTTCAGTTTACCACATTTGAGATGAATGAGGATCATGAGTCACCTGGAGCCAAAATGTTCTATCTCTCATACATTTGTTCTTTCTATTTTATTAACCAACAGGTTTTGTTTTTCCCGAGTAGCTATTCATATTACTGCATGAATAAGCTGGCTATTCAAGATCACTTCTGCATTATTTCAGTAGTTTTGAAACGGGCCATTTTCATCTGGGCATTAGAGGTTCAATATAAAAATATTTTTAAAAAATTACTAAATGAGGTACCCGGCATTATAACCTGTGAACTCACCGTTCTATCGCTCTCTTTTTGGTGTGGAAAGCTCCCCGTATTCTCTCTTGCAACAAATTTCATCCGCATAAGAGCACTACGCACTCATTTCTCGTATGGAAGTTGCGCGCACTGAATTGAACGCGTATTAATACATCGTTTCCGGTGCGGTGGGTTTACTACAGGGAGCCAAAAACAAATGTCATTGTATTTTACATTTTTACAACTTTTAATTTAAAAATACCTGAAACTTCAATTGACATAATCGGTCGATACAAAAGCGATTGGGCTGGATCAGTTGACTCTTAAAAGAATTAGTTTTATGATTTTTTAAACTAACACTGTCATTTAGGCTGTAACGTCGAGCAAACAAAAAGGGGGGGGGGGGGCAAAATTGCACCACAATGAATTACTCCCGCCACTATTTGTTTTTATAACAAGATTGAGAAATCTTTTTGCGTCTCCTGAGAAAATTGTGAAACCCCGAGTTACGATAGTTAACCACGGTGGCCCTCGATCTGCGGTCCCCTTGCAACTTTTTAGACGTGGACCAGAATCGGCCAGTGCTAGGGGTCCGTAGTCAATCACAAAGCGGAACAGAGAGAATACTGAGATGTGTCCACTGGTCAGGCATAGGTTTCTATGTAAAATGCTACGGTCCCCTAACAACAGCCGGACCAGCAATGAAGTAATAAAGCACCGTGGTCTAGAGGCAAGGTGCTCGCCTCTCATGCCGAAGGTACCGGGTTCAAATCCCGGTCGGTGCAGGCATTTTGGAATTTGGGGATTTTCCTCCATTTTCCTGCTCCTGATCCTATGGGAGGTAGGATCGAGCACCTAGTCCTCTCGCATAAGAACTAAAAACTCAGATGGCCAGTGTGCACCTTAAAGATACTTTGGCAGTTGGAAATCGAAAAGAGCAGGCCGAACAGGCCGCCGCCCGGGCAAACTTAAATAAAATTCATCCCTACCATTCTCTCTCCCCCCCCCCCAAAAAAAAACAACAACAACAACAACAGCAATCTCCCACCGGAGCTGCACTGTGGCGACGACGTGCCTGCTCCAGTTGTAACAAAGGCAAATTTCCCAAATGGGATTAAAGAAGTATACAAAATACAAAGAAAAAAAATGCAAAATACAAAATAAGGATGAAACAGCCACAAACAGAAAGATAGACAGAAAGAAAAACTAAAATTGCCGCGAGACGATGTGTCATCGTTTATGATTTAGGGAACTAGAACATGCAGATGCTGGATTCACATCCGCAGTCTTGAACTTTACTGTCCTGTTTATAGCCTAAAAGACCAGCGGACACAAATATGAGATAAGAATAGGCAAATACGAAATAAGCAAGCGCAGATTGGCCTGGGAATTTTTCTGATCAATGCAAGAAATGATGACTAACACTGGCTGGGGTCAGACTGGCCTAGGGTGCAGTCGTCGATCGGCTGTTGGAACCTCGTTAAAACTAAGTCATTGAGTTCCAACAGCCGATCGACCAACTGTGTTTCAAGATTTTCCTGGGTAGTTGCCAGTAAGCGAGAGATGTCATGTAATAAGGAATGGGCTACAACTTTTTGTTGTCCGTCCCTCAGTCTGTTTATCTATCTCTTCTCTCTTGGTCTCTCTCTCTCTCTCTCTCTCTCTTTCTCTCTCTCTCTCCCTTTCTCTCTCTCTCCCTCTCTCTCTTTTTCTCTCTCTTATCTCTTCTCTCTCTCTCTCTCCCCTCCTTCCCTCTTTCTATGTCGGTCTGTCTGTCTCTCTCTTTGTATGTCTCTGTCAGTCTGACTGTCGTTTTCTCTCTTCCTCTTTCTCTGTCCCCCTCTCTGTATCAGCCTATCTGTCTCTCTCTCTCTCTCTTTCCCTCTGTCTGTCCGTCCCTCTCTTTGTTTCTCTGTCGGCCTGTCTGTCTGTCTGTCTGTCTCACTGTCTCTCATTGTCTGTCTCTGCCAGTCTATGTGTCTGTTTGTCTCTCTCCTCCCTCTCTCTCCATTTTAATCGCTCTGTCTTTCTCCCGGCCACCTGTCCCCCTTCCTTTGTTTCTCACCTTCTCTCTCTCTCTCTCCCTCCTTTTCTCTCCCTTCTCTCCCCCTCTCTCTCATCCTCCCCTATCTCTCCTTCTCTTTCTCTGGTCTCTCAGTCTCACACAGAACCTGCCGTCCAACCTTGAACACAAAGTACCAGTATAAAACACCGGTACAATTATTGACAGCCGAGCCATTTCAAACACCCATAAATTATGCAAGCTTGACAGGTAAAAATCTGGCCGGGAAACTTGTTACTCGCATTTTATCTTTATGTCAAGACTGACACATTGGCACGTTTGGCCAGATTTGGCAGTGAAGGGATTCGAAAAGTTCAAAACTCGCAGCATCACATCCAACATGGCAAAGTTTTCCCATCGCTTGCCCTGAGAAAAACATAGAGTTTTTAGTGTTTGTCTTCCCAGCCAGCCAGTGTAGATATAGGGTTCGTTCAGTACTTCAGGTTGTTGACTGCTGGATGTACCTGGTGACCTTTTGCTTTTCAATTTTAAGTCCTGTTTCTGATTCAGATAAAAAAAAAAAAAAAAGATAAAAAAGTTAAAGGATTATATAAACATCGAATCCAGGTGTGTGCGCCTGTGTGTGTGTGTGTACGTGTGTGTTTTATGTAATGAAACCGTCAGATAATCCGTGCTAGGAAGAAGTAAGACGATAGGCTTAATCTTGTCACTTAATCATGTAAAACACCAACGCAGTGGAAATCCCCCCCCCCCCCAACAAAATTAATTGTTTTTCCCGCGAAGGGCAAAATCGATCCCCTGTATCATGTTCACTTGTTTATGCAATCACTCACCCCGTCTCTTTCTCTTTCTCTCTCACTCACTCACTTACTCACTCACTTATTCTCTCACTCACTCACTCACACTCACTCGCTGGTTCATTCAATCACTCACTCACTCATTCACTCTCTCACTCACTCATTCACTCACTCAATCACTCTGTTTGCATCGATTTGTAGTGTATTTATTGCGTTTGATGTCCCACATTGGAGTCGTCATTCAGCTTACAGGGCTAAATACATTAAGCTGACGACGCCAAAGTTTCCCATTACATCCATTCCTATTCACCTAAATAAAAGCAATATTAGACTCGCTTTCCACATGACCGCACAGTCCCGGCTCGCTGTGACCTAGATATATGATGACGGGCTGGAGACTCTGACCTAGTTTCTGTCACATCGATGTTCATATTTGGGCTTCTGTGACCGCATTTTTACCCAACTAGCCGCCGCTCAGGGAATCTGTGCGCCCGGAAATGTATCCTTATAGACCATCGGTTTTCACATAGGCTACCTGAAAGTGCGCACAGTCATCGGTTTTTCAGAAATGAAATGAAGCCGTGCTTGATATAACTCTGTATAATTCTACACCTTGGGAACCCAGTTCTTGTTTGTCCTATCTCCATTTTCTGAAAAACTGGGGATCTTTTAGTGTATAAAAGAGGTATAACAAACGGACATTTTGTTTAAAATGCGTTGTGGCTGTTTCACAGTTCCCATTTATTCTATTTCCTTATCACAATACTAAAACCGCAAATGTTCGACCTCGAATTTCGCAGTTGTACAAAACGTGGAGTTGGAACAAACAAGAATGAAAGGTGGCGAGGTTATTTTCTGTTTCAAAGTGAAAATAGGGGGGGTGGGTGGGGGGATTTAGGCAGATCAACGAAAAACGTTGACAAATTCATTAAGCATGTGGAGTGTTGAAGCTTGGAGGGCTGCCCCCGCTCCTCCACTCACTCACTCACCCACCCATCCACACACTCGCCTTCCCGCTCGCTCACTCACTCACTCACCCATAATACTCACTTTCCCGCTTGCCCACTCACTCATTTACTCACCCATACACTCTCCTTCCCGCTCGCTCGCTCGCTCACTCACTCATGCATTCACTCACTCACCCACTTCCCCACCCACTCACTTACTCATTCACGCACTCACTCACTCACTCACCTACTCACTCACACTTCCTTACTCACTCATTCTTTCATTCATTTTCCCACAAAGATGAGCAGAACAGCTACCACTGACACAGTCGCAGAATCACATCCCCCTGCAGTGTTTGTCTAGAGAAACCACACAAGACATTATGGTCCACACAGCAGGGCAGATTCCATTTTTGCCATTTCCGAAGCGCCCCCCCCCCCCCCCCCCACAAACACTACATCCACCAAAGAACCTAGCTGTACAATCCAATCTTTCAGCACTCCAACCTCCCAGGAGTGACCTCAATGTTGAGCCCAACTAGTACACTACCACATCTCACAAAGGATCCCAATTTCAGCTTACTACAGTGCTTGGAAGTAGTCATTTTCTTTAAGTAGATTAGAAACTGGAGAAAGGGCTCAGGAGTTGAATCATCAGACCTTGATGCGAGAGTTTCTAGGTTTAAAACCCACAAGGTGGGATCCAGCCTAACTGAGGTCTCTTTTTGTTTTTGAAGCACTCGCTCACTGGTAACCTGATTAGGTGCCAAGCCCACTTAGTCTCTGGTATATCTACATCATGCTCATATACTTTTATATGACTTTTATCATTCCCCACAGATCCTGAAATGAAGAACATCATAGATAAACTGGCCAATTTCGTGGCCAGGAACGGCCCGCAGTTTGAGGAGATGACCAAACAGAAACAGAAAGACAATCCAAAGTTTGCATTCTTGTTCGGAGGCGAGTTCTACACTTACTACAAGTTCAGAGTGGCTTCAGAAATTGCACGTGAGTAGTTGGTTAAAACAGAAGCACATTTCCTGAAACTGGCTGCAGCTTTTTTTTTTACTTCTTTACTGTGGACCATACAGAGTTCCCATGCAGTTCTGGAATTCCTCGGAAAAGCCCTGGAATTAAAAAAATTTCAGGAAAGCCCTGGAAATGGAGGACTAGCCTTGGAATTCTCCTGGGATTTACTTTCAAAATATTAGTAAAGCGTTAGTGAAGTCAAGCGGAAAAAATCTGAACAAAAATAAACAAATAACTAAATTTTCTGTAATTTTCTTGCACTTAAGTAGCCCTGGAATTTGAAATTTTAGTCCTGGAAAAGCCCTGAAAAGACAGAGAAAAACATTCTCAAAGAGGTGCAGAAGTCCTGTGTAAAGAAAATACGAATACACCGGTCTCTTTCCACAACAATACCAAAGCAGCTCACATCATAAGGTAAAATGCATTTCGTTTTGATTTGCAGTTTTATTCCCTTCTACCAAAACTATGAAAAGTGAGACAGGCCATTATGTTAACACAATGATGATGTATTCAGCCATCTACGTAAAGCCCTTATTTTTTCTGGGTCATTAAATGTTTAAAAAATGACTCAATTGTGTTATGACCATGACAATTGATAACCATAGCCCACAGTAGTGAACTGTGAAAGTGTTAACCCTTTTACGATGGTGTCAGCCACAAATGGGTCAAATCCAAGATTTTCATAAACTGTGCTTTTAACTTATTTTACTACGCTTGCTTATTTGCCTATTTAACTTATTATGCAGTCGATGCCCAGCTGCATCATCTCTGCAAATATCGTAGAGATTCAGCCAATAGAAGTAAAGGAAATATTGCTTCGAATAAAAGAGCCAAATCCAATGGTCCTTTTGTTTAACGATACAAAAGGGCCAAGACATCTTCCATCTGAATTAGTCCCTATCAAAGTGACCACCTCCAAAAATGCTTAACAATGATGTAATTTTGACAAAAGCGTGCATTTTTTTGCACACTGTGTTTTTCTAGATGCCTTTTTAAAAATGTGGGAGATGTCATGAATTGTCTGTCGATTTTCTCAGAACTGAACCAGAAACAGCATTTAGAACAGCAGCAGCCCCCTCCACAGCATCAACAACTACCACCTCAGCAACCATTGATGAGCCAACCAGTCATACAACCCTTAATGTCAGCCAGACCATGGCAACCCAATCCACAACTGCAAGAACAAATTACACAGGTTGGCACGTTTTTTTTGTTTTTTTTTAGACATTTTTCATGTTGTTTGTATTAATCTTTGTTTCATTTGCTTATTCTTTATTTTTTTCTGTCTTTTCTTTCTCTCCAGTCACTTTTTGATGCTGTCATTATAAAGGTTTGTCATGACATAGTTGATTTAGACCTTATGAAAAAGAGAGCAATGTCATTGTGGCTTATGGGTCAGACCACTCAGAAAAGATTATTTGTGACCAATTTCAGGTCCAATTGTTGGGGAGACTGTCATATCCATTTCCTCGGTGTAAAGGTTATTGTGGTCACCTGACCAAAATTAACCCAAACTTTTACCTCAACAGACATGCTCCAGCTTTTTCTGAAAGATTCATGAAGCATTATGCAAACAAAATCAAGTTGGCCAACTGGCCAAAAATAATCACTTCGAAAGAAACAGGGATGCCAAAAGTCCGGTTTTTCCGTCAGTCCCGATTTTTCCGCTTTTTTCTTCATAGTTTCTCGCAACAGGCACAGAAAAACCAGAAAAATTGGTTCTAAGTCCCGTTTATCCGCTCCGTTCTCATTGATCAGTCCCACCAAAAACAGGAAAATGGAGTTTATTCACTGCCGTTCACCTGTTCCTGTTTTGTTCCTTCGATGCCAGATCTCTACCAAGCCCTTGTATTTTGCGTGTTAGTGATTATTTAAAAACTGTTTAAAAAAATGTTTGTTTTGATGCAAACATGATGACACGTTCATTTTTCAGGGTTTTTTTTTTTAAAAATCATTGGCATCCCTGAAGAAAATTAGACTCCTCTTGGCATAAAGTTATACAAATATATTACTCAGCTTGAATTTCTTCTGTTACTGTTCTGGATTTGATTCTCTGCTGACATCCACAGGCCCAAGCCCAGGTCAGTCAGCTACAGACGCACATACAAGATCAGGTATCACAGAGTGAGAGCAACCTGGCGGCACAGTATCAAGTCTTGATGCAGCAACAACAGGTCAGGACTCATTTTAATAAGAAAAAAAAAAGGAAATTTTCTTTGTAAATTTTTTTTTTTCCCCCCAGATATTGTTTTATCTGGTCCAGCCTTTTTTTTTAACCTGATACTGTATTTAAATTCTTTGTAACATATCGTTGTCCATCTCATGGACTGGCTTATCATCAGTGCTCTCAATTTACAGGCAGAGATGCCAACAAGTACAATTTCGCATACTTGAATACGATTTTTCACCGAAAATACGCATATATTATACGTCTTTTGATGAGGAAATGCGTTTTTTCATTGTTGGACCAGCGAACTACAAAATCCACAATGAGATCTTGATGCAAAGTACGAATTTGACGAAGGAAGTCCCGGTCTTGGTCTGCCCAGGCTGGAAGCAAGTGGATATAAATGCGATGTTACCCTGGTACGAACAACATGATGCTAGGCCCTTTTGTGCAAAAAATGAACTTCGATGCGAGAGGTAACGACGAAACTGGTTCAAAATCGAACTTTATTGTGAACCAAGAATACTCTTTTTGGCATCCGAGGGTACTCTTTTTAATTTTCGTGGGTTGGCATCTCTGTACAGGAGAGAGTTTCAAAGTTTTGGTCACTTTCTTTGTTCTTGGATGTGGCAAAAATGTTTCTACTTGTGATTTCAAAATTATTAAAGATAATCATATCATTGGTGGGCTGTTGGAATCTCGGTAAAATTCAACCTTGAGGCAAGTTTTAATGAGGTCCCAATAACCAACCGACAATATGTCATGTTGTGAAAATTTAGATCTTATCGCAAGCAATGATAAGGTTGGGTGAAACACAGCTCCGGGGGGGGGGGGGGGGGGGGGAATCTCAGTTTTGTGCTAAACCCAGCTCAGAGCCCCATAGATTTTCTGTGTCTTTTGTTATTTAAAGAAAGAAAAAACTTTTTGCCCCAATTAACTAGACATGTGCCATGTTTTTCTGAGGTTCCATGTCATGTTACTCCATGAAATAAGTCTCTTATTGAGTTATGATACTTATGTTTTTGTAATGATGTGATAAATATGTTAATTAAAATTAATTAAAACAATAAGACAGAGGCAACTGAAATTTCTAGGGCACATCTGTCGCCTCAGGAGCCTCGAACATCTAGCAGTCACAACCAAGATCAAAGGCAGGAAAAGCAGGGGTTGACAGAGAAAAACTTTCACTGAAAATCTTAATTCATGGACAACAAACAAATGTCACAACAACAACTCCTTCATGAGGTTGGCTGATGGCAGATTGAGTGGAGAGCCATAATCGCCAATGTCTGTTCCAGACAGGGCAACTGATGATGATGATAAATATGTGTACCCTGTATCACAGATATAGAGCAAAATTGTTGTATCTCCAGGTTTATAGATAACGGGAGCTTACTCAGAAACATCAGAATATTGCTCTCAATGATCTCATTTTAAAGGGAGAGATACAACAATACTGTTTCTCTGCAACTTGGAACTGGTGAAAGGTAGCGGAATAATGAAAAACTTGCAAGAAGCAGTTTGTCATTATTACAGTATTGCCATTATGAACCCCAATTCATAAATCTGGAGATACAACACTTTTGCTCTATACCCGTGGTATGCGCTCTTAAACGTTCTGTGAAAGTGTGATAATAAATTGATTCTTATCTGATCTGATCTAATCCAGAGTTCCCGAGTGTCACTGTTAATTCTATTGTATTTCTCTGACCAGGCCCAGATACAAGAGACCATCTCCAAAAACCTGGAGGACAAGCTCAACTCTTTACTCCAGGAGTGTGAACTGACAGAGCAGGACTTGAGCGGGGCCGTCCATCCTATCATAGAGTCCTGCACCAAAGATGCCATACTGGTGAGTCTTCTCAATGTTTTAAACCGTGGTTGTTCCAAACTTTTTTGAACGAGGGCCACGGACACAAATTTCAGTTCCATCACATGCACAACCCACTGAATTCTGATCGTTAATATATAAAAAAAACCATTGCAGTCTGCCTGGTAAACTGTTGTAACTCAATTTTTTTTAAAGCAAAATACTGAATAACTTTTTTAATCAGGGATGTCAAAAGTCCGGTTTTTCCGTTTTTTTTCCAGGTTTTTCCGTTAGTCCCGATTTTTCCGTTTTTTCCGTAATCGGTTTCCTGTGTATTTAATTGTATTTTGTGTGTTAGTGATTATTTAAAAACTGTTTAAAAAAATGTTTGTTTTGGTGCAAACACGATGACACGTTCATTTTTGAAGTTTTTTTGCGAAAATCATTTGGCATCCCTGTTTAATCAAACTTAACAGTTACAATTAAAAGGCCATTATTTAACCCTTAGTTTTCAGAATTTAACCCCTAACCCATACCACAACAAGTCGGCTGTTAAGGGCTACAGGGATGCCAAATATCTCAATTTTTGCAAAAAGGAGAGTCACAATAGTTCACCAATTTACCCCTCCGTTTGATTTCATCTATTTGTTGTCTTAAGTCGCCACCATTCCCTGAGACAGTCACTGATCCCATAACCTGCCGGGTTTGTAGGGGCACTGCAGTGACGAACACTGCACCAGCTGGCTCCACTTGTGGCGGTTGTGGGCGAGTGCCTGGGTTGTGGGAAAGCTCATCTTGGTCCATGCCACAATGTTGTCTGCCCATTTTTTCCTCGGTCTGCCTCGTCTTCTCTTCCCCTTGACTGTTCCTTGTAGTATGGTCTTAGAGAGCCCATCTGATCTTGTCACATGCCCGTACCGTCTGAGCTTCCTCTTCATAACTGTGGTTAGCAGGTCTTCATAGTGCCTTACTTGTTGGGTGATGGTTTGTCGGACTTCTTCGTTGGTGATGTGGTCCATGTATGAGATGCCAAGCACTCTTCTGAGGCATCTCATCTCCACGGCCTGGATTGTCCTTTGTAGATCTGCATTCAGTGTCCAGGATCCGCATGCATACAGGAGAGTGGAGATGACCAGTGAATGCAGGAGTTTAGACTGTAGTAACTCAGAAATTTAAAAATTAAGTTTTATGCATGTGCAACTACATTCAAAGATGCATTGAATGACCTTGGTTCTGGACTCCTAAGCCGAAAAATAATGAAATAGCCAATTTTCAAAAAGTCATCGTAACTTAGACCCATTGTGCTAAAATAAAAGTTTTTTCATTCTCCTGAAAAGTAGTCAAAACCAGTCTCTACAGTTTTAGGGAACAGTGATGATATAATTGTTTCTGGACTTTTCTGGAAAAACTTTTGCGTTTACAGAGAAGGAGGGGGAGGGGGAGGGGGGGGGGTGCGACTACCAAAACAATAACAGAAGGAAAAAAATTGGGGAGTCAATAGTGACCTTCCGTAATGTATATACACTTGCATGGGGTGGGGCAGGGAAGTGGTTGCTCCCAGTGTATGAAAAGCATACAGGGAGGGAAAAAGAGGGGGAGGGGGGGGGGGGGGGTTGTGTGTATGTACATATGCTTTTTAGCCCTGGCAGTGAATTTAAACATTTGTCCATAGAGTTTTCCTGCTATTTAGATTAACATACACGAAACTAACTCCGCCCATGTATTTCTAATGAAACAGTCCAGTCAAATTGTCTGTGCAGTATGTCACTTAAGGGGATTTACGGTGGTAAAAATTGCTTCTTTGATACCTGTAGTCTTTCAGAGTTGATATCTCCCTTATGCCTTGATCAATCTTTATGAAGTTTTGGGTGAATATTCCTTTTGTGTGTTGTAACAAATCTACAACTGCTGATTGTGATATTTTAACTGAAGTTTTGAAATTGCATTTTTTTGTTGTAGCTCAATGTGTACTTTTTTGGTGATCCAATTTGCATGGCCAATTTTAAAAAAAAATCATAACAAAAATAAATATCAACCCTAGCTTGAAAATATTTTTAAATGATCTGAAGGTACCTGTACGCAACGTTTTAAAGAATACACTCCAGTAGATTTTGAGATATGCTTTGTTGAAAATTCCAAAATGGCCGATAAACATTGTTACGTAATCACAGCAATAATGAACAAAATTTGTAATATTCAATTCCTACCATGTAAGAAGTAAGTTGATCTAGTTATTTTACCTTTGACAGCCAAAATAACAAAAAATGAAGTTACTGCCAGGTACTCTCCCTTAAGTTTAAAACCATCAAGATATTGACCAGGGGGAGGGGGGGGGGGGGGGGGGAGAGAATGTTGGGTTTGAAAGTTGGCAAAATCGAGCCTACATACTTTATTGAATGGCCCATTAACTTTCAGTCCAAAAACCTAAACACAAAGACGCATGTTAGAACGCTTCACGTACTAGGGGAGGTAACTGAAAATTTTTGTACACTGGCATAGTGGCGTGTGTAGTTATCTTTTCCTGGAAACTTTCTACGACTGTATAGTATTTCGCGAGCCCAGTTCTTGTTTGTTCCAACTCCACTTTTTTGCATAACTGAGAAATTCGACGTTAAACGTTCCCGGATCTGGTATTATGATAAGGAGATAGAATAAATCGAAACTGTGAAACAGCTTGATAAGTGCCACAATGCATTTTAAACAAGTGTCAAAGTGTGCGTTTGTTATACCTCTCCTACCCACTGATAAATCTCCACTTTTTCAGAAAATGGAGGTAGACCTACAACAAACAAGAGCTAAGATTGCGGCGTGATGTAAAGAATCTGAAAAATAATAATAATAATAATGAATTAGCTCGCCTCTGCCCTATCATCTGCTAAGGAAAGACTCTACGGCGACACAACAAGTTTAAACCAGAGAATCTGGTAATGAAAGGCAAGTGATTCAGGCAGACAGAGAAAAATTTGCAAGTTCGCGTGTTCTGAAGGTGCGACCTCTCTGAGAGTACAAAAAAAAAAGCATGACAAACAGTGATGAAACACGTTGAAGCCGGATTTGCCTGTGAACGAGAAACGGCAACGGAAACACCAAAACCCAACCAGACAGTAAAATAGAAACATCATTTCATAAGTGCAGAGATGCCGTTTTTCCGTACACATGAAAACGCTCTTTCATTTTACTACTGTGGAATTTTGATGTTTCGGTGACCGTTTCCGTTTCCGTTTCCGTACATATGAAAACACAGCCTTAATATGAACTTTTGTTGAAAATGAGTTTATTGGTTGTCTTTTTGTATCAATCAACATGATAAAGGTGGCATGCTAGGAAAAAAATCTTCTATCCTAGCTTGCATCCCGACGTCAATCCAATGTAGAACTGTGTAGTATTTCCGTACGATTTGTAAGATTACAGTAGGGTCAGGTTCCCTACATCGAACCGACATTTGTGCAGTGTCGTAACCAGCGGATCTATGTATGAACTATGTCGTTCCCATGTGCAAACTTCACATCAATCCTGCGAGTGGGATTTCCCTAGGGTTCCTGGCTGGGATCCTCAAGATCCAGGAAATAATTATCGTGGGACTCAGTGAGTCTTTCAGTTATTTGGGGTCAAACAGTTTGACAGGAACTATGTATTTACGAGTATTGACACACTTTAAGTGTGTTAACAGTCACTTTTGCATGTTTGCATAAGGTTTTTGTTTTATTTGTCAGTAAAATCAAATAAAAGTTAATGTGAATGTCCCAATGTTTCACTGAAGTCTTTAGTGGTCCGTATTTTATGTATGAGCAGAATAACCGAGTGGGCTTTTCTTTCGGGGAGGGGAGAGGGATGCTTGGCAACGGATAGTCACATGGTATTTGGATCAGGGAGATAAGTTAAGCATTGGAAATGCCTATACTTTTTTTTTTTAGTCTTTTGTTTTAATGTGTTTTGTGCGAGGAAGCATCCTACCGCGCCAATTTAACGGTCATGACTCTACACAGTGCAAATGTCTACAGGGAAAGCACTCATTAGTCACTCTGTGTGTTTGTTTGTTTGTGCGTCTTTGTGTGAGTGTGTGTTTGCACTTGTGTTTGTGGCTTCTGTAGGCCAGCATCTCTCTATGGGACAAGAGGTTAGTGATCAAGGCAAGAGGATCACAGCGTAAACTGCTGAATTTGGTTGTTTTTTGTTGCTGGAAACAGATAGAAACTAGAAGAGGAGTCCCTACTACATAGTATTTTTTTTTTTTTTTAATCCCTATGAACCCTTTGGAAATTTTAGTGTTCAGATTTCTGAACCTTCAGTTGCTTTCACCAGAGAGTCTATATATATATGTAGAGGGGGTTCACTATTGGTCGATTTGCACTGCGAGGCACGGGAGGCTGTTCGAAACCACTGCTAGCATTGAGCGGAAAGTAGGCCGCTGCGGTAAACAATACCCGTTTGTGCATTTCCACGGGGCGTAGGAGCTTACAAACGGCTTTGAGTAGTTTCAGTCAGCCGAAAAATATGAACAAACCACAATAAACAAATACGCACACCATCTTTGGTGAAGACGGTCTCTTTCATTTCTTCAATTTCTTGTTTACCGCAGCGACCTAGTTTCGCGATTTGGCGGAAGTGAACCTTCTCTACACATCTATACTCTCTGCTTTCACCCATGATTCTGTCTATCACTTTACTTCTTCCTAGCACCACGTGACCGCTATCGTGTCCACGTGCTTTCTCCACACTCGAACTCAAACTCCCTTGTCAAACTCAAACTCCGCTGTGATCCTCACTTTTAAGTTTCATCCTCTAACGTTAGCCCTTTTCAGACCTGTGTGGTTTGCGTCGAAAACCATCGCTGAGAAGTCTCATTGGTGCACGGTTGTGATTTGTCATGCATATACGATTTAAAAAAAAAATTTTTTTGCATAACATGGCGGCCCTGGACTGGAGGGGAATGTCGTGGACAAATTGGTGCATTTGTATTTACGTAACCATGGCAATTAGCTGGGGCGACAGGCGGCCAACAGGTGAATAGACAAAAGTACAGGGCTAATGGAGAGTTTGGACTTGCACTGTATAATTTTGTTGTTGTTGTTATTGCTGCTGTTGTTGGTCAGGTTGTTGTTTCATGTCTGCTTGTTCGTACATCAACTACACTGCAAACTATGGTGGTTGGTGGCTGCTTCTGGTAGGCTCTCCTTCTGTCCTATCATTGTGTTAATACTATATTCTGTCTGTCCTTTTGCGTCTTCCTTTCACAGTGTGTCGTATCGACGTGTTTTCTTAAAACTTAAACCCCGATTATCTGGAGTGGGCTTTCACCGACGTCAAGGAATTGCAATCCGTCCCCAGGGTTTAAAAATAGTTAAAAAATACATTTATTTAAAACGCGTTTTGACTGTCTATGGAATTTCTGTGCCATGGGAAGTAAATGGGATATGTATTGTATATGTGTGTATGTGCATCCGATCTTGTGCGCGTGTGGAGTTGAGTTTGTATACATGTATGCACATGTCATTGAGAGTGGATTATTATTTTGTTTGTTTGTTTGTTTTCCTATCAAGCGGCTTGCTTGAGCCGCTAGGGAAAGCGTGCTTTATAAACTTACTCTGTTATTATTATTATTTTTAGCGGTAGTAGTAGCCGATACCGAGCCTGTTCAGTTTACCAAATTCTGTCCGTGGACTGGCGGGTGTATCATCCATGTCAACAGTGCAACAATTCCCACCACATGCCTTCATCATTAAACGAAGAAGACTAGTATCACAGAGCTCTGTTGGCAGTACCCGCCGTGTTCACACGCGGGCAAGTTGTGGATATAGTGGAAGAAGGGGATGGTCCATTTCGGTATTCTGTGTCTCGGGTAATAATATTCTCTTCTCCTTAAGGCCTGTTTACAGTGATAGGTTTTAGCAATAGAATAATGAAAGGAAATCTAGTGCAAAGCATGTTGCGTTTATACTGTTCCGAAATCGGAATCCGACCCATTCCTAATTCCTTTCCGATTTCCCCCCCCCCCCCCTGAAAAACTGGAATAGGACCATTTGTATTTTCATCCCGATTTCGGAAAGGTTATGCGTCACGTGACAACATCCTGGGTGTAAAATGGCGTTCGGTTCAACTATGGATGAAACATTCACCAAAACATTTTTGAATGCTGAAAGCTGTCTATGGGATACTAAATCGCCCACGTATCATAACAACAGGCGAGAACCAAAGCCCTTGGAATTTTAGCGAATGACAAAAGCCCTGAAAGATCAGATTAATTTCACATTCATACACTGAAAAGCTGAACCGAACAGGTCCCTCACTCGGCGAGTGAGAGGCCAGCGACGGCCACACGAGCGCCTATCTCTGTTACATGACCAAAACAAACGATGCACATCGTTTCTCATTCAGAAACGGACCAACAGCGTTTTGAGGGGGAAATTGGAAAGCCAAAAACGGAAGCCAGGAGAGTTCTTCCCCCACAGTCCCCCCTTCCTATTTTATATTCCTAAAACCTGCCAATGTAAACAGGCATTTATTGTACCCACACAGCACCATAGGAAATTTTAATAGGCAAGCATAGCACCTCATGATCACGTTCATCAGACTTGACTGCCGTGCTTAGCGGGGGCTTTCAAACCTGGTATAATTCTGTCTGTCGTCTTGCTTCTTCCTTGCACTGTGTGGCCGGTATTGTCTCGACGTGATTTCCCCAAACCAAAGATAGACTATATCCAACTCTACTATCTTTGCCCAACTCAAACTGCCGTGCTCCAGAAAAACACGGTGTATGCCAAAGGCAAAATTTTACAGGGAACGCAAAAAAAAAAAGTTGGCTTTGGACTCTCTGCTGCTTTATTCGTGTTTTCACCTTTCACCTTGTCCATCCACTGCAGGATGTAGCCCTCCAACCATGACTTCCATTCCATTCTGTCTGATGTCTTCCTCATCCATGTTGTTCCCCCTCTCTTTTTAATATCATCCTGCCATCTTCTTCCTGGTCGTTCTCGTATTCTTTTTCCTGTCTGCGGTTGCCATTCAGTGCAGCGTTTGGTCCATCTATTGTCATTCATCCTTCCCACAATCATGTCCGGCCCAATTTCACTTGTGTTGTAGCATGAATTTTACTATGTCCGTTAGTTTTGTTTTGTTTGCATATTTTGGTGTGGGGAATTTTATCTAGTAGTCTGATGTTAAGCATTCTTCTTTCCATTCTCTGTTTACTTTCCATTTTGTTCTAACAAAAAAAAAAAAAAACAGGGTTGCCAGAATTCCGCGAATCCGGGAAAATCAGGGATTGATGAAGGTCCGGTCATCCGCATTGAACTGTAATCAGTTTCTTCAGTATCCATCTACAGCCAGGTACTAGTACATTGCATCTTGAACGGAACTTTAACTAATCGAATGGATTTGAAAATAACTCAATTATCTACAAAACTCCAAGAATTCTCAAGACAAACAGAGTATTCTTTGGTTTTGCATGCCCAAATGGTGGAAAGTCATTGGACAGAAGCATTGGGAACGCGGTGGTCAAGAAGCAAGGTGCACGCCTCTCATGCCGAAGGTACCAGGTTCGAATTCCGGTCGGTGCAGGCACATTGGAATTTTGAAAATTTTCTCATCTTTTCCTGTCCCTGATATTATGGTGGGTAGGATCGAGCACCTATTCTTCTCGGATAATGACGAAAAACTCGAAGGGCCAGTGTGCACGTTGCGCATGTAAGAGATACCGTGGCAGTTGGAAATCGATAAGAACAGACCGCTGCCTGGGCAAAATTAAATAAAATTTATCCCTACCCCCCCCCCCCCCCAAAACGCGCGCGCTGCACTGTGATGACAGCGACAACGTGTCTGCTCCAGTTGTACTGGGCTGCAATGACACTGAAGCAAATTTCCCAAATGGGATTAAAGAATTGTACAAAATAAAAAATACAGATACAAATCGCCTGTGCATGAATAGCATTCTGCCCGGCCAAGTTCGGGCGATGGTATCATTTTCCATTGGCAGCCCTGCGTCTTCTTGGTTTAATCAAAGAGAGAAAAAAAAAAGTGTCAATCAAACAGAATCATAGCCCGGCTAGAAAGAGAGAGCAGATTTCAGTCTGCATTATGTTGTTAAAAACCTGAATTTTTATTTAGATTGGCAGATACGGCCCTTTTCTGTAACACAGCATTTTAGGATCGGCACAATAGACTGCGTGACAAGTTTTGTCGGTTCGGCGCAGGAAGGGACATTCCACGTAATATCTTACCTATGAGCCATTTTTTCAAACCATGCGTGGGGGAAAAAAAAAATTTATGATTGTGTTGTAAAGGGTAGTAATTAAATGAACATTTCTGGTTAGAATTATCTTCCTTGTGTGACCTAGCGACCATCTTGGAAAACAGCACTTGTTTGCAACGCCCTATCAGTTACACAGACTAATTGCCCCATTGTGTTTAAAAGTGAAACTTGATTATTTATGCTTTTTCTGCACACTCAAATGCATTTTTTTTCAATGTTGAAAAACACTGTTCACTAATCGGCTAAACCTGTTGGTTTGTTTTCACAAATTTAGCAGTTTCATTTTGCCGTGTAAAAAACATGGTATTTTTTCTGTCCCATCAGTTACCAACTAAAGTGCAGGCAATTGAATGACCCCATCTCAATTTTTATTATTTAAAACACATTTCTATCATTTCTGTACCAGTTTTTCTGGAGGGCTAATCGATCCATTTTGAAATATTAATGGTTGGTTAGTTATTTAGTGGCCTTTTCTTCCTTAAAAAATATCGTCAGTTAACATGGAATGTCCCACAAGTGATTATTTCGCAATGGATTATTACATGTATAATCATTTCTAAAGCTATTTGAAGAGACGTCTCCTTTAACAAATATCGTGTCAGGTCGCCATGAACTTTCACTTGTTAAGTTCGTACGGCTTTTCTGCGTATTGCTATAATTATGTGATAGGGCATACGATACAGGGTAGAGAGCTGCAGAACACAGTATTGATAAGGGTCTCTGTGGGTGGGCAGTAGGAATCCGGTCCGTGGGCGAACAATGTCAAAAGCCGAGGGCTGCTTAGTAAAATATCGTAACTCAGATTTGTTTTTTTGCTTTTTAAGATTGAGATATTGCTGCTGCTGTTGTTGTGGTTGATGTTTTTCGGGGGGGGGGGGTGGGGGGGGGGGGCAGAAGATAAGAACACACTTGTAACTATTATACAATGTAATACAGCAGACCCAGCACTGAAACACTTTCCAACAACCCCTCCCCCCCCCCCCACCCCAACCCCTTTTTTTTTGACTGATCGTGAATAGAATAATGCGTCTAAATAAAACCATGGAAGACCGTACGGTCATTTGCTCTGCATAACAATATATATAAATAAATACAACAAAGATAATTATTTAGGACTAGGATTAATCGTGAATGTAATAATGAATATATATATAACAAATTTGTGGCAGACAGTACAGACAGTGGTGTGGATAACAATACATGTATGTGAATTACAAAAACATTTCAGGTCAGGGTTTATCTGTATGTAAAACAGTGGAAACTGGGAAAACAAAAATTATTGTAAGTTAGGATTTAAATTTGTTATGAACACAGTAATATTTCTCTTAGTGTAAGTCTTCAGTGGTTTTGTCTACAGCATCCGCTGGAGGGGGGAGAGGGAGGGAGAGAGACAGAGAAAGAGTGAGGGAGAGAGAAAGGGGGAAGTAAAGAGTGGGAGAGAAGGAGGGAGAAACAGAAAGAAAGGGGCAGAAAGGCGGAGAAAGAGGGGGGAGGGACAGGAAGGAAGAGAGAGAAAGAAAAGTGAAGAGAGAGAGAACATGTTGTATATTGCAAAGCTCCACATTAAAAACAAACAAACAAAGAAATATTTCAATCAATCGTATCAGAATTAGAAAAGAAAACATGAGAATGGTAAAGCATTGAGACTGTGGGAGAAAGTCATGACGTGTTGCTGCTACAGCGGAGTTTTAGTTTATGCGATACCATAGTACATACACGGGTGGCCAGACTTGCTGAATGTAAGAGCCACATACGATAAACTTCAGATGTCCGAGAGCCACAAAATAATAATATGAACAAAATTTACACATACACACACACGTTGTTATTGTTAAAATATTACATACACATTTTGTGACAGACATTTGATATAAGTATTAAGAAATACATGCATGCAACAATATTTGGTGATGTATGTAGTTTTTGAAACTGTCAATTTGCATTAGTTTCAGTAATCACACAATGCACACATATATACCAAATTAATGTTTAAGGTAGTGTGTAGAGCAGTTACTTGAGCAGGAAAGACAGAGCAAGTTTGGCATGGACGGGGTTGTATTAAACGTATTCACTGTATCATGATGCTTATTCCGGCTACAGCCTCTTCATACGATGGAGGGGGATCCGGGGGTGCTGTTGGCTCCAGGTGTTGCTCTAGGGGCTGCCCTATTCGTTGTTGTAGTTGTTGATGATGGTGATGGGGACAGGAAACATATGAACACTGCTGATCGGAGTGACGTGCTTGTTGCTGATTCCTGCCAGTTTGGTGTAACTGCAATTGTGTGGGGTCCATTTGATGGATGTTTTGTTGTTGTTGTTGTTGTTGTTGTTGCTGCAGTTGGCTCTGTCGGGGCTGCTGTGGCGGTGGAGAACACGAGTCTGTGGTTGCACATGCAACCATTGAAGTTTGTTGTGCACGGGTTGGCGCTTGTTGTGTCAGCTGCCGGATACCCAGAACTGAAATGATCCCTCCCAGTAAAACGAGAATTCCGCCTGTTACACACAGATAGAAAGAAGGGCCGTAGTGTTCGAGGTTCCCCTGTGAGTTCACCATAAATATTAGAAAGCCTGCTAGTAGAACTGATATACTGACTACAAATGGAATTACTAGCCAACATGGAAAACTATTGGATCTGGTGGTAGTTTGTTGACGGCGAAGAGCTGTAAAGACGGCTTTGGATGCAATTTCAGCACCAATGGTGGTAGTGAATAGAAGCATTGGCACTATTACAATCACAGCGACATCCTCATCGTCGGAATCGTAGAGGCAAGTTGAACCTTCACAGATTTTGTACAGGGAGAAATTGGTGTCGCCTTTTAGCACCCACCATGGACTCACAACACCCACAACCAGACATATTTCACCCATTACCATGGTTGCTAAGCCGAGGGCTAGGGGCAAACTAGATCTTGCCATATTTTTGACAGTTTTGTTTTTAAAACATTTTTTTCACGTCTGGATTAGATACATCTGCAGCAGAAAACAGCGTTATTTCACGGCTGGGTCAGATATATTTGCAGCAGAAAACAGCATTATTTCACGTCTGGATTAGATACATCCGCAGCAGAAGATACCGTTATCTCACGTCTGGATTAGATACATCTGCAGCAGAAGATACCGTTATTTCACGCCTGGATCAGATACATTTGCAGCAAAAAGGCAACGTCATTTCACAGCAAGATTCGATACCTCTGGATGAAAATACAACAATCTGGTGATTTGGAATGCCGCAGGATTTTGAACCTCAAATGTGTGTACTGGATGAAGATGTTGCTGATCAACACAGTCGCTTTGCTGACATCTGAAAGAAATGGAGGAAAGGAGAAATTTCAGGAGATGAACGTTCAACTAACTGGCAGTCACAGATCCTGCAAGAAACAAAATAAAGGAAAGAAAGAAGCAGCCCAGTGGGGAGTTCTTTTGAAGGTGAGAAAAAGAAAAAGGAGAAAGGAAGAACAAGGAGAAAGAAAACCCACTAGGGAAGCCTTTTGAGGGCATAGAAAGCCAGGAAGACGACACTAACGACAACAACTAAACAAGTCAAGTACAGAGAAGAACAAGAAAAAGTCAGATGTAAATGCCTGGAGCGGCGATCCTCCTAACATAAAGACCTACAACACAGATCCTGCATGCTTGTGGACAACATGCATCGTGCTGGCTCTATCAGTAAACCGCACCAAGGGATTTGCATGGCTGTAGGTTTTTTTTTGGTCGTTGATTTTAGTTTTCACTTAGAAAAGTTAAAGCCTCATGTGTTACATAAGCTGTGTTTGAACTGTCATTGTTAAGGTTATTGTAATTAGGTCTAATGTTTTATAGTTTACTTGCCCGACGTAATAATTTGTTTTTTGCCCTACTTCTTTTTGCCAATTGGCCAAGTTCAAGAGTTGATTCTTCTTCTTTCCATACCAGTCGCTGTCCTTAGTGCAGGCTTGTTTTTCTTCTTCTTCTTATGGATTTTTTCCCATCTTTCATTATTCTTATTATTTTTATTTCGGCATGTTTTCATTCGATTTTTTACTGTCCTGTTTGCTCATATGCCTTACGTGCTTGATCATGAAATATTTAAACAACCCCCGCACTCAGATTTTTAACCTCACCCCCCATTATAACAAGTCACTAATTTGCTGTCAGTGTTCTAGATCTGTAAAATCAGTGCGTTAATTATTGATATTATCGCACAAACAGACAGCTTCAATGTTACGTATGTGACAGAGAGAGAAAGACAGAGAAAGAGAGGGGGGGGGGGAGAAGGAGAGAGAGAGGATGTAGAAGACAAGAAAATGATAGTGCTGTGATCGCTACCTTAACCCTCTAGTGCCCAGATGAAAATTGCCAGTTCCAAAACTTCTGAAATAATAAGCTGAGTTGATTTTTATAATAGTCAGATTATTGCAAAAATGTGAATGTATGAGTGAAAAAAGTATTTGTTAATAATAATTTTTTAAAAAAGGAAGATAAGTGTATCAAAGATAGAGCATTTTGGCTCCAAGTGGCCTGTTTCAAATATGGTACACTGGTCACTAGAGGGTTAAGCCTTGGTTAGAGTACGCCTTATGTCTCGGGTAAGCCAACGGGATCGCTGTCCGCGCAAATAGGTCTCGCACTGGCTGTGCCCCGCGGACGCTTTAACAACAAAGGCGAAGAAGGGAGTGGATCATCTGGGTATTCCACGATCTATGGTTTCTCTCAGAAACTGTTCCTACTGACGCACGATTTGGTTTCACTTGTAGACTGTCTCTACAAAAGCACTGTCTATTCAGTTTCACTTGGAAACTGTCCCTACCAAAGCACTGTCTAGTCGGTTTCACGAAAACTGTCCTTACCAGAGCATTGTCAGGATGGTTTCAATTGGAAACTGTCCCTAAAAAAGCAATGTCAAGTCGGTGTCACTTTGAGACTGTCCCTACCAAAGCACTGTTTATTCGGTTTCACTTTGAAACTGTCCCCACCAAAGCACTGTCTGTTCGGCTTTACCTGGAAACTGTCCCCATCAAAGCACTGTCAAGTCGGTTTCACTTGGAAACTGTCCCTATCAAAGCACTGTCTGATCGGTTTCACTTGGAAACTGTCCCTGCCAAAGCACTTGTTAGTCGGTTTCTCTTGGAAACTGTCCCTACCAAAGCACCGACTCTTTGGCTTTACTCTGAAACTGTCCGTCCCAAAAGCACTCTCTATTCGGCTACACTGGGAAACCGTCACCATAGAAATAGTCCCAAATAACATAGGTTTACCAGAAATGAATACAGTGTTGTGGTCAAACTCTGCTGCTTTCCTCCTCAGTGCAAAACTTCAAATACTAAATTTGTGAGAGTACGGCCCGCAGGTCAAAAACCTTTAGTAGTTCTCAGTAATACCCAGCAGTGTATTAAACCCGCGTAGTATATTCCATTTATTTCGTACCGTTAGAATGACAAGGTTCGAACTCCCTTCCATCAACTTTTGAGAAATTCATATTTGGAGTTTCATGTACTTACGCCTTTTAGAGATACAGCTTCTTTTTTTCTTTTTTAGTAAAACTTACAAAGTACACACCGAATCCGCTTGATGCCTGGTCACACAATCGTAAAGGCACGTGGAAGTATTGTGTAGTGTGTAACTCATTTCAGCCCCAAAAAATGGAGATTGATGACTTGTCATTAGGGGACAATTTGTTGTTAGAAAATGTTAGGGCAAATCTCTGTCTCTCATCACCTTTACCTGCCCAGCCAGAAACCCTAGGGAAATCCGGCCCGTATGACCGCCAATTTGTGCATAGGAATGACATCATTCTTACTTAGATCCGATGATAGCGACATGGGACTAACACCGGTTTGAAGTAGGGACTCCGGCTCCAGGGTAGACCTGCCAATCCAACAGAAATCTAGGTCTGATTGACACAGGGATGCTGGCTGGAAGATTAGAGTTTGAGTTTGGATTTTACGGCACAATAACGACCAGTTTGCGCCCTTCACGGTCTATTTTTGGGTACACGTTCTTTATTTATATTTCGTATTCAGAGTTGTCAAGTTTAATATAGAATTAAAGACATTCATATAATGTTTTCACATTGGTAAAATTCTCAAAAGTTGTTTTGTATAGATCACCTTAATACTGCACAGAAACTTGTGAAATATCGCAGTACTCACCATTAAATCTCACAGTATCTGTAGACAGACAACATCATGGCGGCTTTGAAGAGGGGTTTCTGCACAATAATACTTCCGCTTCCACAAACATAGTGTTTTCAACTACACAAAGCATTGCGTGTCAGCGAACATGTCAACAAAACCCTCATGTTTGCTGCACATTAGTTTTTTTCGATGGTGACATGAAGACTGCGCACTTCCTTGATCAATAGACATAATGCCGTGTTGATTCCAGTGAATAACAAAATGGTTTTAACCCTATTTCCCCCTGTGTTCAGTGTTGAAAACACATATGTTGCGTCTTTACTTAAGTAGCTGCTGTCTTTATGTGAAAAGTTGTCAGAAGCGCCAGGAATATTGTTTTCTTCATCATATTGTCACAGATTTTCTTAACATTTCAGCATTACAGTATGCCTTTGGAATTCTTACCACAATTTTGTATGGGCATATCGGGGCCTTAGTTCTCGTTTGTTGTAGCTCCCTTTTCTGAAAAGCGGGAGATTATTTAGTTCGTAGAAGAAATTTAACATTATGCACATTTTGACGTTTGTTTAAAATGCAACATGGCACAAGTCCTGTGACGTCAGGCAAAGACAAACCAGCAACATCTATTTGACCAATTTTAAAGCGCCTTTGCACGTGTCAGAAACGTTATGTCAGATAAGGCAATCTGTGTTTGGGCGCCAGATGGTTAAATACAAAACCCAGGAATACTTTCGGATTTCCCGCTCTTGTGCCAGTTTTTAACACACCCAGTCAATGCTGTTGTTGGCTGAAAGCCGTTATTTAGATTTGTATGAAATCGTGACGTCGGGGCCACACATAAGGTACGTAAACCTCGGCGGAGGGTAGGGGTGGTACAGGAGGGGTGGCTCCTACCTTCGGCAGACGGCACAAGGTAGAGTTGGGAGGGCGGGTCTGGGGGAGCGTACGTACGTTTTCCAACCACGGTAATAGATGGGAAAAGTTTGGTGTTGTTTTTTTTGCATGTCAAATAGGTGGATTAAAGAGAAATCGTTTCTCTAATGAAAGGATTGAAGCAGCCACGCAGTGTGGCATTTTAAGTTTTCAGATGTCGAAGTCTTTTCATTGACATTCGGCATTCTTATGGCCGTGCTCTTGTGTTTTGTTGTTGTTGTTGTGTGTTGTTTTTGTTGTTGTTTGGGTGGATGGGGGGAGGGAGGGTCCTTTATCAATGGCCAATTTTCTCAGAATGTGTGGTGACGTGTCAAAGAACCGGTTTTACAGTATACTAGATGTAGTGAAACATGGAGCCTGGTAATGAGGAAGGAAGGAGGGAGTGAATTGCCCGGATCCGATCAGTGGACGAACAATGTCAAATGCCGAGGGCTGCAGGGTCAAATATCCTGTAGTAACTCGTGACTTTCTTCTTTTAATATTGAGATATTGCAGATGTTGTTGTTGTTTGTTGTTGTTTTTCGGATGGGGGGGGGTGGGGGGGTTAGAAGATGAGAACACAAGTTTAAGTATTATACTGTGTAATATAGAAGTAATATAGCAACCCGTACCCAGCACTGAAGCACTTCCCAACCCCCCTCCCCACCCAAGTCAGAATTATACCAACTCCACAGAGAAAGGAGGAAGCGCTGTAGTCGTGGAAAAGACACATGTGTACTTTTAGGTTTTTGACTGATCGTGAATAGAACAATGCATCTAAATACGACTGTGGGAGACCGTACGGACATTTGCTCTGCGTGACGAGATATATATATAAATATAAATATTACAAAGACATTTAAGGTTAGGATCAATCGTGAATATAATCATGAATATATATATATAACAAATTTTGACAGACAGTACAGTCAGTGGTCTGGATAACAATACATGTATATAAATTACACAATTATTGTAAGTTAGGTTTTAAATTTGTTAAGAACACAATACTATTTCTCTTAGTGTAAGTCTTCAGTGGTTTTGTCTACAGCATCCGCTCCGCTGTATTTGCGGAAAATGACGTATGAAAAATTCTTTTTGCCTCTATAGCGGTGAGGAGCCTAGCGGAACGGATGCTGTGGACAATTAGCAAGAACAACTAAGGAAAACGTGCGAATGTCATAAACAAGAGAAGCTGAGGAGATCAGAACATGTTCTTTATGCCTGGGTTTGTACATGAAATGAGGGAGCTAAATCACTTGACCAGGTGATAAAACAGGCCTATCAAATTCTTTCAGTGTCTTCATCTGTGAACAAATCAATGTGGAAGGGGAAAACGGCTGGGAAAAAAAAAAAAAATAGACAGCTCAACCTGATTTAAATTCTGGGAGTCCATCTTTCTTTCACTGGCTCATCATGATCTCACCTGCCCTTTAATCAATGACAAATAGTCTTCACAGTCACCCTGGTCAAAAGTGATCAATCTACATTATCAATTTGTGCATTAAATGTAGAATGTAAATTCTTAAATGTATTTACCTGACCGTGACTATTAAACTAACATTTGGGACCAGTGGGATCTCAGTTCATATCCACTAAATACATGTAATTATAAAGCTTGAATTTTTTCACATGTTTACCTTTATATTGAAAAATTTTTCTTTTAAAAACTCAGACAACATATTTCCAGGAGCTGCATATTGAAGGTCAAAGAGCCACATGTGGCTCGGGAGCCGCGGTTTGACCAGCCCTGCTGTAGTGTGTAGAGTAGTTACTTGAGCAGGAAAGACAGAGCAAGTTTGGCATGGCCGCGGTTGTATTAAACGTATTCACTGTATCATGATGCTTATTCCGGCTACAGCCTCTTCATACGATGGCGGGGGATCCGGGGGTGCTGTTGGCTCCAGGTGTTGCTCTAGGGGCTGCCCTATTTGTTGTTGTAGTTGTTGATGATGGTGATGGCGACAGGAAACATTCTGGCACTGCTGATTGGAGTGACGTCCTTGTTGCTGATTCCTGCCAGTCTGGTGTAACTGCAATTGTGTGATGTCCACTTGGTGGCTGTCTTCTTCTAATTGTTGTTGTTGTTGTTGATGCAGTTGGCTCTGTCGGGGCTGCCGTTGTAGTGGAGAACACAAGTCTGTGGTTGCACTGGCAGCCCCTGAAGTTTGCTGTTCACGGGTTGGCGCTTGTTGTTTCAACTGCAGGATACGCAGAACTGAAATGATCCCTCCCAGTAAAACGAGAATTCCGCCCGTTGCACACAGATAGAAGGAAGGGCCGTAGTATTTCCAATTCGACACTGAGTAGAGGATAAGTGTTAAAAAGCCAGCTAGTAGAGCTGATATACTGACCACAAGTGGAATTACTAGCCAGCCCAGAATGCTATTGGATCTGGTGGTAGTTTGTTGGCGGCGAAGAGCTGTAAACACGGCTTTGGATGCAATTCCAGAAGCGACGGTGGCAGTGAATAGGAGCATTGGCACTACTACCTGTATAATCACATAGACTTTCTTATTTCTGGCATAGTAGAGGCAAGTTGAACCGTCACAGATTTTGTACAGGGCGATATTGATATCGCCTATTAGCACCCACCACGGAGTTACAACACCCACAACCAGACATATTTCACCCATTACCGTGGTTGCTAAGCCGAGGGCTAGGGGCACACTAGATCTTGCCATATTTTTGACAGTTTTGTTTTTGAAACTTTTTTTCAGTGCTCAGTTAGACACGTCTGCAGCAAAAAGAGAACGTTATTTCACGGCTGGATGAGACACATCTGCGACAGAAAACGCCGTTAATTCATGTCTGGATTAAATTCATCTGCAGCAAAAGACAGCGATCTGGTTATTTAGGATGCGGCATGGTTTTCAACCTCAAATATGTGTACTGGATGAAGATGTTGCTGATCAACACAGTCGCTTGGCTGACATCTGAAAGAAAGCGAGGAAAGAAGACATTTCAGGAGATGAACGTTCCACTAACTGGCAGTCACAGATCCTGCAAGAAACATAGGAAAGAAAGAAGCAGCCCAGTGGGGAGCTCTTTTGAGGGCGCGAAAAGAAAAAGAAGAAAGGAAGAACAAGCCCTAGATCAGGACAACAACAACCCACTAGGGAAGCCTTTTTGAGGGCTAAGAAAGCCAGGAAGACGACACTAACAACAACAACAACTAAACAAGTCAAGTAACAAAGAAGAACAAGAAAAAGTCAGATGTAAATGCCTGGAGCGGCGAACCTCCTAACATAAAGACCTACAACACAGATCCTGCATGCTTGTGGACAACATGCATCGTGCTGGCTCTATCAGTAAACCGCACCAAGGGATTTGCATGGCTGTCTATTTGGTTTCTCTTGGAAACTGTCCCTACCGACGCACTGTCTACTTGGTTTCACTTGGAAACTGTCCCTACCGAAGCACTGTCTATTTGTTTCAATTGGAAACTCTCCCAACCGAAGCACTGTCTATTTGATTTCCTTGGAAACTGTCCCTACCGAAGCACTGTCTATTTGGTTTCACTTGGAAACCCTCCCAACCGAAGCACTGTCTATTTGGTTTCATTTGGAAACTGTCCTACCGAAGCAGTGTCTATTTTTTTCACTTGGAAACTGTCCTTACCAGAGCACTGTCTGTTTTATCTTTACCTAGAAACTGTCCCTACCAACGCACTGTCTGTTCGATTTCACTTGGAAAAATGTCCCTACCAAAGCAATGTCTGTTTGGCTTTACCTGGAAACCGTCCCCACAGAAGTACATCCCAAATAACATAGGTTTACCAGAAATGAATACGGTGTTGTTGTCAAACTCTGTCGCTTTCCTGGTCAATGCAAATCTTCAAATTCTAAATTTGTGAGAGTACGGCCCGTAGATCAAAAACATTTGTAGTGCTCAGTAATACCCCGTTGACAGCAGTGTACTAAACCGTAGTTTACTGCTGTAATTTCCTACCCTTAGAAAGAGAAGGTTCGAACTCCCTTCCATCAACTTTTGAGAAATTCATAATTGAAATTTCATGTGCTTATAGCGTTTAGAAATATGACTTTTTTTTTTCTTTTTTAGTAATACTTGCAAATTACACACCGAATCCGATAGATGGCTTGTCACACAATGGAAAAGGCATGTGGTATAATATGTAGCGTGTAACTCAGTTCGGCCAAAAGTGGAGATAGATCACTAATGTCATTTTATGGTTACGATTTGTTGTTAGAAAAGTCTAGGGCAAATCCCTGTCTCTCATTACCTTTACCTGCACAGCCAGAAACCTTAGGGAAGTCCGACCCGTATGAATGACCGCCAATTTGTATATATAGGAATGACATCGTTCCTACGCTGATCCGATGATAATTGCGATGTAGGACCAAAGTCGGTTTGAACTAGGGACTACGGCTCCAGGGTAGACCTGCCAGTTTGAGTTTGGATTTTACGACACGTCGACACGATAACGACCACTTTGCGCCCTTCGCTGTCAATTTTTGGGTACACATTCTTTATTTATGTTTCGTATTTAGAGCTGCTAAGTTTCACGTAGACTTAAATACATTCATATAATTTTATCACATTGGTAGAATTCTCAAAAGTTGTTTTGTACAAATCACCTTAATACTACACAGAAACTTGTGAAATATCACAGTACTCAACAGTAAATCTCACAGTATCTGTAGACAGACAACTTCATGGCGTCTCTCAAGAAGGATTTCTGCACAAGAATACTTCCGCGTCCCCAAGCATAGTGTTTGGAACTACACAAAGCATTGCGTGTCAGCGAACATGTCAACAACACCCTTTTGTTTGCTGCACATTAGTGTTACCTACAGTGACATGAAGACTGCGCACTCCCTTGAACAACAGACATCACGCAGCGTTCATTCCAGTGAATAACAGAATGGTTTTATACCCCCTGTGTTCAGTGTTGACAACTCATATGTTGCGTCTTTACGTAAGTAGCTGCTGTCTTTTACGTGAAAAGTTGTCAAAAACGCCAGGAATATTGTTTTCTTCATCATATTGTCACAGATTTTCGTAACATTTCAGCGTTAAAGTATGCCTTTGGAATTCTTACCACAATTTTTGTATGGGCATATCGGGGCCTTAGTTCTCGTTTGTTGTAGCTCCCTTTTCTGAAAAGCGGGAGATTATTTAGTTCGTAGAAGAAATTTAACATTATGCACATTTTGACGTTTGTTTAAAATGCAACGTGGCACTTATCACACAACTGTTTCACAGTTCCGATTTATTGTAATTCCATTATCATAATACTAAAGCCGCAAACGTTTAACTTACAATTTCTCAGCTGGGCAAAAAGTGCAGTTGGAACAAACAAGAATTAAGATTGCGACATGTAAAAGTAACAATTATTTTGTAGACTGCCATTATCACAATGTTGAAAGTACGAGTCATTTATTATGTTACATTACAGTCGGCCTTTGTTGTTTTACCCAAGGACCTCCTGCATGTTGTGGTGCTCAAGACATCCGTTTTTGGAACTCTTTCTCATTGACCACGATGACCATGCCATGTTATTGTTTTCTTTCACTGCTGTCACCCAAAAATTGTTATTTTGATTCCTGATGGCTTACCCCCACGCTTCCATCCCTCCTCTCAAATTGCACCGCGGCTGAGCATACCCACTTGGAAATATTTGTTGTTGTTTTTTTTTGGCACGGCGATGGAGCATGCGCACTTGGAAATATTTGTTTGTTATTTTATTTTTTTGTTGCACGGTGATGGAGAATACGCACTTGGAATTTTTTTTTTTTGGCACTGCGATGGAGCATGCGCATTTGGAAATATTTGTGGGCTGTTGTTGTTGTTTTGGGGGGGGGGTGGGGGTGCTGAGCGTGGGTACAACATACCAGCAACATTTATTTGACCAATTTTAAAGCACTTTAGTGGGTGTCAGGAACTTCATTTCAGATACGGCAGTCTGTGTTTGGGCGAGAAGGGGGAGGGAGAGAGAACGAGAAGGAGGTGGAAACAGAGAAAGAAGGGGGAGAAAGGCAGAGAAAGAAGGTGGAGGGAGAGGGAGGAAGAGAGAAAAAGAAAAGGGAAGAGAGAGAGAGAAAGAGAACAGGTTGTATATTGCAAAGCTTCACATTAAAAACAAACAAACAAAACAAAAAGAAATATTTCAGTCAATCGCAACAGAATTAGAAATGAAAACATGAGAATGGTAAAGCATTCAGATTGTGGGAGAAAGTTGTCACAAAGTCAGGAGCAAGCAACGGTATTGCTCACCGAGTTTTGCGACACCTTAAATAGAGGGACAGGAATCTCGTCACAGAGTCGGGAGCAAGCAAAGGTATTGCTCGCCGAGCTCTATAACCCCTTACAAAATGTCAGGGAATCTCACGCTTGCTCTGCCAAAACACCAAGACAAGACCCAAGATAGAATATAAATCAATTACTAAGTTTAATATTGGTAATAATGCTACTAAGGATAATGTCGAAATACGAATGATATATATGATTTATACATAAACACATCAAACAGCAAGAAAGAAAGATAATAAGAGTAAACGAATAAGCAGATTAGACCCGAACGACAATGACAGATACAGTGAATAGTATGCAAATAAATGCTTCAAAATAGCCTAACTTAAAACTCCTGAAAAAGAATACCTTAAACTGCAGTATTAGCTGCGATCTGAAATGTAAATATCGACTTAAACAGAATTGAATCATACATTCTAAAACACTCAAAAACTAAATAACGACTGTAGTCCTTTGAACCTCACATTAAGGACAACGTTCACATTTGTCTACCAGTCCTAGTAGTAGTAATAAGAGAAATCTCCGATCTGCAAGCCACAGACTTTAAAATATCACTTGATATATATATTCACACACAGTTCCCTTCCTCCGCTCGGCTACGACTCCCAACAAGAAGTATAATTAAATCTTCGGAAGTTCCAGGCTATGTCGTTGTTCTGGACAGGTCAAACTCCATGTGAACTCCAGGTAAAACTTCGGGTACAATCTCCAGGTAAAATGTCCAGGGAAAATCTCAGGATAGCCTCACGGTAACCTCACACTGTAACCTCACGGTAACCGCTCAGTGATCTTATATGATGAACAATCAAACGGGTTATTTCACCAGCTACACGCTGATTCAAATTATTGGGTCAACTACACGTTGGTCTCCAAAACATTTTCCAACTACACGTTGGTTTTATTTTAAAATACATACACTTTACCAGTCACACACTGGTTTTAAAAGTGTACCAACTACACGTTGGTTAAATTACATACGAACTTCATCCTCTCGGGATGGAAGTAAGGAGAGCTCTGCTGCTACTTTCTTATGAACAGTAGTCTTAAAGGCTGGACTCACCCGCGCAATAGCCAGGTGCCGTCCATAAATCTTATAGTATGAATGGACACTGTACGGACTTTCCAAGGATGGGTCTCGTACAGTATCCGACCACCCGCAGACATGGTAAATTGTACTTGAAAGATGAACTCTGCTGCGTGCCGACTTCGCAATTCCGGGACAAAAGTGATGTCGTGTTGCTGCTACAGCCGAGTTTTAGTTTATGCGATACTATAGTTTAGTACAGGGGTGGTCAAACTTGCGTAATGTAAGAGCCACATACGATAAACTTCAGATGTTCGAGAGCCACATGTATATACCAAATGTTTTCGCAATCTTGACTGATGATTGTTTTAACGATACGGAACGTTTTAAGTACGATAGGGAACTACGGGAACAACTAAGGAAAACGTGCGAATGTCATAAACAAGAGAACCTGACGAGATCAGAACATGTTCTTTATGCCTGGGTTTGTACATGAAATGAAGGAGCTAAACCACTTGACCCAGTGATAAAATAGGCCTGTAAAACTGACTGCCAGTGTGTTCAAATAAAAACAAATCAATGTGGAGGGGGGAAAACGGCTGAAAAAAACAACAACACAATATGATTTAAATTGTGGGAGTCCATCTTTCTTTCACTGGCTCATCATGATCTAACCTGCCTTAAATGAATGACAAATACAATCTCCAGTCAGACACCTTGATCAAAAATTATTAAACTACATTATCAATTTGTGCATTAAATTTAGAATTTAAATTCTTAAATATATTGACCTGACCATGACTATTAAACTAACATTTGGTACCAGTGGGGTCTCAGTTCATATCCACTAAATACATGTAATTATAAAGCTTGACTTTTTTCACGTTTACCTTTCTATTGAAAATTAAAAAAAATTAAAAAAAAACTGCCAACATATTTCCACGAGCTGCATATTGAAGGTCAATGAGCCGCGTGTGGCTCGGGAGCCGCGGTTTGACCAGCCCTGCCGTAGTGTGTAGAGCAGTTACTTGGGCAGGAAAGACAGAGCAAGTTTGGCATGGCCGCTGTTGTATTCAAAGATCTTAAAATAGTATTAACCTAGATTCCCTAGTGACGTCACGTCACCGTACCTCAACGCTTTCGGCCATTGAGGTCAGAAACAACTCTTCCGGTTAGCCTGGTTTACTTTTTCTGTAAAGGGAAGGAGAAGCACTGTGAAAGCGAAACCAAAACATCTGATCACATCGTCAGCATTGTTTACGTTTGTGTCGTCCCCGGTTGTACACATCGTAGAAGCAAGGAAACGGACCGATCTTTTCACAGGTGAGAACATTTTAAGAAGTTAACGAGCCCCCCTTCCTCCAGCCTCATTCATTCCATGATGGTCTCAATGGCAGTAATGCATTCTAACTTAGTCAGCTGATTTAGCATTCAGATTGAGTTCTAAAGAGAACCTAGATCTAGAGCTAGATCTAGTTTATGTAGTAGTTTGTGTAGATCTAGTCAAGTTGAAGTGACGTGTCGTAGACTAGACTAGTTAGGGGCCTATAGTAGTGTCGGTGTAGTGTAGTAGTAAGGTGTGTTGTATAGATCTCTATTCCAACAGTCTACAGTCTAGTCTCGATAATCCGAACACCTCCATCCCCAGCTACAACTTTCAGATTATCGAATTTTCGAACTGGACGATGACCCAATCATACACTTACAATGCAGGAGGGTAGACCTAGAATTTAGCGCCTATCCATACAATGTAGACCTACTTGGCCAAAAAAAACAACACACACACACACAGATTTACTTTTATAAGACAAAAAAAAAAGAAAAAGATGGTTAAGTCTAATCTGGAGCGGGTAATTCTGGGACTGAACCCGGAAATTTATTCTCCCTCTCCTCTACATGTCTGTCTCCCCTATCTTCTCTCTCTCTCTCTCTCTCTCTCTCTCTCTCTCTCTCTCTCTCTCCCTCTCTCTCTCTCTCTCTCTCTCTGTCTTTTGGGGGGGGGGGGTGTCTGTCACAGGTAGTTGGAGGCTGCTGTTGACGTAGCAAATTATGATTTTATGTAGCCATTGTCATGCTTGCGCCTTATCCCCCCCCCCCCTCACACTCTCACATGCTACTAGTGAGTGTCTGCCCATGCACTTGAGCTTCTGCTGGATCTTGATATCCGTCTGTTTATTTTATTAGAGGGGGGGGGGGTGAGGTTGTCGATTACTTTCATTTTTTCTGATTTTGTAGCTGTTATGGTGGTACGTCTTATAATAGCCCTCTCTCCCTCTCTCTCTCTCTCTCTCTCTCTCTCTCTCTCTCTGTCTCTCTCTCTCTCTCTCTCTAACACACACGTTGAAGTAAGAATTTGCGAGTCTGTCGGTCCAAGCTTCTGAGTTTCTTCTTCTAGACCTCCTTATACATGTATTAAAAACAATTGTAGGCCTACAATGTTCTCTTATTCTAGAATCTCTGACATTTTCCTGATTGTTGTAGCACTCAAGATCTACTTTTCTCGACAACGTAAAACAACAAGCTAGGCTTACTATGTACTACATCGTGGGCCTACTATCAAATTCGAGGCAAACGGTTTGTGTTTCCTATGGTAAACAGTAGCGTTGCTAGGCCGCCGCTTGGACAACTTGACCTCAAGCCGCCATTGTTTTCGCTCTCCACGCCCGGGACGCCGCGAGCTGGTTCTCGCAGCGCGACTAGGGAATCTAGGTTAATACTATTTTAAGATCTTTGGTTGTATTAAACATATTCACTGTATCATGATGCTGATTCCGGCTACAGCCTCTTCATACGATGGAGGGGGAGCTGGGGGTGCTGTTGGCTCCAGGTGTTGCTCTAGGGGCTGCCCTATTTGTTGTTGTAGTTGTTGATGATGGTGATGGCGACATGAAACATTCTGGCACTGCTGATCGGAGTGACGTGCTTGTTGCTGATTCCTGCCAGTTTGGTGTAACTGCAATTGTGTGGTGTCCATTTGATGGATGTTTTGTTGTTGCTGTTGTTGTTGTTGTTGCTGTTGTTGTTGTTGTTGTTGTTGTTGTTGTCTTTGTTGTTGTTGTTGTCTTTGTTGTTGTTGTTGTTGTCTTTGTTGTTGTTGTTGTCTTTGTTGTTGTTGTTGTTGTCTTTGTTGTTGTTGTCTTTGTTGTTGTTGTTGTTGTCTTTGTTCTTGTTGTTGTTGTCGTTGTTGTTGTCGTTGTTGTTGTCTTTGTTGTTGTGGTTGTCGTTGTTGTTGCTGTAGTTGGTTCTGTCGGGGCTGCTGTTGCGGTGGAGAACACGAGTCTGTGGTTGCACTGGGAACCCTTGAAGTTTGTTGTGCACGGGTTGGCGCGTGTCGTTTCAGCTGCAGGATACCCAGAACTGAAATGATCCCTCCCAGTAAAGCGAGAATTCCGCCTGTTGCACACAAGTAGAAGGAAGGGCCCCAGTGTTTCCAGGTCGCCGTTGAGGAGTAGAACAGAAATGTTGAAAAGCCAGCTAGTAGAGCTGATATACCTAGCACAAGTGGAATTACTAGCCACCACAGAAAACTGTTGGATCTGTTGATAGATTGTGGACGGCGGAAAACTGTAAGTACCGCTGTGGATGCAATTCCAACAGCAACGGTGGCACTGAATAGGAGCAGTGGTACTATTACAATCACAAAGACTTCCTTATTTCTGGCATAGTAGAGGCAAGTTGAACCTTCACAGATTTTGTACAGTGCGAGATTGATATCGCCTTTTAGCACCCACCACGGAGTCACAACACCCACAACCAGACATATTTCACCCATTACCATGGTTGCTAAGCCGAGGGCTAGGGGCAAACTAGATCTTGCCATATTTTTGACAGTTTTGTTTTTAAAACGTTTTTTCACGGCTAGATCAGATACATTTCCAGTAGTAGAGAACGTTTTTTCAGAGCTCAATTAGACACGTCTGCAGCAAAAAGAGAACGTTATTTCATGTCTGGATCGCAAACCTCTGCAACAAAAGACAGCGTTTATTTCACGATTGGTCAGATACTTCTGCAGCAAAAAGGCAACGTTATTTCACAACTTGATAAGACACACCTGCGTCAGAAGAGGCCGTTATTTCACGACTGGATTAGATACATCTGCAGCAAAAGGCAACGATCTGGTGATTTGGAATGCCGCAGGATTTTGAACCTCAAATGTCTGTACTGGATGAAGATGTTGCTGATCAACACAGTCGCTTTGCTGACACCTGAAAGAAAGCGAGGAAAGAAGACATCTCAGGTGATGAACGTTCAACTAACTGGCGGTCACAGATCCTGCAAGACAGAAAGAAGTAGGCCGGTGGGGAGCTCTTTTGAGGGCTAGAAAGAGAGAAAGAAGATAGGAAGAACAAGCTCTAGATCAGGACAGAGACAATCCACCAGGGAAGCCTTTTTGAGGGCTAAGAAGCCAGGAAGACGAGAGTAACAACAACCAAGACAACGACAACTAAAACAACAACGAAACGAGTGAATTACAAAGAAGAACAAGAAAAAGTCAAACGTAAATGCCTTGTATTGTCAAGTTAGTTTCCGGTGAATGGCGGATCGAGGTCGGTCGCGCTGATTTTGCTGCTGCAAGACAGTTGGATTGTTGGCAATCTATGTGATCTGTGTACGCGTGGTGGCATTAGATTTCTCTTTTTGTGGATTGAAATAGCAGTTGGTAAGGTTTTTGTGAATTATAAGGTAAGTCTTTGCTCGTAAACCCGTGCTCGTTAACGGACTGCTCTGTTAAAAAATGGCGACCGCGAGTATTGTATCAGCCTGATTCATTCTCGATAAGGCAATAATCCCGGATACCAACAAACCGGTCGGGGGCCTAGAAATCCGTCAGGCATGCGAGGGTGTCGCCGGGGAAGGATCAATTCGTGGGGCCGAAAAAATATCGGGGCTGTGGAGAATTTACCCTCTGTCCATAGACGTCAGGAGATAACTCATTATTGAAGGGGTTGAACTTAGGGGACAATCTTTAACTGTCCTGGACAAAAATCCTTTCATCGTGTCTGGTGGAGGAGAAAAGCCGGCAACGAAACTGATAGTCGGTAATGTGCCAATTTCAGTCGCAAACGGCGAAAGAAACACAAAAATGTAGATCTAATGAAAAACTTTATATGAAAGAGGCATCAGTGACGGCAGTTGGTGATAAATTAGATAATTCAGAGATGCCAACTAGTACGATTTCGGGTACCTGAGTACGATTTTTCACCGAAAATACGCGAATACGTCTTTGACGAGGAAATACGTTTTTTCATTGTCGGTCCAGCGAACCACGAAATCCACGATGAGATCTTGATGCGAAGTACGAATTTGACGAATGAAGTTCCGGTCTTGGTCTGCCCCGGCCGGAAGCGAGTGGATATAAATGCGATGTAACCCTGGTACGCTTGAGGAGCGTGGGACGGTGCCCACTCGGTTGGGGGGTAGGGAGGGGTGAGTAGGAATTAGCCTAGTAGGGACCTTCGCGGCCACAACGCACATTCACTCGTTTTCCCTGAGAACAGTACTGTTTCTGGACTAGTCGGCGCCCGCTTGTCTAGGAGTAGGACTACCGTACTCACTTTGATGTCCACGGGAGATATTACGTGAAGTTTAGCAACCCAGTGCAAGTGGGGGAGTGAAGGTGGGATGGGGACAGTCTGCTTACCTGGGTCAGACGTCTGTTGCAGTATTGGAGACGCCAGCGCATTTTTGAAAAAAAAAAAAATCGTGTTTTTCGGAATATGGAAAGAAAGATTATAGGCCCAGAAGACACTTGTGGAGGCAAGTGATGGCCAGATAGGACCATTTTACACAGTAAAAGTAATAATATCATTGGTGGGGGGGGGGGGGGAAACTGAGCTGAGGAAAAGCCGCCAGACTCCCCAGCCAGGGCTTATTTTACAGAGATTAATAGATCTATGGAGGTTTTGAAAAATCAAGTGTTGGTATTATAGGCCTACATTAGGGTAACGTCTTTACCCTCATTTTCATCACTTGCCAAAGATATAAAATGAATCAGCACCAAAAAAGTGGGATTAAAGGCAGCATGCGACATATATATGCTTTTTTTGTTGTTGTTTTTTTGTTTTTATGTGGTGGGTGTATTTAATTTTTCTTTGTTTATGTGTCGAGTTTGTAAGTAGGAGGTTGCGGTAATCTCCCCGGTTTTTTTTTTAATCTCCCCACTTTTTTAACCAAATCTCCCCACATCCTGCTTGTACTACTACTAGTCGGGAGGTCTGCTAGGATACTCTTTTTGGTGTGAAAAACTCTTTTTGGTGTCTGAGAGTACTCTTTTTAATTTTCGTGGGTTGGCATCTCTGGATAATTTCTTAGACGGTATAACTTATGACAGATTAACAGAGGAAGACAGCGAATGGTGCGATCTGGACATTTACTTGGAGGAAATGGGGAAAGCATTACAGTTACTTAATAATGATTTGGCTCCAGGATCCGATGGAATTACGGCTTGTTTTTATAAAGTGTTTTGGCGACTAAAGAAACTCTTATATAATAGTTATAAAGAATCGATAGAGCATGGGGAACTATCAGTTAGTCAGAGGCGGGGTATAATTACTATGATATATAAAGGCAGCAATAGCTATCGAGAAGATCTTACCAACTGGCGACTCATAACATGAACAAATTAATGTTGACCACAAAATCTTTACAAAAGTGTCGGCGTCGAGACTTCAGAAAGTAAAAGAAAGTATTGTGCATAACAACCAAAGTGGATTTAGCCTATTAAAGGACGGGCAATTAAGTCACATATTAGACAGGTTGATGACGTCATAAATTATGCAGACAAAGGGGGCGTGGGAGGCTTAATGGTGTCATTTGACTCTCAAAAAGCCTTCGACACAGTAGCTAGAGAGACAATATTGGAAGCTCTTGATAGATTTAATTTTGGTCCCAAATTTATACATTATATTAAAACCATAATAACAAACACGCAGAGCGCAGTAAATCATGGAGGGTGGATCTCTAAATGGTTTAAAACAGAGCGAGGCGTCAGACAAGGATGCTGTCTTAGCCCTCTACTTTTTATTTTAGTTATAGAAATGCTAGCAACAAAACTTAGGAATAATGAAGAGATAAAAGGTACATCATGACTGGAGGAAATGTGAAAGATAATCTAAAACTCCTGCAATACGCAGATGACATGGCTTTACTCCTAAAAGATAAACCGGACCTCGGTAGAGCATTGACAGTAATTGAACAGTTTACTAATATTTCAGGGCTAAAACTTCACAGAAAGAAATCCAGTGGGAATATATGGGTGGGAAGTTATAAATAAAGGGAGGAAAGAGGGGAAGGAGTAATTTGGGTAGAAAAGGGAGGCAATATAAAAATATTAGGCATATATTTTAACGCGACGGTGGAAGCATCTAACATCTCACAAAACTGGATGGAAAAAATAAACAGTATTAAAACTCTGACTCATAGATGGTCCAAAAGAAATTTGTCACTGTATGGAAAAACTCTAATGGCAAAAACGTTTTTATTGTCAAAGATAAACTATACTATCCAGGCCCTATCTCTACCACAGAAAACATTACTTGAAGTGGACCGAATTATATTCAAGTTTCTGTGGCAATAAAAAGTACGCAAAAAGGGGCTTTCGAAAAAGTCAAGAGACACACAGGTTAGGTTAAACTGGCCCCGTAGCATGAAAAAGTCGTTCTCCAAGCCATTTTCATTTTTTCACTAATATGAAACTTTATTCAATTCTGCACATTTCTGTGTGTTTTTACAATGTTCTAGAACTTCAAGAAGTATTTTATTTTGATTTTTAGGGTGAGTGCAAATGTATATTTTCGCATAGATTTTCTGTGTTTTTTTTGCAGATTTCTCAGTTTTACCATTTTCAGGACAGCGACTGCAGTCATGACAAGATATCTCAAAAACTACTTAAACTACTGGCTTGAAACTTTGCCTAGTAGTTCTTGATGGTATGCAGGTGACAATAGACTATTCCTAAAGTTATTGACCCATAACTTTATGAGTAAGCTAAATTTTTGGTATCCTGATCCCCATAAATTTCGGAAAAATTTTCCTCCATGGTTTCGAAAAATCATAGAAAAAAAAAAGTAGCAACAGTATCTACATGAAAATAGTCTACAGTCTGTGTAGCATTACTTTCTACACTGATGCTAAGTTTCAAAATGATACCTGTGTAACTCTTGGAGATATCTTGTCACAACTGTGTGGCATATTTGGGGTTCGCCCCCCCCCCCCCCCACCCCCCCAAAGATGTTTATTTTGTGCCCCCAATCTTTATTAAGGAGAAATTGGGCATGAAATGGTGTTTTCTGTATATTTCTAACCTGTATCTAACACACTGGTATTTTCAGTTCTTTTATGCCAAGAATTCTATTTGCCAGTTTAACCTAACCTTAATGTAGAGAACCAACTGATGGGGATTTAGGGGTATAAATATAAAGGACCAGCAAAAAATGTCTTTTTTATAAACTGGTTTAAAGAAATATGTTTACAGAAGTCATACCTAAAAACAGGAGTAAAATTAGCTAGTTACTTCTGCAAACACTTAGTAAGCTTACCCTATTTAACAAAGTCGAATAATGTGAAAGCAAAACAAGGTGGTCTAGAGGCAAGGTGCTCGCCTCTCATGCCAAGGGTCCCGGGTTCTAAACCCGGGCAGTGCAGGCATGTTGGAAAGTGGATTTTTCTCATATTTTCAAGTCCCTGGTCCTATTGGGGGGTAGGATCGAGTAGTTCTTGGAAATTGGATTTTTCTCATATTTTCAAGTCCCTGGTCCTATTGGGGGGTAGGATCGAGTACCTAGTCTTCTCGGATAAGGACGAAAAAATTCGGAGGGCCCGTGTGCACGTTGCGCACGTTAGAGATACCTTGGCAGTTGGAAATCGTAAAGAGCAGGCCGAAAGGCCGCTGCCCGGGCAAAATTTGAAATTAATAGATTAAAATTTATCCATATCATCTCTCTCTCCCCCCCCCCCCCCCCCCCGCCAGAACAAGAAATAATAAAACAAGTAAAGTGAGGTGTAAATGCCAAGGGCAGCGAACCTCCTAAAATAAAGACCTCAAATCATGAAAGCAAAACAAGTAAAAGCAGTAGGATCAATAAACTCAGTTTTTTGGCAGAATGTAATGAAAACTTGGTTAGACTTGGAGAAAAAAAAAGAATGGGGCAAAAGAAAGTGATATTGATGCAAATAGTCTAGGTGGACAAACTTTATTCAATAACAATGACATTAGAGATATACAAATAAGTCACTTTGGATAGATAAATGGGTATTAAATATGTATGTCAGACATTTAAAGAAAAGGACTGGAAAACTCTGCAAGATATTACTCAGATAACTGGACACTATCCTGGAATTTACTTTGACTACTGGGCAATTATAAACGCAATAAAAAGAGAATGGAAGGAAATTTTTGTTTAAGTCAAAGTGGGAGACAGATCTGTGTTAAATACAGAAGACGAGATGGATGAAAAGGCAGAAGGTATCTTTAAGTTAACGAACAAAGAAATCAGAAAGAAGTTAACAAACAACAAAAACTCCGCGATTTGTAGCACTGGATTCTGGAAACGGAAATATGATGTTGACATACAACCTTACTTTGGTACTGGTTTTAAAGCTCGTAAAGAATCCAGACTGAGGCTCATGTAATAAATGCAAACACTGTAAAACACCCCATTTCATTGAACATTTCTTTTTTCACTGTGAAAAACTGAAAGATTATTGGCCCTATGTGGCTCAATACATCTTGGGGGGGGGGGGGGGGGGGATTGAAATAAATGAGAAAACTGCACTATTTGGAATCATACGTGAAGATTTAGACCACTTGGTCAATCAAAATACCGTTAATGACATAAACTCTATACTACTGGTTGCCAAAATGTGCACCGGTAAAATAAAACATGGGAAATCAGTTACCCTGAAATTTACGTTTGAGTCAGAAATGCAAATAAGATAAAAGCACCCTATGTCGACAATGGATAAATAAACAAAGCATGAAAGACGACTGGAACGCATAAAAGAGTAAGTGAGGGAATGACACAAAAAAGGGGCAGTGACGAAAAGATGAAAATGCACAAACTGGTACATGTACCTCAAGATGCATGAAGTAAAGCTAATGTACACTCATAGTCAACTATTATCATGTTACTGCTGATACTGTATCATTATTTGGTTAGAAAATATTAACAGTGACAGTTAATAACGGATTACATTCTTTCATCGCTTGTGGCTTCCTCCTCTATATTTTTTTTTCTTTACCTTACCATGTATTTATCTATCTAATTATCTACTTATCTATTTAGTTTATTGTTAATAGCCTTGGTTTATATTGTTAATTCATTTTTTTTTTAATACACCAGCTGCTTAAACACTGAACTGTAAAACTTGTCAGCTGATAATGAGAAGTCCTGGAAGGTTCTAGAACAGTCGACAACACAGACTTCAGTAGTTGACAGCTCTGGGATATAAAAGGCTTCAAATGAGTCCGATCCCCAGCACAGTCCTTATGGACAGCTATATCGTTATGCACTTGTTTATCTTCTGTCACACTTATACATACTTATTCATTATCTTTCTGATTATTCTTCTTGAGCTCCACTACTCCATATCTAATTATGAAGATTATTTTATGTGTCCGCTTAACTATATAATATAATAGTTATATTTCAGATATAAGAATCTATTTATTAGCAATCACTGAGTCAGAATGAATACATTGCAAACCGCATTTCAATCTGAGCCCCTAAAAAAAAATGACAACGACAACTAAAACAACAACGAAAAAAGTGAAATACAAAGAAGAACAAGAAAAAGTCAAATGTGAATGCCTGGTATTGTCAAGTCGGTTTCACTTGGAAACAATCCCTACCAAAGCACTGTCTAGTTGGTTTCACTTTGAAAGTGTCCCTACCAAAGCACTGTCTAGTCGGTTCCACTTGGAAACTGTCCCTACCAAAGCACTGTCTAGTTGGTTTCACTTGGAAACTGTCCCTACCAAAGCACTGTCTATTCGGTTTCACTTGGAAACTGTCCCTACCAAAGCACTGTCCATTTGGTTTCACTTGAGAACTGTCCATACCAGAGCATTGTCAAGACCATTTCAATTGGAAACTGTCCCTAACAAAGCACTGTCAAGCCGGTGTCACTTTGAGACTGTCCCTATCAAAGCACTGTCTATTCGATTTCACTTTGAAACTGTCCCTACCAAAAGCGCTGTCTATTCGGTTACACGGGGAAACCGTCACCATAGAAGTACTTCCCAAATAAGATAAGTTCATCTGAAATGAATAGTGTTTTGGTCAAACTCTGTTGCTTTCCTGGTCAATGCAAAATTTCAAATACTAAATCTGTGAGAGGACGACCCGCAGGTCAAAAACCTTTAGTAGTTCTCAGTAACACCCGGTTGACAGCAGTGTACTAAACCCGCGTAGTAAACTCCATTAATTTCGCACCCTTAGAATGACAAGGTTCGAACCTGGACACACAATGGTAAAGGCACGTAGAAGTAATGTGTAGTGTATAACTCATTTCAGCCAAAATGTGGAGATAGATCACTTGTCATTTTCATGGGGACGATTTGTTATTAGGAAAGGTTAGCGCAAATTCCTGTCTCTCATCACACTTACCAGCCCAGCCAGAAACCCTAGGGAAATCCGGCCCGCATGAATGACCGCCAATTTGTACATAGGAATGACATCATTCTTACTCGATAATGGCCACTTTGCGCCCTTCACGGTCTATTTCGAAGTGGATAAGTGAAGTCCGGGATTTAGGCGTTTTAGGATAGGTGGACCCCGGACCAATGAAAAGCTGTCTTTCATCGCCAGGTTAGGCTAGGGTAAGAAAAAAAAATTCGAATGGCCTCATGGATGTCGATATAGATCTAGATCTATCTAGATCTACATGTTTTCTTGGACAAGGGGGGGGGGGGGGCGTGAGGGTCTAGTCATTTTGTATCAGTGGGCGGTAGTCAGATTGACTAATCAGGCGAAAACGGGCTGGGGTAGCCATTGGCGATCGATGTACACCCAATAGGCCTACATTGGCTGAGATCATACTTCCGTGGTGCAGCGGCTGAGTGAGTGGACGTGAATGCCAAGTTTCTGGTACCACCAGATAAGCACTCATGACTGGAATTTATTGCTGAATTACAACAGAATTTTTTTTTCTTTTTTGCAACATCACTCTTACAGAACACACCACTTTTGAGAACTACTGTCCTAAAACATTTCACTACAATGAACCCAGCCCGGGGTCATCCTAGCGAAATGTAGGCGTTTTAGGCTAGGTGGACCCCGGGGTCATCCTGGCGAAATGTAGGCGTTTTAGGACAAGTGGACCCCGGACCAATGAAAGCTGTCTTATACGGATAGGTAGACCTCGGGGTCCACCTACCCTCTTCCGTCTATTTTGGATACACGTTCTTAATTTATATTCAGAGCGGTCAATTTAATATAGAATTAGATACATTAAATATTAATATAATTTTATCACATTGGTAAAATTCTCAAGAATGGTTTAGTATAGATCATCTTAATACTACACAGAAACTTGTGAAATATCACAGTGCTCACCAGTAAATCTCACAGTCTCTGTAGACAGACAAATTCGTGACGTCTTTCAAGAGGGATTTCTGCACAGGAATACTTCCACGTTCCCAAACATAGTGCTTGGAACGACACAAAGCATTGCCGTGTCAGCGAACTAGTCAACAACACTCGGCCGTTTGCTGCACACTAGTGTTTCCGATAATGACATGAAGACTGCGCACTTCCTTGAACAACAGATATCATGCAGCGTTCTTATCAGTGAAGAACAAAATGGTTTTAACCCCATTTTATCTTGTGTTCAGTGTTTAAAACACATATGTTGCGTCTTTACTTAAGTAGCTGCTGTCTTTATGTGAAAAGTTGTCAAAGGCGCCAGGAATATTGTTTTCTTCATCATATTGTTACACATTTTCTTAACACTTCAGCGTTAAAGTATGCCTTTGGAATTCTTACCACAATTTTGTATGGACATATGGGGACCTTACTTCTTGTTTGTTGTAGCTCCCTTTTCTGAAGAAAAAAAACAACAAAAAACGGTAAATTTTTTATTTCGTAGAAGAAAAAATATATAACAAATGCACACTTTGGCAGTTGTGTAAAATGCACCGTGGCACTTACCAAAGTGTTTCACAGTTCCGACTTATTATAATTCCTTTAACGTCGAATTTCTCAGCTGTGCAAAAAGTGCAGTTGGATCAAAACGAGGACTAAGATGGCCATATGTAAAAGTAAGAATTATTTTGTAGACTGCCATTATCACAATGTTGAAAGTACGAGTCAGTTATGTTACATTACAATCGGCCCTTGTTGTTTCACGTAAGGACCTCCTACATGTTGTGGTGCTCAAGACATCTGTTGTTGGAACTTTTTCTCATTGACCACGATGACCATGCCATGTTATTGTTTTCTTTTACTGCTGTCATCCAAAATTTTGATATTGATTCATGATGGCGTACCTCCACCCCCCCCCCCCCCACTCAAATTGCACCGCGGCTGAGCGTACGCACATGAAAACATGTTGTTTTTGTTGTTTTGGCACGGAGGTTGAGGATGTGCAGTTGCAAATATTTCTGCGGGTTTTTTTGTTTGGACACAGCGACTGAGCTTGGGCCCTTGGAACATTTGGTTTGGTTGGGGTTGTTTTTTTTTTTGGTGGGGGGGGGGGGCTGAGCAGCATGGGCACTTGGAACATTTGTGGGGGGTGGGGTGGCACGGCGGCTACATGCCCACTTGGAAGATTTTGTTTATTGGCCAGGGGGCTGAGCATGAGTACCGGCAAAGATTAGCTGTAATCCAAAAAGAAGGTGTGAAACACTAAAGAGAAAGAAATACGAGGCCGTGGAACTTTCAACGAAAGACGGTGGTAAGACACTCCTCAGGCGGACTGAGACAGATGACGATCTTCAGAGGAAGAGTGGATTCTTTCATTAGATATTTCGGCCTTTGACTTCCTGACATCTTCTAGAACCTCGGCCATACTGCGGTCACGTCTCTCGGTTTCCGTCTCCAGGCTCTTCTTTGGCTCTTCCAAATAAAGACGAAATAAAAAGGAAAATGAAATAAAAATAAAAGTGGAAATAAACTTCAACATTTCCAGGAACACAAGTCCTGTGATGTCAAACAACAACATACCAGCAGCATTTATTTGACCAATTTTAAAGGACTTTTGCACGTGTCAGAAACGTTATGTCTGATAAGGCAATCTGTGTTTGGGCGCCAGATTGTTAAATACAAAAACCAGGAAGACTTTCGGATTTTCCCGCTCTTGTGCCAGTTTTTAACACACCCAGTCAAGGCTGTTGTTGGCTGAAAGCCGTTATTTATATTTGCATGAAATCGTGACGTCGGGGCCACACATAAGGTACGTCAGCCCCGGCGTGGAAGGGGGGGGGGTATACAGGAGGGGTGTCTCCAACGTTCGGAAGAGGCTACGGTGGGGGGGGGGGGTCTGGGGAAGCGTACGTACGTTTGTCAACCACGGTAATAGATGGAAAAAGTGAAGTTATATTTACTTTTTTTTGGGGGGGGGGGGCATATTATATGTCACAAATCCCAGACTGGGAGATGTAATAGTTATGACAGGACAACAATCACGAACAAACAAGTTTAACACTTAACAGAACAATCCATCAGACTCACACATTTATTAAACATAATTATACAGATAATAGCGCAATTACATACATTATATTATTGAAATTAACTGCCGTACAACGGCCTTATTCTCACACACACTCTTCCTCGGATCCACAACCCGGTAGTTACTCCTAAAGGCACTTCGGCCTCAGCCTCTCCCCTCAGGGTCTTAATAGCACATTAATAATTCACTGGCACCGCAGTCTCTCAATATCACCTTCCGATTGTCATACACCTTAGCACTCCCCTAGCACCTCAGCAGGGCAATAACACATTATCATTTCAATAGACATTATCATTTCAATAGTACATTATTAGTTCACTAGCCCCTCAACATGGCAATAGTACATTATCACATTCACGCTCATATCTACGTCCCTGTCCGTGGCCTGACTGCCACGACTTTATGTGCCTCTACTGTCCTGCACTGACAGCCTCACTTCTGGCCTATGTGTGGCCTCCGGCCCTATGCTGGCCTATCCCCTGTGCTCATCGAGGTGGCTCTGCGGCCCGTCCCCGACACCTACAAGAATAACATTACATTGGTATAATACCCTACCATTTCTGTTCACTCCACCTCTCCTTACAACCCATGAAGCGTACACACACTAGTTCACCTTTCACTCACCACACATCTTACGGTAACACACCTCCATCGGAGTACACACTACTCACTCGCGCTACAAATCCATGAACTCACTTTCATCTATCGCTCATGGCGCACATTGCTATATCCAATATCAAGGACTTCCACATTCCTCACATATACTTATTTACATCATGGTAATAGACGAATATAATATAATACATCAATCATAATAATCAATCAACGTTCTGCGTACCAGTCATCACTGGAAACTCTCTCACTGGTCTCTCGACTGCTCCCCTTATGTCCGCCCGATGGGCTCTTATTAGCGTCCGTTCCGTAGGACCTTCTAACTTGCAGTGATAGTAATACAGCGCTTTCGCCTCATTCAGACCCCCCACCACTCACAACAGCACGCTTAACTTACTTGTCTACGTGCGTTAATTTTACTCTCCCCCTTTCCCGTCTTTCCCTACTTGTCTGCCGTGAGCCCTTCTTACTCTACACCCGCTCTGTAGCAATCCCCTTAATTGCACTCACTCCACTCGTGACATTATATTTGTGGATTAAAGAAAAATCGTTTCTCTAATGAAAGGGTTGATGCAGCCACGCAGTGTGGCATTTTAAGTTTTCAAATGTGGAAGTTTTTTCATGGACATTCGGCATTCTCATGGCCGTGCTCTTGTGTTTTGTTGTTGTTGTTGTTTGGGTGGGTTTGGGGTTCGGCGATCAGAAATAGCCAAAGTTGAACTTACATAGATCTACTTTATCAGTGGCCGATTTTCTCAGAATATCCGGTGACGTGTCGACGAAGCGGTTTTACAGTATACTTCATGTAGATGTAGTGAAACATGGAGCCTGGTAACGAGGAAGGAAGGAGGGAGTGAATTGCCCGGATCCGATCAGTGGACGAACACTGTCAAAAGCCGAGGGCTGCAGGGTCAATTATCCTGTAGTAACTCGTGACTTTCTTCCTTTAATATTGAGATATTGCAGATGTTGTTGTTGTTGTTGTTGTTTTTTAGGGTGGGTTTGAAGATGAGAACACAAGTTTAAGTATTATACAATGTAACACAGAACTAATGTAGCAGACCTAGCACTGAAGCACTTCCCAACCCACCTCCACCCCCCCCCCCCCCAAAAGACCCCCACCCAAATGAGAGTTATACGAACTCCACCCAAATGAGAGTTATACCAACTCCACTCCACCCAAATGAGAGTTACACCACCTCCACCCAAATGAGAGTTATACCACCTCCACCCAAATGAGAGTTATACCACCTCCACCCAAATGAGAGTTATACCAACTCCACCCAAATGAGAGTTATACCACCTCCACCCAAATGAGAGTTATACTACCTCCACCCAAATGAGAGTTATACCAACTCCACCCAAATGAGAGTTATACCACCTCCACCCAAATGAGAGTTATACCACCTCCACCCAAATGAGAGTTATACCAACTCCACCCAAATGAGAGTTATACCAACTCCACCCAAATGAGAGTTATACCAACTCCACCCAAATGAGAGTTATACAACTCCACCCAAATGAGAGTTATATATACCAACTCCACCCAAGTGAGAGTTATATATACCAACTCCACCCAAATGAGAGTTATACCAACTCCACAGAGAAAGGAGGAAGAGCTGTAGTCATGGAAAAGACACATGTATATTTTGTGCTTTTGACTGATCGTGAATAGAATAATGCGTCTAAATAAAACTATGGAAGACCGTACGGTCATTTGCTCTGCATAACGATATATGTGAAATATCATGAGGGTTCTGTCCACGAGTTACATTTTAGGTAAACTGAGTTATTGATATCAAGTGAAAGAGAACTCTTTTTCCTTGGATTTGATGCTAGATTCATTGAATTCTGAACATTTTTAGACTGTGTTATAAGCAAGTGAAATTGATAACTACCACTGTTTTTTAAGACGTAAATCTTTGAGAAAAGTTCGTTTGGGCAATTACTCATTAACTAGGCCTGTACCTTCCGGGCCGAACCGTCGAGTTGCATGTCTCACTCACTCACTCACTCACTCACTCACTCACTCACTCACTCACTCACTCACTCAATCACTCACACACTCACGCACACACGCACGCGCGCACACACATACAAATATAACAAAGACATTTAAGATTATTATTAATTGTGAATATAATCATGAATATATATATATAAAACAAATTTTGTGGCAGACAGTACAGTCAGTGGTCAGGATATTAATACATGTATATGAATTACAAAAACATTTCAGGTCAGGATTTATCGAGAATGGCATTGTCATCTGCATGTAAAACATTGGAAACTGAAAACAAAATTATTGTAAATTAGGATTTAAATTTGTAATGAACACAATAGTATTTCTCTTAGTGCAAGTCTTCAGTGGTTTTGTCTACAGCATCCGCTTTGGGGGGGGGGGGGGTGGGGGGGCGGAGAGAGGGAGAGAGAGAGAGAGGGAAAAAAAAGGCGGGGGAGAGAGAGAGGGAGAGAGAGAACGAGAATGTATCATGTTGCAAAGTTCCACATTAAAAGCAAACAAAACAAAACAAAAAAAAAAGAAAGATTTCAATCAATCGCAGAATTAGAAATGAAAACACGAGAATTTTGTGACAGACATTTGATATAAGTATTAAGAAATACATGCATGCAACAATATTTGGTCATGTAAGCAGTTTTTGAAACTGTCAATTTGTATTAGTTTCGGTAGTCTCACAGTACACACGTATATACCAAATGTTTTCAATTATCATGACGACTGATTGTTTTAACTATACGGAACGTATTAAATATGGTAAGGAACTACGGGAACAACTGAGGAAAACACGCGAATGTCATAAACAAGAGAACCTGACGAGATAAGAACATGTTCTTTATGCTTGGTTTGTACATGAAATGAAAGAGCTAAACCACTTGACCTGGTGATAAAATAGGCCTGTAAAATTCTTACAGTGTGTTCATCTGTGAACAAATCAATGTGGAGGAGGAAACGGCTGGAAAAAAATAATAATAAACGAACAGGTCAACATGATTTAAATTCTGAGAGTCCATCTTTCTTTCACTGGCTCATCATGATCTCACCTGGCCTTAAATGAATGACAAATAGTCTTCACCGTCACCCTGATCAAAAGTGATCAATCTACATTATCAATCTGTGCATTAAATGTAGAATGTAAATTCTTAAATATATTTACCTGACCATGACTATTAAACTAACATTTGGGACCAGTGGGGTCTCAGTTCATATGCACGAAATACATGTAATTATAAAGCTTGAATTTTTTCACTTGTTTACCTTTATATTGAAATTTTTTTCTCTTAAAAACTCAGACAACATATTTCCACGAGCTGAATATTGAAGGTCAAAGAGCCGAATGTGGCTCGGGAGCCGCGGTTTGGCCAGCCCTGCTGTCGTGTGTAGCCTGGTTACTTGAGCAGGAAAGACAGGGCAAGTTTTGGCATGGGCGGGGTTGTATTAAACGTATTCACTGTATCATGATGCTTATTCCGGCTACAGCCTCTTCATACGATGGAGGGGGATACGGGGGTACTGTTGGCTCCAGGTGTTGCTCTAGGGGCTGCCCTATTTGTTGTTGTAGTTGTTGATGATGGTGATGGGGACAGGAAACATTCTGGCACTGCTGATCGGAGTGACATGATTGTTGCTGATTCCTGCCAGTTTGGTGTAACTGCAATTGTGTGATGTCCATTTGGTGGCTGTCTTCTTCTAGTTGTTGTTGTTGTTGCTGCTGCAGTTGGCTCTGTCGGGGCTGCTGTTGCGGTGGAGAACACAAGTCTGTGGTTACACTGGCAACCGTTGAAGTTTGTTGTGCACGGGTTGGCGCTTGTTCTTTCAACTGCAGGATACCCAGAACTGAAATGATCCCTCCCAGTAAAACGAGAATTCCGCCATTTACACAGAAATAGAAAGAAGGGCCGTACTGTTCTGAATTCGTCTCTGATTTCGCACTAAATAGTAAAATGCCAGCCAGTAGAGCTGACATACTAACCACAAGTGGAATTACTAGCCGGCACGGAAGACTGCTGGATCTGGTGGTAGTTTGTTGACGGCGAAGAGCTGTTAAGACGGCTTTGGATGCAATTCCAGCAGCAACGCTGGCAGTGAATAGGAGCATTGGCACTATTACAATCACAGCGACATTCTTATAGCCGGAATCGTAGAGGCAAGTTGAACCTTTACAGATTTTGTACAGAGAGAAATTTGTTTTGCCCTTTAGCACCCACCATGGAGTTACAACACCCGCAACCAGACATATTTCACCTATTACCATGATTGCTAAGCCGAGGGCTAGGGACACACTAGATCTTGCCATATTTTTGACAGTTTTGTTTTTAAAATGTTTTTTTTTTCACGTCTGGATTAAATACATCTGCAGCAGAAGATACCGATATTTCACAGCTAGATCAGTTGCACCTGCAGCAAAAAGGCAACGTTATCTCACGACTGGATCAGATACATTTGCAGCAAAAAGGGAACGTTTTTTTCGCAGCAAGATTCGATACATCTGGATGAAAATACAACAATCTGGTGATTTAGAATGCCGCAGGATTTTGAACCTCAAATGTGTGTACTGGATGAAGATGTTGCTGATCAACACAGTCGCTTTGCTGACATCTGAAAGAAAGCGAGGAAAGAAGACATTTCAGGAGATGAAAGTTCAACTAACTGGCAGTCACAGATCCTGCAAGAAACAAAATAAAGGAAAGAAAGAAGCAGCCCAGTGGGGAGCTCTTTTGAGGGTAAGAAAAGAAAAAGAAGAAAGGAAGAACAAGCCCTAGATCAGGACAACAACAACCCACTAGGGAAGCCTTTTTGAGAGCTAAGAAAGCCAGGAAGACGACACTAACAACAAGAACGAAACAAGTAAAGTACAAAGAAAAACAAGAAAAAAGTCAGATGTAAATGCCTGGAGCGGTGATCCACCTAACATGAAGACCTACAACACAGATCCTGCATGCTTGTGGACAACATGCATCGTGCTGGCTCTATCAGTAAACAGCACTAAGGGATTTGCATGGCTGTAGGTTTTTTGGTTGTCGGTTTATTGTTTTTACTTAAAAACTGTCCCTACCAAAGCACTGTCTGTTTGGTTTCACTTAGAAACTGTCCCTACCAAAGCAGTGTCTATTTGGTTTCACTTAGACACTGTCCCTACCAAAGCAGTGTCTATTTGGTTTCACTTAGAAACTGTCCCTACCAAAGCAGTGTCTATTTGGTTTCACTTAGAAACTGTCTCTACCGAAGCACTGTCTACTTGGTTTCTCTTGGAAACTGTCCCTTCCGAAGCACTGTCTATTTGATTTCGCTTGGAAACTGTCCCTACCGAAGCACTGTCTATTTGATTTGGCTTGGAAACTGTCCCTACCGAAGCACTGTCTATTTGATTTGGCTTGGAAACTGTCCCTACTGAAGCACTGTCTATTTGGTTTCGCTTGGAAACTGCCCCAACCGAAGCACTGTCTATTTGATTTCGCTTGGAAACTGTCCCTACTGAAGCACTGTCTATTTGATTTCATTTGGAAACGGTCCCTACCGAAGCACTGTCTATTTGATTTCGCTTGGAAACTGTCCCTACCGAAGCACTGTCTATTTGGTTTGGCTTGGAAACTGTCCCTATCGAGGCACTGTCTATTTGATTTCGCTTGGAAACTGTCCCTACTGGGCACTTTCTATTCGGCTGTACTTGGGAACTGTCCTTACCAGAGAAACTTTCAGTTTGATTTCATTTAGAGGCTTTCCCTACCAAAGCACTGTCAAGTTGCTCTCACTTGGAAACTGTTCATACCAAAGCACTGGCTTTCACGTGGAGATTGTTTCTACCAAAGCACTGTCTGTTCGGTTTCACTTGGAAACTGTCCCCACCATAGCACTGTCTGTTAGGCTTTACTTGAGAACTGTCCTTACCAAAGCAATGTCTGTTTGGCTTTACCTGGAAACTGTCCCTACCAAAGCACTGTTTGTTTAGCTTTACTTGGAAACTGTCCCTACCAAAGCACTGTCAATTAGGCTGTACGTGGGAACTGTCCCTACCAAAGCAATGTCTGTTTGGCTTTACCTGGAAACTGCCCCTACCAAAAGCATTGGCTTTACCTGGAAACTGCCCCTACCAAAAGCATGGTCTGTTTCGGTTTCACCTGGAAACCGCCCCCACAGAAGTACATACCTGGAAACTGTCACCACCATAGCACTGTCTGTTAGACTGTACTTGAGAACTGTCCTTACCAAAGCAATGTCTGTTTGGCTTTACCTGGAAACTGTCCCTACCAAAGCACTGTTTGTTTGGCTTTACTTGGAAACTGCCCCTACCAAAGCACTGTCTATTATGCTGTACTTGAATCTGTCCCTATCAAAGCACTGTCTATTTGGCTTTACCTGGAAACTGTCCCTACCATAGCACTATGTATTGGCTTTTACTTGGAAACTGTCCCTACCATAGCACTGTCTTTTCGGGTTCACTTGGAAACTGTCCCTACCAAAGCACTGTCTTTTAGGCTTCACCTGGAAACCGTACACCACAGAAGTACTTCCCAAATAACATAGGTTTGCCAGAAATGAATACAATGTTGTGGTCAAACTCTGTTGCTTTCCTGGTCAAGGCAAAACTTCAAATAGCAAATTTGTGAGAGTACGGCCCGTAGATCAAAAACATTTGTATTGCTCAGTAATATCCTGTTGACAGCAGTGTACTAAACCGTAGTTTACTGCTGTAATTTCCTACCCTTAGAAAGAGAATTTCATGTGCTTATAGCTTTTAGAGATATGACTTTTTTGTTTCTTTTTTAGTAATACTTGCAAATTACACACCGAATCCGATTGATGGCTTGTCACACAATGGAAAAGGCAAATCCGTTAAGTGCTGGTTCTGGCATAAAAATGCATCTTTTCTTAGACTGTGCACATATTCAGATTCCATGACTAAGGCAAATTGAGCTTTTTGCCCTACACGGTGCTTTTCGAAGCCGTGCGGGTCCCCGCAAACAACCGTAACGCGTAAGTGAAAAGGGTCTATATGTAGCGTGTAACTCAGTTCGGCCAAAAGTGGAGATAGATCACTAATGTCATTTTAAAGATACGATTTGTTGTTAGAAAAGGTTAGGGCAAATCCCTGTCTCTCATCACCTTTACCCGCACAGCCAGAAACCTTAGGGAAATCCGACCCGTTTGATTGACCGCCAATTTGTATATATAGGAATGACATCGTTCCTATGTTGATCCGATGATAATTGTGACATAGGACCAACGCCGGTTTGAAGTAGGGACTCCGGCTCCAGGGTAGACCTGCCAATCCAACAGAAAACTAGGTCTGATTAACACAGGGATGCTGGCTGGAAGATTCCAGTTTGAGTTTGAGTTAGGATTTTACGGCACAATAACGGCCTCTTTGCGACCTTTCACGGTCTATTTTTGGGTACACGTTCTTTATTTATATTTCGTATTCAGAGTCGTCAAGTTTGATATAGAATTAAATACATTCATATACCTTTACCACATTGGTAAAATTCTCAAAAGTTGTTTTATATAGATCACCTTAATACTACACAGAAACTTGTGAAATATCACAGTACTCACCAGTAAATCTCACAGTATCTGTAGACGGGCAACTTAGTGGCGTCTTTCCAGAGGGGTTTCTGCGCAGGAATACTTTCACGTCCCCAAACATAGAGCTTGGAACTACACAAATGATTCCGCGTCAGCGAACTAGTCAACAGTACTCTGCCGTTTGCTGCACACTTGTCTTTCCTACTGACACTAACTCTGCGCACTTCCTTGAACAATAGACATCATGCAGTGTTCATTCTAGTGAATAATAAAATGGTTTTAACCCTATTTCCCCCTGTGTTGAGTGTTGAAAACACATAAGTTGCGTCTTTACGTAAGTAGCTGCTGTCTTTATGTGAAAAGTTGTCAAAAGCGCCAGGAATATTGTTTTCTTCATCATATTGTAACAAATTTCTTAACACTTCAGCGTTAAAGTATGCCTTTCGAATTCTTACCACAATTTTGTATGGAGATATCGGGACCTTAGTTCTTGTTTGTTGTATAGCTCCCTTTTCTGAAAAAAAAAAACTGCAGATTTTTTAGTTCCTAGATTATCCACACTTTCACGTTTGTTTAAAATGCACCGTGGCATTGACAAAAACTGGTTCACGGTTCGGATTTATTGTCATTCTTATAACGTCGAATTTCTCAGCTGTGCAAAAAGTGCAGTTGGAACAAAACAAGAACTAAGATGGCGATATGTAAAAGTAACAATTATGTCCCAGACTGCCATTATCACACCAGTCAGTTATGTTACATTACGGTCTGCCCTTGTTGTTCCACGTAAGGACCTCCTACATGTTGTGGTGCTCAAGACATCTATTTTTGGAACTCTTTTCCATTTATCACGATGACCATGCCATGATGTTTTCTTTTACTGCTGTCACCCAAAAATGTTGATATTGATACCTGATCACCCCCTATCCCGCCCCCCCCACCCCCAATCCGATTAAAGTGTACCGCGGCTGATAATGCGCACTTGAAAATATGTTGTTGTTGCAGTTTTTGGCACGGCGGTTGGGCATGCGCACTTGGAAATACTAACGTGTGTTTTTGTTGTCTACTTTTTTTTTTTTTTGGACACGGCAGCTGAGCATTTGCATTTAGAACATTTGTGTTTTTTCTTTGCGGGGGGGGGGGGGGGCTAAGCGTGGGTACTTTTAAGATTGGGGGGGGGGGGGTCGGTCACTTCGGTTGAGCATGGGCATTTGGAACATTTGAGTGTGTGTTGGGGGATGGGGTGGCACGGCGGCTACATGCCCGCTTGGAAGATTTGTTTATTGGCCAGGGGGCTGAGCATGAGCACCGGCAAAGATTAGCTGTAATCCATAAAGAAGATGGGAAACACTTAAGAAAAGGAAACATGAGGCTGTAGAACTTTCAACGAAAGACGGTGGTAACTCACTCCTCAGTCGGACTGAGACAGACGACGATCTTCAGAGGAAGAGTGGATTCTTTCATGGTGTTCTTTCATTGGATGTTTCGGCCTTGAACTTCCTGACATCTGGATCCCCGGCCACACTGCGGTCACGACTCTCGGTGTTCGTGACCCACCTTTTTTGTTGTTGTTGTTGTCGTTTCGTCTCCGGGCTCTTCCTTGGCTTGTCAACTCTCAAAAAGAAACGAAATAAAAACGAAAATGAAAAAAATTAGAGTGGAAATAAACTTTTCTCAGGAACACAAGTCCTGTGACGTCAAACAACAACAAACCAGCAACATTTATTTGACCAATTTTAAAGGACTTTTGCAGGTGATAGAAACTTTATATCAGATACGGCAGTCTGTGTTTGGGCGCCAGATGGTTAAATACAAAACCCAAGAATACTTTCGGATTTTCCGCTCTTGTGCAAGTTTTTAACAAACCTAGTCAATGCTTTTGTTGCATGAAATCGTGACGTCGGGGCCACACATAAGGTACGTAAACTCCGGCGGGAGCTGGCACAGGAGGGGTGGCTTCAAACTTCGGAAGAGGGTACAAATGGGGGGTGGGGGGGTGTCCCGGGAGAGTCTACGTACGTTTTCTAAACACGGTAATAAATTATTTTTTTTAAGTTTTTGTTGTTGTTGTTGTTGTTGTTGTTGCAATGTCAAATAGGTGGATTAAAGAAAAATCGCTTCTCTAATGAAAGGGTTCAGGCAGTCACACAGTGTGACATTTTAAGTTTTCAGGTGTCGAAGTCTTTTCATCGACATTCGGCATTCTTATGGCCGTGCTCTTGTGTTTTGTTGTTGTTGTTGTTGTTGTTGTTATTGTTGTTGTTGTTGTTTGGGTGGGTTGCCGCTTGCGGGGGGGTGGGGGGGGGGGCAGAAACAGCCAGAATCGAACATATGTCCTCTATCAATGGAGGATTTTCTCAGAATATCTGGTGACGTGTATACTTCATGTAGATGTAGTGAAACATGGAGCCTGGTAATGAGGAAGGAAGGAGGGAGTGAATTGCCCGGATCCGATCAGTGGACGAACAATGTCAAAAGCCGAGGGCTGCAGGGTCAAATATCCTGTAGTAACTCGTGACTTTCTTCCTTTGATATTGAGATATTGGAAATGTTTTTTTTTATTATTGTTGTTTTTTTTGGGGGGGGGGGGTGGGGGGGTTAGAAGATGAGAACACAAGTTTAAGTATTATACTATGTAATATAGCAGTAGTATAGCAGACCTAGCACTGAAGCACTTCCCAACCCCCCCCCCCCCCCCCCCAAAAACACTCCACCCAAATGAGAGTTATACCAACTCCACAGAGAAAGGAGGAAAAGCCATAGCCATGGAAAAGATACATGTATATTTTGTGCTTTTGACTGATCGTGAATAGAAATTAGAATAATGCGTCTAAATAAAACTATGGAAGACCGTACGTTCATTTGCTCTGCATAACAAGATATGTGTGATGTATCATGAGGCTTCTGTCCACGAGGTACATTTTAGGTAAACTGAGTTATTGATATCAAGTGAAAGAGAACTCTTTTCCCTTGGATTTGATGCTAGATTCATTGAATTCTGAACATTTTTAGACTGTGATATAAGCAAGTGAAGTTGATGTCTATTTTTTTTCTTTAAGACGTAAAACTTTTGAGAAAAGTTCGTTTGGGCAATTACTCATTAACTATGCCTGTACCTTCCAGACCGAACCGGAAGTTAGTGGTTTATTACCATTTTTTCAAAGATTGAACCCCATGTTCAAAATTCTTTTCCTGTGTTTCACATACATGTATAATGATTGATAAGGTATGATCCTATAATTTGTTCTCAAGGCACCAGATGCTTGTAGTAGTTTTTTCTAAAATTAGTGGTTTACTAACATTTTATAAAGATTGAACCTCATGTTCAAAGCTATATTTTCGGAAAATGACGTATGAAAAATTGTTTTTGCCTCTATAGCGGTGAGGAGCGGAGCGGAACTAATGATGTGGACACTTAACAAGTATACAGAGACAAAGAGTGTTTTCCTTTTTCATACGTCATTTTCCGTAAAAATGGCGGAGCGGAGCGGATCCTTTGGACAAGATGACTAAATTGAAAGTGGTGTGCATGGCATTGCACGTTGCGAAAAATGTATTATGTTAAAAGTTATGATTAATCCTACATCCGTAACGTTCTGTGATTGAAGGATGATACAGTCTATTGTTTTGCATGGGATTTAAGAAAATCTTCAACGTAATGAGTTCAGTGGGGGGATTGTCTCATTTTGTGTAAAGGTAAAATGTGTCAAAGAGAGAGAGAGGTGAGGGGGGGGGGCAGATAGAGAAGGACAGAAGAGTGGAGGGGGGGAGTCAGAGAAAGAGGGAAGGAGAGAGGCAGAAGGAGGTGGAGAGAGAGAGTGAGAGAGAAAGGGAGAAACAGCGAATGGGGAGAAATTCCACAGAAAGGCAGAGAAAGAGGGGGGGGGGGGAGAGGAAGGAAGAGAGAAAAAGAAAAGGCAAGAGAGAGAGAGAGAGAACAGGTTGTTTATTGCAAAGGTCCACATTAAAAACAAACAAAGAAAGAAATATTTCAATCAATCGCACCAGAATTAGAAATGAAAACATGAGAACGGTAAAGCATTGAGACTGTGGAAGAAAGTCATGACGTGTTGCTGCTACAGCGGAGTTTTAGGTGATGCGATACTATAGTTTAGTACAGGGGTGGCCGACTTGCTTACTGTAAGAGCCACATACGATAAACTTCAGATGTTCGAGAGCCGCAAGATAATAATATGAACAAAATTTACACACACACACCCGTTGTTATTGTTAAAATATTACATACACATTTTGTGACAGACATTTGATACAAGTATTAAGAAATACATGCATGCAACAATATTTGGTCATGTATGCAGTTTTTGAAACTGTCAATTTGTATTAGTTTCAGTAGTCTCACGGTACACACGTATATACCAAATGTTTTCACAATCTTGACTGATGATTGTTTTAACGATACGGAACGTATTAAATACGATAGGGAACTACGGGAACAACTAAGGAAAACGTGCGAATGTCATAAACAAGAGAACCTGACAAGATCAGAACATGTTCTTTATGCCTGGGTTTGTACATGAAACGAAGGAGCTAAACCACTTGACCAGGTGATAAAAATTAATAGACCTGTACATTTCTTTTTAGTATGTTCATCTGTGAACAAATCAATGTGGAGGGGGGAACAGCTGAAAAAAAAAAAATAATAATAAACCAAGAGGTCAACGTGATTTAAATTCTGGAAGTCCATCTTTCTTTGACTGGCCCATCATGATCTAACCTGTCCTTTAATGAATGACAAATACAATCTTCAGTCAGTCACCTTGGTCAAAAAATTATTAAGCTACATTATCAATTTGTGCATTAAGATTAGTTTAGAATGTAAATTCTTAAATGTATTTACCTGACCATGACTATTAAACTAACATTTGGGACCAGTGGGGTCTCAGTTCATATCCAGTAAATACATATAGTTATAATGCTTGACTTTTTTAATTTGTTTACCTTTATATTGAAAAAAAAACAAACACTTCAGCCAACATATTTCCACGAGCTGCATATTGAAGGTCAAAGAGCCGCATGTGGCCAGGGAGCCGCGGTTTGGCCAGCCCTGCTGTAGTGTGTAGAGCAGTTACTTGGGCAGAAAAGACGGAGCAAGTTTGGCATGGGCGGGGTTGTATTAAACATATTCACTGTATCATGATGCTTATTCCGGCTACAGCCTCTTCATACGATGGAGGGGGAGCTGGGGGTGCCGTTGGCTCCAGGTGTTGATCTAGGGGCTGCCATACTTGTTGTTGTAGTTGTTGATGATGGTGCTGGGAACAGGAAACATATGGGCACTGCAGCTGATCGGAGAGACTTGCTTGTTGCTGATTAGTGCCAGTCTGGTGTAACTGCAATTGTGTGGTGTCCATTTGGTGGCTGCCTTCTTCTAGTTGTTGTTGTTGTTGCTGCTGCAGTTGGCTCTGTCGGGGCTGCTGTTGCGGTGGAGAACACAAGTCTGTGGTTGCACTGGCAACCCTTGAAGTTTGTTGTGCACGGGTTGGCGCTTGTTGTTTCAGCTGCAGGATAGGCCGGACGGAAATGATCCCTCCCAGTAAAACGAGAATTCCGCCCATTACACAGAAATAGAAAGAAGGGCCGTAGTGTTCTGAATTCGTCTCTGATTTCGCACTAAATAGTAAAAAGCCAGCAAGTAGAGCTGATATACTGACCACAAGTGGAATTACTAGCCAGCACGGAAGACTGCTGGATCTGGTGGTAGTTTGTTGACGGCGAAGAGCTGTAAAGACGGCTTTGGATGCAATTCCAGCAGCAATTGTGGCAGTTAATAAGAGCATTGGCACTATTACAATCACACCGACATCGTCATCGCCGGGATCGTAGAGGCAAGTTGGACCCTCACAGATTTTGTACAGAGCGAGATTGGTATCGCCTTTTAGCACCCACCATGGGGTCACAACACCCACAACCAGACATATTTCACCCATTACCATGATTGCTAAGCCGCGGGCTAGGGGCAAACTAGATCTTGCCATATTTTTGACAGTTTTGTTTTTGAAACGTTTTTTCACGTCTGGAGTAGATACATTTGAAGCAGAAGATACCGTTATGTCACGTCTTAATCAGATACATCTTCAGTAAAAGACAAAGTTTTTTCAGGGCAGGACTGGATAGGTCTGCAGCAAAAAGAGAACGTTATTTCACAACTTGATAAGACACATCTGCGACATAAGACACTGTTATTTCACGCCTGGATTAGATACATCTGCAGCAAAACGCAACGATCTGGTGATTCGAAATGCCGCAGGATTTTGAACCTGAAATGTGTGTACTGGATGAAGATGTTGCTGATCAACACAGTCGCTTTGCTGACATCTGAAAGAAAGGGAGGAAAGAGGAAATTTCAGGAGATGAAAGTTCAACTAACTGGCAGTCACAGATCCTGCAAGAAAGAGCAATCTAGGTCAGATTGACTGCTCCAATTGTTCATGCCTTGACGTGGAGGAGTGGCTTGCGTGTCCCAGTGATCCCAGGAGCTAAGCCAGCGGAGGCCTCGTGCCCCTGATAGCTTTAAGCAAGCTGGACAGGTCATGGGGGAAGGACCAGACAAGATTGAACAGACCGGCCCTCCAGGTTCGGGGGTTGGGCGTAGGGCTAACAACCCTACCCTGAAATCCTTGTTGGGGTGACATTACTTGGAGAAACAAAAATCGTTACGGAAACAGCAACATGGAAAAACCAACGTTCTGGATGTGATGGACCTTCTGAGTACCTCGCGACTCGTATGAATGCAAGTAGTGAAAGCCGAAAGAAAACTGCTAGCAGGATGAAGGAGGAACTGAACACCGCCAAAACCAAGACCAGGATTGGATACTGGAATGTTAGAACAATGTATGAATCGGGTAAGTTAGCACAAGTAACATCAGAGATGAGGCGCTACAACCTACACATCCTGGGTGTAAGTGAGAGCAGATGGACTGGATCTGGAAGGATCAAAACATCCACTGGAGAAACCGTTCTCTACTCTGGAAGAGAGGATGACCAACATCATGAAGGAGTAGCCATCATCCTAAAGAAAGGACTGGACAAATGCTTGTTGGAGTGGAAACCAGTCAATAGCAGATGATGAGGATGAGGATGAAAGGACGACACACAAACATCACTGTCATCCAATGTTATGCACCAACCAACGAAAACGACAACACAGACAAAGACGACTTTTATGAACAACTCCAGGGGGAAATGGACATGACGCCACGGCATGATCTCATCATTGTCATGGGAGACCTCAATGCTAAGGTAGGTAAAGATGATATAAATTATGAAAGAGTAATGGGAAAACATGGAACTGGAACAAGGAATGACAATGGAGAAAGGCTTGTGGATTTTTGTGCCTTGAACAACTTAGTCATCGGAGGGACCCTTTTCACACACAGAGAAATTCACAAACTCACATGGAATTCTCCAAATGGAAGAGACAAGAACCAAATAGACCATTTGATGATCAACGGTATGTGGAGACGATCCCTTCTAGATGTGAAAGTGAAAAGAGGAGCTGACGTAGCCAGCGACCACCGTCTAGTGGCAGCACTTATCAAAATTAAACTGAACAAGACCGGAATCAAGACATCAAAGCAAAGACACGTTAATATTCAGAAACTGAGAGATGCAAGTGTTAGAAATGCCTTCAACATACAAGTCAAGAACCGATTCCAGGCTCTACGAGAGTCTGATAAGAACAACCCTAATGAAAGAGGAATCGATTCAGAGTGGAAAAGAGTAACTACAGTGTACACAGAGAGCAGTGTAGCCTGCCTTGGATTTAATGAGAAAGGGAAAAGCAAGGAGTGGATCCAACAAAGAACATGGGATGTGATCGAGGAGAGGAAAGTCATGAAAAAGAAACTCCTACAAGTGAAATCGGAAAGGCTGAAAGAGAGGTACCAACATAGCTACACAGAGTTAAATAAGAAAGTGAAGAGACTAGTAAAGAAAGATAAACGAGAAGCCATGGAACAGCTAGCGGCAGATGCGGAGGAGGCAGCAGCAAGAGGAGAACAGGGTAAGCTCCACAAGATCACTAAGCGCATTTGTGGCAAGTACGGTGGAAGACCAAGTGTTCCAATCAAAGACAAGAATGGGAAACTACTGACTACAGAACGAGAACAGGATACACGCTGGACAGAGCACTTTCAGGAATTACTAAACCGGCCACCACCTGAAGATAGAATAATAATACAAGATGCTGCTGAAGACCTTGACATCAACATAGATCCACCAAAGAAGGAAGAGATAGTGGCAGCAATAAAGAGCCTAAAAAACAGCAAAGCCCCAGGAAAAGACAACTTGACTGCAGAACTGTTCAAAGCAGATCCGGATCAGTCAGCCACCATCCTTCAGCCACTGTTCACAGCTATCTGGGAAGCAGAAGCAGTACCAAAGAGCTGGAATGAAGGCAGAATAGTGAAAATACCCAAGAAAGGAGCACTCAGCGATTGCAACAACTGGCGTGGTATCACTCTCCTTTCTATACCCAGCAAAATCCCTGCCAAGATCATTGTGCAGCGTATGTCAGATGCTGTGGACAAGACACTGAGAAAGGAACAGGCCGGATTCCGAAAGGGGAAAGGATGCATTGACCAGATCTTCACACTCCGAAACATCATAGAACAGTGTTCAGAATGGCAAAGGCAGCTCTATGTGAACTTCGTTGACTTCGAAAAGGCCTTCGACAGCATCCACAGAGAGAGTATATGGCGCATTCTTCGGCACTATGGGATTCCCAGCAAGCTTGTTGAACTCATCAAAAGCTTTTACAAGAACTTCAGTTGCAGTGTCGGAAACAGTGATGCATCCTTTGAAGTGAAAACTGGTGTACGGCAAGGATGTGTGATGTCAACAATTTTGTTTAACCTCGTAATCGACTGGATTATGCGGAAAACTACAGAGGATGCACCAAGAGGCATCAGATGGACACTCTTCGACAACCTAGAGGATTTGGACTTTGCGGATGACCTTGCGCTATTGTCACATAGTCACCAACACATGCAAGATAAGACGCAGAGACTACATAATTTTGGATGCAAAGTAGGCCTTCGGATTAGCCAGAAGAAGACAGAGATTATGACCCTAAATGTAGACACTCCAGCACCAGTGCAAGTAGATGACAAGAACCTCACCACGACGGACAAATTTAAATACCTTGGTAGCATTATCAGACCAGAGGGTGGCACAAAGGAGGACATCCAAAGTAGGCTGGGAAATGCAAGGGCTGTCTTTCAAAGTATGAGCAACATCTGGAAATCGACACAATACGGCATCAACACCAAGATCAGACTGTACCAAAGCTGTGTCCTATCCACACTCCTGTATGGATCAGAGTGTTGGCGAATGACAGAAGGTGACCTCGCCAAGTTGTCTTCCTTCCACACCACATGTCTTCGTAGGATTCTCCGCATCTTTTGGCCAAACAAGATTTCTAATCAGGAACTACTAAGGCGATGCAAGCAAGAAGAAATAGCCAACATCATCACGAAGAGACGATGGAGATGGCTTGGACACGTGCGGCGAAAGGAAGCAAATTCTATAACCAAAACAGCACTTCAGTGGACACCGGAGGGACGGCGCAAGCGAGGCAGACCCAAGGCAACCTGGCGGAGAACAATCGAGGCAGAGATGAAATCCTTCAATCACTCATGGGGAACTCTCGCAAAGATGGCCCAGGACAGACAGGGCTGGAGATCCTTTGTTGCTGCCCTAAGCACCAGTGGGTGCAACAGGAAATAGTAGTAGTAGTAGGTCAGATTGACACAGGGAGGCTGGCTGGATCATTTGATTTTGGGTCTTACAGCGCGTCGGCACAATAACGGCCAGTTTGCGCCTTTCATGGGGTCGATTTTTGGGTACACTGTCTTTATTTATATTTCGTATTCAGAGCTGTCAAGTTAAATAGAGAATTAAATACATTCACATAATTTTATCACATTGGTAAAATTCTCAAAAGTTGTTTTGTATTGATCGACCTAATACTAGGTAGTTCAAACTGCCCCGCTAAAGAAGCGAAATCCCGTTTTGGCATAATTTTAGTTCAGTATTACAAGGCTGTTACTGCTGTGTTTTTATGTGAAACGGCATGTATCCTACATCAAATTAAAGTTTAATCCTTCTTCTGACAAAATATACTTCCTGTTGTATTGTCTAATGTGTTCAGCTTTGTGTTTTTATAGCTTGCACGGGACATAGTCTTACCATTTTCGCCATGAGCTGCACGTACCGAATTGACCCCTCATAACAGAGGGTCGCAGACCGTCTCGCCGATGTAACTCTTGTGTTTGAAAATAACTCACACAGAAAGCCAGATAAATTAATGAGGTTTAATTAAATTTTCATCGTGTTTTAAGTTGAAATTCCTTTTAAAATCATTTGTTGGAAAGTTTGTAGACCAAGAAACTAGCGGAAACGTTTATAGATCGTTATCAGAACTATACGCAAATAAACTTCAACCTTTATAGTAAAGGGGATGCCAAGATCAGACATGAGGCAGCGCCGACTGTATTTATAGATCCACCCAATGCTTGATTTCGTCACCTTTGTCCAACACTCAGTGCTAAGTCAATGGTGACACGCTTGACCTCCTTTTCAATTTAAAAAAAAAACAAAAAAACAAACAAACATTGCTGTAAGAGTTCGCACAAAAAAAATGACTCCGGGTGAAGTTTGATGACTAAAAAAAAAAAGTAAAATGAAATGCTTGTACTGTGTTTGTACCCCTTGACAAAACTTAAGCATAATGCCCCCCCCCCCCCCCCATTGACTTGGATATGAAGAATTTTTAATGCCATGACTCAATAAACCGTCATTTTATGGGCGGACAAAGTTGGACTATCGTGCAATTTGCAATAGGTAACAAATTCGAGAGTTGTTTTTTTCACTTTTGAAAATGCCTTAACTTGCATAACCTTCAAGCCAGAATAATAACGTTGGTATCAACATTCTTGGAAAAGCAAGCTCCATCCGATTAGAGAATAACTGGTGAAATATGATAAAAAGTAAAAATAAGTTTGGACTACCTACTAATAAATACTCACAGAAACTTGTGAAATATCACAGTACTCACCCGTAAATCTCACAGTATCAGTCACTTCCGCGTCCCCAAACATAGAGCTTGGAACTACACAAATGATTCCGCGTCAGCGAGCTGGTCAATAACACTCTGCCGTTTGCTGCACATGAGTGTTTCCGATAGTGACACGAACCCTGCGCACTTCCTTGAACAATAGACATCATGCAGCGTGCGTTCCAGTGAATAACAAAATGATTTTAACCCAATTTTATCCTGTCTTCAGTGTTGCTTCTTGACCGTAAATAGCTGCTGTCTTTATGTGAAAAATTGACAAAAGCGCCAGGAATATTGTTTTCTTCATCATATTGTAACAGATTTCTTAACATTTCAGCATTACAGTATGCCTTTGGAATTCTAATCACAATTTTATATGGACATATCGGGACCTTACTTCTTGTTTGTTGTAGCTGCCTTTTCTGAAAAGCGGGAGATTTTTTTAGTTTGTACCAGAAATATAACATTATGCACACTTTGACAGTTGTTTAAAATGCCCCGTGGCACTTATCAAACTGTTTCACAGTTCTGATTTATTGTATATTATAATACTAAAGCCGCAAACGTTTAATGTTGAATTTCTCAGCTGTGCAAAAAGTGCAGGTGGAACAAATCAAAAATTAAGATGGCGACAAGTGAAAGTAATAATTATTTTGCCATTATCACAATGTTGAAAGTACGAGTCAGTTATGTTACATTACAGTCGGCCCTTGTTGTCCCAAGTAAGGACCTCCTACATATTGTGGTGCTCAAGACATCTGTTTTTGGAACTCTTTCTCATTGACCACGATGACCATGCCATGTTATTGTTTTCTTTTACTGCTATCACCCACAGTTTTGATATATTGATTCATGATCACTTACCCCCACCCCCACCCCCACCCACTCTCAAAGTGTACCGCTGCTGAGCATCCGTAGTTGGAACATTGTGTGGGATTTTTTTTTTGGGGGGGGGGGGGCTGAACATGGGTACTTGGTTTGTGTGGGGGGGGGGGGGCGCACGGCAGCTACATGCCCACTTGGAAGATTTTTTATTGGTCAGGGGTTGAGCATAAGCACCAGCAAAGATTAGCTGTAATCCAAAAAGAAGATGTGAAACACTTAAGAGAAGGAAACATGAAGCCGTGGAACTTTCGACGAAAGACGATGGTAAGACACGCCTCAGGTGGAGCGAAGCAGATGACGATCTTCAGAGGAAGAGTGGACTCTTTCATTAGGCTAGATGTTTCGGCCTTTAACTTCCTGACATCTTCTAGAACCCCGGCCACACCAAGGTCATGACTCTCGGTGTTTCTTTTTTCGTCTCCACGCTCTTCTTTGGATTTGAACCCCAAAAAGACGAAATAAAAATGAAAATGAAATAAAATAAAAGTGGAAATGAAATTCAACATTTCTCAGATGCACAAATTCTGTGACGTCAAGCAAAGACACACCAGCAACATTTATTTGACCAATTTTAAAGCACCTTTTCACGTATCAGAAACGTTATGTCAGATACGGCAATCTGTGTTTGGGCGCCAGATGGTTAAATACAAAAACCAGGAAGACTTTCGGATTTTCTTGTGCAAAGTTTGAAGACACCCAGTCAATGTTTGCTGTTGGCTGAGACCCTTTATGTAGATTGCAGGAAATCATGACATCGAGGCTATGCAGCGTCCGAAAGATGGTACAAGGCTGCCGAGGGAGGTTTCTGGGGTAACGTACGTAGGCTTTCCAACCACGCTAATAAATGGAAAAAAGTGTAGCTGTATTTACATTTTCAGGCGTATTCAAAATAGTTAGATTAAATAATAAAAATCGCTTCTCTTATGAAATAGTTGAATCACCCGCACAAAGTGAATCTTTAAGTTATCTAATATCAGTGCCTTTTCATTTCATCGACATTCAATATTCTTATGGCCCTGTTGTTTTCTTGTTGTTTGGGGGGGCGTGGGAGTGTAGGGAGGGGATCGTACGTGCGAGGGGGTGGCGGGCGATCAGAAATAGCCGAAATCGAACGTGCGTACTTTGTCAATAGCCCCCTTTTCTCAGAATGTCTGGCGATTACCAACGAACCGGCAGTACATTGTATACAGTATACTAGTACCGCTACCATCTAAGAAAACTAATACACCACACAAAACCAAACAAAGCAACAAAAAAAAAACAACACAAAACTGTTGGATCGGGATGAAGCTGAAAATCCATATATATACATGTCTATTTTGTATCTTGTATTTTGTATACTTCTTTAATCGCATTTGGGAAATGTGCCTTAGTGTCATTGCAACCCCGGTTAAAACTGGAGCCTAGGCGTTCTAAATACACTTCTGAACACCTAGACTGGAGCAAACATGTGCAGTCTCGGTCAACGGGTTGTTCTTTTTTTGTAGGGGAGAGTGGTAGCTATAAATTTTATTTAATTTTGCCCCGGCAGCGGCCTGTTCGGCCTGCTCTTCTAGATTTCCAAGAGTTTTTTCGTTCTTATCCGAGAAGACTAGGTGCTCGATCCTGTGTTAGATTGTCGGAGGGTTAATACAAAACCGAGGAAGAGTTTCGGATTGTCCACTCTCATGCAAGGAGGGAAGTTTCTGGGCAGCATAGTATCAGGGACGGGAAAATGCGGGAAAAAAATATGAAAATTCCAACATTCCCGCACCGTCCCGGACTCGAACCCGGTACCTTCGGCATGAGAGGCGAGCGCCTTGCCTCTGGACCACCGTGCCCCCCCCCTCCACCCCCACCCGTGTATACCCGAAGTCGTCACGATATTAAAACGTAACACGTGTCGGTGCCGGTGACCTTTTGGTGTTCCTGGATTCAGAAAGTTAAGATTTGGAAAGGTCAAGGTTAACATCTAAATTATTTGTATTTGTATTTTGTTGTATACTACTTTAATCCCATTTGGGACATTTGCCTTTGTGTCACTGCACCCAGTTACAACTGGAGCAGACACATTGTCGCCACAGCACAGCGCCGATCGGCGGTGTTTTTTTGTTTTTTTGTGTTTTTTTTTGCGGGGGAGTGGATGAATTTTATTTGGTTTCTGCCCGGGCAGGGGCCTGTTCGGCCTGCTCTTACGATTTCCAGCTGCCAAGATATCTTGAACGTGCGCAACATGCACACGGGCTCTCCGAATTTTTTCGTCCGTATCCGAGAAGACTAGGTACTCGATCCTCCCCCCTCTCTCCCCTCCCCCCCCCCCCCCAATGGGATCAGGGACACGAAAATATGAGAAGAATCCCAAACTTCCAATATGCCTGCACCGGCCGGGTTTTGAACCAGGAACCCTTGGCTTGAGAGGCGAGCACCTTGCCTCTAGACCACCTTGTCCCTACGTGTCGCTTAATTTTAGTACAAGAATGGTAGCTTTAGGGGTGTGAGTTTGTAGTTCGGAGAAAGCGCTTGGACAGGATAGCGGCCGTAATTATTGTGCGGGGAATATAAAAAGCAGGTTGATAGACAAAGTAGAGCAGCATGGTGTAGTTCTCACCCATGAGTAAATTCGTGTAGCACAATTCTAACTCTTTAAGTCTAAAAGAATTGAGCAAAAGGATATAAGACAAATAAAGAAGAGAAGGAAGCAGAAGAAGACAAAAAAATGACTGAACAACAATCGTTGAGGGTGGTTGCTGGGTTCTTGTAGTATGGTATCCTTCTGTCCTATCACGTATTATATATTTCAGTAACTTGCGACCTTTGGCATGAGTCACTGACCAAACTATACACTCTTCAGGCCGTAAATTTGGCAGGGAGGTGGCAATTGAGATAAGGAAGATTATGGCTATAATTAAATGTTGTTTACTTCAAGCATGTATTTTTTAAAAATAACAATGTTTATTGCTGTGTAACGTCTGTATTTTTGCATGTTTATTTCGTAATATAATATAGTACCGTGCATGTCATCAAAAGTGACCGTATCAAGCGTTCAGTTTGGTGCGTAGTGTTGTTTTGGTGCGCATGAGTTCTGAAGCAAGACTGTAGTTTATTACCTTTATTATACTAGCTGAGTTTCCCGGCCCAGCCCGGGATAAATCGGTTTATTAGTTTCAGTTCTGGGTGATTATTATGGAACTGCTTCATTTTGCCTGTTCCTTTAGCTTTATTTTGTTTTTATTTGTTTGTTTGTTTTTAGATAAGTTTTACTGTTCTCCCTTTGCGCGTTGACATCCCGCCAGCATCCGTCAAATGGCAGTGATTTGTGCACGGGTTAGTTTGTTTGTTAGTGAACACATCGCAGGAAGTGATAACGTCATGTGTAGGCGGAAGTGGAATATTATTAGAAACATACATCAATATCTTATTGATCGTAAATTTCGGATCCAACGCTCTCGTGAATTTCGTCTTTAATTATAACCGCATTTACCGATTAACTCAGAAATAACAAACGGTTTTGTTTGTGTAGAGCGATGGGAACAATCTTATGTTCGTTATACCATAATTCTTTGTGCCAAATTTCAGGTCGGTGCGTTGTGTAGTTTCCGAGTCCATAGGACTATTAGGGGTTTTGTTGTAGCTTTATTATATAGATGAGAGAGAGAGAGAGAAGGGGGGGGGGGGCACATGATTTTTTATTCCGGGCAAATGCCCGGTAGGTCATCTAGTTCTCTTATATTCTGCCTATCGTCTTGCTCTTGCCTAACACAGTTTGGCCGATATTGGGGCGGCGTGCTTTCTACAAAAGCAGTCTGTTCGATTGAGCAGCTTTGAGCGGAACGGTTGTGCACAGGTTGTCATCACAGGCGTGTCAAACTCCATGCAGCAAAATAACATGTTTGTCGTTGTCCTTCACACCCTCTTATCCCCTTGTCACCTGACAGTGTTTGTGAATCAGGGGTACTCAACCAGTCGATCGCGATCAACTGGTCGATCTTCAAGTGCTTGGCAGTCGATCGCGGGATGAATGTAGGACACACCCGCGAGGTATAGATATATATTTTTTTTTTTATTTGTCTTTGTATTTTGGCGGGTCTTTTTTCTTGGATATGGCGGGTTTGTGTTAGTCTTTTCTTCTTTTGTCCTTGTGAATGTGGCGGATTGAAAATAAAACATATGGTAGGACGGCAAAAGTTTACCTGGCAACACTGAAACCGCCATTATGGGTGCGAGATAATCGACATTTACCGGTATCGACTAATTTTTTTGTTTCAGGGCTTCGCCAGACTGGTAGATCTCCAAAGGCTGGGAAATGTAAAAGTAGATCCTATGTCAATAAAGGTTGAGCACCCCTGTTGTAAATACTGTGTTTAGCGGCTGTTATTGCATTATGAGGGTGTATGTCAGCTCATGGTAACTTTCAAAATGGATTGATGTATCTCCGCAGCGGCCGTGTCATTCATCCCTGATTTAACCAACAGCAAAATAGTTTTGAAAGCAGAGAGAGAGAGAGAAAGATTGGAAAGCTGTGAGAGAGAGAGAGAGAGAGAAAGAGTAGCGAGCAGGGAGAAAGAAAGAGTGAGGGAGTGAAGAGAAAGAAAGAGTAGAGAGCAGGGAGAGAGAGGGAGAGAGTGAACAGAACGAAAGAGTAGAGAGAAAGAGAGAGGGACAGTGAAGAGAAAGAAAGAGTAGAGAGCAGGGAGAGAGAGAGAGTGAAGAGAACGAAAGAGTAGAGAGAAAGAGAGAGGGACAGTGAAGAGAAAGAAAGAGTAGAGAGCAGGGAGAGAGAGAGAGAGAGAGTGAAGAGAAAGAAAGAGTAGAGAGAAAGAGAGAGAGGGACAGTGAAGAGAAAGAAAGAGTAAAGAGCAGGGAGAGAGAGAGTGAAGAGAACGAAAGAGTAGAGAGAAAGAGAGAGGGACAGTGAAGAGAAAGAAAGAGTAAAGAGCAGGGAGAGAGAGAGAGAGAGAGTGAAGAGAACGAAAGAGTAGAGAGAAAGAGAGAGGGACAGTGAAGAGAAAGAAAGAGTAGAGAGCAGGGAGAGAGAGAGAGAGAGAGTGAAGAGAAAGAAAGAGTAGAGAGAAAGAGAGAGGGACAGTGAAGAGAAAGAAAGAGTAAAGAGCAGGGAGAGAGAGAGAGAGAGTGAAGAGAACGAGAGAGAAAGGGAGAGGGACAGTGAAGAGAAAGAAAGAGTAGAGAGCAGGGAGAGAGAGAGAGTTGAAGAGAACGAGAGAGAAAGAGAGAGGGACAGTGAAGAGAAAGAAAGAGTAGAGAGCAGGGAGAGAAAAAGAATGAGAGAGAGAAAGAGCAGGGAGAGACAGAAAAAGAGAAAAAAACATGCAGAAAGGGAAAGAGAATGAGGGAGACAAAGAGAGACACAGAGGAAGCTTGAGGGCGATACACGACCAGCGCATCCAGTGTATTTCATAGGTCAATATGGATAAGTTAACGAATAATTATGTAATTTTAACTTGCGTTCTCCCATATACATGCCCACACCGACACAAAGCTTTAGCTGGATATATGCACTTCCAGCCTATACATTCATCTGCAGCACAATATGGACAAATTATTTCAGTAACTTCTCTGCCACATATTACGTAGCATGTACATTGTATGAGCTGCAACTTGTGCCGAGATACGAGCCATTCTTAAAACTTGGGACACCCATCTTGGGTGGATGTTAAAAAATGCCTCAAAAGTAATCACGATTAATACCGTAAACTTCATGTTTGAGTAGTCTGTTTGGGTTTGCATTTTGGTTGAAGTCAAATTATGAGAAACGTGATGGCCAAAGACAGTGCGATTATTAAATCATTCTTGAAAGACTTAGGATTTTTACCCTATAAAGCCGGCGCATGTGCCATCACAGCAGAGCCCTCATGTAACCAACCCCTAACGTTTGTTACCACCAGAGAAGTGTTTAGGTCTTTATTTAAGGAGGTTCACTGCCCTTAGCATTTACATCTGACTTTTTCTTGTTTCGGTAGGGATTATTTTTTAGAATGTTGCCCTGGCAACGGCCTTGTACGGCCTGCTCTTTTCGATTTCCAACTGCCAAGGTATCTTTAAACGCGCGCAACGTACACACGGGCCCTCCGAATTTTTCGTTCTTATCCAAGAAGACTAGTTGCTCTATCCTACTTCCCATAGGATCAGGGACAGGAAAATATGAGAAAAATCCCAAAATTCCAATACGCCTGCACCGACCGGGATTCGAACCCGGAACCATCGGCATGAGAAGCGAGCGCCTTGCCACCAAAGATGTCCCCGTCGGTCAGGGATAACACTGGGTTTTGCATCCTATTTTGACTGTGCTCTGCGGGAGCAACGGGGGTGGTTGGCGGGCGCTTGTAGTGGGGTCTCCTCCTGTCCTATTGATCTGTAATATTTTGACTATCGTCTTGTTGATTTGTCCTAGCACAAAGTGAAAAAGCAACAGACATAGCCCATTTAGCGAGCAGTTGTGATTGGTCATGTAGCCAATCAGAATGCTTGTTTCATAAAATCTATGGATCTGTACATATCAATGACATGTCTTCCTCTACTGTGAACACTTAATAGTTTTTTCGTCCAGTGAACACCCGTCTTTTTAGATGGGTAAAATACAAACTACCCCCATCTCCAAAGGGTCAAGTCTTTAAAATCAACACATACCACAAACACACACTACTAGCAACAGGGGGCACGGTGGTCTAGAGGCAAGTTACTCGCCTCTCATGCAGAAGGTGCCGGGTTCAAATCCCGGTCGGTGCAGGAATGTTGGTATTTTGGGATTTTTTACATATTTTCCCGTCCTTGATCCTATGGTGGGTAGGATCGAGCACCTAGTCTTCTCAGATGAGGACGAAAAACTCGGAGGGAGATAAGCACCATGTCGACGTCCTTTCTCTGAACTCAAAATCCAAACTCAAACCGCTGGAGCAGCGTGGCTAGTTGCTGAACAAGCCAGTGCGGGAGTGGCAGTCTCTGCTGTAATGGTGGCATCTGTGGACGGTCTCAGAGCTGTTGAGGCTGTGCTGTGACCATAACCGCTAATAGTAAGAGGGAAGGGGCATCGTCTTTTATGACGCAGTGACCCAGTCAGCCTTCAGATTGCTCTCCTTTCGTTAGATAAATGTGAATCAACGACTATTTGAAGTTGCATTATTTTTTGTTTTATTTTTTTTCCCCAGGCTGGCAAAAACTGGATCATGCAAAGAACTTCATCACAAAAGTTTTGTGATGCAGTTGCCCAGTATTTTCTGAAGAGGTATTCATTCGTTCATTCATTCATTCATTCATTCATTCATTCATTCATTCATTCATTCATTCATTCATTCATTCATTCATTCATTCATTCATTCTCTCACTCACTTTTTTCATTCATTCATATGTCCATCCATCCATCCATCCACCTACCCATCCATCTATCCATAAGTTCGTCCATCCATCCATCCATCCACCTACCCATCCATCTATCCATAAGTTCGTCCATCCATCCATCCGTCCGTCCATTTACCCATCCATCTATCCATAAGTTCGTCCATCCATCCATCCGTCCGTCCATTCACCCATCTATCTGTCCATTCCCCCACCCATCCATCATCCATCCATCCATCCGTCCTCCCACCCATCCATCATCCATCCACCCTTCTGTCAGCCCTTCATCCATCCACCCACCCATCCATCCATAAGTCCGTCCATCCATCCATTCATCTATCCATCTATCTGTCCGTTCCCCCACCCATCCATCATCCATCCGTCCTCCCACCCATCCACCCATCATCCATCCACCCTTCTGTTCGCCCTTCCATCCATCCACTCATCCATCCACCCACCCATCCATCCATAAGTCCGTCCATCCGTCCGTCAATCCATCCATTTATCCGTCCACCCACCATCCGTCATCCATCCATACACCATTGTGTCTTCCCTTCCGTCCATCCCCATCCACCCACGAATCCATCTACTCACCCATCCATCTACTCACTCATCCATCCATCCACTCACCCACACATCCAACCATCCATCCATTCTCCCACCCATCCATCCACTCACCCATCCACCCATCTACTCACCCATCCATCTACCCACCCATCCACTCACCCATGCATGCATGCATCCATCCATCCATCCACCCACTCACCCACCTGTCCATCCACTCACCCATTCATCCATCGATCCATCCACTCACCCACCCATCCACTCACCCATCCATCCCTCCACCCATCCATCCACTCACCCATTCATGCATCAATCCACCCACCTACTCACCCATCCATCCATCCATCCACTCATGCATCCATCCATCCACCCACCCATCCATCCACTCACCCATTCATCCATCTATCCATCCACTCACCCACCCATCCACCCACCCATCGATCCATCCACCCACCCATCCATCTACTCACCTATCCACCCATCCATCCATCCACCCATCCCATCCATCCACCCACCCATCCATCCACCCACCCATCTATCCATCTATCCGTCCATCCATCCATCCATTCAAACAAAATTTTATTTCCTGTGCTATTTTTTATTCTTTTAAATTTAGTCAATACACAGATAGCATCTAAGTCGGATTGAAATTAGAACATGGCTACTTTTCATGTCCTTGGAATGCAATATTCAGCCTAACAAGAAATTTCGTATATATGGTAGAGGTCGTGTTTGAGTTAAAGGCAGCGCTACGTATTCAAATTTTACTCAGTACCATTTCAGCCATAGTACTAGTCCACAGAGAGGCTAAACCCAGGTTTGGATCAGAAAGTTTTCAGAGATAATCTGTTTTTATGGCCCGAGAAATCATGTATGGTTTGGTGTTTTAATTTCAGAATCACAGCGAAAGAGGCACCCTTTCAGCTGAGACTCCACCTGATTTATCTCATAAATGATGTGATGCACCACTGGTAGGTCTAGGCTAGAGGATTCTGATAAATCAGTACATTCAAGTGTCTAATGTATTATTTAAGGCTACAGCAGAGTGACATTCATGTTTCCGAGCATCACTGTATCCATAAATGTATCAACTGTACTATGTAAGGCTATAGCAGAGCCACACATTCATGTGTCTGAGGTATCAGTGTATACATAAATGTATCAACTGTACTACTGTAAGGCTTTAGCAGAGCCACACATTCATGTTTCTGAGTATCACTGTATCCATAAATGTATCAACTGTACTACTGTAAGGCTATAGCAGAGCCATACATTCATGTGTCTGAGGTATCACTGTATACATAAATGTATCAACCGTACTACTGTAAGGCTATAGCAGAGCCACATATTCATGTGTCTGAGGTATCAATGTATACATAAATGTATCAACTGTACTACTGTAAAGCTATAGCAGAGCCATACATTCATGTGTGTGAGGTATCACTGTACTAATAGTGCCTAAGGCCCTGATTACATAGGGCAGCACATGACACAAGACACGCATGATAAAAAAGTGGTAACAGTGGTTATAGTAATGATGACTACATAGATCGACACGTCACACCCGATACCGGAAATACATAAGACAACACGGAAAGAGAAAGTATGTGTATGTGTTCACTTTTTTCAAATCGTGTCTTGAAAAAGTTGGGAGGTCTAGTGCACTGCACAGATAGATCATGTAGGTTGTAAGTGAGGAAGCACAATAATAATTGTCTTCAGTTCGATGTATGTCTTGTAAGATATTCTTAAATAATTGAAGAAAAGCGTCTCATCCTGATTATTCATTGGTGAACAAAAGGTTCGGTGGAATTCCCCTTTTGTATTTCTCAACAAGAAATGTTGTCTGTGCCGCATCTTGCGTCTCCTCCTCGTTCTTTTGTTTCTAAGTAAAATTAGTAACAATAAAGGATTGCCTTCAGAGGAATCCATCTTGTCTGCATGTGTACTGTTCCAATTGGGCCAAAATACTCATTGTTTGTGAGGGTGTGACGTGACATCTATGTAGACTGGTGACATGAGGAATGTGGCAACTTTTGTATCGCAACAAATGTGTCAAGTGTAGCGTATCGCCCTATGTAATCAGAGCCAAAGGTACCACTTTATACATAAATGCCTCTTTTGTACTACTGTTAGATGAAATTTTTGTGTAGCAGAACGACATATTCGTATGTCTAGGGTGCCGTGTTATACATAAATCTGTCTACGATACCACTGTAAAGTCCAGTAGTTAATATTATGATTTTTGCCTGCAGCCTTCTGTGTTATTATTATTATGAGTATTACGGATATATTTCTAGCTAAAAAAAACTATGGAAAAAATGATGAAATTTTTGTGTGTTTGTATGTGTGTTTAGTTTTTTATGTTGGTAATGGCAAAAACCACCTCTGTACAAACTACAATACAAATTGAATTTTTTATAAATATGTGATATTTGATTGTGAATGTGTTTGCAGTGTCCGTCGCAATGTAGAGACCCTTCGCATGGCCTTGGAGACAGTAGTTGTTCCCATCTTTTGTACCTCCAGTCTCACGGCTGATGACGACAAGATACTGAAACTCAACAAGGTAAAAGGTACCACCAGGAGTCTCCCCTTTCACCCCCCCCCCCTCCCCCAACCCTCACCTTTTTCAATTTTGCTCTTAATTCTTCCATTACTGTCAGTGTCATACTATAGGTAGAATGTGTTTGACGTCACAGAGTGTTTTTGTTTGTTCTTCCACCACTAAAGATAGCCGGTGGATCAGCTGATTAGTGTAACTTTGAGATATGTCTAAGCGGTTAAAATGCATGCTGGTTGCATTGTAGCTGATTGTTATGACAGAGGTGGAAAGGATGGAGCCAAGCTGGTCAGATTGCCAATCATCCGTGTAAACAAGGGAAAGGAAGTGAAAGAATTGACCGACTGTCTCCCATTGAACATGTACACATGTGCCATTGTTTACTGTAGCAACCTACTTTTAGCTCACCACCGGTTGGTTCATGGTACCTCTTGTGCCTCGTAATGCAAATCAGCCAACGAATCAAAATCGGTGCCACAATCGCCATGATGGTTTGCAGGTCCAGACACTAAAGATAGCAGATATGCGCATTCTACCTATAGTCATTTCTGTTTTGGTTTTCATGTCCATGTACTTGTCTCTCTCAGCTGTGAAAAAGAACTGCAGAGGGGGTGTAAATTTTCAACTTCTTATTTCACTTTCGACACAAATTATTGAGTCTTAATCTTTTGTAGGTTAAGCACTAGAGGGGTTGGGGTGGAAGGTGAAGGGGCAACAATGTTGGCCTGGGCTTGCGGCATCAGTTGGCCATAATCCAGTCCTGCTTGTCTGTCTGGTCCATGGTGGTAGGCACCAAAGAAAGATGTTGTTATAGTGAATGGGATCGAATGACACAGTTACTGTATTTAGATTTACTGATGATGTCATGGGACATTCGAACTGTTCAACACGGTGGTTAAGCACAGTTGTTATGGACTTTGTAAGGGCGATTGGAGGCACAAAGATCAACTGCACATGAAAAGTGTGTACAAAGTCCATAACTGTGCTCAACCGCCGTGTTGAACAGTTCAAATGTCCCATGACGTAAGTCTAAATATAGTAACTGTGTCATTAAATCCCATTCCTTATAGATAGGAGAAGGAAGAGGAGTTAGTTATTTCTTTATACAGGTCTCTCAGAGTTCCACAGATCCCCGAAATCCGGGTTTGAGGAAGGTGCTGTCACCACATTGAAATATGTGTATCTTCAGTATCCATCCACAGCCATGTACATTGTCTCTCGAAGAGAACTAGCCAATGAAAAGGATTTGAAAAGAACCCCTTCATTCACAAAACAGCAAGCATTGTCAAGTCAAATAGTGCATTCTTTGGTTTTGTATGCCCAAATAAGAGGAAGTCATTGGACAGAAGCAAATCACGTGTGCATGAATAACAGTCTGCAGGACCAAGTTCAGGGTTGGCATTATTTTCCACCGACAGCACCTTATATATGTGCAGTGGTGAAAAATCACCATATTATATCATATGAAATTAAATTGGAGCACTCTAAATAATCATTGAAAATGTGAAAGAGATCTAGCTGGGGCTTCGTGAAGGTGATAATGAAAAAGTTGGTCAACTGAGGTTAGGTAGAAAAAAAAATGCAAGATTTTTTTTGTAATTCTATCCTGTCACTTGTGGGTTTTTCATTTCAGTTGTTGGAGTTATGGGAGAAGAACAAATATTTTGCGCCAGATACACTAGAGGTAAGTATTATCCATTCACAAGGGTGTACAATGCTTCAAACAGTTGAAGTAAACAATAGACGATAAGTACCTGCGTTTAATAAACGTTCTCCGATTTTTCATTTGTTTAATTTTCTGTCCTGGTACATTTTTTTCCTGAAGAATGTTATTATACCTCTTGATTTCTTTTTCCTTTTCCTTTGCATTCTATTGCATCATTTCTGTATTCTTTCTTCACATGAAGCTTTGGAACATACAACTTCCTTTTTATGTTGGATGTATTACCTATAGGTATTTGTTTCAGGGGGCAGATCGCAGCTTTAGTTCTTGTCTGTTCTGTTTCCATTTTTTGGAGATCTGTTGGTATGTAGAAGAGGAATAACAAATGCACACTTTGACACTCCTTATCATAATACTGAAGGCGCAGATGTTCAGTGCAGAATGTCTCAGTTGTGTAAAAAGTGGAGTTGGAACAAACAAGAACTAAGTCGCAAGCTTTTCCCTGGAAGAGTAATTTGATTTCACTTTCACCCATGTCGAAGCTTCAGCGTGAAAGTTATACAGTTCATAATGTTTGGTTCTCCATTTGGCTTGGCTTTTATCATCGGGTTGAATAAGTTGAATGGAAGAAGTGCCAATAATAAGTTGAATAAAAATGAGTGCCAATAATTTTCATGATAATCAGTTTCTATTTTGGCTTTTTGGCAAATTTTTCATGCTCGTCATTTGGGAGACAGTGTGTAATGGTCTAACAATGAATTTGTTTTTTGGTTGGTTTTTGTTGGGGGGGGGGGGGGGGGGGGGTGTTGTTTTACCCACCACTTAAAATTTTTTTAAAAATTCCAATTTACAATTAAAAGGTTGTTTATTTGGCACTTGTTGGAGTCTTGCAGTTAGATGTGCCAAATGAAGACAGAGCCAGATGAAGCAGATTGTCTGATATCTCTGAACAGTCTCCCTTTAGAAATACCAGCATGATTTGTTCTATAGATTTATGCATGTGTCGGTTGTGGTTCCAGCTGTAGTATGAAATATTGTGATAACTCAATGTTTTTACACTGTGTTTTATCACTCTGTTCCTTACAGAAAATGAAAGACCCCAGTCAAGCACTGTCAAGCTATCAGGTATGTTATTTAGGATCCATATAGTATGTGCTCTGAGTGGTTTTAAGCCCAGTGTATGAAAATTGCATACTAGGGAAGGGAAGGTCAAAAATTGCTAAAATTTCATTTTTATCTTTACTGCCTATCTCTCTAACCAAAATGTGGCAAAAAAAGAAAAAGGTGTATTTAGCAAAGCCTTATGTATTATTCCTAAAACGAGGCTTTGCTAGATACAGCTTTTTCTTTTTGCCATATTTTGACTTTGCTTCAAGCCTTGTTGTGGTTTTCATTTTTCATCAGTTACCTTCCTCACAGGTAACAAGAATGCAACCCCACAACAAGAAAGAGAGAATCTAGAAAAGGGGGCCAACAGCCTTACGCTGGGCCCCCTGGGATGCCAATTCAAATAACTAAGATCGAGCATAAATAGTGTATGGATGGCCCCCTCGTGTTTGTTTGTTTTGGTACATTTTTAATTCATATCAGTCAGCCTGACTTTATGCCAAATCATCTCATCTCACCATCCCTCTAGCACAGTGACGGAAATCAACATTCTTATTTGGAGACAACTCAGTCACAATGTCAATGGAGGAAAGATCAAAATCTAGTCTAGCATCACCATTCCCCAAATGTGCAGTAATAGGTTTTTGGCTACTTTTGAGAGAAGGGAAAAACTTATGTTTTAGCACAACTGGTCTAATTATGATGAATTTTTCTTCTTCTTCTTCTGCGTTCTTGGTGTCAGACTGTTTATATCAGGAGGACGCTAGCCTTTATGAAGGACGCTGTGATCCTGAGCTCCTCTGCTGTCCCATATAGCTTAGTGTGTAGTGCTGATCCTCGGGGCCAGCTGTCTTCCCTCTGTTGCCTGTATCAGGGGCATTGTTGGAGGACATGTTCTGCATTCACTGGGGAATTTCCACATGGGCATGTCTCAGTTTCTCCAACCCTGAATTTTTTTGTAAAGATGCTGCCGAAGTCTGTTATGTCCAGTTCTTAGCCTAAAGATTACAGTTTGCTCCTTTTTGCTGAGCAAGTGTATCGCATCATCTGTTACAAAGCTGGGATGACTCGGTTTCCATTTGTATTTCAAGGCTGCCTTAATGAATTTTTGAAGATTTGCTATTCAATTATTTTTCAGCTTAGGAGTCTATAACCTAGATCATTCGATGCAGCTTTGAGTATAGTTGAATACATATAAAAATCACATGTTTGAGTTTCGACAGTCTTAGCGAACGGTGACAATATAATGTCTCTCTTCAACTTTTCATTTTCAACAGATTCCCACTATTTTTATTTCTACCACTCTGGTTAATTTGATCACAGAGAATGTTCATCAGGCAGTTGCATATATCTGTCTTTCTTCAACTTTCATTTTCAACATATTCTCAATATTTTAATATCCACCACTCAAGCTAATTTGATCACGCAGAATGTTCCGGCAGTTTATATCGTCGCCATTCCCTAGTAACTCAAACTTCAAAAAGTCAGTTTCCATATTCATTCAACTGCATTCAACCCGGCATCAAATGATCTCGGTTCTGGACTCCTAAACCAAAATATAATCAAATAGCAAACTTTCAAAAATCCATCATTACTAGAGCAGTAGTGCCAAAATAAAACGTTTTTTGCTTCACCTGAAAAGTAGCCAAAACCGATTACTGGTAGAGAACAGTGGACGATATCTGTCTTACTTCAACCTTCATTATCAACATTCCCAATGTTTCTTTCCCTTTACTCCTCCCCCCTCTCCCCCCCCCCCCCCCCCCAGGCCAATCTGATCACAGAGAATGCCCAGGCAGTGACCACCATCACCCAGGCTATCCAGCAACAGTACAGCTCTCTAGAGAAACAACATCAGGACTTTGTGTCTCACCTCAACCTTCAGCTTGCCACAGCCCAACAGCAGCTGCAGGTTTTACTGGCTCAGTCAAATGGTAAGCAAGCTGGCTAAAATGCCATGCTTTAACCCTTGGAAGACAATAAGGCCGATGATTGGCCCAGTTATTTTACAGTGAAAATGATGAAGGGGCAGATCATCGGCCCAACTGTATTTTAGTGAAAAAACAACAGGCACAGTCCATTTAGCGATCAGTTCTGATTAGTCACATAGCCAATCAGAATGCTTGTTTCATAAAATCTATGAATCTGCACATTTCAATGGTATGTCTTCCTGCCACTGTGAACACATAATGGTTCTTTCGTCCAGTGAACACCTGTCTTTCTAGATGGGTAAAATGCAAACTACCCCCGTCTCCAAAGGGTCAAATCTTTAAAATCAGCACATACCACAAACACACACTACGAGCAACAGGGGATGCAGTGGTCTAGAGGCAAGTTACTCGCCTCCCCTGCAGAAGATGGCGGGTTCAAATCCCGGTGGGTGCAGGCATGTTGGAATTTTGGGATTTTTTTCATATTTTCCTGTCCCTGATCCTGATGGGTAGGATCGAGCACCTAGTCTTCTCAGATAAGGACAAAAAACTCGGAGGGTCTGTGTGCACGTTTTGCATGCTGAAGATACCTTGGCAGTTGGACATTAAGAACAGCAGGCTGAACAGGCCACTGCCAAAAAAAAGTATATAAATCCCTACCACTCCCCCCCCAACACACACGCATGCATGCATACACACACACAAAGGAAACCCACCAACCGGCACTGCACTGTGGCAATGACGTGTCTGCTCCAGTTGTAACTGGCGTGCAATGACACTGAGGCAGTTTTTTCTAAATGGGATTAAAGAAGTTCATGAATGCACAAGTAGCACATCAAAGTTCACGTATTCACTGTTAGACAGATGGCAAGCTTTTTTGATATGCAGGTGGGGATGTCCCTTGTTGAAGTGGTTATTTAGTTGATAGGTCTATAAGACAAAGAAAGATACTTGAAGAATTTAAAGATGATGTTTCGTTTTGTCCTGCCCAATGTAGAGAGTGGCGGGCCACCTACCTCAGGTGACTCCGGTCCCCCACCATCTGTGCCCCTGATGTCAAGTATGCCTGGACAGCAACCAGTCCCTGGAGGTCAGATGTCATACCCACCTCCAGGCAACATGGCAGTGTCCAGTGCCAATGACCAGGTGAGGCTATGTCAATGTCAACACGTAAAATTTTCTCACAATTGATTCTTTAAATGGCAGCAGTGACTTACATATAATTGTGAACTGTCTATTGTAATGTTGCTCATTAACCCCTTGTCTGCCACACAGATTTCCACTCATATGCCAGATGCAAAAGGGGACAAAACAAGCAAATCTCAAAAATAAATCCCAAGCTTTCAAAACACATGCAAATGATGCAAGTAATTGGGGGAACTAACTAGGAAATACAAGACAATCATAATTTGGGAATTGTCTCCATATGATTACTCAAGAAATGCATATGAACTATACCCAGAATATTCCGGCCACATGGCAGTATAGCGAGATTTGATGGCCCGGAACAGTTCTGAGCAAGGCCGGGAAGGGGTTAAATTATAGACTACCAGAAGTCACTGATTTGAAAATTGAAATATTTCATTATTTTTAGGCTCACACAGACAACTAAAAAGATAAGATAGGAATCATTCTCTTATCTTGTGAGGAAATTGTTTTTCACAGAGCATTTAAGAACACATGTGTGGCGCTCCAGGAAAACCCGTCGGATGACACACAGGCTGCTTTTGAGATACAGGCCTACAGAGTCATTTTTCTCAGTTCTCCTCTTACTACACCTGACACTTTAAACTACTTGAGATATTGACTTCAAATAAAAAGCAAAATACACAGAAAATGTCCCTCTTTCATAATAGTTGTATATCTCAAAATGTGAACTTTGACCCATGTGAAGGGTTTTCCTAGAGCACCACACATATGTAGTACACATATCTAACACATCATTACATAAACATATCTTGATTCGGTAACAGGCATATTGCTGGCATGAAGTAACATGGCTTGGAACTTAAGTAAAATATGGCACACTTTAAGCTATAATGTCTTGTTGAGGTGAATTGCGGAGGGTAAAAAAGTCTCCTGTAATGTTTTTTATAAAAGCAACAAGGAATTTGGAAATTCACACTGCAATGTATTTTTTGTCAATGCGTACTTTTATGTCCACCAGGTGCCGCCAGGCTTTAACCAGAACGGGGGACCTCCAGTGCTAGGCCCTGGGATGTATGGTGGTCTACAACCTCCGCCATCACAGCAACCACAACAGTTTGAGTACAACCATGGTTCAAATATGGGTAGGTGTTGGCTAAGTCAAAAATTGGCGAAAAGAAAAGTTTGTATGTAGCAAAACCTCGCATAAGAAATAATATCCAAACGATACAATGAAACCCAAATTGAAAAGGAAGACAGAAAATGTCGAAATTTCGGCAACAGCCTTTTTCAAGGGAAAAAATATAGAAAAAACAACAACAGAAAAAAAATTGGAAAACTGAAGAGATGAAACAATCCAACAATAAAAAAAAAAATGGAATATGAAGTATATAGACTCTAAATAGAATATGTATTGGCTGTAAGGGTTGTTTTGGTATTCCCTATCAGTAATTTACCAAGCTATTGATAGTACTGACACAACTGTTGTGTTCTAGGATTGTTAACTTTTACATCAATGCATGCTATTAACCACTGTGTGATCTAATGATGTAATTATACATTGCTTAATAGTGTTTTGTACCAAGACGCCATCCTGACATACAGTGTAAGATAAGAAGATAGCTCCATTCACTGCCTAAGTAGACCCATAGAAGGTACATTCTGTTCCATTAACTTAAGAAGCATGAGTGTCGCAATGTCCTGGGTAGAACTAGAAAATGTGTATCATTAACTGCAGGAAAATAAAGATTGCGTGGGGAATTTGCCATAATATTATTGTACGTGCAGTTTTGTCTTTTCAAGAAAAGGAGGATTGAAGTTTGGTCTGCAAAAGGGCTAAAATGCATAAAATATTACGTCACAAACACATATCTCAAAAAGGTTTTAACCAATTGGAATAACACTTATACATAATGAAATTGGGAGTGAGAGAACCCCTGTCATGACAAAACCTCAATATCGGTAAAATGTCGCATACAACAATATTGCAAATACCCCTCGAAGGGGACAGTTAGATACCGTTAGCCTGTACCGAGTGCATGTTCATTTTCTTCTTTTAACTTAGCCCTGTTACCGCCAGACATTCAAGGACCTCCCCCCATCGGGGGCATGCCCCTGCCAGACTTCAGCAAGCCACCCCCTGGTTTTCCGCCTCTGGGGCCGCCGCCACCACCGCAGCACAGTGCTCTACCAGCTCTACCCCCAATTTTGCCTCCGTCAGAACTGGATCTGACACCGTCCGTCCCGTACTACGAATTGCCAGCTGGGTTACTTGCACCATTGGTCAGGGTAAGACTAAGAAAGTGTGTTGAGACCTTTGTTTTCTGAGGATCTCTGACCTTGACATTTGCAGTTTTGGGGTTTTTTTTTCTGTTTTTGTTGTTACACTATTAATATTTGTATACTTCTTGGATCCCAAGTTCATACGGATTAGTTTTTTTCTTGTTGTTTTTTTTTAATTTTGCCTGGGCAGCTGGATAAGAAAGTGTCCATTAGCAGGGTTATTTATAAGTGGAAGGATCTGACAAAACTGGGCTAAAGGTGAAATTTTTATGCCTTCAAAAATCAAAATAAAATATTTCTAAGACAATTCACAAGCAATATATTTTAACTGAACGCAGAAAAATGGCTAATCTTTCCTATCATAAGCAAATCTCAATTTCCACAGAAAATGTTTCTGCCTTTAGAGGGGTTTTCTCAGGAATTTTGTCTTTCACTTTATGCCCAATTTGGTCAGATCCACTCACGTATGCGGAAGTCAGTTTATCTGAAAAATATATCAATGGTCATTGGCATAAGCTCTCGAGTGTACAAAAATCAGTTTTGCATGAGAAAAACATAATGATTAACTCATTCCTTATGGTAACTTTTTATGGGTTTGGAGGGGAACTCCCAGCTCTATCCAGTTTGAAATTTAGGCGTAGTTCAAAGATGTTTTTTCTTTTATTCAGTATAAACACAAGGCATACATTAGACATTAAAGTAGAGGAAAATCAATGAACCAGATGTGGGATTTAATATTTTGAGAAGTTGGCTTAGATATTAGTGTTGGAAAATTGGTGTCCCCTTCAGCCGAATATTTGGCTCATTGTACCGAATGAGTTAGACATGGATAAAGCAACTTGTGATAGACGGTTTGATCAGATCTTTATCTTTTTATCCTACTTCTATTGAGTTCATTGGCAAGAACTTTTCACACTCACAAAAAAAATTCAGTTGTTGGGTGAGCTAGACCACAGGAGCTCTCCAGAAGAAGAGAATCCCAGTCAAACAAACGTTTCGGCCATTGACTTTCTTGCACTCCGTGGGCCCGAGCCACGCCCAGTCTTGAATTTGGGTGTTCTCCTGCGGTCTTGTTTTCGTTTGTGATGTCAAGCTCAGACGATTGCTCAGCAGTGGTTTCTGTTTTCAGTTCGTCCCACAAATTTAAAATGTTCATGATAAAATCAGTTGGTTTTTTTTTGGTATTTACAATCCAATTCTGAATTAAGCATTTGCCTACATACAGGTATTTCTAATGATTCTAAAGTAGAAAAGAATATCCTGGTATATTTGGGGAGGTAACTTGCAAAACCTGCTAAGTGACTTTATTTTGATTTGAGAAAATACGCTGCATTTGACAGAGCATAAAACTGAATGTGAGAGGGTACTTACATTTTGAATGAAAAATGCATTGCCTTTGGGCGCTTTGATTGCGATAATGTTTTAGCTGTAGACAAGCTTTACAGCTGATTTGATGTTAAGCAAGTCATTTTTTTTTTAAATATGGCTTAACAGGTTTTGAAATTACTTCCTCATTTCATTATTAAGTATCTGATCATTTCAGAAACCATGTAATTTTTTTTTTTTTTACAATTTTTTCCTGTCCAGCTGGAAGATTTTGACTACAAGCCCCTTGACCCCAATGACATCCGCTTGCCTCCACCAATGCCTCCCAGTGAACGACTATTGGCTGCCGTTGAAGCGTTTTATCAGCCGCCGTCCAGGGAAAGACCAAGAGATGGGTGAGGCAGGGCAGATGTTGAAATGTTCATAGAAACATGCATCAATTTTAATGCGTGTTGGTTTTTTAATAAAATTTGTTTGGATTGACAGACTGTGATTTTCTTTCTACCACTAGGAGAGAAACCGCCACTTCACAAACCAAGGATAAAAATTGGGTTTCTGCTAACCCTTAAACTCTTAGTCTTGTTTTGATCAGCGTTGTTTTCTCCCTCTCTCCACATCTGACTCCAATCACTCCTTTTCTATCCGCCCCCACCCCTAATATTCAAACTGAATGCATGTCAGATACAGTCTCCCATTCCCTGGGCTTATCATTTTAGCCCAAAAAAATTCATTGTATTTTGCCCTTATAATAACATTTTTGAAAGATTGCCTGAAACTGCAGTGAACAAAATAGTTTGATACAAAAGGTTTGAGGTACAATTAGCATAAGTTGACACCGATGAAAACTAATATCATAATTTTTGAAACTGGTTTTCAGGCTGCAGCATTGAGCAAACAAAACACACAAAAAATGGCCATATTACACCACTTCACTACTTTTTTTTTTTTTATGATAAGATTGCTTACGACTGTTACATGTGAAATTGTATTAAAATGTGACACATTAATTGATCCAACCCAAATATTTTGTCAGTGTAAAGTTCTGTGTTGTACATGATATGGTAATCTTGTATGATAATTTGTACAGCCATGTTGTCACCAGACACTCGCATTGTTAAATGAAAATGATCTGTTGACAGGGATGGATGGGAGAGACTGGGCTTGTACGAGTTCTTTCGTGCCAAACAGCGGGCGAGAAGAATGAAAGAGGAGGGCAGAAATCCTAGGTCTCGTTCTCGATCAAGGTCAAGGTCAGGTTCAAGGGAGAGGCAAGGAAACAGTCCACCCAGACGCAGGTACAACAGTGAGGAAAGACGTCAGAGGTATGTACATGTGGAGGTCATTCACAGGGGGACACTCTAGATACAGTTCAGGATGTTCTGTACAGATTAATGAAACTTCAGCAGCCCAAAAAATACTTCGTGACCAGCAAAGTTAATTAGAAAATTACTGTTACATAATGAGCGGGTGGATGGTGGGCACTTTTAGTAGGGCTTCCCCCTGTCCCATCATTCTGTTATATTCTTTCAATAATGTCGATGTGCTTTGTCCAAACTCAAAACACAAGTTACTGAATGTTTCTATCTGTGATTTTGGAGAAACATGACAGCTATGCTATATTTTAAACAATAGTAGACATTTGGAAGTGTTGTAGTTTCAGTCACTTAATTGATTTCCTGGAATTTAAACATAAAAACATTCTGTAAAAAATGTCAAAATCGAGTTGGATCCAGATGTACAGAACCACTGTCGCAGCACTTCATAGTTATTCTACCATTCACATTTCATTCACAAATACAAAGGACATATTAAAACATGTGACAGCAGTCAGAAACAGACGTGATTGCATTCAGTCAATTGAAAAGGTGTGTTTTAAAATGTTTCTTGGAAATTTCAGTATTTTGTACATCTCTAAGTTTTGAGGCAGAGAATTCCAGGTCTTCTGGCCATAAAAAAACAGATCGTGCACCAAGACATCTTAGAAACATAGTTAGAACTTTTACTTTTGTTATGTCAACTGGAGATTTGTAGTTGAAATGGGATAATCACTGAGTGTCACTCTGGGTGATAGCTGCAATTCATAATTTTTGCAGATCTGATTCCCGATCCCGCTCTGCTTCAAGGTCTAGGTCAAGGTCGCAGTCCAGTTCCAGATCCAGGTCTCGTAGTCCCAGACGTGGCCAGCAGGCCAGATCTCGCTCACCACAGTCCCCGCTGCCATACATACGTTCCAGTCGTTCACCTTCACCCTCTCCGAGAAGACGATCATTGTCCAGAGGCAGGAGTCCAACACCACCTTCATTTGCGTAAGTACTTTATCCTCCATCTCAGTTAGGTCATGCAGGTGGGAATCCTCAAGAATTCCTGATTTTTAATCCTTAGAAGACAATAGGGCTGATGATCGACCCAATTATTTTACAATGAAAAAAACAATGGGGCCGATCATCAGCTCCTCTGCATTATAATGTAAAAGACAAACAGGCCAATTATCGGCCCATTGAGAAGTAGTCCTGATTAGTCGTCGTGTCATGATCTTGTAGCCAGTCAGAATGCTTGTTTCATAAAATCTACGGATCTGTACATATCAGTGGTGGATCTTCTTTCTGTTGTAAAGACATTGTCAATTTTTGTCCTGTAAACCCCTGTCTTTCTAGATGGGTAACAGTAACATCCAAAATACCCCCATTTGCAAAGGGTTAAAAATATTTTCCCTGGAGTGGACAATGTACAGGCCTGTAGATGGGTGTGTTGTAGTTGGTGGTGACATGCTGCACCAAATGTTCGGGAAATTTTCCTGTCGGTCACTTCCATCCCCGCAGCCTTAGCAAGTGTTCTTTCTGTACATTTTGCATTGCATTTGAATGGAAATGTCTAACTAGTATCACTCTCAGTGATTCATATTTTGGCAGTGGGAATTGGGACCAGGCGGGTGTTAAGGGACCGTGGTATCTTACATTATAAACGATGAGTGAACAGTGGACACAACTTAGTATTTTCTTAATGAGGCTTTGTAATCAGTCAGGTCCCCTAACACCAAAAACGCACAGTGGTAGAATCGCATTTCATGCAACTGTTAGTGGAATTACATTTGTTATTATAATTGGGAATTTTCAATTCATTTGTTGTTTTTGAAATATAATTGAAAATATTGAACAAGAAAATATGGAAGGATGTGTTTTTTTTAATACAATGTTGTTGTTGTTGTTTTCTTTTCAGACCTTCTTTCAATCAGCCACCCCTGGACTCCAGAATTGGAGAAGAAAACAAAGGGCATCAACTCCTCAGAAAAATGGGTAATTTCAGTCAGTTTTTTCCCATTTTAAGAAGACAAAAGGATACAGCAATAATCTGGACTGAAATAAAATCCTCCAAATTTACAGAAAAGGAAAAATAGACTATGGCTTGAGAAGTTGAGCAACCAGTGACAGGGAGATTGACAAACACAGGAAATCTGGGGAGTCACATCAAGGCGTGGAGTTAAATGTGGCAACCAAAAAAAAAGGGGGGATTGATGAAAGCTTTTATTTTTCCTCTTCCATTGTTAATTTCATTTTAATCTATTGTATATATGTCACGAGCAGAGTTAGGGTCTTGGGGATGTTACGACTGCACGAGAGGCAGCTAACTCACACTCGGACACAACCACACAAGAAAAGTATTAAATAACTAGAGCGTATATATGTCAGGCCGGTCAGGCCATAGTTTACATAAATATTAATAACAAAACAAAAGACAATAGGGGTATATATTCAAACCAAAAAAACTCTTAATTAATAACTTAACCAATGATATTCATGTAACTATAGAGGTACTGCAATCAATAGCAAATAGGTATATTATACGAAACTAGATATCAATTTAAAGTGACAGTTGAGTCGCCACTGGCCAGTCGCCAGGCAAACTCTCCATAAATCATATGGGCTTAAATGTTAGGAGAGCCCAGTACGTTCAAAGCCTACAGAAGCACTCTTCGGCTTGTAGGTAATTTAAGCAGTTGCCAAAAGACTATATTTTATGCACAATCACTATTCAATTCATCAACAATGTGCTATATTATTCCAATCATACTATGGCAATAGATCTATGATACAGGACACTCGTGGTCGAGTGCCAGCTGGGGTTTCCTTAGTCTTCCTATGAGGCTGTAGTTCTCTCTCTATCTCCGATCTCTATTATGCTTGAATAAATAAGATATATTACCATTGGTCACGCCTACTGGTAGGCGCGAACATCAATATAGCGCAGCGTGGGCTTTCAAAGGTCAGCCCACTCAGACCTTTCTTTCTAGAGCTCAGTCAGTCCGTTAGCAAGGACTTCTTGTCTTCAAAGCACACAGTTCAGGTACTGGTCAACCGGAGATACTTCACGACACGATGCTTCTGCTCGTCTGTATTCACCAAATCTGAACGTTACACGATGTTTTATACTATCTAACTACCCAGCGTGCTAGTCCGCTGGCCCAATTAGTTCAGCTATCTCATAGGTCGAAACCTCCCACCATTTTAATTGTAGTAATACGTCTGCACTATTCTACCAGCCAGTTAACGTGCAAAAACTTGTCTAGTCATACTTAACAATGTCAACTTTCCCCACCTTGTTTCACCCCTACTCCATTACTTATTAATCACGAACATTAAAACCGACAAGCGTGAATCTAACAGTTTAACTTTACATTTATTTACTCACCAACTATAATTCGCGAGGGCCGTTCAAGGCCACCAGCCAATTTCTCATGGCCCTGGTAAAACAACAACAACTCACTCTCTGCGTGAGTTTTAACAACATCTGAATCATGACAGTATAGTTTAATGGGGGTGGGGGGTGTTGCTTTGTTTGCAAAACGCACATTTTTTTCTTTTTCTGGCCTGCCTTCAAAGAAATTTCTCAGGCCTGGGCGGATTCAAGAAAACAAGTGGCACTTGAGTCTCAGAGTTATTATCTGACAATTTCCAAAAGCTTGGAGAAAAACTTGATTGTTACAGATATATCAGTTTGAGGTGAACCAACCAACGCTTTGCAAATCCAAAGCATGATAATTGAATGTAGCGGAAATGACCTTTTGCCAAAAGACGGAACCCTGAAGAGGTCAAAATGGTGTTGAAGTTTAACTTCGGCCATGCGTCACTAAAAACTATGCATGGTGTACATCTTGATGTCAAATCAACACCACACTCTTGAAGAACAATTTATCAGGATACCCTCTTTAAAAGTAAGCTGTCCGTCATACAAGTAGGGATATAACAATAAAATCCTCTTTAACTCTTTCCCTATGGGCCAGCATTCCACTTCTGGACGGAGCACCTCTTGGGTTTACACACCATACTGTACTGTGCATTTGTAAACAAAGATCACCTTACTTTACAACAGCTGTCCAAACTATACACTTATCGCTGGACATGCTAGGACATGCTTTACCAAAAATTCTGTTTTTAAGCTTCAACGTCACGGGATGTTAATATCCAAAACAGTGGTCAAGGAATACCTTTACAACGTCACAACACAGGCTGCGTTGTACCGGCTGCCACTAGAGAAGCATGTGACGTAGTGTGCGCTGTACGGTAGGGAAAGAGTTAAAAGTGTGGTGTATCTGCGACCCTAGGATGCACAACTAAGAGTATGACAATAAAATTCTGCAATAAAATATCCTTTAAAAATACAGTGTCTATGAGACCCAGGACGTACAGGTAGGAGTAGTAAAAAGGCATGTGCGTTGGTGAGCAGGCAAGTGCACATTTTATAGTTTTGAAGGTATGGGAAGATGGATAGTGATGTCATTGTTGAATATCTGGAATTTCAAGATAAAATTCCCAGAAATAAGATAATTACAAACTTTTTCAATTGCTTCTGGGTCCATTAGATCCACAGTGTACAGCAAAGGTTAATTCACTTTGAAAGTTTGTCCATGTGTGCGCATATTAAAGACATGTTGAACTTTGTCATCATTCTCATGTACAAGACAGTAACATAATGGGGGTTATCAACCAGAATGCATTAGGTCCAATTTTATTCATAACTCTTAAATGTCTAGATATCCAAAACACAAAGTGTTTGACTTTATTTCATAACCCAATAAAACTATTCATGTGACCATGTTGAAATTATTGCCATTATTTGAATTTCCATTAAAATTACAAATTTCAAATTCATTTTCCTCATTTTGACTATTTTTGGACATAAAATATTCTGGTTGCCAATTCTCAATATTATCTCAAATACCATTCAATGGCTTGCTCTGACATTCAACACCTATATGCACATGGTGGAAGTACACAACATATAATAATAATAATAATAATGTATAGCATTTATATAGCGCATATCCATTTAAAATGCTCTATGCGCTTTACAGAAACAACATGTCAACCACAGAGCAGAATGGAGCTGCCTGCAAAGCGCTCAACACACTGCACTGCTTCTTTCTCTCTCCCTGTCTCGCTCACTCTCTCTCTCTATCTCAGAGCAAATTGTAACGCAGCCTGTTAGGCGCAGTTCACAACTCACAACAGTTCACAACTCACAGCAGTTCACAACTCACATCAGTTCACAACACACAACTCAAATAATATTTGAATATTTATTAATAACAATATATATTTAATAATGAATAATAATAAATTTTGTTGCTGCTGGTGGGGGAGGGGGGATGATATGGATAAATTTTAATCTATTAATTTCAATTTTCAATTTTGCCCGGGCAGCGGCCTTTCGGCCTGCTCTTTACGATTTCCAACTGCCAAGGTATCTTTAACGTGCACACGGGCCATCCGAATTTTTTCGTCCTTATCCGAGAAAACTAGGTACTCGATCCTACCCCCCAATAGGAACAGGGACTTGAAAATATGAGAAAAATCCAATTTCCAACATGCCTGCACTGCCCGGGTTTTGAACCCGGGACCCTTGGCATGAGAGGCGAGCACCTTGCCTCTAGACCACCTTGTCCCCATATGCATATGCACAACTTCTGAGCTGAATTGAACCTTCTTTTGGCAAAGGCTCAAATATTATACACTTAAGTTGTCTCATTCTTGTTGTACTGTTGACAGGTTGGGGTGGGCGTGGCCTTGGAGCAGGAGAACAAGGTATCACAGACCCCGTGGAAGCAGCTGAGGTTCGGGATCGGACAGACATGCACAAGGGCATTGGAATTGATTTGAGAGACCCCTTTGAGCAGTTCCGTAAAAATAAGAGCCAAGGATTTATACAGCGTATGAAAACGAGAGATGAGGAAAAACGTGAGTTGAATTGAGCGGTGTGACCTAGTTAGTGATTTATGGCCCTTCAAAAGCTCAGTATTAACTCTTTTACTCCCATCAATTGTTGCGGAAGACTAGCATCCAGCCAGTTTTTTGGCCCTACTGTTTCATACTAAAACTGCCACGAGGCCGATAGATCAGCTAACATTTTGTTCCAGCATGTTTTTCACACTTAATTTTATACAACTTCCTGCAGTCTTTCTACTCAGTAATCCATTAGTATGGTAGTCTAAAGGAAGGAAGGGCATTTTGGGCTCGGCAACGAAAGGATTAAATACCATTTTCCATGATAAAATATTAAAAATGAAAGGCCTACAAGTGTTCGAAAAATACAGATAAAAATCACAAGAATCTAACCTGCTTATGATAAACACATAAAAAAAGCTTCATTTTTTCAAAGGGTGAACTTTGTAGTGGATACTTTTTGATTTTCAACTCTCTTAACTCTTTGTGTGGCATGAATTTTTCCATGTTTGCCAATTCAGGAAGAAAATAGTTGGGGAAATGAATGAAGACTAACTGCAGCAGCATCTATTAATGGAAAGTGGGCTTTCTTTCTTCCCGAAACAAAATAACCTAGCATTCTTGTGCACGTATACATCGGTGATTGGCACACAAAGAGTTAAATACATGTTTAAAGTAGAGAGATGTTTTTTGGTTGTTTTTTTTAATGAATATCTTAAGGGCGTGAAGACTAATTACAAAGCCAAAAATATTGAGTTATATTCAGTGTTCAGCAATGGCTTATAATTATTATGTAAAATATCATGCACCCGTAACAGCCCGTTTAAATACATGTATAATGACATGAAAAATTGTTTTGTAAAAATTTATTTGCCTGTTTTTCTTATCTCGCCCTTTCCAGCAGCCAAGAAGAGGTCAAAGTTCAACGACTGAGTACTGACATTTGGAATGTTTTGTGTTACTGTTTCATGAACTTTTCTCTGCATTTTGCAGGCAGATTTTTGTATGAACGGGGATGGGAAATTTCCTGACTTCCAAATTTAAGCTTTGAAGGCGAGGGGGGGAGGGGCGTATTTTGGATGTTACCCATTGAGAAAGACATGATTCACAGGGAAAAAAAACGTGTTTACAACATCAGGAAGATCCGTCGTTGATATGTACAGACCCATAGATTTTATGAAACAAGTATTCTGATTGGCTACAAGACCATGACACAACTAATCAGAATTGCTTTCTCAATGGGCCAATATTGGGCCCGTTCTTCCTTTTCACCGTGGTACAGTCGGGCCCCATGATGTGCCCCATCGTATTTTTCACTACAAAATAATTGGGCAGATCATCTGCCCGATTGTCTTCTAAGGGTTAAAAAGTTGGGGTTTTTTTCCCTTCAAGGTAGAAAATGCATGAACCTGAGCATGTGTACACTGTGGTTGGCAGTGGTGCCTTACGTCAAAAATTCAGGAAAGTTTTCTGTCAGTAGTTCCCGTCCCTGTGTCAAGAGAGTGAAAATGATGCTTTTGCAGCTGACGAAGAAATTGTAGTGTTTGCCAAAATTATGCAAAATGCATTCAGAATGGTTGTAAATTGATTTGCAAGTTGTGTTTTTCAAGGATCGCAATATCTCGTCATATTTTGTTAATATTTTCATGAATTTGAGTTTGTCATTTGTCTCTTGACCATTGGCTTGTCACAGTGTCACTTAAATCTCAGATCCTTCAATTTTTTAATCATGGGTAGTGATCAGAGCTTGGTGGCCACTCAGTTGACTGGCCGGTGAAATTCATTGATTTTTTTGGCAGATGTAGTAAAATGGATTTTAGGAAAGCAATGAATTTTCCGATCTGAGAATCAATTTTTAATGGAATTACAGCAGTTTGGAGTTGCCGCTGTGTTGTTGTAGAACACCTGATCACTGCCACACAGATGAACTAATTAATCCTGAATGAATTTACAGTACATATAATGATTATTTGTCATTGTATTTCTGCTTGCGAAAATGTTTTGCGTTGTGTTAATCTTCATTAAAAAATACCATTTTTGATATAATTATAACTCATCATTGCACTGATGTTCAACTGTTAAATCTCTGATTGCTGAATGCGCTATAAGGAACAACTTTTAGCTGCTGAACATGTTAGGGGACATCAAAGAGTCACATTAAGATTAGTTTTCAAGCTACAGCCATTCTTGTACTGCTTGAACTAAGTGTCAACCCATTTAAATAATGTGGGATGTTTGCCATATTGCTGTATGTCACATTTTGCAGATTTTGAAGTTTTGTCATGAAAGTGGTTCCCTCACTCCTAATTTTTTTATCTTTAAGTGTCACGCCAATTGATGAAAAACTTTTGGAGTTAGGTGTTTGTGAGGTAGTGTTGTCCTCTGACTTTACAAAACTCTGCCAAATTTCAATCCTCATTTTCTCGGAAAGACAAAAATTGCACGTATAACAATATGGAAAATACCTGACGATAATTTCCCTATAACAGTAAGCTGCAGTATAAAACTGTGCATGTATGGGTTTATTTTTAAAATCTTGATCATACAATCTGTGGTCACAGACCTCAGTCAGTCATGGACAACCATAAAATTTTATGTCCAAACTATTTGGACATTCTGCTCTGCTCAGAGTGGTGTCGCTTGTTGCTGAACAGGCTGATGCAGGAGTGCCAGTCTTTACTGCAATTGTGGCATCTATGGTTGGTCTCATTTGTTGGTGTTGTAGTGCTCTTTACTGCAGGCCTGTTTGTGTTTTGTACCCAAGAAGGACATGAAGTAAACCCTCTTTCGTGGTGACCGCAGTCAGAGAATTAACACTGTTTTTGCTTTGTGTATGGGAGTGTTTCAAAATATATTGGTATGCAAGATATGATTCATGTGTATGTTTTTAGAATGAGCGTAATTGACACAAAACAGAAAACAGTTACATCCAATGATTCAATGCTCTTGGTCCATGTTTTCATTCTTTTGACTTGTGTTAACAATTTAAAAAGGCATTGGCAAAGATTAAAGGACAGTACGTATATATACAGAATCCATTTATAACAACTCTCCGATTCTGAATGGTTGGTAGACTGCAAGTGATTCGTGAAGTCGGATTATTGGCACACACAAGCCTGTTGCCACTGCTCCAGATTATTGGAATAGGATTTTCCGTTAAACAGATACAAATTTCTAACAAAGATGTACCTTCCAAATTTCATTGTCCAGGTTCCAGATTGTGGTGATTGATTGACTTCAGTTCAAAAAGGGAGACTCGTTTCATTGTGTTTAAAATTACTCCCAGCCCAAGGTGGAATCCCGAATGATAGTTACCAGGAAGGTTGTTGTTAGAGGACCGCAGTAGTATAGTAAGCTATAGATGAGCAGGGAATACAAATCAGCATTTTCTCTATTCGGCTTTATAAGTAGTCTGTGGTCCTCTAACAACAACTAGGAAGGAATAGGCGTACTGATATTTGAAGACCAAGCGGGAAAATACAACCATTGTCACAAAAAAAGTGAGACTGAGAATATTGATACTTAAAATTTTGAAGTCCACAAGTTCCATTTTTATAACTGGGAGGCTGATTTCTATTATTTTGTGATTGCCGGTCTCTATTTCTTTTTCTTTCAAATTTTGTTTCCATAGAGACCAGGCTGAACAAACTTAACTTGTACAAAGGGGGGATAAAGATGAAAATACTTTTTGTGACTCTGATTTGTCTTTTCCATGTGAACTCATTTTCTACAGTAACTTTAGTGGATGTGGATGGAAACTTTCCAACACTATCCAGTTTGAAATTTAGACGATAGTTCAAAGTTGTTTTTTCTTGCACTCAGTATAAACACAAGACATGACATGCTGTGCATCAAAGTAAAGGAAAATCAATGAACCAGGATAGGATTCGATATTTTGAAAAGTTGACTAAGGTAGCTTATTCGTGTTGGAAATTCAGTGTCCACTCAAGCCAAAGATTCACCTTTCCATAGCGAGGGGAAAACCCGTGAGTCGACTATTCAGCTTGCTGTGGTAAATGAGTTAAATTATTTACTCACTCCTTTTCCTGAAAACAAAATGTCTTGCAATGCTATAATTTGTAACTCTGTCATTGTGTGGCTGTCACAGTTGTGATGTTAAGACAGCAAAAAGTGCGGAATTTTCCAGTTGCCTGTTGTTTACATTGTGGATTAAAATGTTCCATTTTACGCTGAATTTGACGTTTATTGTGTTTATGGTCATTATTTTTCCTTCAGTCCTTCATCCTCACTCTTTCTCATTTCATTTTTACAAGCCTCTAATATGGGTGCAAATACTGCTACTATCTAGCTATCTGTCTGTCTGTCTGTCTCTGTCTCTCTGTGTCTGTGTGTTTGTTTATCTCTCTCTCTCTCTACCAACTACCTACCTATCTACCCACCCACCCACCTACCTACCTATCTATCTGTCTGTCTATTATCTACATGTATACTGTTCCTGCTGTATTGCACTTCTTATGTATGGTCAGCGAGTCTTCGTCAATACAACACTAAAAACACAAAAAGGGACCGTTCACAAATGACGTCAGCTCGGAGGGGGGAGGGGGGGTCAGTGAAAAGTTGACAAAAGTTGACATGGAGGGAGGGGGGGGGGAGGTCCTTACAAAGTTGACATCAACCATGATGCTCTAAAAGGTTGGTAAAAAGAAAAGTCAAATCTTCAAATCAAGAAGAAAAATATAGACCACATTTTCTTGGCCTAAAATGAACAGTATTAACAGTTATCTCCCCATAATCGTACACCAGTCAGTATATATACATGTATGGAAATCCTCCCCACTTGTTTACAGTTCCAGGATATTTTCATGTGCCATGCATAATTAAATTCTTTTTTTTTTCTGTGATTTATTTGATATTTATTTTTTCCAAGCTGAGATGATACTGATACTCCAATCTTTTTGCTTTGTTTATGCTTGATATCCAATCCATGCTTGCTATCGAATCTATTTGTTTTAATTATTTTGCTTGGTTAAATTTGGATTTGACAGTTCAGGTATTTCTTTGGGGTATTTTTTTATAAACAATAGTTTTTATTTTGATTTAAAATAAAGATCAAAGGTGAATATATATATTAAATGCATCCTGTACGGGTTCTATCTAGATGTACATTTTGGTTGACGTCAACTTGGGGGAGGGGGGGGGGGGGGCATGAGAAAGATGACAGAAGATGACAAGGGGGGAGGGGGGGGGGTCATTTTTGGCCAAATTTTAGCTGACATCATTTGTGAACGGTCCCAAACTAGAAAGGCACCTTTGCTATACTCATGAAACTAGCTGCTTCCTTTTCCTACAGTCTCATTCTCATAATGTGGTCATAAAGAGGGGTTCTGGCCATATTCCAGTCTTACTCTAGATGCAAAATAAAAAAGAAATAGAAACATGTCAGTAGGACCTACTACACGTATTGGTAAAAGGATGAGGACAGCTGGCAGTTATCGATGACTTTCAATGTGCAACAGATTCAGCGCTCCTGTGAGAAGCCAGACAGGAAAAGTAACTCATGTGGAGACAAGCTGATTTCAGGAGATAAGTGAAAATTAGGCCCAAATCGTACACATTTTTAAGGGTCAGGACTGTTTGGTTTTGTTAGTTTGGTTACACTTACAGTGTTACACTGCTGCGAGGATGCTGGTTATCAAGGGACATTATCATGAAAATGTTTTCTGGCGAGGCGTGTTTTGAATTTTAATAAGTTTATTGTCTTTGGTAATAAAAACTTATTATCTCTGTCTGTCTGTCTGTCTGTCTGTCTATCTATTTATCTATCTATCTATCTATACTATACTATATATCTATCTATAGTATCTCTCTCTCTCTCTCTCTCTCTATCTACCTACCTACCTATCTACCTACCCACCCACCTACCCACCCTATCTATTTATCTATCTATCTATCTATCTATCTATCTATCTATCTATCTATCTATCTATCTATCTATCTATCTATATTGGTAGATAGATTGGTTGAAAGGTACGTAGCATGATAAAATGGGGAACAAAACGAAAAAAAAAAAAAAGCTCCTTCTAAAATTAAATACAGACAACTCTGAAAGCAACACCAAACACAACGTACAAGTATTTTCATGGTAATGTCCCTTGAAGTATATCATCTTCGGAACAAAATGCCGTCCCTATAAAATCAGTCAGTTCTGAACCTGAAAATGCACGTGTTTTGGACCTGATTTTCACTGATCGCCAGAAATTAGCTTGTTTCAACACGAGTTATGTGTCCTGTTTTCTTGTCTTTTTCTTTTTTTTTTTCATTTTTCTCGCACTGCAGATTTTTAGACCAGCAGGTTAATCAGTGAATACGTACCTAATATTTAAAATGGTCCTAGAATGGTACTTTTGAGAAGCTTCCATATATCTAGTAGAATTTCTACCAATGAGGGAATACAGCACTGATACTGCTAGTGCTATCGTTGGAGTGACGTAAATATTAAACTTTCCAAAGTTAAAGAATAAAGGGACGCATCTATTTGAGTTAATGTCATCAAAATGGCTTCATGGTCATAAATAGAGAGAGAGAGAGGGAGGGGGAGGGAGAGAGAGAGAAGAGAAAGAGAGAGAGAAATAACTTACGTGGCTGGGACGCCAAAAACTGGCTCAGGCCTATAGGCTACATTTCAATAGTCTGACATAATATTGTATTCATTTTAATATTGTTTGTATTTAATGAGATCTTTGTCGTTGCTTACACAAGTAACACCAATCAGAGAGTTAAAATCTCAGAAGTTTTCATAAAGATAATTGAAATCATGTTGTAGTTAAATTATGCCAATTCTAAAATCTGTATTGCGGGGAAAATTAAAAAAAAATAAAAAAAACGGAAAGGAAAACAGGACACATAACTCGTGTTGAAACAAGCTAATTTCTGGCGATCAGTGAAAATCGGGTCCAAAACACGTGCATTTTCAGGTTCAGAACTGACTGATTTTATAGGGACGGCATTTTGCTCGGAAGACGACGGGCGTCAAGGGACATAACCATGAAAAAACATTGCGCTGTTTGCTGTTGCTTTCAGAGTTGTCTGTATTGAATTCTAGAAGTAGCTTTTTTTAAATTTCGTTTTGTTCCTCATTTTTTCATACCACGTACCTTTCAATCTATCTATCTACAAATGTAGATAGATAGACATACAAACAGATAGATAGATAGATAGATAGATAGATAGATAGATAGATAGATAGATAGATAGATAGATAGATAGATAGATAGATAGATAGATAGATAGATAGATAGATAGATAGATAGACAGATAGAAGGACAGACAAATAGATAGATAGATAGATAGATAGATAGATAGATAGATAGATAGATAGATAGATAGATAGATAGATAGATAGATAGATAGATAGATAGACGGATAGATATATAGAAGGACAGACAAATAGATAGATAGATAGATAGATAGATAGATAGATAGATAGATAGATAGATAGATAGATAGATAGATAGATAGATAGATAGATTAGATTGATAGATTGATAGATAGATAGACAGATATATAGATAGATAGACAGACAGACAGACAGACAGACAGACAGACGGACGGACGGAGGACGGACGGACAGACAGACAGACAGAACAGATAGATAGATCGTTGTACTACTAGTAGTAGTTACACCCAAATTAGAGGCTTGCAAAAATGAATTGAGAAAAACAAGGAGGAGAGAATGAAGCAAAAACAAACAAACAAAAAAGTAATAAACAAACTAAAAATAATAAAGATCAAGTTCAGTGAAAAATGGAACATTAATTTTTAATCCACAGTGTAGACAGCGGGCAGCTTGAAAATTCTGCACATTCAGTTATAATGTTAACCTCACGACTGTGCTAGCCACATGAGATATGACACATGATTTTAAACTGCTGCTTACTATTTATAGAGGAATTATTTAAAGGAAGCGCATATCCGTACAACGCATGCAATTCGATGACGTAGATCACACACCGGAATACTATATTACTGACCTTGTTAATTTGCATAGATTTTAGAAATATGAATCGGCTTAGTAGCAAAACAATCCGACTTCTACTCTGAGATTGCCTGATCTGCGCTAATAATATACTTGAGTGTACGTCGATCACCTATGGCTACTCTAACCCCTTTTCGCCTGATTAGTCAATCTGACTACCGCCCATTGATACAAACTGACTAGACCCTCACGCCCCCAGGTCCATCTGACTATTCCATGTGTTGTCACTTTAAATTCGTGAACACCATACCAAGTTTTGTTTCAGCAAACCCTCACCAGTCGCGCTTTTTAGTAAACATATTGTACGGATATGCACTGTCCATATCCATACAACATGTTGTACGGATATACACTGCCTCATTTAAATGGGTTGTCACTTTGACTTAGTTCAAGCAGCAGAACAAAAGGTTCTAGCTTGGAAACTTTTTAATTAATGTGTCTCTCTGATCTCCCCTGACATGTTTCAGCTGAGCAGCCAAAAGTTGTTCCCTGTAGAGCATTCAGTAGTCAGACATTTAACAACTGGACATCAGTACAATAATGATTATGAAACCAATGATGTCGTACGTGTGAAAAATGACATTTTTTATGAAGAGTAACACAGCACTAAATATTTTCACCAGAGGGGAGGCGGGGCAGGATGATAGTGGAGAGATGGGAGCGAAGAGGGGAGATTGAGAAAGAGAACGAGGAGAGGGAGGGAGAGAGAGAGAGAATGAGATGCAAAGGAGAAAGGAAGGGATAGACAGGGGGAGATGAAAGAGAAAGAGATAAAGTATGGGGGAGGGGGGCGGAGAAAGAGAAGGGGAAGGAGGGAGAAGGACAACAACAACCTCAGCAAAGGCTAGTTTTAACGAGGTTCCAACAGCCCACACACAATATGCTCTAGTTAGGGGAACGTAGTATTTCACACATTATACTATAGATGAGCAGCAAATACAACTCTGGATGTTCTTATTCGGCTTTGTAATTAGGCTGCAATCCCTTGACTACAGCCATTTGTTAATAATACTCTAGTCTTACAGAAACCACATACAATGTGAGGAAAGCCACTGAATCGGTAATATGTCGCAACCGCCCAAGTTGAGAAAATTGGACAAAATATATAATTTTTTTTATTTTGCCAATTTACTTTATTATGTTTGTTAGTATTACAGTTTTCTGTCAAAGGAATGGCCATTTTTGTTGTTATTGTTGTTTTGGTCCTAACCAACCTTCATTTTGCTAATGTTCTCAACTTGGATAGCTGGGACATAATATTAACCGGTACCAACTCTGTGCTATGGCCTCACATAATATCCTTTGTCTGTCCAGTGCCTTAAACAAAAAATGACGTTTTGTTGTTGTTGTTTTTGCCTATCGTGAGATGGTTTGATTAACTTTGATGCAATGCCACAGCCTGCGTTTACATCCAGGGACAGCGCGTCGTGTGGCCTGGTGGGTTGTGCATGTTTCTTTTCAAAGGTTTGTAACAGAATGTTGTTTCTTCAGTCAACCAGAAATTCACACTGGGTCCTCAATAAAATGTGTACTGTCTACATTCATATTGTCACTGGTCTGCGCTAATGGCGTAAGTCTTTTGACACTTTGGAGATAATCAGAAAAAACTTGTTTTTTCTCCCTTTGTTGGAACCCGTGCAGTTAGCACACTGCCAGTTCTATGGAGCTTATTAAGCGTCATGTATAACCGATCTCGTCTTTATATTGACGAGCTCCCGAGAGGGCAGTATTAGACTGTTTAGGGAGGTGATTTTTTTTGTGTAGTGATGAGTAGTGAGTATTGATTTTATTGTCGGCTGGTGCCGCCACCCGAAGAGCAATGAATTTGTCTCATGGGAAGAGTCTGTATCAGTATCGAGGTGATGTCGATATAAGAGCTATGTGAATTATATATATTGAGTATATTTTTTTTTAGTCGTCTGCGTATGACGTCGACCCGAGGAGAGCAATAATGAGATTGCTTTATGGGATGGATGATATTGGTATTTTTCGATTATTTGAGAGATGTTTGGCAGTGCTAACGTAGTACACTACGTATCCGCGTATTCGCGTGTTATTGTTGAACCTTCTTACAGGCATTGTAAGCCCCACAGGGCAGTGTAAAGCCTCAGGGCAGTGTAAGGCCACAGGCAGTGTAAGACGCCGAGATGCAGTGTAAGACCTCTGGGCAGTGTAAGGCCGCAGGCAGTGTAAGACCGACGGGCAGTGTAAGACCGACTAGTTATGTAAGGAAGGGAGTATTCGCGTTTTGAGATATTTTGCAGTGGTAACAGAGGACACTGCGTGTTCGCGTTTTTGAGAGTTTTTTGCAGTGGTAACAGAGGACACTGCGTGGTCGCGTTTTAAGAAGTTGTGAAGAAGAGTGGAGTTGTGTTGTTTTTTTATACAACCGATTATGTCTATGGTTTTCCGCGTTTCGTGGACCATCTAACGTAATACTAGATATGACAAGTAAGAACACTGATTATGATTGTAACTCTCCATGCGGTCAGTGGATGAGTTATCTAAGAACATACCCGATATGGATATTGAATTGAACCGATTATGACTATATACCGAGATGACTGTGACACTTGACGTGTGCATGGCTTGCGTACGGAAACGGCGCATTACATTAACTACTATCGCCTCCTCATATCAAACCAAGTAGCTTAGGCTCTGGAGCTTTAAAACATCACGCTCCTCACAATATGGACTGCTCAACTGCGTCTCTATGTCTCTCATCTGGCTGAGGACTATCGCCGTCCACCTCGTAAATGGATTGTCTACATGTGGCCTCTATCTAAGCTCTGCACGGGTTTAAATACTAAAGCTATGTCTCGACCTTCCGTCCAGATTCATACATTTGATTGGTGCAGTCGCTTCAGCTCAGCCTGCAATACTAATTTATGCTTGTCATGGCCTTGCGCCAAAATCAAGGTCAATTTTACGGTCTAGACAAAATTTAAAATGCGAAACATTAACTACTAAAATCTTCAAACCCCGTGCTTTCTACTCTTATGCACGAATTTCCGAACGCCAACTAAGCGTCTAAATAAACTACCTTTACTCGCCCCTTATCTATGTTAATCAAAATCACGGGGTCGAGAACTGCTCTGTCATTCCTAGCTATACATTTATTCTATCTCGCCCCTCCTTCTCTCCATCCATCAGAAAAAAGGTGTTTCAAAACAAACTGTTCACGAGAACAGCTCAAGGACAAATTACGCTGGTTATAATCAACAAGATCGTAAAAATTAACTCACTGACGTCGTGACCTAGCATGGCATTTATGATCCTAATGTGATCATGACAGTTGGTGCCATTTTGACTCTATTGGATTATGACATTTTCCTAGTGGAGCATTTCTTTGTCTATATATATATTATCTGATAGCCGTCATGTCAAGAATACAATGAACCGTCAGTTGTCTTTTGGCATATAAGTCTGACATATGCCATTGTCGTAGAGCAGTGATGTTGTGTAATTTTAATATGCGTAAGGCTCACAGAAACTTGCGTACGCGTATGAAGATTCAAAGCGGAAATACGTCATTCTGGTTTCCCCCAGTTCTGCCATAAACGACCGTGGATTACGCTTTGTTTCGGTTTGGCCAAACCATACTACTTGAGTAAATACCGGCCACACGACAACCGGTACACATTTTTCCGGTACAGCTGGATAAGGGATAGAAGACAATTATGGCACTACCTAAATAACAAACACATCACAAAAATGCAATTTGATCACAATTTTTTTTCTTTTAATTCACTGACGATATATTTCCATATAATGCAGAACACCCTCAAGGTAAACGTAAAATTAATCACAGAATTAATCAATGAATATGTGTGACGAACAATAGTGAGAACATTATGATACGTGACCTGTCTCGGACAGTGAAGTAGATCACATTTCAATGGGGACAGAATGTGCCTGAGCATTTATACTGATACCCCAAGTAGGAGAGATCCTGTCGAGGGGTTTTTGCCATTTAGGTATATGTGACATTTTTGCCGATTTTGAGATTTTGTTTTGAAAGTGGTTCTCTCACTTCTGATTTCATTATGTGTAAGTGTTGTATGAGTGTATTTTCTTGGGCATTTTTATACAAGTTTCGAGTTTGAAACGTACTGAACAAGACCCTGATTTTACACAACTCTTCAAACTTCCAATCCTCGTTTTCTCAAAAAGGCAAAAATGCACGTATACAACAATATGGAAAATAACCGAATAATAAGTACGTGATAAATTATAAACAAAGAGGGGTTTGAAGGTACAGTGAGAATAGTTGATGATAGCACTAGCAGTGACAAATTTTCTAATTTTTGCTAGAAACTATAGATTCTCAGAAAATCTGCAGATCCACCCCTGTCAAGATTCCTTTACAAATATGAGCTATTTCAAAGGTCTTCAAAAATCTGTCGTTGATCATTCTTCCTGCTGAATTCAGTGGTTTTTACCTACTTAATTTTATCATGCACATAAATATTAATTTGTTAACCCTTAGAAGACAACAGGGACAATGATCAGCCCAATTATTTTACAGTGAAAAAAATGGGGCCGATCACTGGCCTGTCTTATTGCGATAAAGACGAACGGGCCAATTATCTGTCCATTCAGAAAGCTGTTCTGACTAGACTTGACATGAACTTGTAGCCAATCAGAATGCTTGTTTCATAAAATCTACGGATCTGTAAATATCAATGGCACATCTTCCTGCTGTTGTAAACAAATAGCCTTTTTTTTTTTTTGTTCCCATCTTTCTAGATGGACAACACCCAAATTATCCCCATCTCCAAGGGTTAAAACAACAAATTCCTTACAGATCGCATTCTTCCCACCCTACAGTCATTTTTTCTATGGAAAATATCTCAGGCCCTTTTCATCAGTGCTTGTGTGGTCCATCTTTTCCACTTTATCTTTCTCTCTTTCTCTTTTACTTTTGTCAGTTAATTTTATGCAAAAATTTTAGTTTTCTTTTTTGTTTAAATCTCATTTTAAAAGTTCGTTTTCAAATTATAAAAATAAATTTAATGTACTAAAATGTATTCTCCATATCAGCCGACAATCCCCAACTTCAGCATTTCCAACACTGTACACTTTGCTTTTCTAATTTTGAACTTTTTCATGGACTCGTTCACCGCCAGTTTTCTTCAAAATAAAAGATTCACCCACAATTCTCATATTGCCAACTGACAAATGCTTACAGTAATCTAGGAGAAACATAGCATCGGACATGTACTCTGGAACAAACAAAAAATAATTCTTGGAAACTGAGAAAAAAAAATGATGTCATCTTCAAGAGTTATTTGATGCAAAGATTACAATGCTCAGCCTGTATAATCTGTGTTTGAAGTGAGTGTTTTTCACATGAGATGCCCAGAGCAGATTGTATTTGCAATGATGAACTAGCGGTAAATGCCCATAGAAATGTGTAAACACCACTGCAATGTTTCTGAATTTTTTTTCTTCAAGCATTGCTGTGAATGCTCAATGATCTCTTCATCAGTGGTGGCAAATCCACATCAAGAATTAATAAAATTTGACTAGTATTTGTAAAATTAGCTCAGTTTCAATGGACAGGCAAAGAATCACTTTTCAATTAAGACTGTTTCTCAGAGCTACATGAAACTTGAAAGGGCAGGGGTCTTCTTTCAATACAAATAGAAAAACATTTCTTGATATATTATTTCGAGTCTGGCAGCTACAGTAGCTCTGTAATGATTTCCCTCTTGCTCTCCCATATTGATCTGACTAGCTGGAACAGGAACTAATAAAAAAGTTTTAATAACTTACCAGGGGTGAAAAGATAAGTGAAACAAAAAACATTAATATGCAATACTTAAAAGAAATTTTAAAAAGGCAACAGAACAAAATGCCATTATTATGCAGTAATTAAATTAACCACTTATTAAAATAAATAAAAGACTAGCGCAACATAAAGACATTTATATGTAGGAATCAACTTAATCACTCATAAGAAACAAAATTTTTTAAAAATAATAACAATAATATGCAATGATTAACCCCTTGCCTGCTTTGCCTGAAACTTTTCCGGACAGTCTAATCTCACTATACTGCCGTGTGCCTGGAACTGCTCCAGGCCCAATTCATGTGCATTTCTTGAGTGATTATATGGAAACAATTCTCGAATTATGCTTGTTTTATATTTCCCAGTTGGTTCCCCCACTTACTTGCGTCATTTGCGTGTATTTTGAAAGCGTGGGATTTATGGTGTGTAATTTTTGAGATTTGCTTGTTTTGTCCCCTTTTGCACCTGGCATATGAGTGAAAATCTGTGTCGCAGACAAAGGGTTAACTGAACCAATCACAAGAATTCAAATGACTGGCAAAACAACAAGACATCAGTGTGCAGTAATTAACCATTGGCAAGAACGAAAACAGCGTGCAGGCAGAGCAGAAAAATATAACATATGCACACAAAAAATTGATTTAAGTACTTAACAACATCCATGAAAAGGACAAAAACAAAAGGATCGAAATGTTAGCAATTAGGGATGAAACAGACAGAGGCTGGTGTAGGTGTCAGACTGGTGCCTCGCTACCCATAAATTTTGCTTCGCACTAACACAATTGGCACTGCACACACCATGACCCAGCGGGATACGGCGGGCAATGCCTATTGTACTACATGTAGTGTGAAGCAAAATTTATGGGCAACGAGCCACTGGACTGGCCCCTGCACAAGCATTGGGCTGTTTCACCCCAAAATGACTAACTATTTAAAATTTTATTTAGCACAGTGATTTCCAAATGGGAAGCACTTGGCCCGTGGGGATTTAAAATTGAACTCTCTCAAGACGTACCCCCGATTTATCAGCACCAGTGAAAAACGCGTTTGGACATATTGCCGATTTATACTGTATTCTACCATCAGTTCTCTCTTATTTGTTATATAGCATTTTACTTTACTATCAATACTTTTTTTCTGGAAGCGTTTTTCTGAACCATGCTTTTTTCCCAAAGTGGGTTTTCTGAAAAATGTTTTTTTCCCCCCAAAGTGGGTTTTCTGAACCATGCTTTTTTCCCAAAGTGGGTTTTCTGAACCATGCTGTTTTTGTTTTTTCCAAAGTGAGTTTTCTGAACCATGCTGTTTTTTCAAAAGTGGGTTTTCTGAATAATGCTTTTTTTTTCCAAAGTGAGTTTTCTGAATCATGCTTTTTTTTTCCCCCCAAAGTGGGTTTTCTGAACCATGCTATTTTTTTCCCTAAATGGGTTTTCTGAACCATGCTGGTTTTTCCCAAAGTGGGTTTTCTGAACCATGCTGTTTTTTCCCAGTGGGAAAATATTAATTACGTCCAGATTTGACCGAAGCCCCTAACACTGATGTCCTGAAAGAGTTAAAGGGAGGAATTTTATTCCCGGAAGAAAATCTTAATAAAAGTTTTACCATCCACTGGAATAATGATTTTTTTTTTTTCCTTTGATTGCAATTTAGAAAGATGTGCAGTTCCACAAATTGTTTCAGAATTACAATTGTGAAAGTATAATGGTGAAAAAATTATTACGCGATGATTCAAAATGGGATGAAGAATTAAAGAAACCTGGGGTACCAGTCCAATGGGAGGAATGTGGCCAGGGACACTGAGAACTATTGATTTAGCATTAAGAGTTTCTCAGCAGTGAGCCAACTGTTCAACATAGTCATTAGCTGTCATGTAACTTCAGAAATCCTGTTTATTATCTTTTGTATTTGTATAAAATATATACATGTATTTGTATACTTCTTTGATCTTATTTAGGAAATTTGCCTTAGCGTCACTGCAGCCTAGTTCCAACTGGAGCAGACACATCGTCAAAACAGTGCAGAGCCAGTCGGCTGTTTTCTTTTTTTTTTGTGGGTGGGGGGGGAGGAGGGAATTAGTTCGTTGTTTTTTTATTTTGCCCGAGCAGCCGGCCTTGTTAGGCCTGCTCTTCTTCTACTCCCAACTGCCTCGGTATCTTTAAACATGCACAATGTGCACATAGGCCATCCGAATTTTTCATCCTAATAAACAAAGACTAGGTGCTCCATCCAACCTACCATGCTATCAGGGACAGGAAAATATGAGAAAAAGCCCCAAATTCCAACATACCTGTGCCGTGCCGACCGGGAACCGAACCCGGTAACTTCAGCATGAGAGGCAGACATCTCACCTCTAAACCAACCTCCCTAAATCTCTCTGGGAAAATATGAAAATTCTACCTGGTTTGTCGTCTACACTGGAATGTAGAAGGTATTAATGAAAATGTCCTAGTTAAGGTCATCCATACACAACAAAACACTTCATTTTGCTGATTTTTTTTTTACCCGACAAGGTCTTGCTGTAGAAAGATTCTGCTGCCTTGCGATCAGTAATTAAAAACATAAAATCTCATGTCAATAGTCATTCTTTGACCATGGGACGAAAATCCTAGCTTGTCATTAAATGAAGTTTTGTAAGGTACCCCATAGGGAAAATCTAAATACATGTTTATTGGTTTATTGCAATTGCTTTAAACATAAAATCTCTTTCATAAAAATGCATGCATTCCTTGTAAAATATTGCACTTCTGATATTTTCTGTGCATGCAACATTCTTATGTTTTATGCTTCCATGAGCTTCAATTCTTCGTTTTGGATTCATTTAATTTTGCAAAACTTTGTCCTTTTCATTATCCGAATGATTCAAATATTCAATTCCCCACATAATTAATTATTTTCTCATACAATTAAAATGTAATTAAACAAAATGAATACATGCAACATTTCAAATGACAACATTGGTTATTTGTGATTAGAATCTGCATCACAACTTGCACGCGGAAAAACACATTTTCCCCTAAAGATGTGTGAAGGAATGACAAGGTACAGCTCGTCACTGTTAACTGAAACTGCGGTAACTCAAAAACTTGAAAAATTGATGTTTATATTCAACTAAATTCAGAAAAGCACAGAATGACCTTGGTTATAGATTCCAACGCCGAAAGATAATCGAATAGCAAACATTCAAAAATTCATCGTAACTACACCAGCTCTGCTACAATAAAACGTTTTTTTTTGCTTCTCCTGAAAAGTAGCCAGAACCAATTACTACAGTTTTAGGGAACAGTGATGAGCTTTCGTCCCACAGTCTCCTACCAAGTCAATACAATAGCAGAATTACAAACAAACATTCCAGCACATAATGAAACATTGTCTATCATGACGCCTCCGTGTAACATGTCTGATAACAACAAAGGATGTAGATTTAAATACTATTAATTTGTAAACTCAGATTTCAACATTGTTTCAACAATATTATGTAAAAAATTTTCTCTGAACACTAACAGAATAAGATGGTTTATCATTGTAGAGGTCATGACGTTCGCCCAAATTATTTGAAAAATCCTTTTCCGTGAACATGATAAAAGAAATCTTTGTGATTTGTGCAAAAGTGATTTCATCTCAAAATTTGGATTGTAAAAGCAAGAAACAAACCTTCATGATATCAATATGCAAAAAACGAAACAAATATCCCTTATTTCATCTGGGATATTATTTTAAAAATGTTAAAAATGATTTAGGCAATGGGATTACGACCACAACATAATGCTCATAAAGGCTCCATATTTATAATAACATAGTAGTACATGTACATGTATTAATAATCAATTTAATCATAAGACAAAATGAACAGGAACTGTTCTTCCATGCATAAAAATAGGTTAAAAAATGATTCACAGCTGTATTGTTATTTTTCATTCACAGGTTTTTAATTCCAGAACATATAATAAAGATGCAAAATTATAACTTGCTGACAGGAAAATACAGTTTAATGCCCAGTGATCAGTAGTTTTACTGCAGTTTCAGAAATTTCAATCACCCGGACAAAATTTTTGTTAAGATAAATATGACAAGTAAATCTAAAAGCTTTGTGAAAAAAATTTGGTGTTCAAAGAATTCACCATACTGGTCTGAGAAGACGTATAAACCAAGGTTGTCAACTTTTTTTTACCGAGGGTCACAGATGCAAGTTTTAGTCCCATCGCAGGACACACAGCTCTGACTATTATAGGATTTCTCAGGATAAATTTTGCTAGGATTAACAAAACAAAATTGATCTTTTAAGGGGTTCCGCTGGTAAAAGTTGAAATTTCCTTATTTGGGCCAGCAAATAAAACTCGGCTGTTTGTAATGGTTCTCTAGGAGGGAAATTTGTAAAAGAACTAAAAAATTTTCAAAAAATATTTGTTGCCATGGTTATAGCGGCCATCTTGAATATTTTTTACCAAACTCATAGAGATTTTATAATCTTAACATCTCACAAACTATTGCACCATTTTGTCTAATTCTTTTTGTGTTATGGACATTAAGACCAAATTTAAACAGCCAGCTAGTTTTGGGGGTTTTTTTTTTATGTGTTCAAAACAGGTAATTAATGACAGTCAAAGAGGGGAAAGAATAAACTTTTCCCTCTGAAAAAGTCAGTTCTGATTGTGACCCAAAAAATGTGTACAATTTTTAAGTATAAGGAATAGATTTACAGAACCCTGTTGGTTTATTACATGAATATCCCTTGCAACTCTATGCCAAATTTCAGCACTGTGGTATTAATATTTTCTGAGTCTTTAAGATTATAAAATGGGAAGTTAGCACAAAAATGTACTTTAGAGAAAATCACGTTTAAAAATTGGGACACAAGTAAAAACACAAAGGACTACTCAGATTTTAAATTTCCGTGTTGCAGTTGATACATCTACATTCTTGCTTACAGGAAAATGCGTTATTCTAAACTTGTTGTAGGGCGTAAAAAGTGGAAAATGCCAATACGGCAATAGACAATATTTTTTTACCAAAATGGATGCCTCTGTACCAGCTGAACCCCTAAAGAAACATTATTTGACTTGTGCAGAAAAACAGAAGTGGATTACTGAGTTGGCCAAACTCGATAAAAATGTTTTGGACATGCAAGACTGGAGATCAGGCACTTGCAGCTTTTCAGACATACAGTAAGGGCCAGACGTGAAAAATGGTGAGGACACAGAGGGCTGGATACTCTCGGCTTATATTACAGCCCTTCTATACATGATAATATGTTATTTGGATGTTGATTTTTAATTGAAGAAAGATTTCTTGGTTTGATTTGAGTGTATAGAAGAAACACTCACTCAGCAATCCAATTACAAAGCCATGTTTATTAGCTAACAGAACAAAAAGCTACTCAATTCCCTCAGTTCATATTTAATTGGATTATGCTTTTTAACACTTTAAATCTTGTTATTCCCGACATTCAGGTCTCATAGCTTTATTTGTTCTACCGTCATTAACCCTTTCCTGCCTAAAACTGGTGAAAAAATATACGCCCAATGCCTAATCGCGGGTATAGAGCAAAGGTGTTGTATCTCCAGTGATATGAATTGGGGTTCATAATGGCAATACTGTAATAATGACAAACTGCTTCTTGGGATTTTTTCTTTATTCCGCTATCTTTAACCAGTTCCAAGTTACAGAGAACCAGTATTGTTGTATCTCCCTTAAAAATGCGATCATTGGGACAAATATTGTGGTATTTCCGAGTAAGCTCCCATTATTCATGTCACTGGAGATACAACAATTTTCCTCTTTACCCGCGTAATGGGCTTCCCATTTTTCATGACCAGCTGCCCAAGCAAAGGGCGGAAATTATTCTCACGTCCTGACGACTGATATTTTTTAAAAAATATCTGTGCATATAATTATTATCCAGTGTTGATGAAAATGGTACCAAAATGTAGTACAGTGCACTCTCCCGATTACGACATCTCCGAATAACGACATTCTCCCGATAACGACATTGACCCCCGGTCCCGATTTTTTTACTATATGTTATTAGTAATAAAACTCTCTAAATAGCGACATACTTTTTAGACCACTCTCCGGATAACGACATTGAGTTAGCAATAATCGGCTGTGACTTTGCTAGATACAAAAATAAAAATAGCTAAAATATTGTTTCCGGTCAGTTTCATTTCATTCTCTGAGCCAATAAAAACACTTCTTTTCCGACCAATGAAATGTCCTACCAGAGGCACCTCATAGCCAATGAGATCGCTTTGTTATCGGCCAATGAGATTGTATTATCAAATACAGCTGCACTCATGCCGGTCCCAAGCCCGGATAAACAACAGAGGGAAAATGACACACAAAAAACAACAACAACAAAAAAAACAAACAAACAAAAAAAACAAAACAACACACACAACACACACACACACTTCGTGTATTTTACATGTTTGGAAAGTCCGATCACTGATCACCCACTATGGTTGGTACGTTACATTCTAAGGGTCTAACAACACCCCTTTTTCCGCCATCTTGAAAATCTCCGAATAACGACATGTTCCCGATAACGACATGTTCCCGATAACGACATGCACCTCTGGTCCCGAGCCATGTCGTTATCGGGAGAGTGCACTGTATATAAATGAATGCCCTTTCAGAAAATATATCTACATGTGAATGACTTGAATTGAGGCTGCCAATGAGATCAGGTTTCTACGACTTTATTCAGTGGGCAGTCCACTGGGATTTGCAATAGATCGGGTCAAGCTAATGTGTCACCTCACTCCCCTCAAAAAACCTGAGCAGAGCAGGTAGATCAGGCCTACATGGAAGCGGCAGCACTACAGGGGCAGGGGTAGAAGGAGGGAGGCCTAGAACCATGCTGGTCCGAAATCAGATGGCAGCAGACATTACGTTAGGCGCATCGCGAGTAACCTTTCATGTAAAATATGACATCAGATTCAGAAAGACAATACTAGTGGCTGCGGGCAGTGTATTTCATGGCACCGCATACAGTAACGGTAAAGCGATCAGCAGGACAGTGGTTCTGTAATGTGTCCGTCCACACTCACGTCTCTCTATTCCGAGAGTTTGTCCACATTCACCCGCAGTTGATACTACTTGTCTCCGTAGGCCTGAACAATCGCCCATCCTCATTCTCAGTCAATAACGCAGAGTAAGTGAGGACGTGTTGAGTCTGTTTTGCTTATGCACCTACATGTGTCCCCTTTAATAGTGATTTGGGCTGTTTCTCTTGAGACTGGCGTTTTTCAAGCCTCCTAGCGCTAAGCCAAAACTCTTTCTAAACTGAAAACAAACCCGTGGTCCCGCCAATTTCAGTTTAACCACCATTGCCTGCTGTAAATAGCACACTGATGGGAGACGCATTTGGGCGCATTAGGCTGGTGCAAGCATGGTCACATCGAGTCCCATTAGGAGATGCAAGCATGTCGCATGGGGGCGCATTAGGTAGGAATGGATTAAAGAAAGATTTCTTGGTTTGATTTGGGTGTACAGAAGAAACACTCACTCACCAATTCAACTACAAAGCCATGTTTGTTAGCTAACCAAACATAAAGCTACTACATTCTCTCAGTTCAAATTAAATTCAATTATGCTTCTTAACTTTACAACTTGTCATTCTCAACATTCATGTCTCATAGCATTATTTCCTCTACAGTCATTCAGGTTCAAGTCCACATACTTAACAACACTGACAGGGCAACACCGACTCGGTGGAATTAAGCCATTGAGGTTGAACGAATGTCACGACAGTAAAAAAAAACAACAACAACTAATGTACAACCTGGAATGAAAAAAAAAAAACAGCTCCAAACTTTTACAATACAAATATTTGGCATTACCTAACAGCTGTACAGGGGACTTTGGTATTCTATAAGTATAAAGTTAGCAATAGAAATTTTGTCAGGGGCATGTAATCTTATTTCAAAGCCTAATAGAGAAAATACTGAGTTGTGTTTCCTGTTCAGCAATGGCTAATAATGTGAAACACCACACATCCCAAACAACAGCCTAGTTATAGGTGAGCAGAGAATACAACTCACTATTTTCTCTATCCGTCTTTGTAATCAGACCACGGTCCCCTAACAAGTTTTACCTCACAGTTTACATTTGTCCCTCCTGAAATCCCCATCTGTGCAGCCGCCCAATAAAATGAGACACATTTCAGCACTACCTGATTTGAGAAAATCTTTAAAAGGTGTCAGAGGGTTAATTTTATCGATTTTGCGTTCTCAGTATTTTTGAAATATTCAACTCTTTACTATTCCTTTTTCCAAATGATAATCCTGTTTGAGAAGAGCAAATGCTTTCAATCAAGTCACCATCAATAATTTTGACTAAAAGCTGAAACTTTAAAAGCGTTTTTCTCAAAACTGTGATTGTGTCATGTCCTGTCTTTGACAGGCCATATCTTTTCTGGTAATTAAATAAGGGCAACATTTTTTTAACCAAAAGAAAGGACTTTCAATAACCTATTTGGTGATACCAATATCTCCACAACACCAAAATGCAGAAAGTGCCTCATTTTGTCAGGTGCCTACACATATTTTCCCTCCTTGGGGACAAATTTCCACCAGATTTGGGGCCATTCATAAAACATGTAAGTTCGAATTTGGCAATTCCTGACCCCCACCGCCCCCTTCCCTCATCAAGAATGCACGTCATATTCACACCCCCCCCCCCCCATCCCCAACTTACAAAAGCATGCAGCCATCAAAACAGTGAATGTCCATGGCCTTGGTGTGCTAGGGCTTTGAATGGTATTCTGCACTGACTATTGGATTATTCAGTACACATCTGATTTTCGATCATCTTTCTGCTTTCACTTCGATAAAACAAAAATATAAATAAAACCCAAACTTTTTTAATTCATTACCCCCCCCCCCCCCCAAACGCTTCTCATATGCTGGGGTTCCCCCCCTACACGCATCCTGAGCTTACATACTTTATAAATGACCCCTCCAGAACCACTGGTGTTATGAAATCATAATGCAGGAGAACAAATATGGCAAGTCATTTGACATTATATACCACCAATTATGGTTTTTATGACATAATCAGCTGCTGGATATTCAAAACAATCTTGAGCGATTAAGGACCATCATAGCTTGGGTTGGTTTCCCCTCTTGGATGAAATGGATCTTCACCATCTGCCATGTCCGTCAGGCTATGATTGGACAAGGTTTTTCTTCCCATCTTCCTACCTGTAGAAGACGTGAACACATTTATTATATATGTATAGTATACATCAAGGCCTGCATGGTAATATAAAAGAGAGAGCATAGATATCTCTACTTACTCTTACTGGAAACACAACTGCAAACAATCTAACTTGAAGCTGATATTTATGGGAGACACCAGAATGGGTTTTCAGTATCACAGTGAAATGTCAAATACAAATTGATGGCACAGTGGTAAATTATCGTAACTCAAGTTCTTACAAATTTTTCAGGGGGAGGTGAATTAACCAAATAATTTTCTTTATCAGACTAAATGGTAACAATATTGTAAAAAAAAAAAGCGTTATTTAACCCTTAGTTTTCAGAATTTAACCCTCAATTTATAACATAATCGGCAGGCTGCCAAGGGTTATTAGCATGTGTCCAAATATCCCAATCCTTAAAAAAGTTGAGTTTACCATGCAGGCCAAACATACGAAAAGCATACAAAGGCTTGGGGTAAGGGAGTTCAAAATTTTAAAGGTGGATCCGAATCCTGAATAAACCTTCAACCCAAAGCTTCAACCCAACCAAAAACAGACCCAGAACAGAGCCGATAATAATCACAGTTATCTGCCCGGCACAACCAAAGTTCTTGTTTGTTCTACATGTATCTCCATTTTGTGAAAAACTGGAAATCTTTCAAAATGTAGAAGAAGTACAAATGCACACTTTGACACCTGTTTTAAAATGAGTTGTGGCACTCATCATGCTGCTTCACAGTCCCAATTTATTCTAACTTATTATCACAACAAATAATACAGTAGTCTCCGCCTAAGAACCCGCCGCCTAAGAACCCGATCCGCCTAAGAACCCGCTGTTGCCGCGAAACCGAATTTTTTCACTGTAATTTACATGCGTAAGAACCCGCTCTGAAACGAAAAATCCGCCTAAGAACCCGGCCTTTGACTGAGAGACGAGCACACTTTTACGTAAAATTTCCATATTAAACGCAAAATCTTATTCAATGAGGCCTAGACAGGATAGGACAAAGCCAGAGAACGGGTGGAGGGAAGGTGGGGGGAGGGGAACCGGACAAAGGATGGAGCCCGGTTACGTCTTTCGTGTGCAGGCAGGCCACGCCTAGACTAAATTAGCATAGTCATTACCTAACAACATTACCTGGTGTTGTCTGGCAGAATTTTATACGTAATTGACCATGCGCTTAGTTTGCACGGCACACATACCTTAGGGCTGATTGTGGTTATGTATTACACAGGGTACATATCACTGTGCCTCGTGTTATCTAAACTTGGCATTGATCTGCGATTCACAGCTTGATTGTTCAGTCTGAATCATTCTATTCGTTAGACAGCACAGATTCATGTAACAGTGCATCAGAATAAAAAGCAGAAAACAATTGACCAATACTTTCTATCACAATAATGGTCCATTCATCTTTATGTTTACATTAGAAAGACTCCTACAAGTACATGTACAACAAAATTAATCCAAAACATGGTCAGGGAGGGATAATACCTTTTTGGTGGGGGGCTTAGCCTGAAGCCACTGGTTCCAACCTGTACCAACATAAAAAAAAAAACAAAAATAAAATAAAATAAAACAATAAAAAAAATAACTAACGCATAATTTTTATCCTTAGGTCACGACCCAGGTCCGAGCAATCAAGGGGGATAACCCATGGACACGGGTGGTCAAATATGGGTTGTATCCCTTGGCATCCGCCTAAGAGCCCGGTCCACAGACTAATAAATCAACCAGACTGGAAACACAAGCTCCGGGCTGTGTCGTTTTTTACGGAAGTTAATGAGATGCGGCCGTATAACCAACGTGGCCGCCACTCGGGAAATTCCGATTCTATTTCTATCTGCAGTAGAAATTTCTTTTTATTTGTCAAGATTGGTTGTATATGTATTAATAATGCATTAACTGGCCTATCTTTTTATTTTATTGTCTACAGCTGCCTTTTTTTTTATTATTATAAATGATGACCGTATGGACTTTTAGCGACCGCTGCATTGTAGCTATGCTGAAGTGTCGGTCGCAACCGTAAACCTAATGTGGCGGACGGTCCATGACCTTTCGCTGTTTTGTGACGTCACACAATGGGCTCATCCAGTCTGGGTATTTTATTAGTCTGTGGCCCGGTCCGCCTAAGAACCCGCTTTTTCTGTCTCCCGTTGACCGGGTTCTTAGGCGGAGACTACTGTACTCTTAAAAGACGCAAACGTTTAATGTCAAATTTCTCAGCTGTCCACAAAGAGGAAGTGGAACAAACAAGAACTAAGGTCACAATGAGTTTCAGGTCTGGCCCTCCACAGAGACACCTCAATAAACCTTCTTGAAGATATTAAGAGTAATAAGAGGCTGATCATGATTATGTCAATTTAGGATGAAAATGATCCCAGTGCTGTCAGATGGTGTACAACAAAACCATTTCAACTGAAACAGAGCTAAGCCCCAACTTCTTCTGAAATAAAAATGCTAAAGGGCATACTGAAATCTCCATAATGAAACATATATAAAAGACTGGTGGACTAACTTACTACAAAACAAAACATTTAAAGTCCTGGAACAAAACCCACTTAAAGTTAAAGGGGATATGATGCAGTGAAAACTAAAATCTACATCCTACCTTTCCAAAAACATTCTATGCCCTAATAATGTATTACAAAGGTAAGAGAAACAGCCCTGGGGTTGAATTTTGCCTATAACTCCAACCATGGCCATGGCAACCGATTATGTCATCCGCCATATAAACTTTCAAGTGTACATATGTCTATACATACATTCCTATTGTTCAACACTATTGTTTCACAAAATTGCATAAATGGACCCTAAGATCCATTTTAAAAAGTTTATCAACACACGTTGTCCATACATTTAAAATGTTACATAAATTGTTTAAAATTTCCATATTTCAAATAAAGGATGCATTTCTGGTGCAAAAAATTCTATAAAAGATAGAATTGAAATGTTTCAAAATCCTCCGATAAAATTGCCAAGAATTAAGAGATAAGAAGCCTACTGACTTGCACCAAGACCTGTCCAGAACTTTCTGAGAAACATATTTTGGGACGAATTATTTTGAAGAACTGAGAAAATCACCATTTCATGTCACAGCATAGTACCTGCCTCGCTTTATCCTTTACAAAATTTCAGTTTTTAATGTTTTATGGTTGTTCCTTTGAATTAAAACTTTCAAACAAGAATGATAAAATTAATGGATAACAGACAGAAATATTGAAAAACACAAAATTAATATCTCATGATTTTCACTGCTGCACATCCCTTGAAATTGTGAATGAAACACAAGCACTTCTCACCAGCACCGTGATTCTGTTTTGCTGCATTTTCTACATGTACTTTGTAAGATTTTTTTTTTTAAATGCCTTTTAGAAATTAAGTTGGACTGAAACAGTTCCCTGTCAATACCACAGGACAGTTTTATGAAACAACAATGAAAAAAAAAGGGCATGAGAAAGGAAGTTCTGATTAACCCCTTCGTGATGGGCATTTCATTCAAGTTTTTCCCGGCCAGTTTTGGTCAAGCTAGGACAGAATGTTTTCACAGATTCTGTGGTGGCGTAACAACTTTATGTTATTCACAAATGTTGAAATATCCAAAGGAGGAAAATGGACAGGCTATGTAATGAGTTGAAATTGCATTATGTCATTGAAGGTTCCATGTTGTCTGTTGTGGATGCGAGTGATAACAGACTGTCATTGAGAAAGAAATTGTAAACAAGTGGTAAAATACAGATCCATAAAATTACCAACTGAAGAGTTTGTACGAGTTTTGTTTGTAAAATTTTGGTATTGTAGATTTCAGATTTTTAATATGCTTCCTGCCACATTTGTATACAAAGTCACAGTAATTTAATTAAAAAATGACAACATCCTGGGTTATAGCAAGACCAGCTAATTCTGCAACGACATCATACAGCCGGCCAGCATCTTGGTACTGAATCTATGATGTACCATGTATGTCAGCCATCACAAAGGGATTAACAGAAACCAAAAACAATGAAAATATATTTCACATACAATACATAAATATACAAAAAATATCAGGACTAAATCACCTAATCTTGCCCACACACTCTCAACCAGAATGGAGGGAAGTGCACAGAAAGGGGGAATGGATCACAGAAGCACAAGAATTATTGGTAATCAACAGCAACAAATGGATCATTCCCATGCTGACATCAAGGGTACACTTCAGATTTGAATGCTAGTAAAAAAAATTTCAGGTCATCTCTTAATCACAGGCAAATGGTGAGAATTACATAACTGTTCTTAAACTTAAACAACTGGATGATGCTTTACTGTATATTTACAACACTGTAAGGCCATCAAATGGTTCAATCAGTGAGTATGTGTTTCAGGAGAGAAATCACTATTGGTTGATTTGTACTGCAAGACACAGGAGGCTGCACAAAACCACTGTTAGCATGGAGCGGAAAGTAAGACCCGTTCGCACATTTCCAAGGGGCGTATGACTGTAAGGAGAGAAATTGCTATTGGTCAATTTGCACTGCGAGACACGGGAGGCTGCACAAAACCACTGTTGTAGGTATTCCAAACTGATTTTTACTTTTGATCGCAACTCATCAGTTATTGTCTAATCTGATGAAGCTTGCTTTTCTAAGAATTTTGATACCAAATTTATTATTCTGGCCAGATAAATGAGGTTTAATTCAATGTATTTTTTCACCCTGTCTGAAGATGAAATTCCTCCAAAAATCATTTGTTGAAAAGTTTTTTGACATAGTTACTGACGGAAATTTTAACAGATCAGGATCAAAACTACATGTAAATGAACTTCAGCCTTTGTATTTTCAGGGTATGCCAAAATCAAACATGCGGCATGTTTCGGTGCAAAACACCGACCGTTTTTATAGACCCACCCAATGCTTAATTTTGTCACCTTTCGCTGATCCACAGGATTAAGTCAATGGTGACATGGTTGACCACCTTTTCAATTTTTTTAAAAAAAGCAAAACATTATTTTTTGTCTCCCTTGTAAGAGTTCACAAATAATTGACATCGGATGTAGTTTGATGACTAAAAAAAAGTAAAATGAGATGCTTGTATCATATGTGTACCTTTGAAAAACATTGAGTGTTATGTAGTCCCTTGACTTGGAAACTGAGAATTTTCAATGCCGTAACTCACTAAACCTAAACTGTCATTTTAGGGGCAGTCAAAATCGGACTGTCAAGTGTCATGCAATTTGCAAAAGGTAGCAAATTTGAGGTGTTTTTTCACTTTTGAAAATGCCACAACTTTCAAAAGCTTTAAGCCAGAATAATAAATTCTGTATCAAAATTCTTAGGAAAGAAATAGGTAGTCCAAACTGCCCCACTAAAGGGGTGAAATCCCATTTTGGAATAATTTTAGGCCAACATTACAAAGCTACTAGTACACTGCTGTGTGTTTATGTAAAGCAGCATGCATCCTACATCAAAATAAAGTTCAATCCTTCCTCTGTCAAAATATACTATCTTTTCATATTGTTTAATGTGCGTAGCTGTGTTTTTATTGCCTGAACAAGACACAGACTTTCGCCTGAGCCACAAAAAATGGACGTCGTATGAAGTTTGATGACTAAAAAAAAAAAAAGTAAATGAGATGCTTATATTTATACCCCTCAAGAAAACTTTAGTGTATTTTACACCCCCTTGACTTGGAAACTGAGAATTTTCAATGCTGTGACTCACTAAACCGTCATTTTATGGGCGGTCAAGGTTGGACTATCATGCAGTTTGCAAAAGGCAGCAAATTCGAGGTGTTTTTTCACTTTTGAAAATGCCATAACTTTCAAAGCCTAGCCAGAATAAATTTGCATGGTATCAAAATTCTTAGAAAAGCAAGCTCCATCAAATTCAACAATAACTGGTGAGATATGACAAAATGTAAAAATCAGTTTGGACTGCCTATTAAAAAAGAAATACATGTAATCAGTTTGGACTACCTGTTACAAATGGCTCTAAATAGTTTCAACCAACCCAAAAATATGAACAAACCACAGTAAACAGATAGCATTTGGTGAAGATGTTCCCTTCCAATTCTTGTTGCCATAGTGGCCTAGTTCCGCTGTTTGAAAGGAGTGATTTCTCTCCACACATACTTACTCTCTGGTTCTGTCATAAACATGCCAGATGTCAAATTCCTGAATGTAACGTTTAAAATGTCAAAAAATAGGCTACCCATTTTCTCTGTCCCTTTAAAGGCTGCTAATATCTTATTTTAAATACTTAACAGACAAAGTTTTATGAATTAAAATTTTTCTCTTTAAATCAAAAATATTGCTTCTTGTGATCGATCATATATATATATTAAATCTTTAGCACCATGTCTAAGGCCTTATTATTGCAGATTTACACTGAATAAATGAAAAAATTTTTAAAATACATATGTACATAAATGAAATAAACACATATATATATAATTAAATACAGTTTCAACAGGACAGATAATTCTCGTTCTAGCGAAATTTCACTCGGCACAAAAGGGACAAGTAAATCCGGGGTGCCCGCGCAGACACCGTTGCTCGAAAATGTTCGATTTTTGTGTTGTTTTTTTTGCATTCTGTTGCACCTTGGTAAGTACTTCATTTTGACATGATGCGAATTCCATTCTTGAATGAATTGACCTAATTATTGATGAGGATTTAAAGCTTAACATACATTTCAAACTTTCAAATTGCTTTCCTGTAAAATTTACAAATCTGGCAATATGATCTTTGTGCAGGCACCCCTTGAAATATTACACCATGGAACAAATCACAAAGAATCCAATTTACAGCACAGAAGCATAAGCCCACACAGAATTTTTTTTTAAAAATTCATAAAGGGTACTTAACTGTTCACGGCACACTTTCCTTAAATACTAAGCATGGATGGAGAATATAAAGAAAGCATGTCAGTTTCATATTCAGAACTGGCTGCACAGAAGGTCTTTGACATGATCATCTTTATTTACCCATGTATGTGCTTTTAAAGACTGAATTTTCCTTATGGGATAATAAAGTGATTCTCAGCTTAGATCTGTATTATAACAGTATTATCTTCACTGTTGACTGTAGTCTATTTGGGAGAAGCGCTGCCCAATGCCCAGACACGCCAGGGACTGAATGGGATTGTTAGAAGGCGCTGGCGGCCATCTTGGGGCGGGTCTCGACTCATTAGAGTCATCGTGTTTGTAAACGGAGCAGCGTGTAGGCCTTTGTCTGAGAAAGTTTATCTGTCTGTCTGTGTACTATCTATATATCTATCTATCTATCTACCTATCTATCTGTCTGTCTGTCTATTCCATCTATCTATTCTATTTATCTTATATTTCTATTCTGATCTGATCTGATCTGATTTATTCTGATCTGATCTGATCTATTCTGATCTATTCGGATCTATTTTGATCTGATCTATTCTGATCTGATCTATTGGGATCTATTCTGATCTTATCTATCTATCTATCAAATCTATTGATCTATCTATCTAAATAATCTATCGATCTATCTATTTATTTTATCTCTCTCTCGCTTCTCTCTCTCTTTTTCTCTATATCTCTCTCCCTATCTGTGTCTATCTCTCTCTCTATCTGTTTCTATCACTGTCTCTCTCTCTGTCTCTCTAAGGTTTATCTGTCTGTCTGATCTATCTGTCTGTCTGTCTGTCTGTCTGTCTGTCTGTCTGTCTGTCTGTCTGTCTATCCGTCTGTCTATCTGTCTATCCGTCTATCTATCTATCCTCATCATCCGTTGTCTTCCCTCTGGGCTTACCCCACCCTCTCGCACCGTGTCATGCACATTAACATCATTGGCTTTACATTGTAGTTGTGGTGAGTTGTGTTGGTCGAATTAGTCTGGTGTTTTTTTGGGTTTTTTTTGTTGTTTTTTTTCAGTCGAGGAATTTTATTCAATTTTATGTCATAGTGTACAGAAATAGTATGTGAGTGACTATAAACAAATGAAAGTTACAAAATCAATCACAATCAAATTAAAGCTACAAAATCAATCACAATCACCGCTATTTTTCAACCCATTACCGAGGCTGAGTTAGGCCAGCATCGAGCGCTCAGCCCACACCGCGATGGTGAGATGGGGTTTCAATGCGGACCATTCCGGCTCGCGTAGGGAAGCAGGGAAAGAGACGGCTGGCGGAGCGACGCGTGGAATCTAGTTCAGTAGTGTATATCTACGGCGCTGCCCTGAGCATAGCTTACACCTCACTCTTCTTTCTTGACTTTCCTTGTTTCGTTATTGTTGTTGTTACTGTCATTTTTCCCCTTTTCTTGGTTTTCCTAGTCCTCAGTTATCTTCTCTGTTCTCACTTCTTAATCTTAGTTAATTTCAAATATCCAGTGCATTGGCCAGGCCAGCCTTATGAGGGCCAGACATCACCAGCTCCCCCAGGGTTCCTGTATCTCTTTCAGAAGTTATTAAGAAACCATGGTATTTTATACATTTGTAGCAAGCTCCCGTTAAGCAGTGAACACAACTCTATTTTCTCCATTTGTCTTGTAATGAGACTGTGGTCCCCTACCAATAGGCTCGTGAGAATGGTTTTTCCCATGGCATTTCCAGGACTTTCCAGGGGCTAAAATGTGAAACAAGAAAGTTGAGATCTGAAATCAGGCTCTTTTTCATACAATACCACATTTTTTTTTTAAACTTGAGAATTCCACAGCTATTCCAGGGTGAATCCACTATTTGCAGAGCTTTTTCAGGGCCTTTACCTTTAAATCTTTTTTTAATTCCAGGACTTTTACAGGAGTCCTTGCAATTCCATGTTTGTGCAGGAACACATTTTTCACCCTTATGCTTTGGTATCCCATGATTTCATGTATTGTTGATTTTCCTATTATTTTGTCAACGTGGGTCTCATGCGAACCTGTTGTGTATTTTTTTTGGCAGATTTTTCTTATCTTACATTGTGCCTGTGACCTAAATTAATAAGTGACACAGGTGTGTGCAGCATCATGCAGGCTGCAAGGGCTTACTACACCATGCCCCTGACCTAAATATTGTATTACTGTAAGATTGTCAGATCTAGCTCTATGCAATCCAGTTCAGGCTCATATAGGTTTTTCTATGAATAATGTATTTGACATCGGATGGACCAAAGGCTGTTTTGTGGTTCAAAATGCTGTGGTCAGCCAACAATAACATGTGAAAGTTTAATGGCAAGCTGTTTTTATCATACCGACAGGCTTGTTAAAGTCTTTCCCAGTTCATGCTAATCAGTGTCTGGTCCTACCGTTGTTTTTATTATGAGCTCTTAAAAATTGCTCTGGCCTCTCTGGGGCTATTCTACTCCATTTCTATTCACATTGCTTTTTTTTCCTTTGTCTAGGACAATCTCACAGACAAGACTGGTGCATGTTAATCATTGCATGCATACTACATTTGAATGAACACAAACTTGTATTAGATTTTTACAGATGCTGTCATGACTTGAATTAGATTTTTAGTGGTGCCATGATGATTTCTATTACATTTTTAGAGGTGCAATGATAATTTCTATTAGAATACTAGAGATCCAATGATGGTTTCTATTAGATCTTTAGAGGTGCGATGATGATTTCTATGATATTTTTAGAGATGCAGTTATGATTTCTATTAGATTTTAGAAGATGCCATAATGTTTTAAATTACAAATTTAGAGATGCATACATCTTTATGACATATAGAAATGCAATTAAGTTTCCTTACAACTGATGGGGAGCAACTCCACAGCCATCAAATCCTCCATGTCATAATTTCACTGCAAAATCTGTTGTAAATTAAGTACACAGAGATGTCACCAGAACCTGATAAAAATGCCTGAACTTTATGTGAAGGAATTTTTCTAAAGGCCGGGGTCCAGGGGCCGCTAAAAACCCCGGCGGGGTCCAGGGGCAGAGTCCCCGGTGGGGGGCTCAGGGGGGCAGGGGCAAAGCCTCAATGCCGAAAAAGATTTTTAGACATTCTTAGAGGCAAATTGAAACACTAACGCGAGCTACACACTACACAGGTGTGTAGCTCGCTGTCAAGAACAGATTTGATTCATAAATGTTTCCACTGAGTAAATTTTTGTGAGAGAGCAGTGAGTAATTTTTACAAACGTAATTATTGTGCGAGCCAGCATAACTTGGTCTCGTAAACAATTTGTTTTGAACAGTTTTTTTCCTAATAGATAGACAGAAGGTGTGGGGAAGGATAGACGGACAGCGTAGGTGTGCATGACTGAGCACTTTTTATATCTCGTGTTTTGAACTAGGTTTAGTAGAGAGGGAAGGGGTGAGTAGGAATTAAATGTTATTGAGACGTCTGTTGACGTACAGAAAATCCGTGATCCAGAGTAAAAGCTCGGGGTTTTGAACATGTTAAGAATCCATTTACAAGGTGGACGGCGAGCTCTCAGCCAGATGAGAAGTCATAGAGACGCAGCGATTGAGCTGATATGTACAGTGATGGAGCATTGTCAGAAATCTACGCTCCTGAGCCCAAGCCTACTTGTTTGAGCATTAAACCCACAGCGCTAATATCAACAGCCCTCACATTGTGAGCTAAAGATTTTAATTCCATCCTGAATTTACAGCCACCTACACATGTAGACTGTTGACCAGTACTGCCAGACCACATGCATTTCCCGCGACCACGTGTGAACTACACCAGAGCGCGCCTGGCAGAGACGCTATATAAATATGTTTTAGTATGAAGAGAGATAGAACTTTAAACCTTACAGGATCCGTCGCCCTCGGGCGCGGATTCTTTTGAATGTAAATTTATTGTGACTTAGATAACTTCATATTACATTGCCTTAAGTACTTCATAGTTGCTCCTCAGCTTAGCTGAGCATTTTCAGTTGCTATTGTATTCCGTTATCTATTGTATATTTTATCTTTGAATTTGTTAGATATATAAACTTTACAGTCTGTTACTCAAATTGATTTATTTAGTTTTTAGAGTGAAAGTTGTTTAATTGTTGTTTTTTTTTGTGCTCGTGTGATTGGGAAGCGGACCTCTCGATCTATATTCCCCAAAATCCCGATCCGCGACACTCGCGTTAGTGTTTGATTGAGAAAAGAATGTGCTGTGTGTGCCTCGCTTGTCCACGTAGCCAGCAGACGGCGCGAGACGAAGGACATTTCTAAAAATAGTAGCTTGCTTGGATAGGCACGCAGACACTTGGACAGCGCTTTAAAACAAAATAACGGGATTAAAATCGTCCAAAATTATTTTTTTTTAAGTCAACTCACGATCTTCCGGCACTCCGGCTGCCGGAGTTTTGCCGGAGTTTTGCCGGCAAAGTTCAAATACCGGAATTCCGGCATTTGCCGGAAAAGTGACATCTCTGAGTACAAGTGACTTTTACACACTACCACAATGTTTACACAGCCACAGAGAACAAACAGTACATGACTGGTTCTTAACTGAGTGGAAAAGGTTTGGTTTTCCCAAGGGCAATGCCTAGGCCACTGGATGAAGAGCTGTTATCAGGGAACGATACAATTTTACATAGAGAGCTATTTCATAGAAGAACAGTGAACACAACTCAGTACCGGTATCTTCTCTCTTCGGCTTTGCAATTGAAAAGCCTTTTTCCAAAACTGAGTAAGTCAAATTTTGCTTGAGTTATGGCCCCTTTCATATAGTCATTCAAAATTGGTGTAAGACGCGGCGTAAGTGTTCAGTCAAACCTGGCTATGTCCCATCTTTATTCGAAGTTTTAACTGAACACTTACACCGCGTCTTACATTTGGAAAAACTCTCTTCAATTACACCACGGTCCCCAAATAAGAGTCTTACATAATGCATGCTAAAATTGTAATGTACTGTGAAAGTGTAGAGCCTCTTGTAGTCTTCTGATTCCAGATTGTACATTACAATTTCTACCGACGTTCAATTTAATATCTGTTGTTAGTTTCACTGACCCAATTCCATCTGATCTGCTCGTCTAATGAAAGGGAATAAATACTACATGTGCTTTTTGCCAGACGAGTAAGGAAGTTGGCGTGTCTGTAGACAGACAAAATCTTGGTACTTTGAATAAATTTACTTTCTTCCATGAAAATCCTCTGTCAAAGGCAATCAATTTTCATGTTGCATAAATTATTACATCGAGGGGTATTTTACCTTATTGTTGTATGCCACATTTTGCCGATTTTGAGGTTTCGTCATGAAAGTGGTTCTCTAACTCCTAACATGTATAAGTGTCATCCCAATCGGTTAAAAACTTTTCAAGATATGTGTTTGTGATGCCATGTTGTACGTGTTTTGGCCCTGATTTTATACAACTCTTCAAACTTTCAACCCTCATTTTCTCGAAAAGGCAAAAATACACATACAACAATATGGAAAATACCCGATGACATAGAAATGAAGTTGTTTCAGCAGAAAGTCAATGAGTCTTGGCTCAGCTCCTTACCATAGTCATCCTTCCGCGGGGGCAGAAGGAAAAGTATACAAAGTGCTATACATGCATGCCATACACTGTGTACATATTTATAGTTGCTCTCTGTCTCCAAGAAGGAAAACACTGAGGCCCCGACGGCCGCAAGGGCAAGGCCTGGCAGCAAGAAGAACACATAGCGTCGCCAACCTGGATAAAGTTTCTTGCGCACATACATTTTATGGCCCTGAAAAAGTAAAAAAAAGATAAAGCAATCATTAAAAACATCAGTAAGACCAGTTCATGATGTTTCACACAGAAATGCTAAAAGCTGAAGTTTACTATAGCTTTAAACTTAAGACATGCATAGCAGATTTTTACACGAAAGACAGAATGAGAAAATGGCTAAAATAAAGAAAATAAAAGATACAATATGATGTCAAGCCCATGAGAGAGATCACTGAAGGTTCCCAACTCTACCAATGCCTGTCAATTGCATTACTGAAAGTCCTGTTTGACTTAAGCTTTTTATGTGAAGTACAGCCCCTTCCCAAAATTTTACTTATTCCAAACTCTTTAAATTTCAATTCTGTCCCAGTTTATCATCTTACATTTTTCCCATAGAAAAATTGTACAGGTGTATAAACAATGTATATCATGCCATTTATGGAGATGAAAGCAAAAAAAAAAAATGAAATATTTAACAGAAAGTATATATATATAATACAAAGTAAACTGTTCCCAAATACTACAAGAAATTACAACTGGCATTTATTTTCCCCATGTATTTTGACACACACACATGATATTTCAGGGATTGAGGGATAACACTTCTACAGCTGGACAAGAGTTAATGAAATAGATAACAGCTGACCAAATTAGGACTTTCCTGGACAAGCTCCATGGACAAGAGAAATGAATCCAACACTCAATTAATTTTACCTACTGTTTGTAATGCATGCCTGAGAAAACAGGTACACACATCTCCCCTGCCAGAAAATGCAAATTTTCCACAAAATGTGGTTCCTTCAAATCTTTTTGATGCGACCACTTTTTATCAGGCAGTCAAAAAGATTTTGACACGTTTTGAGTAGAATTATTCTTGTTTCTTTTTCTTTTGTTCTGCTTTTGCCACACTACAATCCTGTATTCACAATAACATAAAGTAGGGCTGTCAGTGGATAATTGGGACAACCCCTAATCTTTGCCAAGAAGACAGCTATTCGTGCACTTGCAATTTGTTTCCATCCAACAACTTCCTCTCATTTGAGCATACAAAACCAAATTGTACCCTGTCTAACTTGACAATTCTTGGTGTTTTGCAGATGAAATGGTTATTTTCAAATCCCTTTCATTGCCTGCAGTTTTCTTCAAGATATAATGTTCTAGGGCATGCATGGCACATGTATTGAAAAAACTGATACTCCAAAGTGGATGACCTGGAGCTTCCTCAATCCTGGACTTTCGCGGATTCACAGAACCCCCACAGCCCTGATAAAGGAGTCGGAAGATTTTACACACTTACCCAAGAGCCTGCAAGAGCTACCAAACCAGTGAATATAGGAACAGCAATCACACACAAACTGGTCCTGTCATACACAATGCCTATAAGAATGCCAAACGGCCCCATGATCTGCAGTAGAGGTGTAATGTAACGGTATCTGCAGATAGACAAATATCCCTTCAAACATATGGGAACAGATGGGGAATTCTCATGGTGCAGCAGCAACTAAGCTAAGCAGTGTTCATAGGTCCGAGGACAATATGCAGCCTTAGTTCTTGTTTGTTCTATCTCCATTTTCTGAGAAAGCATGTAGAATAGGTGTAACGAATGCACACTTTGACATTTGTTTAAAAAGCGTTGTGGCATTTATCAAGCTGTTTCACAGTTCTGCTTTATAACTCCTTATCATAATACTAGGCACTCTAAATCCGCCCGCAATCCAGATTACATCGGTAGCACAGGCTGAAAATGCCTGATTTCAACTTTAAATATTTCGCTCAAACTGTATAAAACATGGTTCAAAGTTACATGTTTGTAAAGGTCTATCTTTGTTCAGCTGAAATATGCAATGAAATCATGTTATTATGTGTTGTGAATGTTTTGTTTTGTCCAGAGAATGAATCCGACTAGCCGTGGTAATTTTCTGACACCAACTCCCTTTCAGAGTCTCGCGCTGGCAGGCCACAATAAACTGAGAGGCCTGATTGGTTGAATTTAAAAACAGAATGAAAGAGGTTTCTGATGATGTATTTTTGGAGTAGGAGAACAAAGTATAACACCATGTAAAATGGCGTTGAAGTTTTCAAAAGATGAAAATCACGAGAATTAATGAAGTTACAAAACCCTCGGTGTAGTCATACAAAGTTCACCCATTTCCCTTTACAATGGTCAAATACACCAGTTGGAGCAGAGATACTGCAGCGCTAACAATTTGAAGAGTGGCACTATTTCCAAGAAACGACAGTCTGAGTTGAACGTCACCGGCGGGCTGTAGGTCTACAATTAGGTAATCCAAACTGATTTTTTACTTTTTATCATAACTCATCAGTTATTGTCTAATCTGATGGAGCTTGCTTTTCTAAGAATTTTGATACCAAATTCATTATTCTGGCTTAAAGGCTTTGAAAGTTATGGCATTTTCAAAAGTGAAAAAAGACTTCAAATTTGCTACCTTTTGCAAACTGCATGATAGTCCAACTTTGACCGCCCATAAAGTGACAGTTTATTGAGTCATAGCATTGAAATTTCTCAGTTTTCGTCAAGGGGGTGCACGTTACGCTCAATTATCTTTGACGAGTACAAATATAATATAAGCATGTCATTTTACTTTTTTTTTGGACATCAAACTTCATCCGACATCAGTTTTTTGTGAACTCTTACAAGAGGGACAAAATTAATGTTTTTGTTGTTTTTTAATTGAAAAGGCATTGTAGTAAACAGACAACAGAACATAAAACTACCCACTAAGACACTGTATGCTTTTATAAAGTACATACTAGTAGAGCAACAGTTTGAATTTCTGTGTATTCAACCAATGCGAACCCACCACGAAGTTTAAAATCCCATAATAATGCTTTTTTATCGTTCTCAGATGAAACATGCAAATTAGTGTTCGAGAGCGATTTTATTCAGGAATATCGTCTCTTTATTTCTTCATGTTTGAAAAAAAATAGGCTTTATCTCTGCAATGTTATGACATGTTTCTGTAATTTCTAGGCTTACAGAAACATGATCTTTCAAACAGGATAATGCTGAAAATGGAAATTTTCATTTCTGAAAAAATCCCTCGAAATTGCCGATTTTAACGATATTTCAAAATGTCATAACTTCCTTTCTAGTTGATCAATTTTAATGACTTAGGTATCAATTTTCTCAGGAAAAAATATTCTACACAGTGAAACACTTTATAAGAGTGTGAGAGCAAAAACCAATCCTGGGTTTGGAGTGCCTATTAATTCTGAAGCCACAAAAGTTTAACGTCAAATTTTTCAGTTGTGTGAAAAGTGGAGTTGGAAAAAAGAATTAAGGTCATGAGATCTGAACTAATGCAATTAAATCTGAACGCTTGCTATAAAATGTACTTTTTTTTTCTTGCTTTTCCATTGTGATCTATGATAAGATATAATACTTTAACACTCGATGTACATTACGATTCTCTACTGTAGCAAAAAGAAAAGGAAAAAAAAAATTTCAGGCAGTTTGTGCCTAAGACCATCAATATACAAGAGATCATAGGACTCACCTAATTCTGGCCATGGCTACAAGTGTAAACCACAGAGAACATGCGGAGCCAAAGAAATCAGCTGCCTGAAGAACATCATATTTCATAATGCACATACGATATTTCTCCAACCTGACACCATCGCAGGCATGGTAAAACTGCAAAAGAAAAGTTCAGGCAACGAAATGAAACTATTATAAGAACACATAAGTATACTGCACAACATAGTAGTATAACTTGATGAAATGACTTGCCTACTAAATTCTTGTCTCAGTGAGTACCTTCTTGGTATGATAGCCACAATAGAAAACCTTAGATTAGCCTATTTTAACTAATTGGGTCTTGAGGTACCTACTAATGTTCAAGTCCTAAGGCTCTTGTCATACCACTTAGGACTTACATTTTTGTGGATTATTCTAACATTACTCACAACACTGATAGCTGAATCAAGCTGATCACTGCAGATCTGTACTTCTCAAATAAGTGTGTATCTAACAAATATGAAAGAAAATAGTGGCAGGAGTATTTCACTGTGTTGCCATTTTGGCCCCTTTTTTTTTGCTAGACATTGTAGCTTGAATACCGGAGTCAAAAATTGTTTAATTTTCTTTCAACTAGTCCAGTCCAGTCTCCTTAGTATTGACCAACTGTGTTTATCTCACTGACTACCAGTCACTGTTCCTGGCATCATCCCCTGATGACCACCATTCCAATAGTATTTTTTTAAAATTACCGCATCCTTTCTTGACTAACATACACACATGAAATAGACACTGAATTTGTCTAATGCATTACAAAATGCCATTATCACCTCCAACATCACAATCGGGGTTGTGGTAAAAATCCTCATAGTTCGCTTCTTATTTGTCCTATTACTTCCCATCTTCCTATGTACTGGGAAATGAATGCATTGTTAAATAGGCTTGCTTATACCGTGGCTGTTCTGGTATTATCACCAAAAAAAATTTTTTAAAGTAAATTTAGAATGGCAGGGGTCGCAATAAAAATAGATTACCACCGCAAGGATTTTAACTGCAACTGTTGAAGTCCAAGTGGTCAATGAGTTATTTAACTTTCAGACCAAAAAATGGCCAAAATCATGCATAAATGTACTTTACAGAAGACCCGTTATTTTCCATTGGAAATCAGAGTTAGTTTGAATTAGGCAAGCACGCCAACATCTAAACGGTCAGACTGTTCTACTAGGAAAAAGCATGACCTATAAATTTTTCTGCTAGGAAAAAGCATGACCTATAAATTTTTCTACAAGGAAAAAGCATGACCTATAAATTTTTCTACAAGGAAAAAGCATGACCTATAAATTTTCCTACAAGGAAAAAGCAGGACCTATAAATTTAAGGACAGAAGACCACTTACAGTTGAAAAAAACATGTTGTAAAAGTACACAAATGCTTCTACAAAGAAGCGTCGCTTCACACTGATAAAGATGGATGGAATGAAGAAGAGGTTGGACAGCGTCAAGAGATATGCTCCAGCCAGTTGTACCGCCATGGACTGGGCATTCGTGTCATCTGTGCATGCAAAGCCTTGATAATCTACAGAGCAGAACAATTTGAAACTTTCCATTAATTTTGCAGAAAAGAACGTGAAAACAAATTAAATGTCAAATTTTTCTTTTGCATTTCATCTCTTTCACATTGGTTTTTCTTTTTTTTTTTTTTTGGGCCCTATCTTTGCTTTAATGTCACTGAAGCTACAAAATATCAAATCCTCTTTGATCAAGAAAACCGTCATATCTCAAAATCACCACTTTTTAGAAGAGGCAGATACCTGGTTTATTCCTGTTGTGTGTGTCATATAAAGCCACTTCTTCTAGACTGATATCTAAAAGTTAGGAAGCCATGGCGTACAGAAAAAGGGGGGGGGGGGGGGGGCAACTGCCCCCAGGCATCCAATTAAAGAGCTTCTAGGCCCTTTACGTGAGTCTTGGGGCAGACAATCAAGGAGTTGGCCTTGGGCATGATGGAACACAACAAATCCCTGCATGCCACTGTTAAGAGACAACCATCGCCTTGTGACACGCCTAGTTTGATCAGCAAGATCACAGACTATAACATATCAGATTCTAAATGCTTGGAGAATTTGACATACAACAGTTTCTCTAGTCAGAGACAATCTAACTCTACTGTCTATGACCACCCCGGCTTGCGAGCCACATGCGGCTCTTCGACCTTCAAAATGCAGCTCTTAGAAATATGTTCCTCCATGTTTTGGCCAGATATTTTAACTAAGGCAAATAAAAATCATAAAAAATCTCTTTTCTTTTTTACACTTTTAGTTTTATTTTTGGCAACCTAATTTTGTCATTGAAATGCAAATTTGCTCGTTTTTCTTAGATGTTTCCACAGTTCATTACCATATTTAGTGCGTTCAGTATAGTTCATCATCATTCCACATTTTGAAACCATTTGGTATGTATATATGTAATTTCTGATTACTGAAACTACGTAACAGTTTAAATTAACCCTCACCCTGCGATGGGCGTACCTATACGGCATCGACTTTCCATGCATTTACTCTGCACAGGCATACAAATACGGCATGGTCAAGCTGACCGCGCCGCGCGCAAGCCCTATTTTCATGCGTCCGGTCACTGACATTTCTGAGAAGTAACCACGGTCTTACTGCTCACTGTATCTCTTCTAAATCAAAGGCATTGTGACAAGGACATGTTAACCAGTGAACCACTGGTAGGAATCACAAAGACTAAGCTTTCAAAGGCTCTCCCTACATTATCAAAAGATGTAACATTGACATGCGAACTGTTGCTCAATAAATTTGCAATATTATCTCATTTTCTCACAAGCTCACCACCATCTGGAGTTGTCTGTATCTAAGAACCAATCAGAAACAAGCTCTGAAATGATCTTTGCCATAAATGCCCACATTGGTTTATTAGTATCTGTCAATCAGGATGAAACCATTTGTTTAGGGCTTGGGAGGGCGTGGCTAGTTATCATGCTTCGTTGTCACGGAAACTACAGCTGTCAGTTTGGTATCATAAGTCAAGTCATTGGTTAGAGACCAACAGACTAAGGTTTTGCTAGTTAATGCATTATCAAGCGTGATAAGGCATAGCAGTGAATGTTTTCATACCGATCAAATACAAACCGAACCACGTGAACAGCGGCAGTGTGGTCATCGTACATGGGCAAGGATCAGTGACCCAGATAAGATTCTCCGTGAGTAAGGTCACTGACAGGACACCAGGCTTAAAGCGTCAAGCGCAGGGTGAGCGTTGACAGTTTAAAAAAAACTGCATAAACATATATCTTAATATCTATATAAATTTTTGTCACAAAATGTGTGCGTAAATTTTATTCATATTTTGTGGCTCTCGATCATCTCAAGTTTATTGTTTGTGGCTCTTACATTAAGCAAGTTTGGCCACTCTTGGTCTACCTGGATTTACCTGCATCACATTTACAAGCAGAGTAAGCCACCATGTCAGAGCCCACAGCGTTGAGCTGGCAGGTTCCCTTGTCACTACACTCATCCTCTACACATCCATGAGTTGCCAAAGCCATGTCCAGGTAAACATCAAATGGACATGGGAGTCTGCTGCCACTAGAAGAGAATGCAAGTCTCTAGTTACAATATATGTATATATGTGAATGGATCTGATGAAATCCGTCGTAAGGTGAAAGACCAATTTCATGATAAACTCCTCCAAAAGGGGAACAATTTTCAACGGAAATTGAGATTTGTTTATAATGTGAAAGATTTGCCATTTTTCTGCATACAGTTAAATTAATTTGCTTGAAATCTTCTTATAAATATTTTACTTAGATTTCTTAATGATGTATGAAAATTTCACCTTTAGCCTGGTTTTGTCAGATCCATCCACATATTTACCAACAGGCATTAATTTATATATATTTATGCATGTATTTCAAGTATACAATAAATAAATAAATAAACAAATAAAAATAAATATTTATAAACAAATAAACAACAAATATTTCTAATGCATTTTTATAAAAAAATATTTGCACTGTTGACTTTCGTCTTCTTCCACTGCTTCCCTCGGTGCTTGCCAAAAAAAACAAGACGGCAAGCACAAACAAGGAAAAAAGAGGGAAAGACAAGAAACACACAAATCTGGAATCAAGAACAGAGGCTCAACACCTTTAGGCTGATCCCCTCCAGAAACAGATCTATAACCAACCTTTTATCGTCCAAACACCTGGCCTGCAGCACCACGTGCCACTGACCAATGCGAGGATAAGGCACAAACTGGGTACTTTCACTTTTACTCTTCCAACGGAACAGATGGCGAATACTCTCAGACACATTGGTGCAGACATCAAAGTCACCATCGGTGTTTGGCAAATAGTTGTAGAGCAGTGCTCCGCAAACTTCTATTACAAATTCATCTTGAGTCTGAAATTCAAAAATTTGAAAAATGTAATATTTCTTGTGATTAGTAGTACCAGCACATACAATGTACCAATTCCACACAGACCAACTCCACTTATACAAATCTGATGCTGAAATTCTCTTGTGCTACAACACTGAAGCAAAATGGAATAACGTACAACCCTCCAAAGGCATAACATTAGAATCTTACGAAGCAGCAAGCTTAAAAGCTGCACTCTGGGTGGACTTTAACCCTTTCCTGTTTAACCCATCCCAGGCCTTAAAATATGGCCCGCGATTTGTTCAATCCGGCTTTGTCTATGACCCTCGCCATGTGTTCAACCCGGCCGGCCAGTGTCCCCCAGTTCTGTATACAATTTTGAAAGGAAGAACAGTGCATGAATACCTATAAATAGTAAATGACATCACCAGGTAATCTTCAGATGCCCACTGACCCACTTTCAACCATAAAGTGCGAGTTAGGCCTACAAGTAATGTACTGTGTTACACATGGTCATCCAACAGGCCTGTTCCTCCCTCTGGGCCTACATCATGTATTGGTCAGTACAAGCTTGTAGTACATAGTACATGCATGAACTAGTGTGATGCCTTGGTAGGGGTGGTGTTGTATGTTTGGATAACAAACATGATGGGATGCGATAGTGTGTAATACTGTATTGTCTGTCTGTCTCAGTGGTAGTGTCACACATCCACGTTCAGCATTTGACGTTCACAAAACTAACAAGCAGATTTTGGCATTACCGATGTAAATAGGATCATCTTTTAGTTCATTCATTTCTCAATAAGTATGTCAAAATTCATTATCATAGATGTGACATGGGGGCTACAATTTCCATTTTAGTGAAGGCATGCAGCAGCAGCTGCCATAGGGCTGAAAAATGTAAACGAATCAGGGCGGTCGCGTAGCCAGGAAGTAGGCCATTAGAGCTCTTCGCAAGTAGCCAGAATACAAACACAAAAGGGTTAAAGTTTGCTCCTGTGGAGGGCTATTAAGGGTTCAGAATAATCAAAAACAAATTTTAATAAGTCAACAGTTTATTGGAGTAAATCATAAAAGCTATAAAACTTGATGATCACAATCAAAATTTGACATCATTGTAAGGTAGCAGGCTATCCCTGTGTTCTAAGTTTAGCTGCAAGCATGTCGAATAGTTTAAATCAACCAGAAGGAAGAGTTGGCGTCACATCACAGTCATGTGCTCATGAAATAATGGGATCGGAGGCGAGCAGTCAGCAACACAAAGCAAACTCAAAAAAATACTTCCCCTCCAAATGTAAAAAAAATCTACAGCAGGGCAGAAGGGAGGTATCTTCAAAATTTCACATAAATCCAAGCTGTATGTAATTATTGCACAAACACAAACAGATTCCCTTTTATTTATATGGATTGGCTGATCCCACACAGGGGAAGACAAAACAACAACTCACACACTTGCATGCAATCTCACACCTTTCACCTTGACATTGTTCTACCACTGCAGGATGCCGCCCTCTGACACTGATTTCCATTCTTTTCTGTCCATTTTTCTCGTCCATGTTGTTCCTCCTCTCTTTTTAACATCATCCTGCCATCTTCTTCCTGAATTGTCCTCTTGTTCCTCTTCCTGCCCTTGGTTGCCATTCAGTGCAGCGTTTTGTCCACCTATTGTCATTCATCCTTCCCTCACGTCCAGGCAAAGTCCACTTTTGATGTAGCATGAATGTTACTATGTCCGTTAGTGCTGTTTGTTTGCGTATTTCAGCGTGGAGGATTTTATCTTGTAGTCTGATGTTCAACATTTTTCTTTTCATTGCCCTCTGGGTTGTTTTTAATCTTTTCGTAAGCTGTTTTGTATGCAATCTCATACAGAACAAAAAAAAAAAAAAAATGGCAAAAATAAAAAAATATTTTAAAAAGCAATTCACTCACCTCCGTAAAATTTGCCAGCTGCATCTGCCACTTCAGGCTGCCCCCTATATCATTGGGGTCAATTATCTCAAAAGGAATGATTATGATCGGGGCCAACAAAGCATCCACGCTGAAGCTGACCACATTGTTGTTCAGAAAGCCAAACATGGTGGTGAAGGCTTCCGTAGACTGGATCCGGTCCAAGGGAGCCACAGCTATGCATTTAGACTTGGATGCCACTAATGAAAGTATGTAAGGGCATTCTGAAAAGGGAAAAGTATCAAAAGTACATTAATATTTACAATCAGATTATTATAATGTTACACATGACTGATAAATATCTTCATTATAAAAATATATCAAAACCCCCTTTTAATCAATACATTTGAAAATCACAGTACGGATGGATCTTTATGAAATTTGGCCTAAAGAAATGAAATATGGGCAGAGACCATTTAGGCTATATAGAAGCATACAATTAGGAATAATCCGTAAAATTTTGGTCCTAAGTGGCATGACAAGAGTCCTAGGCTTTGAGTATTAGTAATTACCTCAAGACCCAGTCAGATAAAGCAGATTAAACTAAGGTTTATTATTGTGGCTATCACAGCAAGGTCCTCATTGAAACATGTATTTAGTTCGCAAGCCAGTTCATCAAAATGTACTCGACTGCACCATTTCATTGTAGGCCTGCTGGGTATTTATGTGGAAAATACACTTTTCAGCCAGTTTATTCCTACAATCAAATTTAGATAAAATCTCGGTAGAATAATGTCCCGCAGGCCCTATCATGCATGAAACCACACATGTATTCATACAACTGCGGATGACAGCTCTTTATTTTTGCCAGATTTTCTCTGAATTCCTTGTAGCCTAGGATTCTTTTTATATTCACTATGAGCTAACTCCCTGAAGACATTTCCCGCTGCATCAATGGGAATCATCAGAATCAACTTTCAGACTTTTTTTCTGCCTGTACCATTCCCGTTAGAGTCACGGGACTACACCTTTAAGCTAAAGGAGCCTTTTGTTTTGTTTCTTGCAAAGTTTCACAGAAGTCGGGTGGTAACTTTTTGAGTAATGGAATTAGCACCTGCACTGGTTTGAAAACAATCATCTAACATCAAAGGCATCAAAATGAAAGTCTGAAAGAACCAATGTAAATCTAAATCTGATCCCAGCTATGCACCACATGCAGAGAGTGAGGATGACTCCGATGATGATGACTCTTTTTCTGAAAATATTCAATACTCCCAAAAATGGCCTGTCTCAGAGAGTTGTGAAATGTCAAAGACACCCAGTCTTCCGTAACTTAAAGGGTCTAGGGAATACAAAATTTTGAACGTTTAGTTATTTAAGTGTAATTACAGTATATTTCAAGCAAAACAGTTTTAGTCCTCTCCTGTGAATTTAGGTCTTTCACACTCATGTGGTTTCATGCTGGGGGGGGGGGGGGTGAGAGGGACAGTGCTATCTCACCTCTTGCTGTAACAGAGAATGTCACAGTCTGGTTGAGCAATGGTCCATGATAGCTAATGTCTATAAAACATAAATCATTCAGCGGTGGGGAAGGGACCCGCAGCTGGCAGTCTTTGGCTGGCCCATCACACACTTCCGCCTCAGAGGATGTAAGTTGAAATGGGACATATCTTAAGGTGATATTGCATGGTTCTGGATCACATTTTTCCACGACGACGTCAAAATTTTGCGTAGAAACTGGAACGGTGAAGCTGTGGAGACAATGTAGCATGATTGTAACTCCTAAGGTCTATCTTGCTGAAAACGCTGACATTACTACCTCTACTGATGGTCTTTAGGCCTATTTTAGTTATTGCCACGCATACCTCATGGGGTCCGTCGGACCCAGACTTTCCAAAAGAGAAAAACTACTAAACAGTAAACATTATCAATTCGTAACTCAAAGGGTGTGTCACACCCACACTTTTCATTTTTTTTCCAACAGAAAAGACAACACTTAATATTTGTACCTCGTGAGGAGCTTATCAGACCTAGTTTAATGATAAAATGCTATTGGGGGTATGGGTCTCACAGGCTCTATGAGTGCATAAAAGGAATAAAACAAAATGATAGTATGAGGTCATTCCTTCGCTGAAGAAATGATACCACTGATAATTACGTCACAAAATTTTAGGGACAATAGTACAAACTTCAGCAAAAAATGCATCTTTCAGCAAAGTTATGAAAATAAAAACAACAAGGTGCTCTGGGTCTTACAGATCCATGGGTTTAAAATAGGGTAAAAAAGCTCATAGGTGAAATTAGTTAGGAGAAGACAGACAGGCAAATGGAAAGACAGTCAAGGATAGTAAATACATCAATATTTAGTTATGAAATAAGTTTGATCCAATTCCACTGAATGGTCCTGAACAATCTGATTTAAACTGTTGTGAATCATGTTTTGATTCCAGCAAATGCCAAAAATATTTGAGGATAGGTGATCTTAAAGAAGTAGAAGATGTATATCTTGCCCCCTTATGTCCATCTCCCCTGTTCTTGTCCTAATATAAAATACAGTTACAAGAGAAGCGGGATGTGAACTTCAGCCTTTCAGCGACTTCAATAAGATTAAACAAGACAGAAATTCAAATTCTTGGGAGACCAAAACAACAGGAGATCTTCAGTAGAAGAGAACATCCTTCAGACAAATTATTGGGCCCTCGACTTCAATACACTGTAGGAGTCTGGGCCACACTCAGATTGTGGGTCAAGGCATTCTCATGCACTCTCTGAGTAGCCAAAGTAAACAATTCACAATAATGTTACAGGTTTGAGATATACCTGTTAATTAAAGCAGAGTGCCAACAGCCTTATGCTGAGGCTCTCAAGAAACAAGAAGCTCTCCCCACACAACTGTTTAAATGGAGTCAGTTCTTTCATTCTTGCACTAGTTCACATTAGTTAGTATTCACAAAATTAATCAATACATGAAAACAATTCTAAAGTGAGTAAAATTAGCACAGATAAATAACCACAGTGTGAGTAGAATGGGGTTATAAAAATTTCAAAAATCAACATCAAACTGTATTAATTTGATTCACAAGTCAGAAATTTTTATTTTTTTTAATTCTCTCCCATTATTGTAACTTTCGGTCAAAACATTACCTGCTTTTTCACTGTTTTTAACAACTGAATGACATTCTAAAATGTAGGAACTGGCCCAAATCTTTGATACAGAATTGGATATTTTCCTTCATTAAAAATATATTGGCCTCAAGTGACATGAATGATTACACTGTGTCAAAGTGCTGTCTTCACATTTTTAAAATTTAAAATGAGAGTTTTTGAAAACACACAAAAAATACGGCGGGTAAAAAAAAACAGTTGGGGGTGAGGGAATCAGATATGAGAAGACATTAAAAATGGTGCAAAATGCATTTTCTAAACTTCTGTAAACTCCAAATGCCCTGTCTTCAAGCCCTTCACTGCTTTGCCCGGAACTATTCCAGGCTGTCTAATCTCACTATACTGCCATGTGCCCAGAACTGTTCCAGGCCTGGTTCATATGCATTTCTTGAGTGATCATTTGGAAACAATTCACGAACTATGATTATCTTGTATTTCCTAGTTAGTTCCCCACTTTACTTGCGTTATTTGTGTGTATTTTGAAAGCCTGGGATTTATGGTGTGTAATTTTTTAGATTTGCTTGTTTTGTCCCCTTTTGCACTCGGCATATGAGTGAAAATCTGTGTGGCAGACAAGGGGTTACGGCAGGGCACTGATCAGGTAGTCAAATGAGGGAACACAGGACTGGCTTGCTCTTCACTTTACAAGTTGTAAAGTCATATCAGCCAAATACAACCTGAATAGGGCATGCAAAACCATACTACAGCAGTAAACTACCAAAGCATTAGACAATGCTTGCTCTCTCTAAGTTAGCTCGCAGCCAAAGCTTGCCATGACTACCATTGCTGAGAAAATTTCATGAGACTTGTTGCGGCTTCCAAACTATTTCCCCATCACAACATCACATAAATGTAATTATGTTCACCCATATGACAAAAGAATGAAAAGAAAACTTACTTGCCCCATAGGCGAAGAGTTCTAAGAGTACCTTTCTTCAAGATTTTGTACCATTACAATGTAAAAATGTACTAAATTTTAGGAAGAAATACTTCCTATTACCATAAGGCATGGTAAAAATGCTTATGATAATGCATACAAATGTGATACTGCGATAGCAAACTCTGAACATCACACAGAGGACTGCAGAGCAATATTTTCAAAATGCTGACAGTCAAGCCACCGAACTAAATACTATAGTCAACACCCACCCACCCCCCCCCCCTCCACTTTTTCCCTTTTCTCAACAATGCCTACTTTTTGTCTTCTTTAAACCTCACCACATGTAAAACAAAGTACATATCATCGGTGTGATTCTCAAAAGTCATACTCCACTTTCTGTAAGAGTACTAAGAGCTATAAGCGTCTGTCTAACATTTCTAAATATATACATTTTGGCGCAAAAAATATCTGTCATTGTTTTGAAGGTATGATTTTGTGATCAATGTGTTAAAAAATGACCCAATTCCCTCCAGTGAAGGAAATTAATACAGTTTCTTTGCTCTCCTGCATAATTTTGTAAAAAGCACTTGGACGGTTAGAGAATTACACCGACGATATCCTCCCTCATATCCAGGGTACTTGTCATTTGAGGCCCACAAAACAATAAATATACAAGGCCCAAGAGCAGCACACAAATGACCAGTAGACTTAACACTAAATAAAAACCAGAATACAGAAAAAAAAATGTCTTATCCAGTTTGACTGGCCTGAGGACTTTGTTTTATGAGGGTTAGGCCCATAGCATTTACAGCTCATGTTTGACTTATTTCATCGTCCAGTTTTAAATGTTATGGTCATAATTTTATAACTCATTCCATACGGTGGAGAGACTGCCATGTTTTGCTGTATGGCTTTAAGGCAGGGGTATCATACCGAACCCGGAACGGCACAGTCAGCTGCTGACAGGCAAGAAGTGCACACCATAATTTCCTATTATTTTCTTTGTAAATCCGGGAAGACCCCCATCATATTAAGCCCGGCACGACACAGTCAGCTTCTGCCATTATTTCTTTAATGTACATTAATGGACATCTCATGCACATACTCAGGACATACAGTGTTGTTGTTGTTGCCTGAGTTTGAGTTTGGAGAAAGGACGTCGACATGATAACGGTCATATTGTGTGGGACAAAGCAAGAAGATAGACCAGATACAACAGAACAAAAGGACAAAGGGAGACCAGAAACCACCCACTGTTGTTGCTGTTGCAGTTTAAAAGCCGAGAATTGGATATGTGAATATAGTCTTGAAAATATACAAGAAACAAAGAAATTAATGAACAACTGTTCAGACAGACTGCAACTACAAATATATACAAAACATGCCACCAATGTCTCCAGATACCATGTTAAACTATACACACAATAGTCAGTATGTAAGCTCATAAACATCGTTCCTATTGCTGTTGAAAATTAGTACATCAGCATGCAATCAGTAAGTAATCACACAACTATTCTGCATGTCATGCTAACACAAGCTGATTCTTATGATAAGGATATACATGTATATCTATGTTCAATGTTTACATCTTGATAAACTCAACACAATCAGATTAGTGGATTAGTGTTTGTTAACTGTGACCAAGCACATACCTCAAAAGTTCTGTGCCATACATATCTGTTCAAAAACGATAAAAATACCCAAGCAATTCACATTCAGGTAAAGAAATAGATGTCACCTCTTTCACTGGTATCTAATGCCATGACAATTGCAGGTGTAATGTCGAAAACCACAGAGGGGAAAAAAAATCAGTCACAAAAATTAGTGCTGGACAGAGACTTGCTTTTCAGTGATCCAGATTTTTGGATCATCCACTTCAAAATATCTGGATATCCAGATATGATCCGAATTTTAGACCAGTTACAAAAAAAAATGGGTCTCCACCCTCTATCCCGTTCAATGACAGAAAAGGGTTGTTGCATACAGTTTCAGACTTCAAAGAGGATCAATAGGTTAATTATACTCTTTTAGTTTTATATTATTTTTTTTTCGAGAGTTCCTTTTGAGACATGCGCAACTGTGTGAGCGTCCATGCCCAGGGAGAGGGGTGTCACATGATGTTTTTGTTGTTTTTTTTAGTCGTTACGGCGAAGAAGGAGCAGAAATACAAAACTCCATCATTATAGAACAAGCCTCTGATCTAGATTTCTAGAAGCGTGTCTGAAGCCGGTCGCAAGTGGATCATCTGCTTGCATCGAATAAGTGGACTGATCCATTTAACTGGATATCCAAATCTAAATCTAGATTCCTGCCCAGCACTAACAAAAATGTGAAACTGAGAACATTTATATTTGTGCTAAAAGTCCGTAACTTCCCTCTTGCATCTGAAAAGGTGATTTCTAAAATGTTTGTGATTGCAGCTCTCTTTTTTATTTTTTCAAACTTCATTTTTCCAGAGTTGAGACTGATGGACAAAACTTGTCAAAGGGGGGGGAATAAAGACAAAATTCTCTTTCTGTGACTATGGGACTGTTGTTTCTCTCCCCTGGTCTCCAAATTAAAAGCAGAAAGATCATTGTCATGGAAAATGTGACATTAAATTAGGCAATAGTATTAGTGCAATTGTCCCAGTAGCCCTGACAGCATATCAGAGAACATCATGTTCATACACCGACAGTTAACCTTCAAATGATACTAACCTGATATCATTGTATTTCAAAACTAATGTTTTCAAAGAAACCCCAAACACCCTAGATATGAACATATGTAGTAGGAAAATATACTGTAATTATACTTATTTTTCTTTCCCTGTCCAACAATTTCACATTTTTTAACCTTTTCATTTTTGTGTACCTGGCATATAATCATTACTGCTTTTTGCACAACTGCCTGTAAAATTGTTGCCTCTTGGTATTACTTTTACTGACTGACATATATAGATACTGAGATTCCCATTTTAATTCATGACATATTTGCATTAGCTAGATATGAATAATTATTTTGGTTCACAGGGGTACGAGTCTGACTGTTTAAGGGCTGAGAAAGGATAACTCTTTTACCATTGTGGGCTTTTAAAAGAAAAAGTTTATGATAAAAGCCTCATATTATGACCAGCGCATCAGCTGCAATAAATTTTAAATGCACTGTCTTTATCACATCTTAAATGATTTTAAACTCTTTCCCTTCGGGCCAGCATTCCACTTCTGCACGGAGCACCTCATAGGTTTACACACAATACTGTACTGTGCATTTGTAAACAAAGATTGCCTTACTACACAACAACTGTCCAAACTATACACTTATTGCACACGTGGTATTGCTGGACACGCAAGGACAAACAAAGCTTTATCAAGAATTCTATTTTTAAGGTTCAACACGGGATGTTAATTTCCAAAACAGTGGTCAAGGAATACCCTTACAACATCACAATCAATGCAGGCTGCACTGTACCAGCTGCCGCTAGGGAAGCGTGCGACACAGTGTGCGTTGTACGGTAGGGAAAGAGTTAATCAAAGTGAACTCCTAAATGTTTTAGGTTCTTGAGTATTTCCACAGGCTGAGAAATCACCAGTGTAAATCATTTAGCATACACTACTATAAGTGATGACAACATTCAACAGGACATAATGCAAACAAAACAATACTGAATGTGCAAATTCCATACAACTGGGACTGAGCTAAAGCAATGCCTGGCATTGTCGGAAATGTTCAAAAATACCAAAAGCAGATTTTCTTTTTTATAACAGGTGTCATGATAGCTCAAATCATCACCATTCCCTGAAACTGTAGCAACTCAGAAATTCGAAAAATCGATTTTCATAATCAACTACATTCAAAACTGCATCAAATGATCTTGGTTACAGTCTTGCAAACCGAAAAGAACTCAAATAGCAAACTTTCAAAAATCATCATAACTAGACCAGCAGTGCTAAAAAGTAAAAGTTGTTCAGTTCTCCTGAAAAGTGGTCAAAATTGGTGATTACTACAGTTTTAGGGGACGGTGACGAAATATATTACAAAAAAATGGTTATGTGGTGTGGGACTTTACACGGCGCTCAGTCATAAACACAAATAATTGAAATTTCATATATTACGCCATAATGAAAAAGACAACAAACTTCAATTTAGGTGAAAATCATGAATAATAGTTTAAATATGGGATGTGCTTTAGCATGGACAATTATTTCTATGGTTTTCAGCAGGCTCAGTGTCGCTGTTGGTTGGGGTTGGAATAATGTCTATATTGATGCCTAGTAAAAAGCCATGTGCTTCAGAAAAGGAACACTCTCTCTCAAAGGAGCACTTCCCCCCCTAAAAACTTAACTCCAGGCATCAACCTGGACACGACCCTAACCCTAACCTTTACCCTTAGGGACAACAAGAAAGTACATGGGGACAAGTGTCCCCATTGAAACACTTCCAGAGATGGGAACTACTGACAGAAAAATTTCCTGAACTTTTGACGCAATGCATCACTGCCAACTTCAATACATACATAAAACTAAGGCTAATTCAATTATTCATATTCGACAACAAACAAAATTGTGTTTACTAAGAAACAAACCATTCTAAAAATCAGGAAATCAGGAAATTTCCTGAGAATTCCCATCCCTGCACTTCCTTAATAACAAGGGAGGTAACAAAATAACACAGGTGAACTTAACAGGTGAAACAGGAAGCAGGCAAATTGTGAAAAACTAAAATGCTGCTTTCTACTGATACCTTAAAGATGCAGAAATATGAGAGAAAGTACTTGGCCATTGTCTCGCAAGTTATTTCTTTTTTCATTCTGAATTGAATGTAATGCTAAATCATGTCAATATAACATGGCCAAGACACTAATTCTAAATTTTTAATAATGGTTTCAAATGCAATATCAGTTTCAAATTGTCTCCCAATTTTTATTAACTGAAGAACACTGATTTGTTCTCTTTTCCTTTACACTAAATCCATGTTAACAACTTTTCACAAGTCTTTGGCTTCTACAGCTGAATGAGGAAGAAGAATGAAACAAAATTCGGGAAAACTGGTAAATATGTCACTGTGGGTTGAATGATTATCCTTCTTTTCTGTTGTGTTACGGAAAAAGACTGTATACGCCCAGACACAATTTTTACAGGCGACGCAAAAACAATATTCTGTACAGCGTCCCGTTTCATACTTGGTTCAATGTCCATTTTGTGTAAACCAAGGAAAATAGAATTTATACAAAATTATCACCCTGATGAGACAGTGATCATGGCCTAAACATTCCAATACAGCCTGTCATCCTTCCAAGCTAAACAGCTCTTCACCACATTTTCAAACAATTTCTTAAATCCCTCAGTCTACAAGAATATCATGTTATATGTAGGCTTGGAATCTTCCATTTTTAATTCTATGTAAATTTATTCTATGATTTACTTCTTGTTTGTTTCCACCACTGAGGCTTTGCTACACTCAATCATTTCTCCTGTTTTTTTCGGGCCACATTTAAAAAAACTGACAAAACATTCTGTCATCTGATATGACAACAGCTCCCTAAAAAATAAACACAATCTGATTTCAGAAAGAAAGTCAATCATATCAGAAGATGGCTAAGATAAAGTGCAATACCTGAACAATGTTCCTTGCTTCCCAATGGTCACTTCATGTGACAGGCCAAGGTCTATGGTTGTGCTGACCACTGATTTTCCAATTTCAAGTCGGGATATGAATGAATATACACACTTCACATCTGAGTCCAGACCCTGCACGGGAGATAAACACCATTAAAATTTTTCTCTCTTGCCATCATGGACAATATTTGATTTAAAATTTTGTGGTAAAAGAAATCATGATAAGATTTCAGATCCTTTAATATCAAAAGACCAATCGCAGCCTTAGGCTTTTATTTACATGTCTATCAAATGAATAAAAAATTATCGTTATATTTTCCAGGTCCATTCATTCAGCTAACTCATCGCAGAGGCATACTTCATGGCCTCTAATCTAGGGCATCTGCCCCTCTGGCAGAGGACAGCTTCCAACAATGGAAAAGCCAATACAAACTCCTCAACAGTCAGCCTGATTTGAAGGGAACTGATATTCTTGTCAGTTGCAGCCAATATCCGAGCCCCCGATAAGCCATTGAATACAAGATTTGAACAGCACTGTAATACATGGTCCAACCATACTTGACAGGCATGGTACCGCCTTACTTCAGTATTCTGCAATGTGTTCACTAGATTCTATACGACCCCACTCTTGCTGCCACAGGGCCGATATAGTGTGTGTTTCATGCTGATACTGCCGCGAGGCTGATATATCGGCCGACATTGTTCTGCACTCTTTATCCTGCTGTTTCTTTCTACCCGATATTCCAGTATTTCGTAGTCTAAAGGAAGGAAAGGCATTTGGGCTTGGCAGCAAAAGGATTAAATTACAGATCTGAAAAAAAAAGGTACCTTCTGTGTTATTTTTTTGTCCCCTTCGTCATAGTAAGCGATGACAAACCAGGCTCCAGGAGGAGGTCTGACAATTGAAAAGCCAACTAGCTGTTCCAACCTTACAGAAAACATCAGTGTTGGCCCATCTCCCACAACAAAGTTCTCTGGGAAGGATATGTTTGTTTGCTTCACCAACGGCAGTCCATTATGCTGAATCAATCTGTTGCGAAAAAAAAAGGAACAAAGGAAGAAATCTTTATATTGTTAGCGACGTGATTCAACCGCCTAAGTGTGCGGATTCAAATTTTACAGGAGAAGCAAAAAACTGTTTCATTTCTAAATTCTTTGTGCCAAAACCTGTGAATTCAAAGCTCAGATATATAACATGAGAAGATATATATGGGAATATAGTATTTAATCAAAATTCAATAAATTTTGCGGTGTTACATAAAGTACTGCACATGGGCGTTTGAGATCTATTTTAATCGACATGATTCAACTGCACTGGCGACGATGTGGTGATTGGGTGTCTGAATCACTTCCATCAAAGCTATTCGGCACACACCAGTCGCTGCTTGGGTGTTTGAGTTACGAACTAAGGCGCCATTTAAGAGTAATAAAACAATCGCTCCATTCTCATTTGCATCATTTATCCACTCACCCATTCATTTGAAAAACATGCAATTTCAGAGCCGAGGCCAGCAGAACTGCTTGTAAGTCCATACATAGTGCACATACTCTTGTCCCATCAATAGAATTTTGCGCAAGCTTCTCATCTGATTCCTTCTCTTGTCTTGCCCGATGTTTCAATTTGATATGCTTTTCCAAACTTCGTCACACAAATTTCCTTCCTTGTGTGAAACACACAGATCACATTGATCTTTACGAGGCACATACAATGACAGATTACTCTTATGAAAAAGTTCCTGGAACGTTATTAGAGAGAATGCATTCCGATTTTCCTCTTCACATTTAGTTCTGTATTCCCTATAAAGCTCTGCTAGACTCTGAAAGTGGGATTCTAGATACAGTTTACCTGTGTTCTGCCTACAATAATGTGAGGGCCTTGTTCAGTTTCTCGATAAATTCATTCTGAAGAAAGAGTTTGTTATTCTCTGCTCTTTTATAGTATGTTGATCGCGGAGATTCGGTCTCCAAATCCTGAGAAATTTCTTTAAAACAGCTTCGAATGAACCACTGTGTAAGTGCAGTAGTATTAAAAAACATTGCTTTGCATACAGGGAGAATGTCACCAGATATCTGTTTCAAGTTAAACTGAAGAGTCCAAAGCCTACTTGGGGAATCCGTAGGCACTCTCCTGCGTTTCACTGGAATTTGATGAATAAGCCCGTTGATGAAAGCACTTTTAGGTTCATCTGTTAAGGTCCATATTATGTAGTCAAAAATTGCTACTCTGTCCTCGTGGGTGAATTCCTGACATTTCATTGCCTGAAATTTACATGAGCATGGCGTTTTCATTTCACGAACTGGTATCTCCTTTCCTCGTTGGGAAATGTAGGGTTGACCCTTCTGTGTGCTTTTATGTTTTGCTTCCATTCTTTTGGGCCCCGTATTTGGCGCTTTGGTGTTTTGTGGATTATTTCTTCATCCGCTGTTAAGTTTCCATGAAAGACAATGGGTGCAGGTTCTTGCAGTTCAGAATTAGCAGTGGCATCTTTAATTTCAATCAGCAGTCCAGCAGAAGGAGCTTTAGAACTAGTCTTAAAGAATGATAATATACACCAAGAAGTGGATTATCTATACTTAACTAAGAAAGAACATTCTCGATCAGCATTCCAAATTGAAAAACTGATTGACCAATGGGTATTTCGGAAACGAAACGGAGCCAACCTTAGCCTTCAATCGTCCAAGCATGAGTCAGTAGCATTTGCAGCAAATCATCTATTTGGTCACGGCGGCATTAACATCTTCTTTGATATCTTCGTCTGGCTCTTTCCCAGCCACATTTAGGTGATAATAAATTACTCAAAATGTCTAGGCAAAATATTGCGGTCATCGGTATTCTTCTTTTGATGTTATTGACTAGTCCCATCCCATACAGGTGACAGTCAAGCAGTCAGCTCTGCCCACGCACCAGGTAGACTGCTCTTGTATCGCCGATTTGACGTGATTCAATCGCCCACGCGTCATGGGCAGCTTACCTGGCACCCGAGCGGGTGAATCACAACAACATTTGGAAGTCCTGAATATGGGTGAATGATTTACTTAAAAATTAATACTCTTTCCAATATTCCTTCGAACTCAAGATTTTAACCTAATGTGTAGTGAAGTTTGTACTGTGCAGAGAGGTTAAAAAGTAAATTTCAAAAATTTTCTCACTTGGGCGATTAAACCATGTCGCCAACGATATGCTGATATTAACCCTTTGAAGACGAGGGCAATTTGATGTTACCCATCTAGAAAGACGGGGGTTTACAGGACAAAAATCGACAATGTGTTTACAACAGCAGGAAGACCTGCCACCGACATGTACAGGTCCGTAGATTTTATGACAAGCATTTTAACTGGCTACAACAGTACAAGCATTACCGGCCCTATTGTCATCTAAGGGTTAACTACCCAGCCCGAATTTATGTCCAAAAAAGACCAAAAATAGAACCATTACAAATTTACCTGAAACACAAATGCACACCCACTCATGACTGAAATATCCCAATTCCACTTTCATTTTATAATATATTTCACAACACCAACTAAGCAAATGAAGTGACTATGCATGAAAAACAACAGACTCATTAATTAGCAAGGCAACAATGAAACTGTTCCTTGATCACTTACATATGTATCATCTTGTCTGCACAACTTCTGTCATTCCTTGCACTATGAAAGGAGAGATTCATATGTGACAGCCCAGGTGCAACATTGTACTTGAGGGGAGAAACATCCAGATAGGAATGATAACCAACCACAGGACGTGGCATATTCCATGTGGTTACTGAGACAGCATCTGTGGAGAGTAATTGTAGCTATGATGATGTCAATACAAATGGGAAACTGTAAACAAGAGTGTAGCATCGCCTATAGATAATTGTCAACACTGCTGGTCTAATTTATATTAATAAAAAAGAAAATTTTACGACACTGCAGCAAACTTTTCCCTCTAGAGACCACTAGTAAATTATAATAAACAGCTACATATATAACTTTTGCATTTTATATTCTTCTTACTTATTGATGATGATCAATCTTGCATAAAATTCATCCAATTCCAATCCCCAGAAATTGAGAAATTATGTGTCCATTTAAATTTTTTCCTCATCTTCAAGAGTTCAAAACTACAACTGCGACCAACTGTCTCCCTGGTGAGTTAGTCCTCCATAGGGATGTTTTTGTTTTTAAATAGTAAACGCACAACTCGGTGATTCCCCACTGAGAATAACTAGTATCATGTCGAGCGGCATCGAATGAGCCAAAGCTTCAAGAGGGCAGACAAAAGCAGCAAGACAACCAAAATCAACTATTGCCTAACTTTCTCTCTAACAAAATTAGTATAAATTTAGGTAAAAAGTGCAGTTTTGCCGCCCCCCCCCCCCTCCCCATCCCATTTTCAGCCCATCCATGTTCTGCTATTCCAGAGAGAAACCAACTCCCCTCATAATGGTTCATTTTCCGAATTGCAGGGCAGGCTATAGAGCCTACACATATATCCCCACAAGGATGTGACAGTTTAGCCGGATAATAGGAGTGGCTGTGCACGGGCAGTCACAGGGGGTCAATAGTCCTCTATATGGATACTTTTTATAGTAAAGGCTCGGCTCGGTGATTCCCAGTCTAGAATTCCAACTACATTCACGTGAATTTTCCTTTTAATGACTGTGTGATTGGATCCGAAAGGCTCGCACTTGACAGAATATTAGTCAATTTTAACACATATTTGACCTCCCCAGGAAGAATTTGGAGGACTAAACTGCATTCTTACCCAAATTTAGATCTGCCTAGATCTAGATCTAGTCTAGATATCTAGGCTACATCTAACTGATAACTAGAAGAGAAACAACACAGATCATTCAATTCATTGATGCTTATGTCTTTATAAATTATAGACCTATTGGAGTATCAGTATTGGCATTCGCATTGCTTCCTGCTTATTTTTCATCCTGAACTTACCTTTAAAAATTGCAGAAAAACATAGCAAAAAAGTAAAATACATGCTGTAATCCATGAACAACAAAGTGTGGCTACAAACTGATATGTGTAATGAACTGATTCGACATTCTAAAAATTAAAAGATAAAATTATGTTTCGCCATCAGTCTCTTATCTAAGGAAGCCATTATGAAGGGAGTGTCACTATCAACAGTCAGGAAGAGTAGTTTCCCCTGCTAACAAGGATCGATAACTATCAGAATACTCTCTCAACCAATTTTGTAGATAGAAAGTTTTGTTCTTGTCCGTCGGATCCAGAGATATCGGATCCATCCAGAGAGTTCTATTTAGATATTTGTATAACTCTGGGGACCCATCAGATGTGTGAAACAATTGCCATTCAGGTACTAGTCTGAATCTATGCTTCTTAGAAAGAAAAAAAAAACAAGACTTCGGTTTCGCTGGCCCTCTTCAAACCAGGGAGTATACATTTATGGCTGTGGCTATTCTTACGGCAGTCGCAAAATGATGACGTAGGGCATAAATACATTGGCTCTGTAACATTTTGAACATCGTGTGCCAGAAAAGGCCAACCTTACAGCATCAGTTTCCCAACTGATCCTCCTTAGTTAACGGAAGGACTTCCGAATGCGTTCCAGTCCGAGTGAAAACAATACATAGCTACCCCGGCGGCTTTCCCTGATATATCAATCTGACTACTGCCCAGACGAACATCGGCCTACGGCCTCGATGATACAAACTGACTAGACCCTCACGTCGTTACATATCAATCTGACAATCGACTAATATAGCCTACGTAAGTAATTAACTGGGGTGGGAACAACCGAAAAAGCGCCCCAAGTAGGCCCAGCATTAAGTTGAATAACAAACTGCCGTAAGAATAGCCACTCCCTACATTTATTATACTGTGCATACGCATACATACTCTGTTCAAATATCTCTCTGCTCACACTAGGTAAAACTGGAAACAAAAATAAAAACTTCCAAAGAAAATTTTTAAAAAACGACAAAGAAAAGGAGGGCAGGATAATAAACAAAGAAAAAGAAAGTTACAGGAAGAGAGACAGCTAGCCTACATGATGAAAATTAAAATAGAATTTAATTTCAATTTAATTTAATTTACTAACAAAGAAGCTGAAACTGGCGACAAACTAAAAAAGGCCACGCTGATACACACAAGATCAACATCTTATTTACAGATGTATATAATGAATTTATTAAAGTGGTGTTTGTATGCGAGGTTTACTGTTACCTCGCAAAACTGTCAGCTTCCTTTTCTACCAACCAAACCCGCCATAACCTGTGTGTACAAGTGTGAGCGCGTCTTTGTGTGTGTGTGTGTGTGCGCGCGCGCGCATGCACGAGCTGATACCAATGCCGATAATGATTTCAGAAGGGCGCCAGGTCTGTGAATTTTCAACTTTTTACACGTTCATACTTCCCAAATATAAAACTAACAAACAAACAAAAATCACAAAGACGGAATGAAGTACCAAGGAAAAAAAGAACCAACTCTTTAGTCTTTACAAGGCGTGTCCGAAAGCATGTTCACTGGATAAGCTCTTGTTGATCACTTTCGATCAGGATGAAAATAGAAATTTTAATCAGCTCAAAATGAAGCCACGTGAACGGTCAGTATTCGTGGGGATATCCATGAGGTAGTAAGCTCGGAGAAGGAAGGGGAGGGGGGGCTCAAGACTTAGTGTGTAAAAAGCGTTAAGGGGGGGGGGTCGGTTTTATGTACTTTATATCAGCAAGCTAAATTGTAAGACTGTGTAAAAATCATGTCTCTAATGACACAGTTTGTGCTAAATGCCATAGAGGATATTCAAAGGTCAAGGCCTAATCACCGACAGTCAACATTCTATTATGGACGTACTGTCGTGCAAAGGGATTTTTTTGGAAGGAGGAGGTGTTGAAGCCAAGCTTATAACTAGCTTACACGAAAAGGGATGGGGGGGGGGGGGGGCAAAATGCCAGGATCAAGCCCACATAGGCCTAATTTGTGGATGGTCCCTAAGAATGAAAACAGCAAAATTTTAATTCACCTGAAAATGTTGCAGCGTTGAAGCACAACCAGTAAGTAGTCTCTGGTCTTGTATTCTCTGGTAGCTGGAGCAATCCATTGTGTTGCAGCAATGAAGCATAACGAGAACTCTCTAATCTTGTATTCCCTGGTAGATGGAGCAGTCCATTGTGTTGCAGTAATGAAGCATAACGAAAACTCTCTAATTTTGTATTCCCTGGTAGCTGGAGCAATCCATTGTGTTGCAGCAATGAAGCGTAACGAGAACTCTCTAATCTTGTATTCCCTGGTAGATGGAGCAGTCCATTGTGTTGCAGTAATGAAGCATAACGAGAACTCTCTAATTTTGTATTCCCTGGTAGATGGAGCAGTCCATTGTGTTGCAGTAATGAAGCATAACGAGAACTCTCTAATTTTGTATTCCCTGGTAGATGGAGCAATCCATTGTGTTGCAGTAATGAAGCATAACGAGAACTCTCTAATTTTGTATTCCCTGGTAGATGGAGCAATCCATTGTATTACAGCGATGAAGTACAACCAGAACTCTCTAATCTTGTATACTCTGGTAGATGGAGCAGTCCATTGTATTACAGCGATGAAGTACAACCAGAACTCTCTAATCTAGTATACTCTGGTAGATGGAGCAGTCCATTGTATTACAGAAATGAAGCACAGCCAGTAAGTAGTCTCTGGTCTTGTATTCTCTGGTAAATGCAACAGTCCATTGTGTTACAGCAATGGAGCACAACCAGAACTCTCTAATCTTGTAATCTCTGATAGATGGAGCAGTCCATTATGTCGCTGTGGGTGGAATTAGTAGTTCATCAGTCCACCATGGTCGTTCGTAGATCTCTGACAGCATTTAGTTCGCTGACATGAAAAAGCATAAAAATATTAAATTTCGTCACAGATTTACAGACTGCGTGACCCGAAAAACACAGGGCCCTGTTTCTGCCATTTACAGTAGATGTCACACCTGGAATCGTATTCTCAGGTCATGATTTGAGATGCGAATTTATCCTTACTTTTTACTCCTTCCAACTTTTTGAGAGTTAAATTTACCCCGACCCTGTTTTGTTCAGTTGTACTAGTTTACACTTCCATCATAATAAAGCAACCGAAAAGGGGGGACATTTTGAAATACTGTTTTTAACATTACTAGTTGCCCACTGACTCGGGGAATACGCAGACGTGATTTTAAAGTTGGGTTTCGATCACCAAAGTGTAAATTGAGGGGCAGAACGAAATTTCTTGTCATACGTTTTAATTGCACTCGAAGAAAATGCGTCTTGTTTCTTTTCTGGCTCAAAATGTCGGAACACTTTTTTTAGTTAAACTCAATTGTGGCTTAAAACCAACGAAAGTACATGTAATAAAAATGTAGCCGACTTCAAGACCTTTTAAAAAATGCCCACATACACATTTACATCTTTCTGTGCGTAATAATGATATTTTGTAGAATGTAAGGCTCAGCGGTTGATAAGCCTTTAATGATTACATTGGAGGCCGGACTTCCTTTATAATACGATTATTTTCGGTTCAAAATAACAGCAATTAAAGCATATAATATTTCACTTACTAATGAAAAAACTTTTCACATCTCTAAATAACTGTGATTTTTAAAAAATGTACAAATGCACATTCAGCAAATTTCCCCCAGGTTGGGAACCCCTGGACTGAGGTTTGCCGTTGTCACTACAAAATAAAAACATAATTACCTGACATTTCACTGATCTCGATGTTTGTCAAGATGGCGCATGGGTATGACATGTGTATGTGTGGTCTGGCTGATTCCCTGTGATATCCACATAATTCATGACTCACATCTTCATTAATTTTTAGGGGTCCAGATTTGATACCTCCGACATGATTTGCAGGGAAGGGAAGCGTTGATCGCGCCATTGGTCACAAAGAGGTTTTTAAAATATGGTAAAATAAAATTGCGGAGTAACTGGTGGATAATGGTCTATGGAAGGGTACTTGGCTCTTTTCGTCTTGACACACGGCCAGCAGCTAAATTCACTCCTTTCTCCCATAGCTCCTCTCATGGCTTTTCCTACCGATGTTGGATAAGCAGCTCCTATTTCAGTACTGGCAGGTAAGAGAGGTGCCGCGAAATTGTGGGGGCTTCTCCTTTCTTACTTGGCGCTTCTCAATTTGGTCTGAGATGATGATGTTCTCGAAATGCTGGACCCCAGCTCTCACTGTGGACTTCCAAGCTGAACGATCCTCTCCTAGTTCTTCCCAAGTTCCAGGGTTGATGTTACACTTTACCATGTTGTTCTTGCACTTGTCCTTGAATCTTAGCTTTGGTCTTCCACGCTGTCTGACACCTTGGGCCATCTCGCCAAAAAGCAACTGCTTGGGGATTCTGCTGTCGTCCGTTCGTTTTGCGTGACCCAGCCATCTCAGTCTTCGTTTGAACAGTGTGGTGCACATGCTCGGCAGTTCTGCTTCTATGGAAGGGTACGTTCAATATAATTATGTACATTGTAAAATAAGATATTATAGAATATTGAAGTCTGTCCACGGGGGAAAATAATTATTAATTTTGTCTAATCTGTGCAAAAGACTTGGTATTCGAATTTACGTACACATATGATGGAAGGCCGCCTTATGGGATAATATTCCTATACGATAATATTCCAACAGGGGGATGGTATTCCCAAAGGATAATATTCCTGCAAGGAATTTCAACAGGATAATATTCTTACACCTACAGGATAATAACATTTTCCAACAAGACAATAATTATTCCTACAAGATGGTATTTTTACAGGACAATATTCCTGAGTCTGTCGTTGATTAGAACTACTCAACAACAGACCATCTTCTCTTCTCTCTATCCCGTAGTCTTGTGGGCCGTTTGGGACGCCACAGGTGATCTGGCAACCAGCATCCTCCAATCCTCTCGGTTTTCTGACCTGATTGTATCGCTCAACCTCAAGCCCGTCCATTCTGGGATATTGTCCTCTCATCTCTTCCTCTGTCTGCCTCTCCTTCTTCCTCCTTGCACTGTGCCTTGCAGGAATGTCTTGGCAAGCCCTGATGATCTCATAACATGGCCATACCATTTGAGCCTGCGTCTCTTGACGAAGGTCAACAGGTCTTCCTAGGGCCCAGTGACTTGCCTGATTCTGTTCCGAACTTTTTCATTCGTGATATGATCTTTGTAGGAGATGCCCAGGAGTCTTCGGAAGCATCTAATCTCAGTGGACTCTTTTCTATCTCAGCTGTTAAAGTCCACGATTCACATGCATACAAGAGTATTGATGTCACCAGGGTACGCATCAGTCTGATCTTTGAGCCGAGTGCAATGTTCCGGTCGTTCCAGGTGTACCTCAGTTTTGTGGGCGTTGCTGTCGTCTGTGCAGTCCTGGCGAGTACTTCGGGTTTGGATCCCTCATCTGTCACAGTTGCTCCCAGGTATTTAAACTGTGGACAGTTTCTAGATTTAGCCATCCACTCTTATGTCAGTGCTGATGCCATTGGTGTTGTTGGTCATCAGTTTGGTCTTCTCTGCACTGATCTGCATGCCATAGGCTCTAGAGGTTTTATCAAGGTGGTCTACTAAGCTAGCTAGCTCCTCTTCTGTCTGTTCCTGCTAGGCCATCAACATTGACGGCGAAAGTAAGTTGGTGACTGCTCTGCCTCCGACGCTGACTGTTCCTTTGTGGTCTTCAAGTGCATCAGCCATGTACAGCCCTTAATCAGATAATAGAAAAAAGATATGAATATAGTCATCTACCACTGTCTGTGGGCTTTATAGATTATGAAAAAGCATTCGATTCCACTGAACATTTCGCAATTTTTGAAGCCTTGCGAAAAATGAATATCAACGAAGTTTTCGTAAAAATATTGCCAAATATATATATCAAGAAACCTCTGCCAGAATCCACATAGATAACCATGTGTCAGAAAAGTCATAGAATGACAGGGAGACCCTATATCACCGAAATTATTTACAGCAGCAATTGAAGAAATCTTTAAAATGTCAAATGACATCAACATAGATGGAGAGTATCTGAAAGACCTGAGATTTGCGGACGATGTAGCACTTTGCACAGAGGACGTACAGCACATGGAAACCAACCTGAATATAACAAACAAACAGAGCAAGAAGGCTGGCCTGAAAATCCATAAAGACAAAACAAAATACATGAACTAGGGGGCAGACGAAAAGGTAATAATTGAATACAAAACCGTTGAAAAAGTCACGGAATATAAATACCTAGGAGACACAATACATATGGAACACAACATAAAAACTGAAATAGACTCTAGAATAAGAGCAGTAGGGAGCTACTTTGGAAAAAACAGATATTCCAGGACACACGAACTGCCAATGTTCCTTAAGAGACAAGTAAAACTATTCAACCAATGCATTACCGCAACGACTACCAACGGTTGCCAAACATGGTCGATTACAAAACAACTTACGAACAAATTAAGAACTACCCAGAGAGCAATGGAAAGAAGAATGCTAACGTCAGACTACAGGATAAAATTCCCCACTCCCAAATACGCAAACAAACAAAGGTAACGGACATAGTAAAATTCATGCTACAACGAAAGTGAAATTGGGCCGGACATGATTGTGGGAAGGATGAATGACAATAGATGGACAAAACGCTGTACTGAATGGCAACCGCAGACAGGCAAAAGAACACGAGCTAACGATGGTTACAGATCTGAAGACAGCTGTCTCGTTTCTTTTTTCCGCCTGGGATTTCTAAATTAAGTCAATCCCCCAGATCTGGAATGCAAGCAGATTTTGTGATAGTCCTGAAAATACAATGTAACTCGGATTCCATACTCGCCGATGCTTTTTTATGCGTGCGGAAATCATTTTAACATTAAGGAAGATATGTGCAAGATGCTCCTTGTTCAGACAGTCATATTTAAGGTGTTTTTTAAGTCTGGTGTTTTCTGCCATGCTCATCGATGCCTTCCGTGACATTGATGCCTTCCGTGACATTGATGCCTTCCGATTCTGGCCTCCACATCAGGTACAAGAACGATGGGAAGCTGTTCAAAACGCGCAGACTGCAAGCCATCACAAGGTCAAGGGCACTGTGCTGAGAGACTTTCTTTTTGCTGATGACTGCGCCCTCATTGCTGGCTCTGAGCCGGAGATGCAAGACAGCATGGACAGATTCTCACTGGCGTGCGACAACTTTGGCCTCACCATCAGCACGAAGAAGACGGAAGTCCTGTTTCAGCCAGCTCCGGGTGAACCCTCCATCCAAGTGAAAGGCCAGGCACTTCAGCCTGTGGAGAAATTCACATACCTCGGCAGTACCCCCTCCAGATCAGTCAATATTGACGATGAGGTGAGCTGCCGAATCACCAAAGCCAGCTCTGCCTTCGGCCGACTACGTAACACAGTCTGGGAGCGCAGGGGAATCAGCATAGAGACCAAGCTGAAGGTCTATCGTACTGTTGTGCTGCCAACACTAATCTACGCAAGTGGAACCAGGACAGTGTACAGACGGCACGCACAAAGACTGAACCACTTCCACCTGTCCTCACTGCGCAAAATCCTAAGAATCAAATGGCAAGATAAGATCCCCGAGACTGAAGTCCTGGTCACGGCCAACATGCCCACCATCCACACAATTCTGATGAAATACCAAGACAGATGGGCTGGCCACGTCTTCAGGATGCCAGAAAACCGCATCCCGAAGCAGCTGTCCTTCGGGGAGCTCGCCACAGGCAAGCACTGTCATGGTGGTCAACGAAAGCTCTTCAAAGACAACCTGAAAGTCTCCCTGAAGTCACTAGACATAGACCACATGTCCTGGGAGTAAGCAGTGCTGGATCGCTCCACCAGGCGCGGACTGATCAGCAGGGGCGCCAAGTCAGCCGAGGAGAAACGGACAGCAGAGGCTGAAAGAAAGCGACGCCACCGCAAAGAGCGAGCGGCACGCACATCCACTACAGTCACCCCCCACCCCACGCCTGCCCAGTGTGTGGGAAACACTTCAATGCCCGGATCTGACTCATCTCCGGACACACCCAGTCCCAACCCCATCATAGAGGGATGTCAGTGGTCATCGCCTGCAATGGACAAACGACATCAGCAGCAGCACTTCTGGCTTTGGAGGGTGAAGTTATCTTCACTTATTCAGTAAAGGCTTGAAAAGAATTAATGTGGATTTGGACCATATTTTTGAATGACTAAATGCATCTCAGATTTGTTTCTCCATCCAACTTTACTGTCAATTTGCTCATAAAGCCACTTAAGATTTCCTCAATTTGATTAATTCTAAGAGAATTTAACTTATTTTTGTTCTTGTCTTTCGGTTTCTGGATATCAATAAAGATACTAAGAGTAGACAACCTCTTTCAGTACCAGAAATAGGTAGTGCTAGTAAGAATTATGAAAGCTTCAGTAGAGGGAGGGACACGGCGGGCGAGTTTGGGGGGAGGGGAGAGAAAGAGATAGAAAGGGGGAGAGAGAGAGAGAAAGAGAACGAAAGGCAGAAGTGAGAGGGCGAGAGAGAGAGGAGGGAGAGAAAGAGACGTGGGAGAGTGAAAGACAAAGAAAAAAGAGAGCTAAAAACAGAAAGAACGAGAGGGGAAGACGGGAGAGAGAAAGATAGAAAAGGAGAGACAGAGAGAAATCAAAAGGAAACGAAAGAAGCTGAGATGGAGTCGGGGGAGAGAGAGACAGACAAAAAAAAAGAGAGCTAAAGACAGAGAGAGAGAAAGACAGGAGAGACTGAAGGAGAGGGAAACAAAGGGAGAGATACAGCTGTAGAGGGCTCAAGAAAAAGAGGGCGAGAGTGAGATATAGGAGAGAGATAGACAACCAAAAAAAGAGAGCTAAAGACAGAGAGAGAGACAGGAGAGACTGAAGGAGAGGGAAACAAAGGGAGAGATACAGCTGTAGAGGGCTCAAGAAAAAGAGGGCGAGAGTGAGATATAGGAGAGAGATAGACAACCAAAAAAAGAGAGCTAAAGACAGAGAGAGAGAAAGAAGAGGACACGGAGAGAGAAGAAAGAGACTGAAAGGGGGGTCGATAGAGAGAAAAGAGGGAGAGAAAGAGCGACGGAGAGAGACAGAGAAAGAGCGACGGAGAGAGACAGAGAAAATACAGAAAGAGAGGTGACAGGATGCCATGTGCAAAAATAAAACTGCAAACCAAATCAAAATAGAAACTAACTTTCGAATTCCTCCTTCCTCCTCCTCCTGCCCAGAAAAACACGGATAACCCCCCGCTTCCCACCCCTCCATGATGAGCTGCTGAACTTGTCCATACCCATAGACCCTCCCCTTCCCCTCTCTTTGACGACCTGAAACAATGAAAGCAAATTAAGCCTGAAAACCAAGACCACACACACAGACAACTGAGATAAGACAGAGAGAGACCAGAAAGCCAAAAGATGCTGGAAATTACAATGGGATATGTGTATAACACACTGCATATTACATGCGATTCATTGAGATGGCTCAGTTTTTCAGAACTGAAGTTTGGACTTTGTCGAGTCTTGTTCGGTATAAAATTGCTTCACAGATACAACAATTTTATACCGAACTTTTCCCTTTTTTTTTTTTTGGTGACACATTAGTTTTTTGTTTTTTTTTTTGTGACAGTTTTTTTTTTGGTGACACATTGTGGTTTTTTGGTATTTTTTTGCGACACTTCAAATTATTTAGCTCTGAAAGTCAAATAACAGAGAGCCCCCCCCCCCCCCCAAAACGGTGAAAGGCACAAAGTGGCAGTTATCGTGCCCACTGTTAAACCCCCAAAACGAAAGCATCCTGAAATAGGTTTGTCCACCACAAAAATGTTACAGTACCTATAAAGAACGCTACAGGGATAGTACAGTGTTGGGCAAATCTGTTATCAAAATACTCATGGAATTTTTAGACCCACCCCCGCACAGCACGGATTTGTGTGAAATTTCGAAGATGCCTTCTTTCGCCATGCGGAATGTTCTTTTTGAGATTGGGGGCTTGAAATGATGAGCATTTATTATTATTGTTATTGTTATTGTTATTATTATTATTAGTAGTACTTTGGTTTGCTTTGTGTTTCTGATTTCACATCCGATTCTTTTTTCACGAACGCCTGTTAATAACCGCATGCGCCCATGCCATCATCACTTCCTGCAAAATTTTCGGCGCGTACAATTGCACACGGTGTATTGCTCAATAAAGAACTCTCTGAATTTTGTGGACGACCCTCCGCTTCTCGGCATCTATGATTATCTTCTTGTCGGGAGTCCTTTAGGTCTGGTGCGACGCATTAATGTCTTTTACTCTTCGAAGGACGGGACAATTCCGTACGTGCATAAAATTCCTTTCGGAAGCCACAGGACCCACTCTCAAGATTTTGACCACCGAGACCAGAACTCAGCACTACAGACTATGGACCGACGTACTTTTTGAATTTAGTTGGCCATCTCTGGTTTGTTTTTCTCTCAAAACTGACCATCTTATCCAAAACCCAACAATACAGAGTGTGGACCTCATTACAGAATATGGACTCATTATAGAATGTGGACGTCATTATAGCGTGTGGACCTCATTATAGAGCGTGGACCTCTGTGCACTCTAGATTTAGTTGATCAACTGTGAGTGGGAAATCATGGTAACTGTAGCTGGTACATTGGTCATGATTTCCCTTATTGCGACCATCTAACAGAGCCCAGTTGTACTGAGTCTGGCTGTTGTACATTTTGGGAGTTGACTCGATCAATATCAGGAACGGAGTTCAGTGACGAAGAATCCATACTTTACATATGGATCTTGTGAGGTTCTCACATTGCCTGCACAACTTTTCTCAAACTTCGGCGACCAATTGGTAATTCAGCGGCGCAAAGTCAGGATGGTTTAATATATTGTGCAAGTAAACAGCCAGAATCGTCACTTTATATGATGATATTGTCAAGTTCCCACATTGCCTGCACAACTTTTCTCAAACTTCGGCGACCAATTGGTAATTCGGCGGCGCGAAATAAGGATGGTTTGCTATATTGTGCAGGTAAACAGCCAGCACAGTACCGAAGTCCACAATGGCAGATGTGCTCTGTTGCTCCGACACTGATAAAATAGGACACAATTAGAAAACCTACACTGTGGCCTCTGGATTTTAGCGTCCGAAATTTGCTAAAGCCTGATGATAGGAGTCTGCAGCCCAACCCTCCCATCTTGCCAAGTTCCCACATTGCCTGCACAACTTTTCTCAAATTTCGGCGACCAATTGGTAATTCGGCGGCGCGAAATAAGGATGGTTTGCTATATTGTGCAGGTAAACAGCTAGCACAGCACCGAGGTCCACAATGACAGATGTGCTCCGACACTGATAAAATAGGACACAATTAGAAAATCTAAGGCCTCTGGATTTTAGCGTCCGAAATTTGCCAAAGCTTGATGATAGGAGTCTGCACCCAACCCTCCCATATCCCCCACCCACCAACCCCCACCCCACACCCCAATCTCTATAGCAATTAGAAAATCTACACTGCTGTCTCTGGAAGTTCGAAATACGCCAAAGTCTGAGGGTGGGTCCGGACCCTTCCAATCTCCCTAAAAAGATTTGAATTATGCCCAGGCTTGCCTCTTTGGACTAACCAGAAGGGGTTTGTTTTATTCTCCCTGACACATTTCCAATTATATGTATTAGCCGAGCCAACGGAGGGTCATAAAGATTGTGTCACTGTATTTTCTGGCCGTGTGACAAGTCAACTCCGTCTACAACTTGACACCGTAAAGAATGTGAAGAACGAAGAGAGGAGACGAATGAAAATTCCGATCACACAGTTCGATCGTTCTCGGGAGTATTGGTCTTGGCCACAGAGAAAAGGTAAATATTGACGACTATTTTGTCCCAATGAATGTGTCCACGTAATTTATAGTAAAAAAATTGAGGCAGTGCACAAAGTTTCACAATTTTTAGACGCGTAGTCACGGAGTTCTAGATGCTTACATGTTCACCTTGTAGCTAAATTTAGTATAGATTTTTTTTTTCATTTTAAAACCAAGCCTTTATTGTGGGTTTAGTCCGTGCCTTTCATGTTCCAACGACAACTTTTTTTTTGTTACTAAACCGTGCAAGGCCCAATGTAATCTTTATGCAGTTAACGGCCCCCTGTCTCAAGTTTCCTATTACCAACATCACCACAACATATAAAGCAGGGGTTCCCCACTTCACAACTTTTGGAAAGTAAATTTACCCCTCGCCCTGTTTAGTTCAGTCATTTTCTTAACATTTTTAAATTCAAACAATAACAATAATAATAATAGCACATTAAAATTTTTCATTAATTTGTGAACATACTTTATTATTATCAGATACTGGTATTTAATTTTTTTTTTTTTTTTTAAGTACAGATCTGGAATCAAATGTAGCCCTTGGGTAGGCGAAATTTAACCTATGGGGATAATTTAACCCCCGCGGTGGGAATCCCTGGCCTAGCTACCTAATTTGTGGTGGACAAATATAAGGACTTGACAAAAAATGTAATCTCGAGCCAAAAAAAAGACTCGACAAAGCCTAAGTCTGCAGTCCGTTTAGAAATTCGTGCCGCTTTTTCCGAAAGCTATAAATTTGCAGCCCTTTGACAAAATGTATTGAAAGTTGGTAGGTGTACTACTTGTCTTCATGACCTTAAATTTTTTTCTGTCATTCAAAGAATAATATTTCGCATTTTGCTTCTTTAGGTTATGTGTAAGGAAAAATGCTTCAGGCTTATGGGATGGAAATTTAATAGATTTACAAGCAAAGTCACCATTGCCTTTAAAACACTGCACACCGCAGCTCAGGGACAAGAACACGACGCTTGTGCCAGATTATCAATTCTTTTTTCTTTCTTTTTTTTTTTTAAAGAACAAATGACATTCTCTGATGTAGTCAGTAATATTGAATATAGGCGGTGGGACCGCTCGAAGCTTTAACTTGTCATTCGGTTACGCACCCCTTGGGGAAAAATCTTTTGCTTGCAAGTTCTGATATAGATTTCAGACTTATATAGCCAATTCTGTCATTTCAAACGTAACACATTTAATGTTAAGGATGTTGTAATATTAAATGTAAATATAGTAAATGGGGGGTGGATCTGGCAAACCCGGGCTAAAAGATGAAAATTTTGTATTTTTATTTTTTGTACATTGTGAAAGAGCAGTATTTTCTGTGCATTTCTGTTTTATGAAAGCTTAATGTCTCAGTTCTAAATACAGTTATGAAGTTTTGAATGGAATGGTAAGATTCGCGTGTTTTGGGAAATTGATCCCACAGTTTAGCAATCAATGCATACAATATATTTTTTAAAGTCTCATTTTGCATTGGTAAATGATATAATGGCTGTTAAAAATTACCATTAGAAACAAATTTCATTTTACTGGAATAAATTTGGACATCTGAGCCGAGAAATGAAACAGTCCTTTGGAGGGGTTTCTGGGGAATTTGGTCGTTCACATTAAGCCCGATTTCGTCAGATCCATTCAGAAACAATGCGAGGGACTGAATATTTAATTCCTTGGCATGGCCTTTTCTTGTTGTCGTTTTTTTTTATACATGCAAACTCCAATTTTAAAAAAATGTTTAACTCTACGCGAAAGAAACATGACAGAACTGCTTATAATAAAATGTCCGAAAGAAAAAGAGGGAGAAAATGTTTTTTTACAAGAAATGTGCACATTTACGAATGACACCATTTTCTGTTCTGTTCAATGTCAATAAGGAACACACCTAAACCATAAATTTAGCATTTCCTTGTGGCGTGCGTAATGCAACTTCATTTAGAGACGAGCCAGGGTGACCCTGTCGCCTAGTACGGAAGTGACGTGAAATACAGTTTAGGCATTTACCTTTAAATTGAACGTTTAACGTTTAAACGTGTGTTTTGTTGTTTTTTTCGTTCTTTATATATAATATATTTTTTTTTTTTTTTATTTTGTAATATTTCAAAAAGATCATTCGCCGTTTTGAAAAATTCCAAGTAGCCTGTGCTACTTGATCAGGAAATCCGATCAGGAAATTTTATCGTCATGGACAATCTAAGATTCCTTGCAAAAAAAAAAAATTGCTGCAATACAACAATTAGTTTTCGAGAAAATTGCGGGAGACGGACGGCACGAATTTCTAAACGCACCATAGTTCTGAAAAACCAAGACATCTCACTCTTTATCTCATGTAATACACAGTATGGTACACATATCCCATCATAACACCCAACACCGTGTGACCCCCTGACCACTGCCTGCCCTACCCCAATTCCCCGTGGGTGGGATCTTGATTCCCAGATCGAATTTGCCCCCATTGTTTCAGGTGGTCGAGAGGGGGGCGAGAGTCTATGGGCATGCACAAGTTCAACAACCCATCATGAAGAGGAGGGAAGCGAGGAATTACCCATGTTTCCCTGGGAGGGGTGAGAGAGGAGGAATTCGAAAGACCTGTCTATTTTGATTGGGTTTGTCTGTTTATTTTTGCCCATGGGAGTGGGGTGAGGGAGGGGCGGGAAGGGAGAGGGAGGGAGGGGGAGAGAGGAAGGGAGGGGAGGGGAGGAAGGGGGAGCTTCGTCACTTGTTAGTTTTCTCTTTATAATATAAGGTGCAGGCTTTATAGAACTTCCTATCAATCCCTATTTCTGGTACTCAGCCGAGCTACGAAACAAAACCGGCATACGCCAATCGAGGTGAATTTCAGTTATTTTTTTAACATTAGAATAGACAGAAATATGCTTCATCTCTCTATCCGAGTTATAATTTTGTACGACTAATAATTTCTTTAGGTTGTCACAAAATGGAAACTGAACCAAAAAAAGCAGAGTGAAACGCGAATTTTTTTATTTTTTTTTTTGTATTTGTTTCTGGCGTATACGGTGTTTTTCCGTAGCAAGACTATTGTTTAAGCAGGTTGTCTCCGCATGCCTTCCTGTTATGAATCAAAACGTAACGTCTATCGAGATACATTTATAATAGAACATGAAAGTTAGGAAATCCTGTGGCCTTTATCAACAAATGAAACAAAAAGAAAGTGAAATGGATGAAACAATTTTGATCTACACTCGAAAACTAAGTTATTAAAAAAATAATAAAAAACCTGTGGGGTCGCAGCAAGGCAAGTCACAAAACAGATACTAAAAAAAAATATATTTTTCATGTACTTTGATTCTGAAAATTTCAACTCTTTCAATGTGTCTCACACGAATAATAAACAGTCCTGGGTTACTGTACTGGCTGATCTCTATGCCCAAGCTTTGTTTTTGGTTCCAGGTAGACGCAGCAATGACTTAGAACTAACCTAACCCCTTCAATTTTCCATGTGCAGCCTGCATTCATTTTCGGCAAAAAAAGATGGAGAGAGGATACGCATTTGGTTCAAAATTCTGACAACCGATGGGTATATCTGGACCAGCATCGTGAAATTTCATGTGGAAACTTTGGTTAATGTCTCGTGTGTCCATCTCTGGCTTGAATCACAGCGGTGCAGCGTCTATTCATTGACTAAATAAGATTTATGCAATTGTCGTCTGAGGAATTCTGAGCCACTTCTGATCCAGGTCATCCTCAAGCTCCTGAAATGTTTATTGGGAGGCGTGGTTGGTGCCTCTTGCGTCGGTCAAAGTCATCCTATGGGTGTTCTATCTGGTTTCGTTCAGGAGCGCCTGAAGGCAAGTCGTTCACGTTGATCTGGTGATTTTGAAGAAATGTCGACAAACTCCAGCCACATGGGAGCGGACATTGTCGTGTTGAAAATTCCAACTCGGTGTATCAAGGGTAGAACATAAGGGAGGAGAATTTCTTTGCAATAACCTTGTCCTGTATTCTTCGGGGTTCCCGTGAACTGTTATCAATACTGTGCAGTCATGAGCTGACCAATACTGTGCAGTCATGAGCCAAGGTTCCACCCCATACCAAGTGATACTTTTTGCATCTATCTCAATGGGTCGTTTAATTTGGCGAGATTAGAGACAATGGCTACCCATCTGGTAATTATTTGCATGTGTTGTAGGTATGGGATGGCCAGAAACAAGATTGAAAATGTTCAAGGGGCCATCCCTAAGTAGGTGAGAATACCGAGTTGAGGGCGGAGATAGAGGCTCTCAAATTTCAATTAGAGGCCCACCAAGTGAGAAAGAAGGTAGGACGTGACCTACCTGAATGTTTCAGATGTGGACAGCCACGGCACTTCCTCAGGAACTGCCAACAGATGAATTCTGACGAAAAACTGATAAAGAGGGCAAGGCGTGACCCACCTGAATGTCTCAGATGTAGACGGCCAGGGCACTTCGCCAGGAGTTGCCCACAGAGAGGACCTAACGAGAAGCCGAACACAAAGAAGCAAGCTCCTTCTGCATCTGGGAGTCAGGCTGACGGGCGGAGGAAACTTGGCTCGTACAGGAAGAAGGAAAGTGACCGGCCCGAGTGTTCCCCCGTGATGATGGGCAGTGACGACAGTTGTGTGACCACTGGAGGAATTATGGCTATTCCCCAAGAGCGCTCCCGTGGGGTCCGGAAAAAAAATCAGGGGAGAAACCCAGAAAACGGAGAGCTCTCCGCAATGTGCACCGAAGAGAACGGCCCCATACCGACCTTCTTCCAATAGAAGAAAGGTCAGAAGGAAAGTCTACTGCTTGGATAGAGAAAAGATCCGGGATAGGAGGACGGACGATGTTTATAAGGTCGGGTGTGCGCCCAATGAAGAAGGGGGCCCTCACAACATATGCCCTGAGGACGGTAGTGGCCTCCTGGCCAGTGTTACAGCTACAGAGCTGAGGAGGCGTGAAGACGGAGAAGGAAACTTGAAGGCAGTCCAATTGCCGTCATCTCCACCACCGGACGATGGTAGGAAAGTTGAACATGACTTTCAGTCGGATGATGATAGTTTCATGCCACAACCTGGGTTTTATCACTTGGTTTTAGGATCGTTTGGGAAGTGCCGGATTCCAGTCCGGCAACCACAAAGTAGCACGGTGTCACCGACTACGTCTAAATGGATCTCGGGTGATGACAGCCCCAAATCGCTGATGCCTCGGCCATCGCACAAGGTCAGTAAGGGAATATCCCGTGGGTGATATAGTGTCCGTCAGAGCGGATTTGTGAAAAGCATTTTCTTTCATTTTCTCCTTTCTGCACTAGTCTGTCCTGTACCCAATCCGTCTATGCTTCAATTCTTCTTATAATTTCACCTGTATCTCACCAAGTTATTTCTGAATCTTGTCAGTTTGTATGGGCCTGGAATTTGTCCTCTCTCCTGCGTTGTTGGTGGTAACAGGTGTTGTCATCAGCCTGACATCGAGATATTTTGACGGCTGTGTGCTGGTCGTTATAGTAATGTTCGGAGCCTGAGTGGACTCCCCTTTAGACCGCGATAATAAACGCTGGAGAGCGAGGTTACCTGCGAATGGGCTTGGACTCTTCCACGCTGCAGCTGCAGAGTGTGTCTTTGTCGGTCGGTATAGTTTCAGCTCTGAGTTTGGCCATCAATTGCTCGTCCATTAGCAAGGGCCGCGCGTTCAGGCGCATGAGCTCACGAGATTTGTTTAGGGTGACATGGAAGGCTGTGAGTTGAGCTGTTGTCGAGACACCAACATAAAGCAGGGGAATGTGTGACAGTGTCACGAATCGGCTAATGCCGAGTGCTCCGAAAGCATGAGATACTTGATTGCCTTTCATTTTTGCTGTGCGAACTGACTAACACCGAGTGGGCCAAAGATGTAAGACTCTCGATTGCCTTCTTTTTGCTGGACCTTCTGGCGACACAACGGGAGGGTCCGGGGCAAGGGAGTGGCCCCGGGGATTCCTTGAGCCTCTTGGTCCATCATGAGTTGACTAATCCCAGATGGGCCAAGGATGTGGGGGTCCTCGGTTGCTTTTCCTTTGCCGGGCGTTCCGGAAATGCCACAGGAGGGCTCAGGACAACGGCATGCCTCCCTGGAGGTTCTGTGCTCGCCTTGGTCCAGAGAGTGGCAACGGCGTAGTCTCAGGAATCCTTTACGCTTTTGGGTCCACAATGGGGGACCCACTCTCTGGGAAGGTTTGAGATGAATCTGGCTCTTCTTTGCCCATCTTGGCCAAAGGTCAGTTAGTTCTCTATTCAGTTTGTACGGTTATGCTGTATGATTAGTTCACGTACTATTATGTTATGTGTGAGAGTGTGAGTCATAGCTGTACTGGATTATATGTCATACTTATCTGTATTATTATTTATGTCGTTCACAGATGAATCCATCATCTGTTGCCACTCAATAAAGTGGTTCGAACTTAAACAGATGAGTAGTTCTTTATGATGGATTCATAAAACTTCGGTTGTCATATTCAACGACTCATCAAAATGCCGGCTGTCAAATGCTCCATCCCAGGCTGTGCTTATCAAACGGACGCAGAAGACGCCCAGGTCGTGGTGGCACTACTCAACATACACGCCCTCACCCACACTCAAACTGCCCACACTCCCGCACCACCCCAACCAAAACTCGATCGTCCCAGAATTGACCTTGGGGTAGAGGAGGAGGTATGGAACGGGTTCGCAAGGAGATGGGAGGCTTTCAGGACAGGATCAGGCATAAGTGAGGCCACTGCCTCAATGCAACTATTCCAATGTGCATCGGAACCCCTTGGCGACCTTATACTGAAGGCAGACCCCAACATCCAATCGAAATCTGTGGAGGAGGTCAAGTCGACAATGAGAGAATTTGCAGTGATACCTGTTGCTATTGGTGTGAGAAAAGCGGAACCCATGCAGCTACGCCAAGCGCCTGATGAACTATTTCGCACTTTCCCTGCCAGGGTGAAGGGCAAGGCCGAAACTTGTATGTTCACAACGACCGCTAAATGTACATGCAATGGAGCTGTCCAGGCTGACTATACGACCGAGACAGTCCGGGACGTCCTTCTGGCCGGGATCGCAGACCTCAACATTTCGCAGAGAGGCCCTCAGTGCACGGGACATCCAGAAGAAAAGTGTCAATGACATCATCGCTTTCGTCGAAGGTCGTGAAATGGCTAGAAACGCCACGCCTACCACATCCATGTCGGCACTCTCAGCATTTAAGAAAAGACAGACTCGCGAGAATGATTCCGCCAAGAGGCCTCCACCACCAGACACGAACAAATTAGTGGCATGCTCCGACTGTGGGAAGAAATTCAATACATTTAACCAAAGGACAAATGACTCCTGGAACACTAAACCCCACACTAAATGCTTAAACTGCTGGCGCGCGAGTCGACGCAAGGAGGAGCACACGTCTCTCAGCTCATTATCGACTGAGCCGGCTGTTTCCCAGATAAGGGCTGTGTTTCTGAACCGTGAAGTGATTTCAAAAAGTGACCTTAGAAAGACTGGAAAATCAAATCATCCACGTGCAGATGTCAGCATCACACTGGCTGAGCCTAAAAAGGACAAGAACCAACCGGAAGCCCTCGTCAGAGGAATCGTGGACAGCAGGGCCATGACAAACCTGTGGGGTCTAAAGAACTTTACTGCAAGTGGCTTTTCAAAATCTGACCTATTACATGTGAATATGGACATGAGGGCTGCCAATAAAAATCCAATAAACATTGTAGGAGCCATTAAGACATTAGTTAAGGGCAAGTCACCTAGCGGTGAAATATTCTCTAGCACGTGCTTAGTGTACATATCAGACTGTGTGAATGGTTTTTTTCTATCCTATGACACCGTGCTTGACTTAGGTATTATTGACGAATCTTTTCCAACAGTTGGCGCATGCATGAAATGTTCCCAGTCCACGGCAGACGAACCAGAGACAAAGAAGCATCAACAGTACGTGAGGTCGATCAATTCGGGTTGTGCTGGTGCACCACAAGGCGAGCATAACTGCAACTGCCCACAGCGTGAATCCATACCCCAGAGACCCACCTCACTGCCCTTCGCTGCTGCACCCGAGCATGATGAGAAGATGCGTGATTGGCTGCTGCAGAGGTACAGTAGGTCCACATTTAACACATGCCCCCACAGGCCCTTGCCTTGCATGACAGGACCTCCAGTAGAGATGCATGTTGACGAGACGGCCAAGCCCAAAACCTACCACACTGCGGCACCCATACCCCTTCACTGGCAAGAGCAGGTCCATAAAGACCTCGTGCGGGATGAAGCCTTGGGGGTGATAGAGAAGGTCCCATATGGAGAGCCAGTTACATGGTGCCATCGCATGGTAGTCACCAGGAAACATGATGGCAGCCCTAGAAGAACCGTCGATCTCTCCCCACTCAATAAATTCTGCAAACGAGAAACCTTTTCAGCAGAAGCCCCTTTCCCCCTCGCAAGGCGCATCCCAGGCAAGACATGAAAGACCGTTACCGATGCATGGAACGGGTACCACAGTGTACCACTGAGAGAAAGCGACAGGCACCTCACTACTTTCATAACTCCATTTGGGAGATGGAGGTATACTCGTGCGCGACAGGGCTTCCTATCCTCAGGGGATGGGTACAACAGGCGTTTTGATGCTATTCTGTCAAATTTTGAGAGAAAGGAGCGATATGTAGATGACACATGTCACTACGACGACAATCTTGAGGCACATTGGTGGAGAATTATTGACCTCCTATCCACGTGTGGAGCAGCTGGCATAGTCCTCAACCCGGATAAGTTCCAGTTTGCTCAAAGAGAGGTCGACTTCGCTGGCTTCAGGATATCAGAGGACAAATCCTCCCGCTGCCAAAGTACATTGATGCAATCAAGTCATTCCCCACTCCAACAAGCACAACGGACATCCGCAGCTGGTTCGGGCTGATCAATCAGGTGGCCAATTATGCTCAGCTCCGAGATGCCTTGAAGCTCTTCCGACCATTCCTCAGTCCCAAATACAAATTCTTTTGGTCCCCCGTTCTCAATAGGGCATTCGAGGAATCCAAGGAAGTGATTATCAACGCTATATGCAAGGGTATAGAGATCTTTGACATCAAAAGACCAACATGCCTTCGCCCAAATTGGTCAAGGAAGGCATCGGCTACCTGCTTTTACAGAAACATTGCAACTGTGAATCTGCTTTGCCAGACTGTTGCGCTGAGGGCTGGAGAATTACCCTAGCAGGATCACGCTTCCTGAATGGCGCTGAACAACGCTATGCAGCAATAGAAGGTGAGGCCTTAGCAATAGCATGGGGTCTTGAGCAGACCAAGTACTTCACTCAAGGCTGCCAGAACTTGCTGATAGTCACAGATCACAAACCCTTGAAGAAAATTTTTGGGGACAGGACGTTGGATGAGATATCAAACACTAGGCTCTTCCGCTTAAAGCAGTGAACATTACCGTGGCATTTTCACATTGAGCACATGCCAGGTGTAACAAACAGTGTTGCTGACGCCATGTCAAGGTATCCCTCACCACATGTTAATGACACCCCGTCCATCGCAGACATGTCAGAAAGAATGATTGCATCATCCATAAGCAGGAAGGTGGAAGATGTTACTTCCATTTCGTTGGACCGCATAGCCTCAGAAACCCAAAAGGATAGCGTACTTTCTGCCCTATTTAATGTCCTTACATCACCAAACGGTGAGGAGCGGGAAGTCAAGCCAGAGTTGAACGAGTACTCTGGGTATCTCGATTCTCTATATGTCTCAGGTGGTGTAATCCTCTACAAGGATAGAGCAGTCATACCACTATCCCTAAGGAAGACCATTGGTGATGGCCTTCATGCCGCCCACCAAGGAGTCTCATCAATGGAGCTACGGGCTCAATCAATTGTATTTTGGCCAGGAATGACCAGGGACATTCAGCAAGTTCGAGCCAAGTGCATGGATTGTAACACAAATGCACCATCTCAAGCTCAACTTCATTCATTCCCTGCCTGCCCCCCCCCTCAACCCCATTTGAGAAAGTCTGCAGACTTCTTTGACTATGGGGGTCACCACTACCTAGTGATCGGTGACCGCCTATCAGGGTGGCCCGAGGTGTATTCCACCCCCACCGGAAGTGCCCATGCTGGAGCGAGAGGCCTTATTGCATGTCTCCGGAAATTCTTTGCCACATTCGGGGTACCAGAAGAGTTGTCATCAGACGGGGGTCCTGAATTCGCTGCCAGCCAGACAAAAGATTTTCTGTCTAAATGGGGCGTATGCCATGGGAATTCGTCTGCATACCGCCCACAATCTAATGGGCGTGCCGAAGTGGCAGTCAAATCGGCCAAGCGCTTACTTAGATCCAACGTCAACCCATCAGGAAGTCTTGACAGTGACAAATTCCTGAACACCCCAGACCCTGATTGCAAACCGTCACCTGCTGAAATTGTTTTTGGACATCCTATTAGAGATTCTTTCTCTTTCTTCAGTTTTGGCAGGTTTTACGCTACAATTCGCCCTTTATTCAGTTTGGCGGGTTTTTGGCCCTGATAAAACCCAGGCAATCTGGACACTTGGACATTTCCAGACTGGGATCGCAGACCGACAAGTAGCTTCATCATCACTCTGCTAGTTTTGCCTCGTGCAAGTTTTCTGTTTGCAGTTCTGGCTGTTCGGGAACTGGTGAGTTGAATGTTCAGTTACGTTTTATTTTGTGCTCTTTGATATGTGCTGCTTTTCGTTCAGCGTGCCGTGAATATAATAGATAATCCATGGCGTGTATTTTGTCTAGTCTAGACCGTGTGCTCTGAACATGGTAACTGGTATTAAAGTCACTTACTCTGTACTGGGATTCAATGTCGTAGTGTTACACTAGTGTGACACTATCGTATACACAATTATATTATAATCTTTAACTACATGTAAATTTATGTGAAATTCAGCCATTACGCTGTTGAGAGGGCAGCGGACATAAGATTGTACGTAGAGAAAGTAACTTAATCATGAGGACAATTAAAGAGTGGACCTATCGCATGGTTTAAACTTTCAAAATATCAAGGCTTTGTCGTGGACATTCAACGTTTGGAAAAGGAAAGGCGGGGGGGGGGGGGTAGGCTCAGCATGTGAAAAGCGTGGTGGGGGATTGTGGGGGTAAATCGCCCTCATCGAGTGTTCGTACTTTAAGGATGTCATTTTCCACTAGGAATACTACTGGGCCCACTTAAATCATGAAACCTGTGACATTTTCCACTAGGAATACTACTGGACCCACTTAAATCATGAAACCTGTGACATTTTCCACTAGGAATACTACTGGACCCACTTAAATCATGAAACCTGTGACATTTTCCACTAGGAATACTACTGGACCCACTTAAATCATGAAACCTGTGACATTTTCCACTAGGTATGCTACTGGACCCACATAAATCATGAAACCTGTAACTGTTTCCACTAGGAATACTACTGGACCTACATAAATCATGAAACCTGTGTAGAGAATAGTTGATTTCTGTTGCAAGGCACCGCTGCAGTCGTGGGGAGTTTTATACAAGTCAAATTTAATATAGCATGGATAAGGTAGACTTCCGAATGCGTCAGGCGGCCAGATTTTGTTACAGTAGGCCTAAATAAATGAACTATTCCAAACTGTGGGGGTGTACAGATACCTATGAGGACGCGACTTTAGGAGCAGCCGTGCGCGGAGAGTTGCAGATGTCTACTGTGAGGATGTTTGTACAGTTAAAGCGCGGCTTGCCGATTCACTGCTTAGTACATTAAAATGTGCAATTTGGCATTAGACGCCTTCGGAAGTCTTTCCGTGTATAAACTTAGCGGATGTTCCAGCGTTGTTGGTTCCGAGTTTGACCACTCTCAGAAAAAGGTTGTCCCGGCAGCTGCTTCACCCATGGAGTTATGTTTGAGATCTAGGCTTGGCTGGTCCACACAACTAACGCGGGTCGTGATCTGCAGTGGTTGTTGGACCTTCACCTAGGCAGTTACTGCTGCTTCTTTAACATCCTCAACACAGCCTGTATACAAAATCAGCGTATTGAACTCAGCCCAGATTATAGCGTCATTTTAATGCAAAAAAAATAGATTCAGATTAAAAGGGGAGCTATAAATAGTGTCTCATCTTTCACTCATCTTTGTATGTTCTGCTTTCCTTTTGAATCTATCATATTCCCCAGCTCGATTTGCCTTGATCTCAAATTAGCGTCACTTTTAAAACACTTTTTGTTTAAAATCATGTTCTGTTTCGGGGGCTAGAGGTTCATTTCCTTCTCAATGACTCGATAGGTAGCTGATTTCTGTAACAAGGCCCCGCTGCAGTCGTGGGGAATGTTATACAAGTCAAATAATATAGATCTAGTGTGTATAGGGGAGACTTCCCGGAAGGTCTTCCCCCCGTCCGTGCCACTTACCAAATATGATTTGATGAAGACCTCTCTTAACCTGCGCTTTCGTTCTTTCTTTCTTCTTTCTTTGTCCCATACAGATACTAAACCCAACCTTTTGATAAGCCCGCTCAAAAGTCCCCTCTTTAGTGTGTTTTCTTGACTGGCGCGGGCGGGCGGAGGACCTCCCGACTTCCCAATGCGTCTGATGTTACAGTAGGTTTAATGAAATATTCCAAACTGTGGGATAGACGGATACTTACATGGGCGTCGACCAAAATGCAGGAAATCTTTAGAAAATATGAAACTAAGACCAAGAAAAACACAAGCATGAACTTACATTGTAGAAGAATGCCATCCTTGTCAGGCATCAGGTTTTCACTCAGTCTTGAAGATGTTTAAATGCTTTGGACGATCAGTGGGGAAAAAAATCAATCCTTTGCTGATTTCCGCGCTGTTATTGTGACGAACGACTGCAGCCTGACCGTGTTGAACTGACCAAGTTACATTTGCCAGTGTGTGGCGGTAGTCGCGGGCCAAGCAGAGATTCGTGCTTCCGGTGAGTGACTTTGAGAACTGTTCACCCGCTGGCGCCAAAACAATGAATACAACATAAAATTGCCGAGCTTGAGGTCATTAACCCATTGCGTCCCTCGATCGGCAAAAGTATGATTTTCATAATTATTGTTGCATTTAGTCTTTCAGAAAGGGGGCTGAGCCCCCAATAGGGTAAATGGGGGGGGGGGGAGGGTCTGTGAAAGGTACGTACGCTTTTCAGTTGTGGTCATAAATGAGAAGTTCGATTTTATTCCCTTTTCTCTCGGCGCATTGTTAGGTGTTATATAAAAAAAAATGTGATTTTAATGAAGCTGTCAAATGGTCCATGTAAAAGGCCACTTGGTTTTCAAGTATCAAGGCATTATCGTGGACATTCAGCAGTCTAAAGGCTGTAATCGTGTACAAAGAGGATGCAGCCTTGATGATAAGCATTATGAAAAGCGTACATAATGGTGGCATGGGGAAGGGGAGGGTGGGGGTGGGGGTGTCCAGAATCGAGCACACAGACTTTATGAATGGCCCTCAACTAATGACCTTCATCAGGATTTTTATTTTTAAAATGGAATGTTGGTGTCTTTTTTTCTTTTTTTTTACTGTGAGACTGAAAAATAAAAAGACATTTCGATGTCTCCGTGCTGAAACCGGCTATCTGACATTTTTTTCGAAATACCTTTTTTTTGGATTATTTTGTAGTCCTTACTGAGTTACATCTTCAGTTAAAACGGCACACTTAAAAGTGGCCCAGAAAGTGTTGCTGTTCTTGTTTTTGTTTTTGGGCACAGTAACTCGGTGTTCGGTCATTCCACAGCCTTTTTCCTCTTTTTCTTTCTTTCTTTTTTGGGGGGGGGGGGGGGAGGGGTGTTCATGATATTATGTCTAGGTTTGCCCACATAGGATCGAGTACCTAGTCTTCTCCGATAAGGACAAAAATATTCGGAAGGCCCGTGTGCACGTTAAAGATACCTTGGCAGTTGGAAATCGAAAAGAGCAGGCCGAACAGGCCGCTGCCCGGGCAAAAATCAAAGAAAATCCATCCACTCCCTCCTCCCCCACCCCCCCCCCCCCACCCACCCGCAAAAAAAAAACAACCAGCCGACCGGCGCTGCACTGTGGCGACGACGTGCCTGCTCCAGTTGTAACTGGGCTGCAATGACACCAAGGCAAATTTCCCAAATGGGATTAAAGTAGTATACAAATACAAATACACAGGCGTACAGAAGCCGATTTCGATCGGCCAAACCAGTTGGGTGATGACGTGACGACAGTAATTTTCAGTGAGATCAGACGCAAGTTTTGCGACTTGTGGCGCCTTAGTTGGTGTCTGCCAGTAAGCACTTGGAAATAAAATAAAAATTACTAGTCGAAGTTGCTACAGTGTGTGAAATGCGCTGATATCTCAACAATAATTTGGTTAGCCTGTCTTTGGGTTTGCCTTGACTTTCACCTGACGTTCTGTTTACTGGCGACTTGCACATCATCACAGGCCTTTGCAAAAAAACCAAGTTTTTTTGTGTGTGTGTTTCTTTGGGGGAGGGGGGGGGCACTACAATTCGTTCCCTTAAAATGACAAGGTTGTATCTCCACTTTTTGTCTGAACTAAGGTACACACTACACACTCCTTCTGCAGACATTCTCCTTTGTGTGTCAAAGTATCAAGGGGATTCGGTGATATGTAAGTATTACTAAAGAGAAGAAAAAGTCGCATCTCTAAAAGCTATAAGCACACCTAGAGGCAAGGTGCTCGCCTTTCATGCCGAAGGTACCGGGTTCGAATCCCGATCGGTGCAGGCATGTTGGAATTTTGGGATTTTTCTCATATTTTCCTGTCCCTGATCTTATGGAAGGTAGGATCGAGCACCTAGTCTTCTGGGATAAGGATGAAAGATTCGGAGGGCCCGTGTGTACGTTGCGCACGTTAAAGATACCTTGGCAGTTGGAAATCGAAAAGAGCAAGCAGGCCGAACAGGCCGCTGCCCGGGCAAAATTCTAAAAAAAAAACGAATCCCCGAGCACAACAAGAAATATAAAAAGAAGAATAGTGAGATGTAAATGTCAAGTGCAGAGAAAACTCCTAAACTAAAGACCTGGACCACAGCTATACGGACATGAAACTTCAATTATCAATTTCTCAAAAGTTAATGGAAAGGAGTCAGAGCCTTGTCATTCTATGGGGATGAATTGTTAACTCACACTCAGGGCTGGATGAACCATTAAATAAAATAAGCACGCGCTTAGGGCATCAAGGGAAAGGGGTGGGGCGGGGGTGGGGGGGGGGAGGGGGGAGGGAACCACAGAAAATTTTCATTTGCCGGATTTACCATGGACCAAATGGTGCAGAACTGCGAGGTGCAGCTGAACCAGGATCCACGAAAAGAGGCCCCCACAATAAATGAAAACTTAAAGTACTTCTATTTGCGCATAAGACTCACTTTTTTCTCTTTTTTTTGTAAATCATGGACTTTTATGGTTAATTTTTGTTTACAGTTTGAGTTACATATTATACAGTATATGAGGGTACAAAAAGTTTTTAAGTCAAACATTGGCAAAAAGAAAAGGTTGTATGTAGCAAAGCCTCGTGTAAGAAATAATACCCAAACGATACAATGAAACGCAAACTAAAAGAGAGGTCAGGCGTTTCCTTGTATCGTTTGGGTATTATTTCTTCCGCGAGGCTTTGCTACATACAACCTTTTCTTTTTGCCAAATTTCGACTTTGCCTATAGCCCTGCTGCGACCCCACAGTTTTTCTGAGATTTTTATAATACTTCATCAAAATTTTTAAGTGCTTGGGATCTCCAATGGTCTTAATCCGGCCCTGCACGAACTAGCTCGACTATTATCCACTTTTCACCCCTTTGAACCCTGGAAGATGGGTATATCAAATACGATTTTTTTTTTTTTTTGGCCACTCCGTCGCCGATTTTCCATGTTGTTGTTCTTTTGTGGCCGATATCTACGCCGCCAAACACAACGGTACTTGTCAAGAACTTTTCTTTCTTTCTATCTCCAGCGACCTCACAGCGTTAAACTGTATACAGGTCATAGGTCACACTCACGCAGTTTCCCTTGAACTGTAGCATGTGAGCTAAACCTTATTTTTAAGCGGTCGTTTCTTTGCCAGCGGATAAATGAATTAACCTGGTTTTCTCACTCACCTTCTTTCTGTTTTTTTTTTTATTTTAATGAGAATTATGTCGTTCATGCGGCGGGGGGATAACTGGGAAGAGAGAGTGCAGGTTCATTTCAGTGCTGTTGTGGTTGTTGTTGTTGTTATTAAATCTGCTAATGTTGTTGTTGTTGTTGTTGTTGTCGTTGTCGTTGTTGTTGTTGATGTTGTTGTTGTTGATGATGATGTTGCTGTTGTTGTTGTTGTTATTAAATCTGTTAATGTTGTTGTTGTTGTTGTTGTTGATGTCGTTGTCGTTGTCGTTGTCGTTGTTGTTGTTGATGTTGTTGTTAATGTTATCATTGTTGTTGTTGTTGTTGATGTCGTTGTCGTTGTTGTTGTTGTTGATGTTGTTGTTGTTGTTGATGTTGTTGTTGCTGTTGTTGTTGTTGTTATTATTGTGGTTGTTCTTGTTGTAGTTGTTGTTGTTATTAAATCTGTTAATATTGTTGTTGATGTCGTTGTCGTTGTTGTTGTTGTTGATACTGTTGTTATTGTTGTTGATGTTGTTGTTGTTAGTGTTATTATTGTTGTGTTGTTGTTCTTGATGCCGTTGTTCTTTTTCTTCTTCTTCTTTTCAGCCAGCCAGCAACCCTACGGAAATTCGAAGCATAAGATTGACGTCAAGTGTGCACATAGGAATGACATCGTTCCTACGTTGTTCTGATGTTTACTACATCGCCCCAAAGTCGGTTTAACGGAGAGAACCCGCCCTACGGTAATCCGACCAACCATACGGAAATCCTACACGTCGTACCGATAAAAAGACACCGGCTGGAAGCCACCGGACATTGTTATTTATTGGCGTGTTATCAATTAATGAAGATTCTATGTCTCGCCTGTGTTATCATTTCCAACTACATAGTTATCCCAAGTCACAGTACTGTTCCTATTGACCTTAACTCTCATTAGTCTTAATAAATCCTTAATCTCCCCCGAACTTATTTATTTCTTGATATTGATTATAGACTTGGTCTCCGTTTTTTGCGTATGAAGCCATCCTCTATACTTGATTTGCTCTTTGGGCACCCTAATTCGTAATTGGAATCGTTGTTCTTCTAGTTGCCACTGCTGCAGTCGTTGTATCCCTTGTTGGAATCTCCAGATATCATCCAGCGTTTTAATAAGCCTCGGTGACACGTGAGTTCAAAGGTCAAAGGTATACGTCACAATCAAATGGAGGAAATTAATGTTATAATTAAATTTTGGCCTTGCCAGGAGAACAGATATAAATTAAATTATCGTCGATCTATAATCTGAAGTCATGTTATCTGCAATTGCCATGTTCATGTAATCGGGCATTGATATGATATCGCGTGGTAGGATGGACATCTGAGCAAGGACACTTCGCTTGACTTTCACTAATTGAAAGTTTTAGAAATTTTGATAACATTATCACAGTCTGATAACTTGTTCCACCTTTGATATTCGAGTGGTCTACATAATCAGGGCACAAATATGTGAAAGAGCATTTAGTTCACTTTGGCACGAATACCAAGCAAACGCTGAATTATGGATTGCCGGAATGTGATCTCATTAACTGTGTGTGCTACAAGGTTCCAAGTGCAATGAAAGTATTTGTGCACTGAGGGGCTGGTGCACGTATCGATTTCGTGATTTGAGAAAGGTTACCACTCTCCCTTTTAATCTGTTCTTGTTTTATACTGCATTCCATCTAAATATTGGTGTTCACATTTTTGTTAGGAATGAATGAACATGTGGATGACTGAATGAGTGACTGAATGAAAGAATGAATGAATGAATGAATGAGTGGATGACTGAATGAGTGAATAAATGAATGAATGAATGAATAAATGAACAAGTGGATGACTGAATGAATGAATGATCGAAGGAGAGGGTGAGTGAATGAATGAACGAAAGAATGAATGAATGGGCAAGTGGATGACTGACTGAATGAATGAATGATCGAACAAGAGGGTGAATGAATGAATAAACCAATGGGTTAACAAATAAATGAATGAACGATCGAACAAAAGGGTGAATGAATGAATGAATGAGTGAATGAATTTACTCTTTATGACAACATCAAGGATGATAAAAAGAAAGAAAGAAAACAACAGCAACCACACGGACCAGATCAGTGGGCAAAAACAAAGAGAAAAAAACATCAACAATATCTCTATACAACACTCTTTCTTTTTTTTTTCCATTCATTGTCAATTTCATTATCTTTATTGTGCATTTTGCGTTTTGGTGTATGGAATTTTACGGGACAATAATAATAATTATTATTATTAAAGATCCATTCTGGGATATCGGTACAGAGCGGAAATATTCTAGACGGGCGAGGGGTAGGAGTGGGGAGGGGGGGGGGGGCTTGATGTAATGAGTGAGAGAGGGACAGGTGGAGACTATCAGGTAATCTCAAGGAAGGGAGACCGAATCGGGGTGGAATCAACACTGACTGCGTGGAAGAGGAGGGGGTGGGGTGGTAGAGAGAGAGAGAGATCTAGCAACGTACCTATGTAAATCCGATGTAAATTTGCATATGATTTTCCCGAGGTTGGCAGGAATACCGGAGTGGCGGGTTCCCTACGTCGAACAGACGTCAAATCGATGTTGTAACCAGCGGATCTACATAGGAACGATGTCATTCCTATGTGCAAACTTAATGTTAATCCCAGGCGACGGATTTCTCTAGGGCTGCCTGCTCGGGAGAGAGAGAGAGAGAGAGAATGGGAGAGAGATTGAGGGAGATAGAGAGAGAGAGAGAGAGAGATCTTGAAACGTAAAAAAAAAAAAAAAGGCACTTGTATTATGTGACCAAACTAGGTTTTCTTTACACAGTGAAATTCTAGGAAAGTGCAAGGACTGTATGATAAGTCTAGCTGGCCAGACAGAATAACTTTTTCGTTAGTGAAATGACCCCAGCAACACATTAGAGAGTGGGAAACAAAAAGCAGAAAAAAAAGTCTATTTACGTATTTTGCCTACATACATGGCCCAAATCCCACCATCTACAATTAAAATAGTGATCGTATGTAAAGGAAAGAATGTGGAAGATATCACTATCTGACGAAGTAAGGAGACAAAAAATTAACAAAATAAAAACAAAACAAGAAAAGAACTAAATTCGTTTGTGAGTAATCCCGTACAACAGGATTTGGGTCAGGAACAAAGAGAAAGTGAATCAAGGTTAGGTCGCTGAATCAGGATGCGCGTGAGTGGCCCTAGGAAGTTTGTTGTTGTTGCCCTCACCAACTTCTAGAGGTGTAAACACGGCTGGCATTGGCAATGACCCTCTATTTTTCTTTTTTCTTCTTTTGCTGGTTGTTTCCTTCAACTCCGGATTAATAGGTTTCTCTAGCGAACGTTTTACCAGGGGGTTAAGCTGGGTTTATATGAAAACACAAGTTTTACTTTAATGTAGTTAAAACAAAATCTTAGTTAGAACTGATACAAAGTCCTGTGTTTTGTCGGCCACTATTTTTAGTCCATAATTTTATTGGATAAAAAAAGCATTGAGTCTATTAAATGTAGTCCATTTTTTGATAAATACATTATACAAATAATGAGGAACAGTTTAATAGGCCTATCCCAGCCAGCATTCCTACGTCAGTTCGACGTAAATTTGTATAGGCTTTTCCTTACATCAAACTGACGTCGGGACGATGTCATAACCAGCGGATCTACGTAGGAACGATGTTATTCCTTTGTGTAGACTTGACGTTATTCCTACTCCTCAGATTTCCATTGGGTTGCTGGCTGGGATGCTTATGGTCTAACTCGGATTAAATTCTTTAGAATTCACTTTGGAGTTCGAATTCACCAAAAAACAAAATTCTTAATGACTTTAGGGCCGGCACACATACCCAGATACCTATTATCATACATACACACACTCATACACACACAAACACACATACAAAGCCCTGGAAATCAAGTAGACTACCTTGGAGTTAGTTTTTAGTAGAAACAAGGGATACATCAAATCGTCCCGTCAAAATCTGGAGAGATGACTGTGAAAAAAAACACGATATATACAACAAGGTGGGGGAGTTCGTAAGCAAATTGTTTGGCAAAAGAGTCCGGTAAATTGGATGATCCAATGCCAAAAATCAAAGCTATTTTGTCAAAAAAAAGTAACGCACATACATGACTAAAAGCTTTCAGAATCACATATTTAGAAGGAGAACTCATGCAAAAGCTTTTGTGATGTGTCAGAGAAATGGTTGAAGAGATGATATCCTGACAGGCCTCAATTTGGATAAAATATTGATATTTCACGGTTTATCTTCATTTACTCGGTTTGAGCCCGCGCGACTTCCGGGCCCTATTCTCAGGCACACATTATCAAGGTTCTACCTCCACTTTTTGGCTGAACTGAGTTACACACTACACACTACTTCTACGGGGCCTTCTCCCCTGTGTATCAAGCGGATTTTGGCGTGTAATTCGCTAGTATTATTGAAAAGACAATAAAAAGCCGTCTCTCTAACAGCTATGAACTCATCAAACTTCAATCATCAATTTCTCAAAAGTAGATGGAATGGAGTTAGGACCTTCTCATTCCAAAGGGAAGACTTGTCCTTGAATTCTTAAATTATGAAACATAAATTTGGTCATATTTTAGACAGTACTAAAACGGAGTGTTGAAAATTACCAACCACCCACCTTCCACCCCCACCCCCCTTTCCACATACACTCACTGTAAGGAAAGGATACATAAAAAAAAAAAAAAAAAAACTACTTAAGATGAGTATAAGAAAAGTAGGTACATGTAATGTACACTAATATGTTACTGTAAAATGTTTATGTTGTGGTGTATTTTACACTGATTTGATTGTGCGAGAAATTATCCTTCCTCTGTTCAAAATTTGGCAAAATATTTAAGCGAGCCATGGTGTGCTTCCCCCCCCCCCTTTCTCTCTCTCTCTCTCTCTCTCTCTCTCTCTCTCTCTCTGCCTGTCTCTTTCTTTCTCTCTCTCGTTCTTTTTCTCTCTTTCTTTCTCTCTCCTCTCGCTCTCTCTCTTTCTCTCTCTGTCTTTCTCTCTTTCTTTCTCTCTCACGCTCGCATGCGTGATCTCTTTCTCCTTGTCGTTTCTCTCCTTCTCTCTCTCCCCCTGTCTCCTTCCCTCTATCCTTGTCTCCCTTTCTCTCTATCCATCTCTCCCTCGCTTTCTTTTGTCTTTCCACCCTTTCTCTCTCTCTCTCTCTCTCTTTCTCTCTCTCTCGCTCTGTCTCTCTCTCTCTCTCTCTTCACTCGTCTCCCTCTCTCTCCCTTTTCCCTCTCTCTCTCTGTTTCTCTTTGAGTCTTTCTCTCTCTCCCTCCCCTTCTCCCCTTTTTTTTCTTTCTCTTCTCTTTCCCGCTGTCTCCCTTTCTTCCATTCCACTTCTCTCTCTTTCTCTCTTTCTCTCTCTTAACCTGTCTTTTCCTATAATTATTTACGTGTGTGCGTGTCCTACGTGCTGGCTCTCGTGCGTCTCGGTACCCGTGCTCTGGGTTATCCATGTATTTGTACACCAACACACTAATTCTGAGACGCATGCGATGCCAGACCCCGGCAGGAAGGTCCGGCTAGTGCATGCCAGACGAAACAGCTGATTTCAAAGATGCGCTGTTTACATCGGTCAGCTGATGGTTGATGGTGAGCATCGCGGATGTTGATAGTCTTTCAGATTACTGTAGGCCTAAGCCTCTCGTAAAACTCACCGTGCGTACAAATCCAACCAGGTTAAACTCCATGCCATATTCGAGAGCCAGTTCCCAAATTAAGTTATTTAGTTGGGTGTCTATCAATGGATTTTTTAATTGTTTTATAGCATATCAATTTTGGTTCTTTGAAAGACATGTAAACCTGAGAAGATGCTGTTGAACGAACATGCAAATTGACACGAACTAAACCTTGCCAGCACCCCTACGTCGACCCGACGTAGATTTATATAAGAATTCAGCAAGGTTGGTAGATTACCGTTGGGGGCGGGATCCCTACGACAACCCGACGTCGACCAGATGTAGTAATCTGCGGATTTACGTAGGAACGATGTCATGCCTGAGAGCAAACGTGACGTCAATAATGGCGACTGACTTCCCTAAAGTTGCTGGCTGAGACTGACTTTAACTTTGAGTTTTGAGAAAGCACATTGTCAAGACAATAGTCATATTGGGGACACGGTGGTCTAGAGGTTAGGCGCTCGCCCCTCATACCGAAGGTACCGGGCTCGAATCCTTGTCGGCGCAGGCATGTTGGAATTTTGAGATTTTTCTCATATTTTCCTGTCCCTGATCCTATTGGGGGGAGGGGGGAAGAGTGTAGGATCGAGCACCTAGTCTTCTCGGATAAGGACGTAAAAACTCTTAGGCCCCATGTGCACGTTGCGCACGTTAAAGATACTTTGGCAGTTGGAAATTGAGAAGAGCAGGTCGAACAGGCCGCTGCCCGGGCAAATTAAATTAAAATTACTCACACACACACACGCTGTCAGAACAATCCATTAGGAAAACTAACAACAGCTAGCATACTACATCAGGCAATCAATCAGACAACGTGACCGTTATGGTGTCGATTTGCTTGCGCCAAACTCAGACTTAATCTCAAACCCTCCTGTGACATCATTTCAAACAAGCTGACCATTCTTCTGCTCTTAATTTGCTGTAGTACAGACAAGTGTTCCCCCCCCCCCTTTCTCTCCCACCTCCTACTAATTCCTTGTTTTCATCTTACTAAAAAAGTAAAGTGGGTCTAGGCTTGCTAATGGTGAGACCTTAATTAATTCTTGTTTGTTCCAACTTCACTTTTTGCACAACTGGAAAAAGTCAGTATTAAATGTTTGCGGCTTTAGTGTTATGAAAAGAAGTTAGAATAAATGGGAACTGTGAAACAGCTTGATAAAAACCACAACGCAATTTAAACAAGTGTCAAAGTGTGCATTTTGTTATACTTCTTCTCCATACCGAAAGATTTCCAGTTTTTATTTTTTTTAAAGAAAATGGAGATAGAACAAACGAGAACTAACGTCGCGTAATTTTATTATCAAACAACAGTACCGTATCACAACAACCATGCCGAGTTACACTTTTAAATCGTACGCGAAAGGCTCACACGGAAAAGTTACTTGTTTACAGTACAAGACAAGTTATGATAACGCCCAGCAGTTCCCGAGCTGCGTCGGATCGGAGAACGCAAAGTTTCGAGTGCCTCAACCTCGCCAGTAGTGATTGGAGGAGGTGTGGCGTGCGGACGCTTTGTGAGAAAGGACCAACTCGACACTTAACAACAGAACAAGTTAGTCAACCATTCATCTAGGCCAGCTTCAAGCGCTTTTATTTTTCCCGTCAAATGAGACCCTGCCCACAAGGATTATTACATATTCAGATTAATAAACTTCAGACAAGGGTCTCCCTTGCACTGCAGGACCTGTTCAGATTATGTGCGTATCCATGGATTTGTAGTCTGTGATAAGGTTATCAGGCTCAGATATATATATATATAATATACAGATATTGTAGCTTCACAATTTGGTAGTGCGAGGAGCAGGTTTCAGGTGTCGGAGCTCCACGGGGAAAACAAAGACTCACCATGGAGGCTGCAGGACTGATATTGCTGCTTGCACTCTCAGGGACCTTTGGAGGTGAGTAAATCCGTGGTAGCCCTGGTTCAAATATAATGGTTAAAAGAAGAAGATGAAAAGAAAAAAATTAAAAGAAAAGTGGTGGTAGTATTTACATCGTCTTTGAGATACTGGCAAATTATAGGATCTATATAAACTTTTTTGGGTGGGGGGGAGGGAAAATGGGGGGGGGGGGGGAGAAGAGAGATATCTTTCACCACTAAAGCACGGCTGTTTAAAACTAAACCCCAAAATCGTGCCCTTTAGTTTAACAAAGCCCTGTCACAAGACTGGTCATGGCTAGATCTATTCAAGCGTGTGAGATTTATGACCTTACATGAGCCCCTGCCCTAACTGTGCTCAGTGGAGCAATTAGATCTAGTCAATGGTAGAAAACTGGAGTAAAGGGCTTTGCAAGTACAATTTCAAGGTTTTTTTGTGTTCCATGTTTATATACGTCGTCGTTGTTATCGTTGTAGTTTTGTGGGTGGGGGTGGGGGGGCGTCATACAAACCCCTAGAAATTTCCAGGTGCAATGTTTAATTATGTTTGTTTGCTTGTTTGTTTTGTTTTTGTTTTGTTTTGACATCTTAAAAGAGCGTACTCTCGATTTTGACGATTTTTAAACATTCCCTGCCCACAGTCTCCCGATGTATCCTTTTCATAAAAAATATGCCGGGGGTACAGCCTTTTGTTCTATCATTCTGCTGTAGTCTGTCTAGATCGTCTTGCTTGCCCTTAGCACAATGCGACCGTTTATCGTGTCGACGTGATTTCTCCTAACCCAGACTCAAACCCTTCTGTTCTATACCCGGAGCTCACGAACTATATGGATTGCTCCAAATTGTAATAATTAGCCTCTCTAGCGCTCAAATCCTAAATGATGTGCTCTGAAGTTCTGAACTAAAATTAGAAACAGGATTAAAATATTAAGATCAATTCATCATGCTCTCTTCCCACGCGCATTAACAAAACTTAACTTAGCCTCATCCCCAAACCTCTGAGTCCACAACACGTCATGGTGCTAACCTTTTGGCTTAAGTCAGACTTAGGCCAAAACAGAATGTACCTGTTACGTCATTGCCCTATCCATGGTGCATCTATTAATGTACACATCATTCAAAAGTGCCAAGCCATCTCTATACAAAAAAAATGTAAGAAAACCCCTTTGTTCCCTATGGACTCAAAAACTACTGGACGTATTGAACTGAAATTCGGCACACACAATTGTACGATACTGACCAGTGTTCCTATGTACATAAGCATAAAAAAGCTTATGGGATTCGTGAGTTATTCCAATAATGCGATAAGAATGGAACAGTAAATTTGCGAGAGCGTTTGATCCGAATTGTACGTCCGTTAACCTATGACCTCTTTCTTTGTTAATCGCTTTTCCACTTCCGGCCCGGAATTCGATTCATGATCACAGTAGCTAGATCTAGCATGCACTGATGCAGCATGCCCCCTAAAAAACGTACTATCGGTAGGCATACGCCAAAAGCCAGAAATGTTCGTCAAAGAAGAATACCAGATAACCAAAATCTAGATCTAGATCTACAAATTCGCCATGCACTGATGCAGCATGCCCCCTAAAAAACGTACTATCGGTAGGCATACGCCAAAAGCCAGAAATGTTCGTCAGAGAAGAATACCAGATAACCAAAATCTATATATCTAGATCTAGATCTACAAATTCGTCTATGTTCTACTCTTTCCGAGGGGAGAAGATGGATGGCAGACTGGAATTTCACACCAGGCCAATAGGAAGGGACAAGTCACCCCAATGGAGTTCTATTCCTATCGATTAATGGAAAGGGGAGACTTTAGCATATTACATCACAGTGGCCGACTTTTTCAGCAATATGTTGTCGATCAGTTTGCAAAAATGGAACAACAGAGACTCAGGTTTTTGAGGTTCAACCAAAACACTTTGCGTGCAGAACTCTATCAGGGCCGTGCTGATGCTGTGGCTGCTGGAGACACAGATGGTACATCTATTGGCCGAAAAGTCATACTGCCAGCAACATATGCCGGAAGCCCACGTAACATGATGCAGTTGTATCAGGATGCAATGTCGATTGTACGTGCCTTTGGAAAGCCTGATTTGTTTATTACATTTACATGTAATCCATCCTGGCCTGAAATAAAGAGGGAGTTAAGGGGTTGACAGGAGGCCAGTAACCGTCCAGATTTGATTGCTCGCATATTCAGATTAAAGATGCAAAGCTTTATGAACGACATACTGAAGAAGAAAATCTTTGGACCAGTTATTGCCTATGTTCGAGTCATCGAATTTCAGAAAAGGGGTCTTCCTCACACACACATGCTCCTTATACTGGATAATGATCACAAACCAAGAACAACAGAGGATATAGACAGGATAGTGAAAGCTGAACTGACAAACGACCCTGTTCTTAAGGATTTGGTGAAGACACACATGATGCACGGGCCATGTGGTGCTGCCTTTCCAAACAGTCCCTGCATGGTTGACGGAAAATGCAGTAAGGAATTTCCAAAGACCTATGCAGACAGTACATCATTCACCACTTCATCATACCCAAAGTACAAACGGCCTTGCAATGACATCTCAGTGGACAAACAGGGTGTTTCTTTGGATAACAAGTGGGTAGTGCCATACAACCCATACCTCCTCTCAAAGTACAGAGCCCATATCAATGTTGAAGTATGCAATAGTGTGACTGCTGTGAAATACCTATACAAGTATGTGTACAAGGGACATGATAGAGTAATGATCCACTTCACTACTTCAGATGATGAAATCCAGAGATACGTGGATGCCCGCTACGTTTCAGCCAGTGAGGCATGCTGGAGACTCTTCAGTTTTGAAATGCAGGATAGGTACCCTGCCATTCAAAGGCTTGCCCTTCATCTTCCTGACCAGCAGAGTGTTGTGTATAGAGAGGGACAAGCTCAGAATGCATTAGCTGCACCCAAAGCCACCACACTTATGGCTTGGTTTGAAGCAAACAAGGCCCATGAGGCGGCAAGGAACCTGTTCTACCATGAGATGCCAGAGCACTTTGTTTGGGATAAAACTGCCTGCTGCTGGAAACCAAGACAGAGGGATATAAAATGTATTGGCAGATTATACTGTGCAACTCCAGCGGAAGGAGAGCGTTTCTATCTGCGAGTGTTACTGCACAATATTAAAGGTGCCATTTCATTCAATGACTTGAAGACTGTGAGAAGCGGCCACCTATCACATTCCTTTAAAGAGGCCTGCTACATGAGAGGATTACTCGAGAGTGATGAGGAGTGGAAGGTTTGCCTTCAAGAAGCATCTCAGTATGCTATGCCAGCTCAAATGCGACAGTTGTTTGCAATGGTTTTGGTCTTCTGTGACCCTGTGCAGCCATTACTGTTGTGGCAACAATTTGAAGTAGCCTTGACAGAAGATTATTTACACAGAAAGTTTCATCAGTCACGTGCACAACCTGACCAATGTTGCTCAAACATGGCCCTCCATGAAATTAATGAAATTCTGCATACTCATAACAAGTCTGTAGAGGATTATTCTTTGCCGCAGCCAACCATGAATTCTGCTGGCATTACCACTCAAGACAACTGGAATGCAGATGAAGAGAGACAGAAAGCTGCTGCCTGGATAATTTCTATGAATGCAGATCAACTTGCAGCATTCAATCAAGTGATGGAGGCTGTACTTTCTGTAAATCCACAACAGTCATTGTTTTTTATTGATGGGCCAGGCGGCACTGGAAAGACTTTCTTATACAACACATTGCTGGCAGAAGTACGGGGCAGAGGACTGGCCGCATTACCCATGGCATCATCTGGAATTGCTTCTGAACTTCTCGATGGCGGCAGAACAGCACACTCAACATTGAAGATACCTATTCCAATTAATGCAGCAAGCATGTGTAGCATGTCCAGAGGCTCTGAAGCTGCTGCTCAGATACGGGCTTGCAGCTTATTGATTTGGGATGAGGCACCGATGACAGACAAGCAGGTATTTGAGTGTGTGGACAGATCGTTTCAAGATGTCATGGGTAACACTAAGCTTTTTGGCTGCAAAGTTATCGTCCTTGGTGGAGACTTTCGTCAAGTTTTACCTGTGGTGCGACATGGATCTGAGGGTGACATTGTCAATGCAACTTTGAAATCATCGTATTTGTGGCAGTATGTCAAGATAATGAAGCTGACACAAAATATGCGAACAAACAGCAACAATGGCTTCGACACTTGGTTGCTCCAGGTTGGCAATGGGCTAGAGCCAACTCTGCCTGACTCTGTAAATATACAACTTCCTCCTCAAGTCTGCCTTCCACAAAATGCAGATATAGAGGCTTTAGTCAGTACAGTCTTTTCAGAGACAAGTGAAGCAGACCTTACTGATGCAGCTATTCTAACCACCACGAATGACTATGTTGATCAACTGAATAACAAAGTCCTCAAGAAACTACCTACAGAGGAAAAAATTTACTTAAGTGCTGATTCAGTATGTGACACTGAAAATCCAGCATTTTTTCCCACAGATTTCCTTAACAGCCTCAATCTGTCAGGGTTACCCCCTCATGTCCTGGCGCTGAAAATTGGCACACCAGCAATGCTCCTCAGGAACCTCTCTCCAAAACAGGGTCTGCTGAATGGGACAAGGATTCTTCTCACAAAGCTTGGAGACAGAGTTATCGAGGGACGGCTTCTTACTGGGAGAAATAGGGGTCAATTTGTGTTTATTCCAAGAATAACCCTCTCGCCTTCTGATTCTGGCCTGCCTTTTACATTACGCAGACGACAATTTCCTCTGCGAACATGTTTCGCAATGACAGTGAACAAATCACAAGGGCAAACTTTGAACAAAGTAGGGATTTACTTGCCAGAGCCAGTATTCAGTCATGGCCAGCTCTATGTTGCTCTTTCAAGAGCAAAGAACTTTAATTCTATCACAGTTTTAGTTCCAACCAAAGGACAAACTCGGAATGTTGTGTATAAGACTGTGCTGTAGCACAAACTTGGATATATTACCCTACAGCCATGGCCAGTTGTTACTTTGGGGTAAGTTAAGTTTAAATGTGGCATGTTACTTTTACTGGCTTTTATCTTTTACTGCTCTACCACAACTTTGTCCTCTCTCCCGTTCATTTGAACGGGTTTCATACTAGTTGTCCAGAAAATCAAACTGTCTGTAGTGGCCAAACTCATTCATAGACGTAGGCCATTTTGGTTCTGGGGTTGTTTCAGCCCAATGTAGATGAAGGTCACTTTTACCTAGAGCCATTTTGGCCTAAGTCTGACTGCATTGCAAAAGAATAAATAAGTTTTTTGCGATTTTCTCAGTAGTGCAAAAAATGACTTAGGTCAAAAGGTCAGCACCATGACGAACAGACCTCAGACAGTATCGAAGAAAACAATTCAGTTTTGAGGCTATAATTATGTAAATGTGATGATGTTCTCATTTTCCCGGTGTCAACTCTAATGTTATTCCACAGTTTATTTTTAAAATCTACTCTCATCCTCAAACCTCTCAGACCACAAAGGATATCATTCAGTTTCAAAGAAAACAATGGCTCTAGAAGTGAAATGCGGTCCCTGCGTCTGGGCGGATTCGAATACTGTATTCCGAATCGATAAGCAGCGGTGAATACACTGAGGGAGGAGTACCTTAGGCTACTCGAGCGCCACTTGGTCAGATTGTCAGATTGATAAGTAACGACGTGAGGGTCTAGTCAGTTTGTATCATCGAGGCCGTAGGCCGATGTTCGTCTGGGCAGCAGTCAGATTGACATATCAGGGAAAGCCCCCGGGGTAGCTATGTATCATCTCTTTTAGCATCTGGTCTTTGGCGCTCGAGTACGGAACTCCTTCCTCGATACGCGGAATCGATTCCGGCCACACGCAGGTAAAATGGCGAACGAGGCGACGGGACCGCATTTATCTGCTAGTACCGAAAACAATCCTGAACAACTCAGTTTTGAGTCTTAAATGTGACGATGTTCTCACATTTCCTGGTGTCAACGCTGGCGTTGTGTCACAAATTATCATAACTTTGTACTAACCCTTACTGGGACTTGCTGTCTCTTTGTATTTATTTAATTACTTTGTACTTATAAAATGCACTCAGTGCTACTCTTTAACACCGTTTTGTGACTGTAACTAGCTTGTTCCGGAAATCTCGGTACTTACAACTTTCAGTGTTACAAGTACATGTACTATATAGCAGGGCCTACTGACTCACACAAATTATCGTGCCTAGGCCTGATTACCATGCTATAAAAACTCTTTGGACCATGCAGCCAATATGAAATCTTCATAACTAACTCCCCATCCTTTTGACCAATCCGACTTATATCTGATCTGTGTACTAGGATTTCCCTTTGAGCTGGTAGTATGGAATTATCGTAGGGGTTCCTTACATCAAACTGACGTCGGGACGATGTCGTAACCAGCGGATCCACCTAAGAATTATGTCATTCCCATGTGTAAACTGGACCATAGTCCCCTGCCGTCGAATTTCCTTAGGGTTGCTCGCTGGGCTGTGGCCAATTTTTGAAAACGTACCTATGGCAGTCGCCAACTAACAAGTTGTTGTGGCCAGTCACATTCGCAAAACCTTATCCTAGCCCTGAACCTAGCCCTAACTCTAACCATAAAACTTTCCTAACGATTAATTTTGCAGACAAAATCCAATTTGACAGCATGGCCTATATCAATAGTCAGTTCCGAAATGAGGTGGTCTCTCATCACCAGTGACCTACATAATATACTCAAACAAACGTTTTTTCTTGCCACGAGCTCTGGAAACTCTTATAAATTGTTTGGTGACAAACAAAAGTGTCAAAGTTCAGGGGTAGTTATTTATGCGGCTATGGAGTGGAAAATCAAACGGGCCTTAATTAAGAAATATGCATTAAATTGATTAAGACTTGAAAAAGTCCAACATTATGTAAGTTTGCACTGTAGATTAAGTGTGAATGTTAATTGAATTGTTATGTAAATATAATGTATTTGAACGAGGGTAGAAGAAATGATGCTATCTATCTATCTATCTATCTATCTATCTATCTATCTATCTATCTATCTATCTATCTATCTATCTATCTGTCTGTCTGTCTGTCTGTCTGTCTGTCTGTCTGTCTGTCTGTGTCTGTCTATCTATCTTTCTATCTATCTATCTGTTCCCCAGTTCGTCCCCCCGTCTGTCTGCCCATCCAACCGCCTGTCTGTTTGTCTGCCTGTCTGACAGACCTTCTGTCTATCTGTCTGTTTACCTGTGACCAATATATCTATGACAGTTCCTCACTGTTGCATCTTTTTAAAAGCAAACTGCTTTCCGAGATACGAAGAGAAAAGTCAGCTCAGAGCCTTTTCTATCGTATTTTGCCAGGCCGCCCACGTACTTTTGAGTATTACATCAGGTCAACATTTGTTTGTTTTGACAGGATATCATGGCATACACAGTGTATCTTGTTGCAGTGGGAAACACTTCTAAAAAATTGTACGTGTACCAAACAACCTTGGCTGTCTGTAATAGTGCACAGCAATGATGTAACACAGACGTTCGTTGAACAAAATATATTACTAGACCCGCCAACTTTCCTGGATTATACTGGATGTGTTCCCTGTATTATATGTATGTAGGGTGTTGGAGTGACCTGCGATTTTTTTTTTCTAAGTAAAAAAGAAAAGAAATTCCTGCTGGGCTTGAGGATAAAGGTCAGTTCAGTAAAGCATGCATAAATACTGATAGATAGATAGACAGATAGACAGACAGACAGGCAGACAGATAGATAGATCGATAGATAGATAGATAGATAGATAGATAGATAGATAGATAGATAGATAGATAGATAGATAGATAGATAGATAGATAGATAGGCAGACAGACAGACAGACGGACGGACGGGACAGACAGACAGACACACACACAGACAGTTCGACAGCATTATACAGAGAGAAAGTAGCCTACACTATGTAATCTGTGAAGTGTATTACATAGTTTCATATTTGTGTCCTACTTTACGTATGTATTGGAAATCACAACTAACTCATTGTTGCAGTTTGCCCCCAGAAAATATGGGTTTACGTGCACTTTGAGGTGTCTCTTACCAAAGTAGTCACTTAGTGAACAGATTTGCATTACCCTTGAAACAAATTAAATAACCGGACGGAAGTGAACTTTGTCCAATTAATTACAATCAGTACGGTATCTGCATCCGGAAAGATTACACAATAGTTAAAATTCCAGTGTGCTTAATCGAACTTACGGAGATATTGGTAAAGTTGAATAACACTAACAGTACTTTATTACCATACAGAGAAGCTGCGGGTGGTCAGGCCTGTGCATAACTTGTAATTGGCTCAGGCCAGACGGGAAATGTAGGCCGCATGTCAAATAGCTCATTTATGTAACATAATTTTCACACTTTGACACTTGGTTAAAATGTTTTGTGGCACTTTTCAAGCTGTTTTAGAGTTCCGACTTAGCCTATTCTAACTCCTTATCAAAGCTCTAAACCCGCAAAGGTTTAACATTGAAGTTCTCAGTTGTGCAAAAAGTGGAGTGGGAACACAGATTAATAAAATAATTTATTAGTCTGTGAGTTGGAACAACAAGAACTCAGGTTGCCATTTTTTTTTAAATACATGCTTGAAGTAAACAACTTTTAATTATAGCCATCATCTTCCTTATCTCAATTGCCACCTTCCTGCCAAATTTAAGACCTGAAGAGTGTATAGTTTGGTCAGTTAGTCATGCCAAAGTTTGCAAGTTACTGAAATATATAATAGATAATAATAATAATAATATAACTCGCCGCTTTTACTGCCGCCCAAATGCTCTTTACAGTGAGAAAAAACAAAATAATAATAATCCACTCTCATGCATGCTCTACATTCAAACACAACTACACCAGAGCACGATCGGATGCACACACGCACCCCCCCCCCCCCATACCCCCACCCACCCCGCCAAAATTACTAGATATGGCACAGAAATTCCATCAACAATCGAAATGTTTTTAAATAAATACGTTTCTAAACTATTTTTTTAACGTAGTGATAAATTCCAGCACCCTAACGTTCGTTGGAACCTAGCTCATTCCAGATACTAGGACCAAAAAACTGAAAACGAAAAGTAGCTGCATAGTACATACATGACTGTAAAATCAATGTAGTGTACATGATGTACTTACAGAACAGAAAAAAACAAGCAGAACGATTTATAACAAAGATAACGACATACCAAAAAGGATTATAGTGTGTTCAATAAGCTCTTCGCTGCAAACAATTTTATTAAAAATGTATAGCACAGGTCACAAGTGCAAAAAATGGCATTATGTTCTTCGTGATTTCGGATAAGTTCACATGTCATTTTCAACGGAAGGAAACTCTTGAAGCGAGTGCACCATGACCCTCTTCACTTCAACTGGGGCTATTGACACTCTAATTGTGGGAATAAAAACGAGTGTCAATCCGATATAGATTTGTAAAGGATTTCCATAGGAATTGTCGGATTACCGTAGGGTCGCAATACCTGCATCAAATCGACATCGGCACGATGTCGTAACCAGCCGATCTACTTAGGCACGCGGTGTCCTTCCTAGAAGCAAACTTTGACGCCACCCTTGACAAAGCCTTAAATTATTATAATAATACCCGGGCAGTGCAGGCATGTTGGAAATTGGGGTTTTTCTCATATTTTCAAGTCCCTGATCCTATTGGGGGGTAGGATCGAGTACCTAGTCTTCTCGGATAAGGACGAAAAATTCGGAGGGTCCGTGTGCACGTTGCGCACGTTAAAGACACCTTGGCAGTTGGAAATCGTAAAGAGAAGGCCGAACAGGCCGCTGCCCGGGCAAAATTGAAATTAATAGATTAAAATTTATCCATATCATCCCCCCACCAGCAACAACAAAATTTATTATTCATTATTAAATATATATTATTATTAATAAATATTCAAATATTATTTGAGGAGTTGTGAACTGTTGTGAGTTGTGAACTGCGCCTAACAGGCTGCGTTACAGTTTGCTCTGAGATAGAGAGAGATACAGAGAGAGAGTGAGCGAGACAGTGAGAGAGAAAGAAGCAGTGTAGTGTGTTGAGCGCTTCGCAGGCAGCTCCATTCTGCTCTGTGGTTGACATGTTGCTTCTGTAAAGCGCATAGAGCAGTTTAAATGGATATGCGCTATATAAAAGCCATCCATTATTATTATTATTATTATTATTACTGTGTGTTTCTGTCACGTCTTTTTTTTTTTATACGGTTTTTTAACCATTTGACCACTTTTTGTTTGTTTGGAGTTCTTACTCAGAAAGCCATCAAAAGCTAGATTTGTGGATATGGCCCTTATATGCCAATAATTATAAATGTGTTGTCTTCTTATCTTATCGTTGGGGGGGGGGGGGGAGGAGGGAGACTCAATGACAACAGTCAAGGTTGATGCAAGAACTTGTAGGATGCTTGAACCTTTGAAGTTTTGAAGATACAATATTTATTCGGGCGTGACCTACACCAGTGATCTATTTTACATTAGTGGCCTACTTTTTCCTAGTTGAAACACGGCAGTATCTTCGGTTGGGCTTTGACTCCTCTTCTGCATCATCATCCTTATTAAGTATGGGCTATGGGCGTATGTAGTGGTCCAGTGGTTAGAGCGCTTGGCCTGGGTGCGAAAGGCCCCAAGTTCGAACACCCCTGAGCACGCCATCCAGCCCCAAAGGAGACTACAATCTTTCTTTTTCGATGTCCTCGATGCATATTCTTGAGGGAACTAGGAGCACGAAAACCCTGAAATGTGCAAATTAATGAGGAAAGCACGAAACTTTTACAGTTGATGTTGCATTACTTGAGCTTCAAAATTCGATACATAGAACCACTCTGTGGTATGCCTAGGAGCTGAGATATAAGTTTTCAAAGTAATGAAAATTATAATATGGGTGAGAAAAAAAAATTCTACCCAACACCGTACTACGTGCGAGAAGTAAGGCTTATTGGTCCTTACTAGACGGGGTCCAGCTTAGTGCTCACAGTAATTTTAAGGCACTCATTCGTCGGCGGCCTGACCTAGGACTGACTTTCATTCCTGAGTGATGTTGCCTCAGTGTGCTGCAAAGTGACCAGAAAAATAAAAACTCAGACGACACAACCCAGCTGGTAACCCTCCGTCAATCCTACGTTGATTTCCGTAGAGTTGGTAGAATGACCATAGGGGCCGGTTCCTTACATCAAACCTACGTCGGCGCGATGACATAACCAGCGGGTCTACATAGAAATGACATCATTTCTATGTGCAAATTTGACGTTAACTCTGCTGGTCGGAATTGCCTAGAGTTGATGGCAAAGACATTCATTAAAATCAGTTAATGACGACGCTCCTGGCAATGCTTTCCTCAAAAATCCTTTTTAGTTATGACCCTAAAGCATAATTCTAGATGTACAGATAACCTAGTTTAGGCGTGTAAAAAATTATTTAAAATATCAGCAGGTCGATGGCTCGGAAGGTTCTTAAGTAAACTAATTTAGGGAAAACGCACACAAAAAAAACCCCAGCAAGATGCCTCGTAGAACATTAAGCGTATTCGCCACAGCAGAGTAATGTCAGTTTTCACCAGGAAAAATGAATATTAGGGTCATGCTGCTAAAGCAATTAAAAATTTAAAGTAAACAATAGCCTTAGGCGACTTGCAGTGCTTTGTGCGCTGCTCGCCGATTCGCTGGAAGCTGGCACACGAACCAATGGTAGACATAGTTCGAGATCCGATAGCTTTCACGTGCGCTCACGGTGGCTGCCCACCTGCCCTCTGACCCTTGACCGCCTTGTGTTCTAGATAAATAATCTCTTCTGGCCCCGCCGGGGAATATATTACGCATTTCCGTAACTTATTATGCAGCATTTTGGTGAGTGAGTAGTGGCAGGACCCAAGACCTGCTCTGTTCCTGCAGTCTCCGAGCAACAGGTTAATGAAGACGTATCGGGCAGATCTCTTGCGGTATGGACACCGTTCTTCCTCCCCTCCCTCTCTCATAGTCACTGCCATTTTTATCTCGCTCGCCACTCCACATCAACTCCTCAGACCAGTGATTCTCAAAGTATGTGTCAGGGACCCTCTGGTGTAGTGCAAGTAAACCTTTTTTTGTCCCCCGCCCCACTTCAATGTTAAAAAAAAAAAAACGTGCCCCGGTATGATCGGAGGAACCTGCAAACAGTTAAAACTTCGCGACTACGCCATCAAAAATTATGAAACTTTGTGTACTGCATAAATTTTTGACGAAGAGTTACATATGCACACATTCATTTTGAAAAAAAAAATCAGTCTTTACTATTATTTGTTGAAGATTTTTTTTTTTCCTTGAGCCGCAAAAATAGAGACGTATTTTCTTAGAGTAGAATAAAAAGCATGATCGGAAATTGCGCTCTTCGTCTCTCTTTACAAATTGGTGGCAGAAAGTCAGAACTATATATCACATTATGTGTTTTCTGCAAGGAATTGTGGTATTACAACACGATCTAGATCTATTAGTCTTTGCGTCGAACCCAAGTGCCATTATTAACGGGGCATAGGTCTAGATATACAAGTGGATTTGATACAAGGAAAATTTGCTAAATTTATCTTGCGCGGGTCGGCTAGTACATCTTATTATAAAAAAAAATAGTGGCGGGAGTAATTCATTATGGTGCAATTTTGCCCCTTTTTTTGCTCGACGCTACAGCCTAAATGACAGTTTCGAAAATTATAAAATTAATTTTCTTAAGTGTCAACTAATCCAGTCCAATCGCTTTTGTGTCGACCGGCTGTATTGGTTCAAGTTTCGGCTATTTTTAAATAAAAAGTTGTAAAAATGTAAAATACAATGATCTTTGTTTTGGCTCCCTGTAGTAAGTCCACCGCGCCTGAAACGATGTACTAATACGCGTTCAATTTGGTGCGTGCAGTCCCCCTACCAGAAATGAGTGCATATTGCCCTGGTGCGCATGAAATCTGAAGTAAAACTGTAGGAAGCTTTCTAGACCAAAAAGACAGAGAAAGAGAGAATGGTGGGTTCACAGGTTTATCCCGCATATTGCCGGGAACTTCATCTAGTCTTATTATATAAAAAAAATAGTGGCGGGAGTAATTCATTGTGGTGCAATTTTGACCCTTTTTTCTGCTCGATGCTACAGCCTAAATGACAGTTTCAACAATTATAAAGTTAATTTTCCTAAGTGTCAACGAATCCAGTCCAATCGCTTTTATATTGACCGATTATGTTGATTCAAGTTTCAAGTATTTTAAAGTAAAAGTCGTAAATAATTAAAATACAATGATCTTTATTTTGGCTCCCTGTAGTAAGCTCATTGCACCTGAAACGATGTATTAATATGCGTTCAATTCGGTGCGCGCAATTTCCCTACCAGAAATGAGTGCGTAGTGCTCTGGGTTCGCATGAAATCTGTAGGAAGACTGTAAAATATGGGAAGCTTTGTAAACCAAAAAGAGAAAGAGAACGTTGGGTTCACAGGTTTATCCCGGATAATGCCGGGAACCTCATCTAGTATAACAAAAAGATTTAAAAATCGGCTGGGTTGCCCATAACTATTCAAGTCGTGCATCTGTTTAGTTCGATGTTTGAATCTTAGCTAAAAAAGGAAACCACCAATACGACATCAACAAACAACAGTTAATGTAGGCTATACTGGTACACAGTTCAGTTAAAATACGGTATGAAATTAAGATTTCTATGGCAAATCCTTACACCTCATTCTGAAGTCCCATGCCCCACCAAACTATTGCCAGGCCTCACCTTGAGAAACACGGCTCTGGTGTGTCCGAAAAAAGACACCGCGAGAAGATATTTAAAAAAAAAAACAGACAGAAAAAGCTAGGAATATAAAACTATAAAACGCGGCAAGGAAAAGTTAGGGATCAGTTTCACTCGTCCATCGCAAACTACATTTTTATACAGGAACCTAGCTTAAAACTGTATTTCTTTTCTGGGTACTATGGTTGTTTCTGAGTTCTCGACATAAGCTTTGCAAATCACTCTTGTCAAAATATATTACACAGATCCGAAAAAAAAGGTAGTCTTAAATCTGTTGAACTTGTATAATTTATAATAAGGAAGTATTATAGTATTGTGATGGCTGACAGAGTGGATCGCGACTGATGTGCCATAAAGGTAAACAGAAAATATGTGGGGTCGCAACAAGGCTTGAAGTAAAGTTTACCGGAGGCTTTGCAGCGTACAACTTTTTCTTTTTGCTACACTTTGACTAACCTGATGTGCCAGTAATGGTAGGTGTGTTGCAAAGAAAACAAGTTTGAGACTCACTGTCTTGCAGGCATGAATGCTATCACCATAGCATCTTTGCTGATACTCTCGAGACTGAACTGTTATGTCAAACTTTGCATTTGGCTATTTTTACCCCTAAAACACTGAGACTTGTGTTATACAGTAAGCTGTAGATGAGCAGTAAACACAATGCACTGTTATCTCTATTTGGCTTCATAATTAGCAATAGCCCTAAGAAACTTAATTACTAACAAAGCTGTCTCCCCTGCGAGATGTAACAGGGGAATGCACGAGATGTCTTGTATCTTTCATTTACTAATCATTATTTATTATAATTATTATGATGATTATTTTACAGTCACTTGCATCGTGAGTTATTCTGTTCGTTAGTTTCATTTTCTTCATTTAGGGCCATTATAGCAAACGCACAAAAATTGGCGACGTTTTAACCCCCCTCCTCCCCCCCCCCCCCCATGTTCTAAAACTTTTCTAGTGGCATTTTGCATGGTTCACAACAGTATCCCTGCATCAATCCAACATAGATTTGTATAGTATTTGGGCAAGGTTGATAGGATCACAATTGGAGCGGATTCCCTATATTAAGCCGAAGCTGACGTGGTGTAACCAGTCGATCTAGATATAAACGTTATGTTCCCATCCCCCTTTCGAGTTTATCCACTTCGTGGATGGCTCCTGTGGGTGTATGGTTTTGGATGTGCCTTGTATTTTGTCGCTAGTTACTGACATTTTTGTTTTTGTTTTTTTATTTGACAGGTCCAGTGAACATGAACTATCCAGATTACAGATACAGGCAACAGAGCAAAGACACGCAGTGTGCCAGACACTGTACAGGTCAGTTGAGCATTGTAGTTGTTTTTTACTGAATTTATTATTTCTTTTGTTGTCACAATCGTCACCTCTAGAGCATGAGATGCCCCTCCTCGTCATTATCATCATTACCACATTCCTTCTCCTCCTGTTCTTATCTTCGTCTTCTTCGTAATTTTGTTGTTCTTCTTCTTTTTCATCATCATCGTGTGATCATCGAAAAACAACAACAGCAAAAAAAAAAAAAAATAAATAAATAAAATGTGTCCTAACTACACGTAGAATGTTTGCTATTTTCATACATTGTAATTTTGTACTGTGACTCCCCTATCAATCATCCTCCATTCCCAACCTCCCCTCAGCGCGTGTATATAATACCATTATACTACTATACTTGGTACGGTCATCCTACCTCTAGAACAGAGCCCAGTTTATTTTCTGGATTTCAAAAATGGCGAAAGGAAAAATTACGATCATTTATATAATAGCATTCATTGAATGACCCAGTTTCTGCTGGAGTACGAATTAACCACTTGAGTCCCTCAGCACTGGTGTGACTTGACCCTTGGAGGCCCTAGGCACTGAAGTATTGAGGAAGAAAGTGCTTAACTCACATTACTATTACAAGTGCGGTCTTACTCACGATCTGCATGCCTTGACAAGTTACGCCTGGAAATGCGTATACGTATAGTGTTTGTGCGCTGCGTAAGAGAATGTATATTATAAAGCCTGACAAAGGCGCCTTTCATGCTGCGCTGCACAATGAGCGGGTGTGTTCTAGAGCTACATTGGGTCTGTCAACCCTGATCTGACCCTTCAAGATATTTATCAGACAGCAGTACTGGGCACGTCCAGATTTAGATTTGGACAGGAGTCCAGATTTAGATTTGAATATTCCAGCTAAACGGATCAGTCCAGTTATCCGGAGACAAGCGGATGGCTCGCGTCACAGGCAGTTTGCAATTCAACCTGATTTTGGGGACAGGGGTCATAGGCCTACCTAGTTAGGAGAAAAAAAGAAGAAACTGGAAGAATTGGACTACCACGTAACGGTCCCGAAAGTTGGACTGCAAACTGTCTGCTGTGGTCTAATCACCGATCAGTGCTAGCATTAGCAAATCAGCCACGACCTATCCCATTCATCGACGTGGTAGGAAACTGTCAAGGTCTGTTGTGGTCTCTGAGACCACATATTAGATCCTGGCTGTTTTCTATGAGGAAGTCATAATAATCATAAGGAAGTCATAATAATCATAATGATTTTACGTAGCTTCTTTGTTTGTTTTGATTATTTATTTAAAGTGAGACTGGCAAAAACGGAACACTAGAAAGAAAGTGGTATAAATAAATTCGATAAAACAAAAGGAAGATATGGAACAACAATGCTTAAGCCTACTAGTTTTTTTTGTTTTTTTTTTAAGGGCCCGATGAGTATGTTGTTTTCTGTCGATGGAAAGCCAGTCAGTTTACAAAATGTTTTAGAGTCAGGAAATAGGCCTACTAAAATAAGTCACGCCTGTGACCAATTACTGCTGACTGTTTTGTAGAGCTGTCGAACGAATGGGTTGCGCCCCAACACTCTGAGAAACACCGCTCTGTCGCTGTCATGAGTGTGATTCCCCTCCCCCCCCCCCCCCCCCCGTCACCTTTTCTGTTTTCCATTTCAAATGAACACATGGCCGAAATGGCAGTATACGGTGGGAACTTCCAGGCATCGTGAAGCCGTAAAAAGAACTACGGCATTTATCATTCCAGTATTACTTTTATTACTGCTACACATTCAAAAGAACGGTGACTATTATAGAAGTCTACCAACGGAAATTTGCAGCGGAAACGTACACCAGTAGCCTCCTGGTAGTTCCGTTGTGCAATCCGTGCCCCATTTATGTTTATTCTGCTATTCGGGGCGTTTCACTCACGTTTTGTTTACATACATAAAACTTTGTAGTTGCCTAGCTGGCCCAAAATGTCAGAGGTGGGGTGAAGTGCACGCCGTATGTGGAAGAAAATTGTTTTGCGTCTTCCGCCGTTAAAAGGAGTGTTTATTTCGAAACTGCATCACCCAGCAGTAAATGACTGCTAGGACTGGAAACTTTATTTGAAGGACATTATTATTACTGTACATGTATAACATGCAGGCAAAACGGAATTATTATCCATGGCCCATGGCACTTGTCCAATGGCCACAATAATAGTAATAATAATAAATTAATATTAAATTAAAAATCTAAAAAGACAAAAAATCATATTCTAATAACTTTTTTAACTCTTTGGCGACATTTCAATTTTTAACACCCTGTGCGCCGAGACTGGTTACGGCCCACAACTTCTTTGCGTTTTTTATCAATATTTTTTGTTTAATTTTATAAGAAAGAAAGACAACAACAACAACAAAAAAAAGATGCATTGCCACAGATTTGGGATAATAATAATTATAATATGTGACCATGTTATCACGCGAGGTGGGGGAGGGGAAGGAGTGAAGAGCTATCGAGAATTAAGTGAAACCCGAGTTAAATTCACAGAGAGATTGGAAATGTCTAAACCGAACATTTTTATCTTGAAATATGCTTGTTTCGTCTTGGGATGTTGACATGTGCGCGACAAATGTTTGTGATACCAAAACTATTTTTTGGCGGGAAACAAAGAAAATCTGAACGCTGGTGAAAATGAAAAGAGAAGTGGAATATCGGGTCCCAAGAGATATCAGCCCTCATCGGTTTTTGGACTGTGGACAGGAATTTCATAAGGCGAGGTCAAGTTAAAAGTAGAGGGGTCATTGATCAGACAAGATGAATGGCAGGGAATTGTTTAAAAGACCTTATTCGTTTTTGTTTATTTATTTATATGTGTGTGTGTGTGTGTGTGTGTGTGTCTGTGTGCGCGCGCGCGCGCCTGGTCTTGTGATTAAAGTTCAAAGTTTGATCCTGACTTGTTTTTCTTTTAATGATCATATTTTTAAAATCTGCCTGTGAACGCAAATTTAGGTACTAGGAACTAAATGGAAATGGTGGGGACAGCACATCGTGCTTTATGAAAATGGCAATGTTTTTGACATTGCTTTGTTTTTCTCTTTCACCCGTTTTCTCCCTTTCTCCCCTCCCGTCTCTTTCTTTCTCTCTCTCTATGTCTCTCTTTCTCTCACTCTCTATGTCTCTCTCCCTCTCTCTCTCTCTCTCTCTCTGTCTCTCTCTCTCTCTCTCTCTCTCTCTCTCTCTCTCTCTCTCTCTCTCTCTCTCTCTCTCTCTCGTTCTGAACGTTGTTTTTTTCGTACTTTCATAATTTTTCATCTGTAGTACTTCCCCCTTCCCTTTCGCCCCGCCCACCCCTCTTTTCCCACGCAATGTACTTTTTCCTCCTTCCCTTACTTTATACAGGAATTTCCCAACTGACATACAAAACTTACAATTTGTTTCTTCATCTGTGCGTTTTGCAATATCTGACTGCTGTGTGCGCAGACAAGTGCCATACTTGGCTTCTTTCAAAAGTCAAAGAGCGTGATCGTGGTAGTAATGAACACTATCGTGGATGTGGTCAACTACTCGCACCATGCAGTGACACCGTGCCCAACTGCGTTGCTCAGACAAAGATGGATGAAATGAAATCTGTAATGGAATGCTGTTTTCATTCGCCTCTTGAAAGTGCAAAGTTTATGAGCCAGTTAAACCTAAAGTCAACGCTCTTGCGCTGTGGCCCAGTAGTAAGAGAGCATAACCCAGGCGAGAGAAGACATATATTCGAATCCCTTTCTATGGAGGCCCAACCTAAAAAATTTCTCGATGTGTATCTAAAGCACTTACCCGTCGGCAGCTTGATGGAAACCGAAGCTTCGTCTCTGGTACAGCATCATCGCGCTAAAAGTGACGTAAAGCAAATCGAAATTATTAGAACAGCTGACATTTCAGCAAGATGTTTTATGTTTGGCGAAATTGAACGCGAAATTTGATAGCATGAGACCAATCTCACAAACATGGTGTTACATAATGACTGTGTTTGCAAAAATTACTTAACCCTCTACAACCAAGCGTATCATATTTGGAACAATTCATCTGGTCCCAGTGGTTTACATTTTGGACAATTTCTCCCATATGAATTGCTCATTAGTTTATTTAATGACTTGGTCTTTACTTACTTTCTTTCTTTCTATCTTTCTTTTTTCTTTCTTTCTTTCTTTTTTTCTCTTTACATTCATTTTAACTAAGTTGTATAGGTTTCAAAACTATTAGGTCTTGGTCTTATAGGGTTAAATACAGCCCTGGTAAATTGAGAGACTCGTGAATGTGCTATGGTGGCCAGTAATCTTCCGAAAATATCATTAAACCTCATTCCTTAGAGACAGTGTTTCTATACGGAGCCTCACTATCGCGAAAAGGTTAATTATGGCACATGTCTCATTGCATAATGGTGAAATCTTGCTGTCGGCTCAATCAGCCTACTCAGCAAGATTTCCTCCCAGATAAACAGTACACAGTATAGACGAGTTAATGAGATTCCCTGTCTGAGCACAATAGCCTCGCGAGTCAAATGAGACGGAACTAGAAAAATGCTTTCGTTTTCCGAGTAAGGCATTCTTCTTGTGTTTAAGGCCTTTGTTTTCGGAGGCTCTCTGCGTGTGATATTTGCACATTTTTTTTTTCCCCTTGTTCTTGTTTATTTTGTTATTGTTGTATTAGTGCATACTCGTTTGATCCCATTTGGAGTGTGTGGGGTGCAGGGATTAGTTTTTTGTTTGTTTTTTTGTTGTTTTTTTTTTTTTTTTTGCCGAGAAGTGGCCTTGTCAGGCCCGCTCTTTTCGACTTCCAACGGCCAAGGCATCTTTAACGTGCGCAACGTGCACACGGGACATCCGAATATTTCGTCCCTGCCCAAGAAGACTAGGTGATCGATCCTACCTACCATATAGGATCAGGGACAGGAAATTTCCCCCAAATTTCGAACATGCATGCACCGACCGGGAATCGAACCCGGTACCCTCGGCACGCGAGATGAGCACCTTGCCTCTAGACCAGCATGTCTTCATTCTTGTTACTTGGCTATCCTATATGATATGGCTGAAGATCCAGATGTCTGAGGGTTATGGCTGTATTTCCAAAGGTTCTTGATTCTAATTTGCTGTCAAAACTATTTTACAGTGGAGAACTTGGGGAGCGGGGCGGGCATATGATGGGAGGGGACTTGGGCTTGGACGGGGGACGGGGAGAGGCGGGCAGACTACAGAGAACTCTAAATAATGTGATTTTCAATCATATTGAGGTCTGAAAATTAATGACTGTACAGATAGAGCTAAAGTTCTAACCTTCTTTTTCATCCCCCTCCCTCTGGCTCTCTCTATCCCGTAGTCTTGTGGACCGTTTGGGGCGCCACAGGTGATCTGGCAACCAGCATCCTCCAATCCTCTCGGTTTTCTGACCTCCTGATTGTATCCCCCCCCCCCCCCCCCCACCTCCTGACAAAAAGGGAGTGGGGGAGAAAACAAAAAAGAGAATGAGGAAAAGGAAGAAAGAAAGAAAAAACAAAGACAGAAAAGGCAAAAACTTTCGATACACACGGCTTTTGTGCGCAAATAGTACTGTGTAATGATTGTATGTTACAGGACAGAGTTACAAGAATACAACGTGACACCATTTATCTTTCATTCTTGTCATCTCACTGGAGTAGTGGCCTGGTGGTAAGAGTGCATGGCGTGGATGCAGGAAATCCCTGCTTCGAGTCCGGCTTTTCAGACTGCCCAAGTGATATTCTGACCCAATCTTTCTCTGTGTTTCCCTCTCAGCTTCCAACAAATTCCTATATCAGATGGACAGAACTTACCAGTACCAGTATCAGGTGTCTACTGTGACCAGTTTACATGGAGCCAGCGAAGACGCTGCCAGGATTGATGTGAAAGCAACAGTCAAAATCCACGTTGTATCACAGTGTGAAATGACTTTGTCGGTATGTAATTCATTTGGTATTTCTCTCTCTCTCTCTCTCTCTCTCTCTCTCTCTCTCTCTCTCTCTCTCTTTTTCCCCTCTTTTGGGTTACCTTATAATTTTTATCAAATACGTGGCATTAAGGGAAAAGGGATTCATTACGTAATGTACCTATTATTATTAATTTCGGTGTTATTCCTCTTTATGTTACTGTTAGCTTTCTGATTCGACATTATTACATAATTGTGTCTGTTTTTAAAATCTTTTTTTTTTCTGCCTTTTTAAAAAATAATAACCTCAGTTTTCAATGGAGTAAATAAGGTCTCTTTCCACGAATATTTCACAAGATAAGGTCACTGAAACTAACTTTATGTTCGATCCTTCCTCCACCTTCAACTTTTCTACTGGTTACATGGAAACTAAAAAGAAATTTCCCCTCGCTGGAAAATAAGTATCAAGGTGTTGTATTGCCCGCCAGTTTTGATATTATTTATATCATGCAGCCTGGCACAGTCCTTGGCAATTTGGAGGTTAATGTTCTTGTATCCCGCAAAGGGCATCTGTTTCTTATTTAGTCCTATTAAGACCAACCTGGCAGGCTTACATTTCTGTCTCCCTTTTCCCACCCCGACTCTCGCTGAAAGCATGTACGTACAATGTTTTGACCTGCATGATAATGTTTATCATTTCGCTGTCACTATTGCGGCGGTTTGTTTTGGGTTTTTTTGTGGTCACAAAACATGCCATTTTCCAGCCGGGACTTTGGGCCGAACCAGGAAGTTCTCGATACTTCTCTCATCAACCCTCGTCGCAACCTATTCTAGAACGTGAAAAGTGTTTTAGAATTTTTATGTTTTTTTGTTTTTTTTCACTCACAGAAGAGCAGTGTCATGATAAGAATAATGTCCGATTTGCTTAATTTTATGATGAGAACATACGTGCAGGAATAAACCCTGAGTTCTTTATACCCGAAAAGGGGATTGGCGGTTGGGATTTCGGATAACCAGAATACCCTGGCATGCTGTGCCACTGATTTGTGGAAAGTATGTTTCAAAAACACACGAGTCATATAAGTATACAGTCAGCCCTGGACAGTCCTGATATCTGTCCTAACATATATTCAATATATATATATATATAATAAAATATACATACATGTCAGGTTTGACGTGCATGCAATATAATAGGCCTATGACGAGAGAGTCACGTTTAGGTAGCCACATATGTTGTTTTTGCTGAATTATCTAAGTAATCCAGCAGCCATTTTGTGTGTGTGTCGGGGGGGGGGGGGGGGCACCATGTCATGTATGCATTGATGCTGGGTCTTGTTAACCCAGTTCTAACCTGTGGCAGCCTAAGCACGATATTTCAGAGGTGGTCTGTTACTCCATCCCGTGACTGCATTCTAAGATAAAATGTACCCGCTGCTGCATATTGTTATAAAAAGCAGTTAGCAAAGCGAGAGTTATGCCCCCCCCCCCCCTCCCTTTCCTAACATTTGAGGAGAATGTGTTGTTGAAGTCCTTGCATCACATTAGCTAGGGGCTCGGTTGATGTAGGCCTATTGTCTGAGGTGGCCCTTTCCTCCTTCCGGGTGAGAAGGGATGGTAGCCGATTTCTAAAGGTGTTTTTTGCCTACCTTTTAATAGTAGGGCCTATTATTATTATTTGCTTTCTCTTCGGATCTTTCATTTTTTGCATGTCCTACTTTTGCGTTTATGTCGCAGTCATTTGGTAATGTTCACGGAACAATGTAATGACAATCAATGTTATCAGGTTATCAATGACTGACATTGACTAACATTGTTTGACATTGCATGAACTCTGTTATCTATCCCCGATTCAAATTGTTTGTCCGTTGTGTAGGAATGCTGTCATAAACTGATATTCAAATTGTTTCACAAGATGAAAGAAACATATTTCTGATGTTAAGTTTATTGTGGCCTATATTTCAGCAAAATATTGTAACAACATTTTAAAAATCTTGTTGGGGTTAAAAGAAAAGGCATTTTCACCGCTCGCAACGAAACTCTTTCGTTAAAAATATCTGGCAATGAAGCCTTTGGGCTGACTTCAGTGAAGGTTGAAGTTTAAAATGTACGAGCATGTGAAATAGATCTAGTTGAGCAGAGATACAGTTTGAAGTGGGTTGAGTAGCGTTTAAGTACAGGTGTATTAATGTGCTTTAAAATGCAGCATGCTTCAAACTTACTGTATATAAATCACATCTGATAAAGAGGGTTAAAAATGAGGTATAAGCGCTGAGCGGCAAACCCACGTAGTTATAGATCTAGATTTTAGATCTAGATCTGTGGCTTAAGCTTTAAGTCCATTTAGATCTAGATCTAGAGTTAGATCGAAATCTTGCACCAAAATCAGTGGTTTTGACACTGAATCCCTTTCACATTAAAGCGGAGTACCGGTATGTCCACAAAAAATTATTTTCCATACAATAATATGAACATTATTTTTCTCGTATCAAATGGCCAGGTTTTACTGAATCTAAACTATTTTTCATGCAAAACAGCCCATATCTAAATTCAATATGCTTATTAAAAGCAGTTCTGTTATATTGTAGTAGTGAGATGAGAAGGGGAGGGGAAAGCTTTCAATAGTTTTCAGCTCAGTATTCTTCATAATTATTTAAAGCAAAGATCCATTGATAGTTGGCATTAAAACAAAAGAGAGAAAGGCAAAGGAACCTGACAGAATTTGGCCGAGATCTAGATCTGTAGTAAGATCTGAATATTGAAGTTCACAGAAATGAGGACAAAATTAAGGATAATACTAATAGTCATCTCATAATTAGAGAAAAGGAGAGATCCAATTTAAGGGAAAGTTGTGTGAGCCTTATCACATTTTATCAGTAAGGGCATTATATAGATAACAAGGCAGTGACCTTGCATCATGGTAAAGGCAAACATTTCATTACATTTATAGTTAGCAGATGAAAGTTAATGAGTGACCAAAATTTAATGGGTATGTACTTAAAAATTATCTACCTTACGCAGCAAAATTGTAGGCCCTATCGATGATATTACCGACAGGACATTCACTTTCACCCAACAGAGTTCCAGCTTTGTTGTAAGATCCCTATTTTGACATTCCTTGAACCTTAAATACACTAATATTTAGTCATGTGCATTTGAAATAATAGGAGAAAAAGTAAAACATCCCCATCAAGGAATTCACATAATTTTGGGCAAAAAAAAAAAAAAAAAGAGAGTTATCATTTGGTATAGTGGGAATACATTTGTGTGGTTTCATGACAGGGCACCTCTTGCACATTGATCAAGTGGATGGCCTGAACGCTTTCAGTCAGAAAGTCTTTGTTGTTTTGTCTCTTTATTATTTGTCTCAGAAACAGGAACTCTTCATTACCACAATGCTAACTTTCTTCATGATTTGTAATTAATATTTATCATAAATGCTAATCCACTTATATTTGATAGGGCTAACAACTAAATTAACTCTTTCCCTCCCGCGAGCCGCATTTTGCGGCTCAAGCGAAATCCCGATTCCTACCACGAGCCGCAAAATGCGGCTCATGAAATTCATGTTCAATTCCAATTCAGTGTTTACGAAACACAATTTTTGTAAATACAATTTACTGTTGTACATTCAAACCTGAATATTTTGTATCTACCTTCATTTTCACACAATTTCATATTTTTTGGTTGTCTATTGAGGGAACAGAATGGTGGCTCAAATATAGCTTGGTCCAACCGTGGAATACTGCCCAGAATGTGTGGTAGGGAAAGAGTTAATTGAAGCACTCTAATTGATATCACACTACATTTGGCAAATTTCAATACCCTTAATGTACCATTGAATAGAATGGAATTGGCATGTTCAGAGAAGCAGATTTCTTTCATAACCAAACAAGGTTTTTAAATAGCCCAATTGTAATTGAATTTCTCCAAGGTGGAAGAGTAAGGATACTGATGTGCAATGTGGGAATGTGAATGTTTCATTTCAGCCAGCATTTTCTTTAATAAGAAGCCTTTCTATTCAGCTTTCAGATGTCAGCATCTCTAGATCTGAACCAGACCAGCCTCGGTTGCAAAATGTTGATGACTGGGACTTTAAAACTGCGCTGGAGAGCAACCAGCTTAGGTTTTCATTCCAAGATGGACTCATTGAAAATGTGTGTCCTTCAAAAACAGAAGATGTCAAAAGCCTGAATTTCAAACGTGGCATCCTGTCAGCTCTTCAGAACAGCATGAGCCAACATGATATCGATGAGAGCCTGACAGAGGTGAGTATTGCCACCGACAGTGAGAGGTAGGAGGAACTGTGTTAGAGAGAATAGAAGAGAAAGAAAGAATGAGGTATTACTTTATATGCACCAGATAATGTTTAGGGTGAACAGACATTTTTGCAATGTAGCACCCCTTTCTCATATCAAAATCATTAGCTTGAGTATTGTTTAAATACAGATTTTGATGAAAGTGTAATGGAATTAAATTTTATTGTGGTAAAATAATGCTCAAGTATATTTGAGTGTATTTTCCATCTATTAAATAATGATTTTATTGACTTCTAGATTGATGTCACGGGAACTTGTCCAACTGAATACACTGTGGCACAGCAAGGTTGGAAGACGTCACAGTTTACCAAAACCAAAGATCTTTTGGGCTGTGTGGATCGTCATAACTACAGGACATCATTTCAGTCCACACCATTCCGTATACCTGATGTAAGCCATTGTAATTAGTAGTACCAAGAACAATATTCATCACAGCTGGTGCAGTGGCCAATGATTAGAGCATTGAGTATGGTGTAAGAAATTTCAAGTTTGGATCCCACTAAGGGCATAATCCAGACTAGGCGATTTCCGGCTGTTGTTTCTAAAACATTCACTTTATGTGCGGCCTGAGAGTGACTTAAGCCTTGTCTCTGATATGTGTTGAAAGGAGATGTAAAACCCCAATAAAATTAAACAAATTGAGCCACCTAAGATTCTAGTCTTCAAATCAGCTTTCAATCTGCTTACAGAAGTAACCACAGTACTGAAACTGCACTATTAAGAATCATGAATGACATATTAGTAAAGGCAGATTCTGGAAATATTACTCTGCTAAATTTGTTGGATCTATCAGCAGCGTTCGACACCATCGATCACGAAATCCTGCTCAGAAGGCTAGAAACATCGTTTGGAATCAGAGGGGTCGCCCTTAAATGGGTCGAATCTTACCTGTCAAATCGCCACCAATTTGTTGTAACCAACAAAATAAGATCTTTTTCTTATGCGCTTCAGTATGGCGTACCACAAGGCTCAGTGCTTGGTCCTATTTTGTTTACTATCTATACTATTCCACTTGTACATGAAATAAAGAAATTTAATTTACAATATCATTTCTATGCTGATGATACCCAGCTCTACAGTTCTGCCTTGCCATGCGATGTTGACAGCCTTCTGCAGCAGGCTGGAAACTGTATAACAGAAATTAAAAGCTGGATGAACCAAAACAAACTGGCACTAAATGAGGATAAAACTGAGGTTATTTTATTAGGCCGTGAGTGGGTTCTGCAAGAAGTGGACAGAACTGAGATGATAATTGGCACTAATTCAATAGAAATTTCAAAAAAAGTAAAAAACCTAGGGGTTTACATTGATTCAAATCTTTCTATGTCATCTCAGGTTAGTCACCTCATTCGTATTCTATACATGGAAATCTGGAAAATTGGTAAAATCAGACATCTTCTTTCAACTGAAACTGCGGCTGTTTTAGTAAATTCTTTTGTACTTTCAAAGCTTGACTATTGCAACTCCCTTTTGGCTGGAATTTCACAAAAAAATATTAGAAAACTCCAAATTGCTCAAAACAATGCAGCGAGACTTGTTTTGAAGAAAAAGAAAAGAGATTCAGCACTGCCACTTCTGCAGAGTTTGCACTGGCTGCCAGTCGAGAAAAGAATAATGTACTAATTGTCATCCATTTGTCACAAATGTGTCAATAATACTGCTCCATCGTACCTAGTTGATTTAACTGATTACTATGTTCCATCTCGTCAACTAAGATCATCATCTGACACTACAAAATTGAAAGTACCTAAAATGAATCTGTCCACTGTAGGAGAAAAGTCCTTTTCATTTCTTGGCCCTACCATCTGGAACACTCTTCCAAAGACAACCAGGGAAATTAATGACATTGGTTCTTTCAAACACCATCTGAAGACCCATTTCTTTCAGAGAAACTAGGCTAGGTGTTTTTCGGCAGCAACAATAGTAAATATTTTTGAATTTCTTTTGTGTATGCGTGTGTGTGTGTGTGTAAGAGTTTGTTAAAGCGCCCAGAGCTTGTCATCGACGGGGTTGGGCGCTATATAAATGCAATATATTATTATTATTATTATCACTCTTACTTAAAGTATGGACAAAGAATAAAAACATAGGCATGTTTCTCTCAAGATTTCACACATTTACCATTTTTGGGTCAAAAGACGGTCAAATTTAGACAAATCATTATATATTTCATGTTCAGCTTTCTAGTTCTGTTACTTGTCATTGCAGTGGAATTTCTGACACATTGCAACCCAAGAAAGAGATTGTAAGACAATAAAATATTCCTAAAAATCACTAGGAAAACTGGAAAATGAGATCTAGGAATCTGCTGAAATTGATGACCCTACTAGAATATACTTATTTGAACTTTATATATGACCAGACACATGCAAAACAGAATAAAAGTTGTATTTTGACATTGTAGAGTTGCATATATTTTCAGAAAGTTGAACTGTTTCTCTTTACACAGTGAAAAGAGTAGCTTGACAGGAAGATTAAAACTCCAAAGAAGGCAGATTATTACGATAGAATTATGAGAAAATGGGTTTTGAAGTCAGACAAATGATTTGGGGACAACAGCACACTGTTATTAAAATCCTTTGAAAATGATATTTATCAGCTAGAGGGCTGCATGGATGTAACTCAACTTTTTTTTAGAAATGAGATATTTGGCATGTCTGTAACCCTTGACAGCACAGAGGCCGTGCTATAAATTGGAGGTTAAAAACTAAGGATTAAATAACATTTTTTTTAAAGTATCGTTCTTAATAAGTCTGATAAAGGAGCTACTTTTCTTTTCTTTTTTTTTGTTTTGCTTCAGCTGAAAAATTTGTAAAAGGCAGGTTACAATAGTAATACACAAAATAGAAAAATAGTTAAACTTTCAAAATCTGGCAATATCTCAATATTGATAAAATGTGAATTTGGTTCTTTTTGGCCAATATACTTCCGTTCTACTGGGGTGACTTGTATTCACGACTGCCTGTGACAGGTCATATATGAGTGTATTGATGTTGCGTACATTACGTCACATCCACAGGCCATGCAGTCTCTTCCCCTTCTGAAAGGCAGTCATAAATGCAATCAGGTGAAAGCAAGAGATGGACATTTAGTTTCAGCAACTTGCATTGAGTCTCTGGTATTTAGACCATTCTCCAGGAAAGAAGCTGGTGCTCGTACAGAAACAACACAGAAACTGATGTATATCAGAACTATGTCAGGAGCAAGGATGTCTCAAGGTTTGCAGAAAAGTTTTGAATTCCAAATCCTCAAATTAGTTTTAATGTTGCCGTTGGGAAACAATACTGTCATATGAGATTCTACAATAAGAGAACCCAGCTTAAGCTGATTTTGAGAAAAATGGCTTTGAAGTGAAAATCTGGGTCCAACACAAACTTCCAACTTGGCTGTTGTTTAGGGGACTGTGGCATGTTACAGGGTAAACTGTAGATGAGCAGTGAACACTACTCACTATGATCTCTATAACGGCTTTGTAATTAGACTGCGGTCTCCTAACAACAATCACTCCAATTTACTTGGTCAATTAACTATTGCCACTTATAGGGTGAAAGGCCGTTTTCTCAAAATCTTGTTTTAGGGGGGTCACTGACTTCAATTTATCAGAAATGTCTTGTCTTTTATTATATGTACAGAACTCAAAATGTCATGTTGCCGACTTAAGCCTGGTTTTCTCATGCACACTCATACATGTCCAAACTCTAAATTAACTGGAGAAGCCAAAAAATTGTATTTTTTGTTGTATCTTTTTAGCTGATTTACTTTTATTATTTTATTTTTGTTCAACGTCAGTAACGTTAGGGTCACACCCACACGTGATGTCACATGATGGGCCTTGACCTGCTTAACACATGGTCAAAAAATGTATGACATTAAGTTTAGACTCACTGCAGTAGTATTTCTTGGCAATATCATCTTTGTAGGGTGCTATGGAATTTTGTCATTACAATAATTTTTCACCTATTCTTTTTCCCTCTTTAATTTTTGAACAATTTATTCTGACAACTTCTAATTTTTCCAGTTTATATAATAATTCCAACCTGTCCTTATGTTATCAACATGTCACGTACTGAGCATTTTAATGGGCAATTTACCAGGAACAAAAATTCTATTTCATGTTCTGAATGTTCACAATTTCACAGAATCAATACAGAGCAGATCAACTCTCTTATTTGACCACAAGGTCAGTAAAGAAATCAGTGATCAAAGTCTGTGGTCAGCTAAAGAGAAACTGACAGAACTGTGCAGAATTACAGTCCAGGACATTCCTGCTGAAACACCAAGTCTTTTCACTGATTTGGTAAGTGCACTAACCTCTCACTAACCTCAGAGCCAGGCTCAGAGGATTTGTGAGTTTATTTCTATTAGCATATATAAGATCAAATCACCATTGATCAGGCATAGTGATCAGAACCTGGTGGCCACTCTAGCTGACCAGTGGAATTCACCAAATTTTCTCTTTTGAAGGTCTGCATAAAATGAATTTTTGGGAAATTCACAAAATTTCAAGTCTGCAAAGCAATATTTAGCAGATTTACGATGGCTGGGCACTTGGTCTTATGTAGGTCAATCACTGGAGTATTTAACTAAAATTGTCCAACCACCACACAGGTCAATTAATTTTTAAGGGTCAATAGAAGCGCAGATAATATTCATTTCCCATCTCTCCTTCCCCAGGTGTATCTCATGAAAAACCTGGACACTACAGAGCTAGAAGACATTGCAGACAGAGTGCAGAGAGGAAACATCTGTGATGACAATAAGAGCAAAGCCAGGTAAGTTTACTGGAGAGCAAATGTGAGGCAGCTGCACAGATGCAGTAATGTTCTGTAGCTGTCCAAGTTGGGAAATCTAGCAAACTGATGGTTAGCATATAAAATTTACCTTTCCTTTAGTAGAAAATAAGATATAAGAAACTGAACTGGTGAAATTCAAAACTTCGTTATATTGAGCCTCAGCGATCATTTGTTCGATTTTCTTAGCTTGGGCTCCCAGGACATATTACATTCTGTCCTGCTGCCTCACAAATTTGTAGTCTCAAATGCAGGCAATCTGTATATACTTTATGTTGTTTTCATGTGACCCAAAAGTTTGGAAGACCATATAGTGAAATGTAGAAAAGATAAAACTTGCTCAATTGGGATTAAAATGGTCATTCTATTTGGCACAGTTGACAAGAGGTCCTAGGTTTAAATCCCTCTAAGGGTGGATTCCAATCTAATGTATTTCTTGTGACATTTGTAAGGTTACACATCAGTGGCCACAGGGAGGTCTCATCTCTATTACTCACCATATTGAAAAGAGGTATGAACTGAAATCACAACATAACAAACAATGACTAATGCCAACTACATTTTTTCTTTTCTCTGCAAAAGTGCAAAGTGATATCTTCTTGTCTTGTAATTACTTTTTTTAAAGTCTGGTGTGGAGAAATAGTCGCTGATTGCCATTTAAGTTTTTTATTAATTGTTCATGTCTTTCACAATATATTTTCATCTTCCACTGAACAGGAAATTTTTCCTAGATGCCTTGCCAATGGTAGGAACAACTTCATCTGTTGAGATTATGGTAAACATGCTGCTAGCAGAGGAAGTGGTAGATTCTGAAGCAGACCTGTGGATAACTTCTTTCCATTTTGTGCAGCATCCAACATTGCAAATGATAAGCCACTTGAAAGTAAGTCTATGAATGTTAGAATTGGCCTCACCTGGTTTATTGTGAGCTTACAGGCATGAGAGACATGCTTTAGAACCACAATGTAAATACAAGAAACCAAAGCTTGCAACAAAGTTACAGAAGCTGAATCACATATCTTGAGCAATTAAGAACACTTGTCTCAATTTGGTTGCACTGCATGAAAATAGAATTAATCACAATATTAATCTCAGATAAAACCCTACATGTGATCGAAAAGATGGTAAAATAACATTTTACCTCATAGGATAATTCTTGGCTTAACTACCTTGAATATTTTTGTTAAAAATTCATTGCACCAATAGTGGGTATTCAAAGTGCGCTTTTTTTTTTCTGTGTGATGTTTTGAGGTTATCAATATAATTTCTCAATAAGCAATGCTTTCATGTCAATGTTAATGGAGGTCAAGATTTAACCGTAAGAATTGTTTTGGCAGAAACTTTTGCTGTCAGAGAGACATCGTATGTCCTCCTTGCTCCCTGTTTCAACACTTGTCAACAATGTATGCCGAGGACAGCCAAACTGCTTGTGGAGTTCTGAAGTGGGTGAAGTTGTTGACATCCTGAATGACATCCTTGGCAAGAACTGTCAGTCTGTGAAGGAAGACTTGGTTAGTTTTTCAACCAATCATGTGTCATCCTTCCATCCGGATTTTAGTTCATTCATTCATTAATTCATTCATCCATTCATTCATTCAATCACAGTCCATCTAAACACCGATTCATCTATCCATCCATTGACATGCTTACCTTCACATTATTAAATCCAACCTAAATTTCCATTCTGTTAAGAATCAAAATCTCATTGTAGACACTTTTCAAGATATTGTATCCATGCATTTAAAATAAGGAGTTCATTGAGTGTATACTCTAAAGAATGCCGCCTTTTACTGCTATCCGTTTAGTATCAATTTGGATGCATGATATTTTGAATGATATTGCATGCAGGCTGACATCTACATTAGAAATTTTACTGTAGAAGAAATTCCACATAAGTGAAAATTCCACTACAATTTATAGTGTAGAAAAAATTCCACATAACATTTTTCTTTTCAATCAAGATCTTAATTGAGTAATGTTATGTTTATGCACGCAGTTAAAAGGAAGCTTCGATAAGAATTTATACTAATGAAGATATTCCATGTTTGTTTCTTTTCCGGTCAAATAAGATTAAATGGCTAATTTTCTTACCCTCAGATTTTGATGACCCTCAGAGCAGCTGGCAACTTGGGATACTCTGATTCCTTAGCTCCTACCTTGGATAGATGTATGAAACTCAGCACCAACCCACTGAATACTCGTGTTTCAGCTGCACAGGCTTACAGAGGAATTACATGTAATGCTGCTGTAAGTAAAGCATTGGAAATAAAACTTTTAATTTATGTGTTGCCAGAGGGAAATTAAAGTGTCATGGATTTTTTAGCAGCAAGTTGTAATCTCAAAAATGTAATACTTGGAGTGTGCATTTACCTGGAAAAGGTGATCTGTAAAGTTTATTGACTCGATTTCAGCAATTTTTTACCCTTCCCCTCAGGCATGCTTTCCGTATTGTCAGGTGGCTGTTGGTACCTTGTTAAAATTGAAATCAAAGGTCGTTGTTAAGGGAATACAGTCTAATTACAAAGCCAAATAGAGATGTCTTCACTCTTTAGCTATCGTTTTCTATGTCAAATATTATGGTCCCCTGACAATGGCTATCTCAGATTCAACATTCTGGCAACCCAGATTTATTGTCTGTTTTAATGTTTAAGTGAAATGGATTTTTATTGTATTTTATCAATAATGAATGATTTATCATGTTTATTATTTAGAGAACTGCACTGATGGAAACCTTCATGAACACAGTGGAGGATGCCGAACTGAGAATTGCTGCATATCTGGGAGTGATGCAATGCTTTAACCAGGTGGTCCTGGAGCAGGTAAATTTGTAAACGCCAAATTCAGTAGTTTATATTGAAAGTGCTTTCGTAAAGATGTTGTCCATGTGAGTTTTCTTTTGCCCCGTGAGGTTAGGGTTAGAGTCAGGATCAGGGTCAAGGCCGGGCTCTCCATATTGATGCCTGGAAATAACTTTCTTGGGTGGAAGTGCTTCAGTAGGACAGTTGTCCCAACATCATCAGTCGGCTGTTGGAACTTCGTTAAATCAAAGGCTTTTGCTACAGGATCTTAGTCTAATTAATTACAAAGCTAAATAGAGAAAATACTGTGTTGTGTTCACGCTTTCTATGTAAAGTAATATAGTTCCCTAGCACTAACCTTTGAGTTAAGTTTTAACAAGATTCCAACGGTGGACCAATGATATTCATCACAGTAAGAGTTTTCTTCCAGCATTGACCTTGACAACACCACCCCAGCTCCAACCAATAAGGACAGTTGTGCTTACTGAAAACCCGTAGGATGGACAACTGTCCCTAAGGAGGCTTTCTTTTATTTTCGTTCATTTCTAGTCTTTCAGATTCAGAGATCCACAGTAGTTTAGCATTTCTTTTTGCACTGCTAAGGGAGAAGCTTAATTATTGTGCACTAGCAAGTCCAGTAGCAATGGGCAGAAGTTTTCAATCATAACTTTCAATTCTGCTCAAGGAAAATGTGTCTGTTTTTGTTTGGCTTTTTTCTCTGAAAATAAATATCAAAATTGTAAGTAAACGATATATTCAGGACCGAACACTGTCCAAGACTGAAGATTGATGTATGCACGCAATTCATTGTCAATACAATGACTTCACACGTAGAAGTCTTGTGAAAAAGAATCCTGAACAGGTCACAGTGTTGATGAGAACTGGAATGGACCAAAAATTGTCTATTTTTATTTTTTTTATTTTTTGTATGCATAAATATATTTATATAATATAAAATATAATTATTATATTGATTTTATAGTGGTATGTTGTATTTTGTGTTTAGGTGAAGCAAACTTTAATAATGGAAAAGGTTAATCAAGTGGGATCATTTGTCTGGACCCATCTGACCAATCTTATGGAAACTTCAAGCCCTTACAAGCAAGAGATCAAGGAGATCCTGGAGGATGAGCAGTTAGAAAAGGAGTTCAATATGGATCAAAGGAAATATTCCAGGAACTATGAAGTCTCGTACTTTTCTGACCAGTTTGGGATGGGAGCCATGGCCGAGAGTAACCTCATTTGGTCCTCTAAATCATTCCTGCCCAGGTTAGTATAAAATATATCAGAATAAAAATCTTTATTTATCTCATATGAGAAATTTGCCTTGATCATGTAAAAATAAATAAAAACAAAAATCATGCAAAAATAAGATTGATACTTGAGATTAATTAACTCATTTACTATGGTAAGCCAAATATTCAGCTTACGGATTTTTGCTTTGCTACGGAAAGCTGAATATTCAGCTCGAGTGGTCACCATTTTCCATCACTAATATCTAAACCAACTTCTCAAAATAACTGAATCCCATCCTGGTTCATTGATTTTCCTTTACTTTAATGTCTAATGTATTATGTCTTGTGTTTATACTGAGCGAAAGAAAGAACAACCTTTGAACGAGGTTTAAATTTCAAACTGGGTAGTGTTGAGAGTTTCTGTCCACATCCACAAAAGTTACCATAGAAAATGAGTTGACACAACTAATTCTCTCCTTCCTGCCCCCCTCCTTTCTCCCTCCTGCCCCCCCCCCCCTTTCTTCCGTATTCTCTCTCTTTCTCTCTCTCTCTGGTTCTCTCTGTGTTCCTCTTTTTATCTCTTTCTCATCACACTTGCACTCTCACATTTCTTCTCTACCCACTGATATATTCTGTTGACAATGCTCAGAGGTAAGTCTGTAAAGCTCCTACAGAAATAGGGACAAATGAGTTCTAATATCTGTTCACTCTTATTAGTTGTGAGTTAACAGTGGGCCTCATAATCTCAGGAGCTGATTTTGTTACATGAAGGCAGATATCAGGTACCAAAACTCCAAAATATTGATTTCCAGTGTACAGTTCAATAAAATATTGAAGTGAATTGGCTTCGTGGACAGTTATTGTGTCTACCTTATTTCTATCCAAATCCCATTCAGAAACTTGTTCTTTTTTAATCTTGTTTTTTTTGTGAGTTTTACAATTATTTATGTCCTTTTGTGACCAATTCTTTTAAGATAATTAAATTCTGTATTAGATACTGGACAATAGTCAAACGGAAATGGACTCTTTTGTATATATGTTTTTGAGATTGTCATCATGATGATCACAAAGTTATAAATGACCATTTAATCAAAAGAAAAAAGTGGAGAAACTGTTAGCATTTTAGTATGAAATAACTAACAATGTGTGTTAATATGTCAGTAGTATTTTGGCTCTTAGCTATATTTGTGTTCTTGAACATTATAAATGGAGATACCTTGCTTTTTTATTGATTCTCCAAATGGTGGAATTATGCTGAATGTGTCAGTTTATTCTTTGCCACCCAGGTCTGCAATGGTCAACTTGACAGTGGACATGTTTGGTCACTCCGTCAATCTGCTAGAAGTAGGAGGTCGAGTCCAGGGCCTAGAACATTGTCTTCAAAAATACTTTGGATCAGATGGATTATTCAAAGGTGGTGAGAAGCCAAACCAGGGAGTTCCGTCTCGCTGTGTTAAACAGCAGAAAATGGATGCCATGAAGGACAAGGTAAGTCATGCTAAAAGTTCACGCTGCATGTGAATCTCCGTTCATTTTAAGTAAAAAAAAACAACAACAGGTCATGCTACAAACAAATTTCCCCATATTGAAATAGATGAAAACAACAACAATAACAAAAACAGGTCATTCAACTAATGAATCCTCCCTTATTGAGGTAATTTAAAAGAAAGGGATCATGCTACAGGGAAATCTCTCCTGGCCGAAGTAGATTAAAAGCCAGCCTAGGTGAGGCTACAGGTAAAAATACCCCTTACCGAAGTAGATTAAGAGAAAAGTGGTATTGATACCAATAAATCTCCACTCACTGAAATAGATTTTTTTTTTTTTTTAAAGCCAGGTCATGCCACAAATAAATTCCCCTTACTGAATGACATAAAAAATCATGGAATGTTGGGACTTACTTTGTGTATTTCGTACATTTTTCTAATGTCAACTTTCTCAGTTTGCGGCAGCCAAGGATGAAGTGACAGCCTCCATGTACTTCAGAATGTTTGGAAATGAGCTTGGATTTCATCACTATGATGAAAAAGAGTTGATGTCCCTGAAGGATAAGTTCACCATGAAAAACATTCTCTCCAGCCTGGCCAAAGGCCGTGATATTTCCTTTACCCAAAGTGGAATGTTCATGGATTCCAGTATTTCTGTACCAACAATTGCTGGCATGAGTCTCACACTGAGCGTCAATGGAACAGCAACAGTAGAACTGATTGCAAATGGCAAAATGGACCTTACGAAGGCGTCCCTGAAAAAAATAGAAGCAATGTTTGATCTTAGACCAAGGTGAGTGAGAGTTGATGAAATGCCGCAACCCTTTTAAAATACCATCATGACTTCTGTTCTGGAGGTGATATTTGTCCTTCTGTGTTCCTGCATGCTGCCCTTCACATTTTCCATTTTCAACAAAGTAATATATTTTATATGCCTGTTTTACATTCTGCTTTCAAGAAATTTGTTATGTCAGATTTCAGCACTCAAGTAAATAACCACAGAATCCTATGTTTTCTTATCTGTTTATTGTTGTTTTCTCTCATTCTAAAAAGTATTTTAAAAACATTAATCAGCCACAGACCACAAATTAATGTCAGTGTAAATAACAGCCGAAGAAAATCTTATTTGATATAATCAGATACTTTTATTGCTACTTAATGACAAAATGTTCAAGACCCCTTACATGGCTGCAGAGAGAAGTGTCTAACAGGCCAAAACAAGGCCGAATGTTATCATACAAGAGGGTTCACAACACAGGTTTACCAGTATAACTCATCAAGCCCTTTCTACCATAGAATATCTAAGTAGGGGTTGGCTTGTTTTCTGTATTTTATTTGAATTGATGCAGCGGTTTCACCTCTGTGTGAGATTTTTTGGACGTATATATGTGATTTAAAATGCATGAAGTCAAGACCTCAGATTCAGAGGAAACCTAGAACCAGGCAGCCAGGGCTTTGAAAAATACATCTTATTATTGATCATCAGTATTTATACTATATTGTTTTGAGACAAATTTTCTATGAAGATGATCAAATCATCTTGCATGTGAAGGTCAAAGAGTTTCTTTTTATTCTGTTTTATCATTTTTTTTGTCAGTGGAGCAATACAGTTGTCAGGAATGATGAGTTTGGATGCGGGAGCCACCAAAACTGGTCTGAAGATGGTGACAACTTTACATACCAGTACCTCACTGACAGGTAATCTGGACTTAACCAATGGGCAAGTGCTGACTCTGGAGTTGGACACACCAAAGAGAAACATGGATATTTTGGACGTAAAGTGAGTATAGTTGTTCTTTTTAGTATTGATGTACAGTTTTAGTTTGCCCAATGACAGAGGTAGTCTGATAACAAAGCAGCTTTTTGTAAAATCACAGCTTAATGACACCCCACCAGGGAGGTATTATACTAAGCCTGGAATGTCAAGCCAGTTGCTGCCAGCAAAATGTACACCCCAGAAATAATGATAGAAGCTGACCAGGCCTGGTATGATAAGGTCTTCCCTACTCTGAAAATATAGGAAATTAGGGTGTGCATTTCTTGTCTGCCAGCAGCTGACTGTGCTAATCTGGGCTTAGTATGATACCCCTCTAACTGTCACTGCTGCCACTCGTCACGCGCAAATGATGATGATCGGGTTGGTAACCACATCAACTCATTGAGCCCTGTTGTTATATGTTTGCAGTAAAGGTATGAAAAACTTTTGAGGTTGAATCAAGTCCACTTCGTGATGATGAGTAGGACATTTTCTTAGCCAAAGATCTTTGCCGGTAATTTCACCTGTCTCATCATTTCACAGGTCAGAGTTTTTCGTCATCCACAATCAAGCAGAGAAGAAACAGCAAATGTTGAAAGAATACCAAGTGAACAGGCACAGATGTTCATCAGAGACAATCCTGAAAGTGATGGGCTATGAGATCTGTGGTGCTACATCCTTCATCAACTCCAGCAGCAATGAAAATGCACCTTACTTCCCCTTCAATGGACCACTGGCAACTAGCATTTCACTTCACAAGAAAGATGCTCCCAGAGGGTTTAAACTGATCAGCAAATATATTCATGTGAGAACTAGGCTAATGCTTGCATGGTATACGGACTTGCAAAGGCAGAGCAGCGTAGCTGACAGCCATGACCTTTTCTACTTCATTGTCTCTAAACTTGTCAAAGGCAGATGGACATATCTGCTGCCAAAACAGTAGTTTTTTATGTGGCAAACTCATAAATAAAAGCATTTATGTATTTGTCAACTGGCTATGCCACACAAGTTTTTTGTGTTTTCCTCAAGCCCATGAAGTGAGCACATACTCTGCTCTGCCTTTCCACGGCAGCATAATGCATGCACATTGTTGATTTCGTTGTCTCTGTCTATTGTCTCTTTAAACAGCTGTTTGTTTTGAGCCAGTTCAAAGATCAAACATGCTGGTGTGAGTATTATTGATGCCTGACAATAGCTTTTGTTGGGGACGGTGGTATTTTACATTATACGCAATGTTTGAACAGAGAGCACAACTCAGTATTTTCTCTATTTGGCTTTGTAATTAGGCTGCGGTCCCCTTGCAACAGCCCCTGACAATATCTGGGTAAACAGAAAATACCGAATTTTACCTGAGATGAAAAAGAGAGAAAAAAAAACTGCTTGCATTTATAATGCTTACCAACAGATAAGAAAAGTCTGCATACTTATTATCAGTTATCTGATCAGTTCAGAGCACTAAATATTTGCAGGGCAAGTATATAGATGGTGTTTTGTTACAATTCAGACCACAAAATAAAAAAGTCTGTGATTCAAACCCAGTGTTGGTTTTTAAAACTTCACACTTTCTGGGTTGTAGAGGAACAACAACGGTGTGGTAGACCTTCTTTGGTTGGCCCCTTGTAATTTGATTGGAAACATATTTTTTTTGTTTTGTAGTCCTTTTTAGCAATCTTTTTTCACTCAGGTATTTCTTGGGCAAATTCTCAAATCTTGTTCATGTTAGGCCTCTTCCATCCATGCAGTCCTCCACCAATGATCTCCATTTTTCTCTGCTTTCCATCCGTCTTGTCCATGCCTGTCCGCCTGTCTGTACAATATCATTTCTCCATCATCCCCCGGGGTGTCGTCTTGCTCTCTTTCCTTTCCTAGGCCTCCATGTAGTGCAACGCCTTGTCTATCTGTTATTTTCATTCTTCTGATATGGTCAGTCCATTCCAATTTCTCAAATAATTTCTTTTATTTCCTTTGTTGCGATATCCTTGATAAACCCGTGAAATAATGATTGAGTCCAGAGAGTGACTGGAGATGATATTTCTTCTACAACAGAACAAAGCAACATCCATTGGACAGCTATCATTTGACACCCCAGGCTCCCTAGTAGAGAGAGGTATCAATATTGGCTACTTTGTGGATTCGCAAGCAAAGTCCCTGGAGGCTGAGATGAAATCCCCATGGAAGAAACTATTGTGTAAAGGTAAAAACGTTTCATACAAGTGACCCAGCTAGCAACCCTATAGAAATCCAGTGCATAAGACTGACATCAAATTTGCACATAAGAATAACATCGTTCCTGTGTCGATCTGCTGGTTATGACATCGCGCCGACATTGGACTGATGTAAGGAACCTGCCCCTTTGATAATCCCTACCAATCCTATGGAAATCCACATTGGATTGATGTAGAGTCACTGGCTGGGGTCTGTCTGCAGAAGATACAACTGCAGATGGGACAGAGTCTTTTTATGTACAAAATTGTTGGATGTACGAATCACATCACATGTTAGTGGTTATTAATCAAGAATACGAATTTAAACAGCGGGGGGAAATTATTGATGGTGTGACAAATGAGACTTAACTTTCATTTTCATGTAAATGTGACATTTTATCATCAGGATCATACACTAAGGAGCCAAATTCCTACAAACTGAGTGCCACTGTTCTGGATGATGGAAAAGAGTATAAACTTCTCTTCCAAGGTGATCAGGAAAAAAAGAAGAACAAGGTAAATATAGAACACAGTGAAACTCTGAAATTGTCTAAGTCAGTGCAGTGAGGCTCATGAAGAGCTGCATGGTTTATCAAACAATGTAGGAGATGTTAAATCTTGTGTTTAGTAATTTTGATTTTTCTTTTTCTTTTTGTTTTTGGGAAATTTGATAAAACTGTATTGACTTATCTGTATGAAGAACTTGTATTCCAATGAAGTTCACTCAGACAGACTTATTTGGATGTAATGGAGAATATATATACTAATTTGACAAAATAGAGCAAACATGTTTGCACATGCTGGCAAAGAGACAAGAAAATTGAACATCTAAACCAAAATCCTAGCAAGTTTCTTGGAGACTCTTCAAACTGGAAAACTGAAAACACAGAGAACCAATGAACTTTGGGAGACTAGCCCTGCTTGGATGCCAAGATCTCCGTATCTGTTTAATTTGTTAATAGAAAATAGAATATCTTTACAGATTTGATTGTTTTTGTCTTCTCTAGCTCACCTGGACAACAGCGTTAGAGATGACAAGACCTAAGAACCCAATACGTGTGCTATCCAAAGCTCCGGAGAAGTTAACCGTGGATGGAACCTTTGAGATAGAGATGGATGATGAAAAACATGACTTGTCAGCTGTTGTCAGGATCAATTCCGGTCTTAAGCCTGATCCAATTGAAATCAGAGGTAGGTAATAATATGTACAGGCACTGAGCTACATAAAGTTTTCAAAGAGAATTTTTTAAAAAACTTTTAGACAAAACTTCGTCTGTTAGGTCATCACCCCTCCCTGAGACTATTGTAACCCAAAAAATTTTTTAATCTATTTTTATATATATTCAACTACATTCAAAGACGCACCAAACGATCCTGGTTATAGACTCCTAGGCTGAATCGAAAAGCAAACTTTCAAAAATTCATTCAAAACTAGACCAGGTGTATTAAAACAGTTTTTTGCTTCCCCTGAAAAGTAGCCAAAACTAATTGCAACAGTTGCAAGGAACAGTGACGAGATCTAAAAAATGAAACTTTCAATCAGGAATGTTTCCAACCAATAGATGAAGTACTTTCATCTATTGAGTCTGAAAAGAAATTATCTTTCAAGCAAAAAGTGCTTTAGCAAACAGGTAAAAGTAAAACAGTCTTATTTGTTGAAACTAAAAACAAGGAACATTCAAACCAAAATTTTTACAGGTAATTTTTGAAGTCATCCTGTCAGTTGGTTCAATTTTGTCATTTGTAAGGGTGGATTCTTCCCAAAGGAGGCAGAAAAGGTTAAGCCCATCAGACTAATTGATTTCTTTATAAATGGTGTCACAAAAGCTGAGACAACACTGATTGATTCTCAAATTCTCACAGTTTAACCTTTTGGGAACACAGTTTGTGAACAGCAAAGTATTCAATCAACCTCAGGAGCATAGTCCAATTACAAAGCCAAATAGAAATACTTAGTTGTGTCAGAGAGTATAGATGTGTAGAGAGATCTCAGTTCCATCAAACTGCAAAACTAGGTCCCTGCGGTAAACAAGAAACTGAAGAATTGAAAGACACCGTCTTCATTACAGATAGTGTGCATATCTGTCTCTTGTTATTTGTTCATACTTTTGGGCTGATTGAAACTATTCACAGCCGTTGGAAAGCTCTTACACCCTGTGGAAATGCACAAACGGGTATTGTTTATGGCAGCGACTTACTTTCCACTCCATGCTAACAATGGTTTCGCGGAGCCTTCCGTGTCTCGCAGTGCAAATCGACCAATAGTGAAACCTTTCTATACATAGATACTCTCTTGCTGTGTTCACTGTTCAGCTATAGCTTTCTATGTAAAATACTACGCTTCCCTAACAACTGCTACTACTATTTTTGAAGTTAACAGTTTTCTTTGATTTTTGAAAAACACCAAAACATAACTTGGGCGATTGTAGAATGACCGTGACAATAAGTCATTGACGTATAATTTTATTTCAGGGAATTACATCAATAAAGAGCAGCAGAAAACATTAGCATGCTCAATTACCGTGAACAAAAAAGATGCCTACTCAGGGACATTCCAAATCCTGAAGAAAGTATCTGGCAAGAAACTCCAGGCTGGGAAAATCGAGCCCACCATTCTCATATCAGCTCCCAAATGGCGGCCATTTTTACTGTCTGGAACTATTGATTTTAAGGAAGAGAAGTTACTGAAGGGAAATGTCCAAGTCACAATGGATAGGACTCTGAAAAACCCTGTCAACTTGGATTGTAAGTAGAACCTGCTAAACATTTGGCCTTTTCTGTATTTTATTTTTCAGTGTTTCATCAGTTAAGTTCTCCATGTGGAAAAATTTAAGTGTTTATCTGTGATAGCTAAAAAATGGTTGACTGGAAATTACAGTGTGGCAAAACAGAAAAAAAATGAACAGCTCGTTATAAATGTTTCTTAAAAGTACTATATAATAGTGGGTCCACTGTTGGTTATGATAATGTCCATTATGCAATCCTCTCGTTGATGTGTCCAACTGTGTGTGGTGACGCCAATTCCAGAAATGCACTTTATGGGACTTTTAGGGGAGAGTAATGTTAAATGATGTTATTTGCATATTAGTAAAAGGTTCTGTTAAATAAAGTTATGGCATTTATAAAGTATATTGTCTGAAACAGAAAGAATATCTTACTAATAGCATGAGGAGTGTAATTAGAGCAAGAAATGATTGAAGTGAAATGCCGTCTATTTTAATTTTCTTTGTCCCCAGTTAAAATCACCAAACAGAATAGAAAAGGCATTGATCGATTCCGAGGTAATGGCAAGCTAACCTCCCAGTTTGCAACTGTCAAATCAAAGGGATCTGTCTCTGTGGCAACCAAGTCCAGCAACAAGAAAGCCCCACTGATGACAGCTAGAGTCTCACTTGATTACAACCTGCCAATAGTCACCAACAGGAAATTGCGCAAGAATAAAGTTCTGCTGAGCTCTAAAATCCACGACAGAAGTTCCAAGTCACTTACAAAATATGATGTCAACTTGTAAGGAACTTTCTTATCATCCACTATTTCAGGTTGAAACCAACTGTAAATAGGCTGTAGAACAGTGTTTCTCAATATTTTTCGTCCCACGTCCGAATTCATTCTTCAAAAAAAAAATTTGCAACGCACCTTGGTTGGCAAAAGTTAGTGTACAGAATATTTTTGTAATCAGTATGACATTAACGAACAAAAGTTTATCTATACAGTTAAGTTAAAATATAGTATGAAATTAAGACCTCTATGAAAAATCCCCACGCCCCATTCTGAAGTCACGCGCCTACCAAAATATTGCCAGGCTCCACCTTGAGAAAGTCTACTTTTGAATAATCTCTATGGGGGGAATGAAGAGGAAATGGTGTGAGAAAATTGCATTTACTGAACTTGCATAGGAGATCATTTAAAATTTAAATGTTCACAATTTATCCCTACATTAACATTCTGTTAGTTATCTTCATAACTTATATGTTTACTATTGAATAACGCCATCTCTCCCTTTATTGGTTTTCTGTTAGAGGTTGAATTTTCTCCCAGTTGTTGTTAAACTCAGATTTGGAGACAGGTGAATAATAAGATGAAGAAATCCGACATTGACCAAATACAGTCAAATCCACTTATCTTGACATGGCTTTGGTTGATATCCTGAGTAACTCGACACAATTTTTAAATCCCAACCTGTTCCTTCTTTGATGCTACTAAATATTTCCCTATAATTTGACGTGTTTTTCCATATATTTCTTTACTGCTTTATATAAATAGATTTATCTACTATATAAACAACTAAATAAATGTTACATTAGGGAGTGATGTCTATGGTGCTTTAATAAAAATAAATTTAAAAAAAACAAAAGCAAAAAGTAAAAGAAAAACAGAAAGCTGCTGCAATACTCAGTGTTGTAGTAGTCAGTAGTGGAGTTGGTACAGTGCCTAGCCCTAGTGAAAAGAGAAAGGAAATGTTGTATTTGAATTTCACATATTTTTTTTACCAAGAAATAATTATTTTATTCCAGCAATGTAGACAGCAAATACTACCAAGAGGCAAATCTGATCAGCAAAGTTGAATTCAGCCACAAGAATGCATTTACCAAATCTCTGGTGTCAATTAGGAAAGGACCAAAAGCCAAATTCTTGAAAGACAAAACTCAAGAGCTACGAGTGGAAACGTCAATCAATCACAAATTGGATGATGTGTCAGCTGATATTCGCTGGGGTGTACTGGTCATATATCCACAAGAAGTAAGGATTAACTGAATTATGGACAACTGTAAACAAATTTTTGTATCGTTGTCCACCAGTTCTTTGTCAGCAAGTGTCTTAACCTTTTCCTCTTTAAAAGTAATAGGTGCTTCCTACATTATTCTCATATGACTTCATGTTGCGATCCAAAGCAATAACTGTATAATTCATATTCGACTCCATTGCCATGGGACAATATGAACATGTCAGTCGAGGGCAGATTGTTTTGCAATAGAGAGGAAGCAGTTGTGTTGCACTGACTCGCATTAAGGAGGAATAGGCTTAAGGAAATTAGTCTGAAAGTGAAAACTTATTGGTCATAATCATAGTCTCTTTCATGTTCAATAGTTCTATTGCTCTCAAATTTTGTAGACTTTATTAATTTTGGTCTTCAGGACAGTGACTCTTTAAATTCAACTATGCATTAGAGGTTTTCCTTTAAAAAGGTAATAAAATATTTCATGATAGAGCATGCTGCATATTCATTGGAAGTGGAATGCTAAATGACAGTTATATAGAAGAAAACAGTTGCCATTTCTAATTTAATACCTAAATAGATTTCATGGTGTTGTCAAACATATAGGAACTTGAAAGGAATGTAATAAGTGTGATTTCAGAAACTGACATTTTTGCCTGCAGAAGAAATTGTTTGAAGTAAATTTGTTCATATTAAATTCTTTGGGCTTGCAGTGTGTGGAGGTGGGCCATTGCTGGGAGTGATGGATTACTAGTCCAACTATTGGCAAGACACAGCAGACAAATGATTAATATGAAGTATACCTCATAGAGAGTCTTTCTGATGTCTGTTGATGGAAATGGCCATGTTATCTAAGGAAGTCTTTCATATTGACATAGAATATATTTTCTATTATCTTATCTTTATCTGGAGATTATAGTTTAATTTAGAATGGATTTTCATCACTACAGTTATTACTTGGATTAACTTCTATTACGCACACCATGAAAAACTTTTCACGAAATATCATAAAAACCACAGAAAAACTGTTTTGTATTTCTTTGTATTTACTTCCTTTCAGGATATTGAGTATGAGATTAAAGGCAAGCACGAACACAATACAAAAAATAAATTCTCCTTTGAAACTTACACCGCTGCCATCTATGATAAGGGGAAAAGCATTGAAGTGAGGCTTTTGGGAAGTGATAATACCAGGAAAGGTAACTTGGATGCCACAGGTTCATTAGAGCTCAGTTTCCCAGCTTTCGAAATTGACGACCGGAAATATGATAGCAGGCAATACAAGATTGTTACAGCTATAATGCAAAACCCGGATAAGGAGTACATTCACACCATCAATCTTCAAGTCAACGATGATGAAAAACATTCTCTGGTGACCAAATTCAAGAAAACAAGAAATCAGTTTGACATGTATTCACAACTGCAAATAGACGGAGACTATCCATCCAAACTAACTGTGGAGGCAGCCAGAAATTCAGATGCTGTGCGTGGTTCAGTAGAGTTTTTACTTGAGGACGACACATACAAAGCAGAGTTAAGCTCTGAAATGACTGGAAACAAATATCAGAAAAGTACCTGGGACTTTTTGTGGCCAGAGAGAAGAATCAAAGGATCTCTAGAGGGAGGACAGAAACAAAAAGGCAATGCAGAGATGAAGTTTGTTACAATGTGGGATGCGGATAAAGATCCATCCCGAAAGATAGAATCCAACATGCACTATTTGATGGAAAATGGCAAAAAGAACAGGAAATATGATTTCTTGTTATCGCTGACAACTCCATTTGAAAACCACGAGATTTACAGTTACAAAAGAATTACTGAGATGAGCCCAAAACAATTGACTGATGAAATGCAGTTTATCTGGGCTAAACAAGAAAATGAAGTGTCATATTACTTGTGGATTCTTTTACCACCTTCACTGGAGAGATTTGAAATGAAGACCAGAATGGTCATGCCTGTAGATGCTATGAGGAAATCCAGTTTGGAGATTGTGCATAAATTTGATGGCTCTCGCTATCTGTCATCAAATGTAAAAGGCGGCCTAAATGATGATCATATGTCAGTGGCTTTGCTGATAGCTAATACAGGTGACATTGTCAGGAACAATCTGGATAGTTCTCTTACTATCACATCTTCTCTGCCAAAGTGCAGACAACTCCTCCTGAAGCTGCGGCACAATGATGATGGGCGGGTGTATTCCAGCGAAGGTGTCTATGAGAGAAACGGAGCACAGTACAAAGCCAATTTGGATGCTACGTATTTCAGGGTTCACTATCAAGTCCAAATTGATTCCAAACTTGAGATACAGCTTCCGTCTGACCGACCTATAACTGTGAAATGGGTGCACGGAAACACCTTAACTAATCTCAACTCAACTGTGTCATTGAACTGGAAACCTGAATATGATACCAAACTAATTGTTGGAGCAAAGGCTAACAAAGCAGAGAAAAATTATGCCTTAGACATTTTGTTTATGGGTCCATGGAAAGAGTTTAACGAACTGGACCTTCAGATTCGTCACAATCAAATGAATGGTATGTCAGGTTCACATAGTGTCCGCATCAACAGAGATCCGAAACTGACCAGCCAGAGCAATTACTTGTACAACGATAATGAATTCACAATGAATTCTTCCAGTCCAAGTGGACACAGCACATTTAGAGTTCAGTTTGGAAAATATCCTTACACACTTTTCTGTGAGGCTTCATGGGAAAACCCAGAGAGGAGATGGCAACAGGATAAGATGATACTCGATGCATCTGTGGTTAAGAACTATAATGATGGCTGGTCAGCCAATATGAAGCTTCGAACACCCTGGAAAGATGCTCAAAACATCGACCTCAGGGGTGACCTAAACAAAGCACACAAGTCAGAATGGAACTTAAATTCTGTGATGTCTCTTGCTGTTAGGAAGGAGATAACAATGGATTTCACTGTTAATACAGAATGGAAGAAAATCTCTGGGCAGATTCAAACACCTTTCAAGGAGATGACAAGCATGAACTTGGGCTATTTTAGAAAGGAAGAAAACCCTGGACACTCCACTGAGACCTATTTGGAAATCCAGCCTATCTTTAACCGAGTCAGACTGGAAGAATCACTGATGTTCAAGCCAAATTTCAATGCTAGGGTTTTCCTTGATATCCCTGACATTGAGATTAAGCACCTGGAAGTGAAGATTGATGATTCTAAATATCGCAGAGGTTACAAAACAAATGTCCAGGTTAACTATGCCCCAGACAAGGAAATAGATCTCAAGTTAAAACGTAGATACAATGAGAATAAATTCCCAGAGAAGACAAAACTTGCATTGGATCTCACAACGCCTTATGCCGTGTTTCCTAGCCTGAACGTTAAAGCTGATATAGATAAAGTGAAAGAGAACTGGGTTGGACTTCTAGATCTCAAATCTGGTGCAAAAGCTCTGGAGTACTTGAATGTCAAGATGACACAAGCCAGTACGAAAACATCCTGCAAGAGTGATTTTGAAATTGCGTCATCAGTGTTTGAAACAGTAGAGGCAGGGATGCATTTTGACTGGGGCGATACAGCTGGGGCTAACCTCACTCTCCTAGCCCCAAGTGTTGGACGCACAATGATTGGCTTTAAGAAACGCTCTCAATCCTGGACAGATCTTCAGAACAAAGTATTTGCAGAGTTTAATGGGCAGAAACTTGATGTTGATGTTGGTCTCAAGCATGATGACAAGGAAACCAAAGCTTGGGTCCTGTATAATTTCCCTGGAGCAGATCAGAGCTTTACCAAAGCATCCCTGCATCGGGTGGGCAATTCTGTTAATGATTTTGATGTTGGAGGTTTCATGCAAGTGGGAAAGAATTCTCGGCCCTACAATGTTTCCATGCAGTATTCTTGGACTGAGCATAAATCAGCCCTGGGTACAACTCTAGACACACCTTATACAAAAGAACTGTCATACCTGTTCAGACATGAGAGAAAAGAAGATGGGGAAGTCTCAAACACAGTTTATGGAAAATATGGACGGCGATTCCTTCTTGATACATTCTCATCAATGAAGAGTACTGAAACGAGTTACAAGTTAAATTCAAGAGCCTTCTACAAGTTTGATGAAAAAACAATTAAATATGGGTCTAGTTATGACGCCAAGTGGTCAGAAGACACAGCTGAAGCATTGGTGGACTGGTATTATGACGATAAATGGATCAAGATGGAGGTGGACAGAAAACGTACGCAAACATATGCAAACCATGAAAGAGAAACAGTTGATATCATGATTTACTCACCATTCAAGGACTACACAGATGTTGGCATGCGTACAGTTGTAAACATCTCCCCTTCACGTTATCAGGGCATCTGCAATCTAGAGTACATGGATGAAAAAGAGGCTGTTCTGACCTTTGACCTGTCAGAGCCAATCAAGAACCAGGTGTATTTAGATACAGTTTTGACCCTTCCAGTGGAGAACTATAAGAGGAATACCCTCAGCTACAGCCACATCTCCGGAAGAAATGAATTCAAGGCCGATGCTGAAGTCATTACTGGGAAAGGTGAGCATCTCAGTGGCAAGCTGGAGTTCAAGAACAGTGAAGAGTATGTGCTCACACTGAACGGTCCTGTAGAACAGTTTGAATCTCTGATAGTCTCAGGGAAATACAATGAATATGAGAAGAGAATCAACGGAGAGGTCCAGTTGCAACTTTCACTGAATCCAAAACCAGCTCGTCTTGAATACGACCTACATCTGAACAACAAGCCAGCTACACTCTTATTCAAACTGCGAAGTCCATATGACAATTTCCGTAAAGCAGATCTTGAAATTAGTCATGAAGGTGAGGACTGGAAACAGTTTAAAACCACAGCCGAGCTGAAATGTGATAAACTTGGATTGATCAACAGCGAGACTAGCTGGAGGTTCAAATCTGTATCAGACATGACAGGCAAATCTTCATTCACCAGCTCTATAGAGAACATGGAAAATCTTAAACTGGACTTCAGCACAATGAAAGACAGTGGAAATCAAGTTTCCCACCTGGAAGTTGGATGGCATATTGACAAGGAAATTACAGTGGACAATTCCTGGAATCTGGACAGAAGAGGTGAGAAAACAAAGTTTTCAACCAGTATGGGAGTAGCCACACCATTCCCTGAGCTCAGGATGGCAAACATGAAACTGTTGCATGGCCATGGTCCTGGAATGATAAGTGAAAGTATCACTTTGATACACAACAGCCGGAATTACCTGGACGCCGATCTGAGTTACGAATATGGGAAAACACATATTGGCAGTGTAGAGATCAGAAACCCTCGACCTATGTCATTTTTCCTCTCTGGATCTTACACTGAGGAGCTCTTTGATGGCATCTTAAAACTGAACTGGGATAAGAACACACCTGAAGCCCACATTGAAATTGTCTCTAGAATGGCTGACAGGTCAGAGCGCCCCAATATTGACAAAGAATTCAAGTTTAGAGTTATTCACCCAGTACGAATCATGGGTGTGGAATGCACATACAAACAAGCCAACCGTGAAATTCTTAGTTCAGGAATGGTAACATGGAATGAGCAGAGAGGTAACTCTTTCTCATACGACATTGGCTGGAGTAACAGAACCTCAGTCTACAGCCAGATGTATGACAGCCACATCAAAGTCGGTGTTCCCCAGCGCAGTGTGAAACTTCAGGGTACCTATAGTGATGCTGGCAACAGTTTAACTACAAGTTCAGCATTCTTGTGGGACGCAGACAAGGATGAAAAGAAAAAGGTATTTTTTTTAAATTTGCTATTCTTTTTGTATCTTTCATGGAGTCAAAATGTGGCATAAAGAAAAAAATGTATGTAGCAAAACCTTAGGTAAGAAATAATTCTATTTGTTTTTTATTTTTTATTTGCTTAATGTTTTATCCTGTTACATTTTTCTCTGTCAAAGGTCAGTAGACCAAAAGCTTGATTTGTCATTCCATTTCCTATGCATTTTATATATTGTTTCTGTATTGTTTCTTACATGAGACTTTGCTACATACAACTTATTCTCCTTGCCACATTTTAACATTGCTTCAAGCCTTGCTGCTACCCCACGGATTTTCTGTGTTGTTTTTTTGTAATAGTTCATTGTCAAGTTGCATGTCTGAGGGGATAAAGGCATATATCTTTTTAAGGCACTTTGAAGGAGAGTGAAAAAAACAAATTTCAATTTCTATTGTACCAGTGTGGAACTTTGCTTTAGTTTTAGCTATTTGAATGACATAACCACAGTCACAGAATTTTGCCACAAGGAAGACCTGGAGGCACAAAGCTGTATCTTCGGTTACGCCTTTATTCCCTAGGTCACTGCTACTTAATGTGGTTTGAAGTTACAGCACATATTCTGACATGAGGTACATTGTGACGGGTACATTAATAAATCATATGTGGGTGGATCTGACAAAACTGGGCCAAAGATGATATCGTTATACCTCTTTAAAAAATCAAAATGTGTCCAAGATGATTTTAGGCAAAATATTTTAAGTATATATACTGAAAAATGGCTAATCTTTCATATTATAAGCAAATCTTAATTTCCATAGAAATTTTGTTCGTCTTTGGAGAGGTTTCTCAGGAATTTGGTCTGTCTAGTTGAGCACCAATTCATCAGATCCCCTCACATATTTCAAGAAGATTAGAAAGTACATTTCCACTGCAGTTCCTGTCATTGTCATCTCTATAATCAACAAATTTTGAGTTATCATGTGAATGTAATTCCTGAGCTTATTTCAGGACAAATTATGGAAGTATCCCATGCCTTTCTGTAACAGAATGACTAGAAATTTACAGGTCATTTTCTCTATGTGTAAAGTATTCCTCACTGTTGGAATCAGATAATATTGAGAAGCAGCTGGAAGGCAACAGAGTGTTGATTGTTGCACTGTTTAAAGAAATTGTAGGGGGGAAAAAGAACAATCAGTTAGATATTTCCATATTTTCATATGATTTATAGATGAAATATATGAGGTTTGTTGTCACTGAATGAAATTGTCATTAATAGGTGACGATGGCTACTACAGTAGAGAACAAAGAAAACCTGAAACGAGTGGCTGTCAATGTCAACTTGCCCTACATCAACAAGGTAACCAGAACTAGCAGCTGGATGTGAAAATCTGCTGGAGAATTTGCAGTGATGCCAGCAGTATAGTAAAGTAAAATGGGTATACAACCCATCTTAAACTTTGGAGAAATCACATCTATATTTTTCACTTTAAAAAAACCATTGTTACCCACTTCACATCAGTATCCTTGCAAATACTCGCTGGCTAATGAGTGCCCTTAACCATAACTTCCACCTTCAGAAACTCTCCCTCCATTACCCAATCCTTTCCAAAAGATTTTCTTATAGATACAGTTTCATTTTCAAGCACATATCTTGCTCAGCTAATGAAAATTAGTCATGACAGCAGGAAAGTTAAAATGCGGCAAAAAATCAAGCAGCAAATGTTGTATTTTCAAAGTCCCACAATTGAAACAAGCAGTACAGAAACTATACAATAAATTCCTATAGAATTAAAGATTAATGGAAGTCACAAGAAAAAAACAACAAAAAAAAAGTGTTCAGTCACTTAAAGCGTCTATGAGCAAAGGACTTTCGTTTTCCATTTTCTCAAGAGTGTAAAATATTTTGCCTGTTTTTTATGCTCTGTCTCATACATCAGAAGTCAACAAAAGACAGAATTTGGGCCCAATGGTTCAAGAAGAAATGCAGGCTGATAGTACTGGTGGTGATACTTTCAGTATTATCTAGACAGTGAGGGCATCTCTGCAGATATGTATTTTGTAAAAAATGCCAGTAGTCGCTTTCTTTGTAATTACAGCAAATGAACCTGGATGCCACAACAAAAGGAGGTTATGGATCTACTTTAGTAGACAGCAGAGCAGAAATTTCCTATTCCTCTGATCCACGAAAATTGATCTCGGTATCGTATGTCATCGGAAACTCGCAGATTGGTTCAAATGAAAATTACAACTACACTATGGACGTGACCTTCGAGCATCCAATCACAGACACAAACATCCAGGTGAGAGAGTTTTCAGATGTTAAGAAGATGTATAAACGTCAATGGAATAAAGGGCCAGTATGTAGGCCAGGAGAGGGTTGAGAGGGTGTTTATTCATCATACAAAATGCCTGCTGTGGACTGTGGGGAGAGATGCGGTGGTCAGTTTTTGACAGGCCTGGCGTTTATATCCTTTTCTCACAACCTGCCTATCCTCCCACAGTATCATGGATTAGTAAGTTTGACTGTTCCTTACAGTTCCACATTGTGACCCCCCTCAAAATGACCCCTCTAGTCTTGATTGCATTTCATATTGTTCTTCTTTCTCACTCTTTGTTGTCGCATCTTCTGTATTATCTTCTGGTGTAGTAGGTGCTGAAAGAGGTGGGAATGAAGAAAGATGCTGTCCTCTAGTATTCCACCGTAAGAACACTATGCTCATTCATAACAAATACCACATATAGCTGTTGTTGTTTTTTGTGTGTCCTTTTTCAGTTTTTGTCTCATGTTGGCAAAGTAGACAAAGTCTGCTCAGCTGGAGGTCAGTTCAACTTCTTGACTGCCAGAAGAGAGAAGAAAACAGTGGCGTTCTGGGCTCAGGTGGACAGGGCAAAGAATAACATGGAAATGAAGGTACACTGAGCAAAGAGAAAGCCATTCTGAAAGACTCAAACACCTTGTCCTGTGTATGGTAAAATGCACACAGAGTATATGATCAAGTACTGATGTCAACTTGGCCCATTCCTGGCAAGATCTGGAGAAATGGCTTATTTAACAAATTCTCAGTTTTATGGGTGTTCTACTGGGAAGCTGATCTGAATTTGCTCCTTATGTTAAAATACTTGGCAGTGCAATGTCCACAAATATTTGCAAAGTTAATTTGGGAAATAAAAAGTTTTCTCTCTCAAGTACTACAGCAACTTCAACCTTTCCTAATGCTACTTTTCATATGAGGTTGTCTGTGGGGGTTTTTTGTGCAGTAATTCACGAACGAGGAAGATGGTATGAAGTCAGCTGTTTGTTGAGTTTTTCTCTCAACTACAGGTATTTCATAAAAATGGCAGATTATAATTATGTACTCAAAGTTCATCAATCTGCTTTCTGTTTGAAGCAATCTTTCATAGTTCTAATGCAGTTCTGATTATTTTTGTTATTATTATCACAGTTCTGACACAAAATTCTCCAAACTCCTATATTTTCCCTGCAGGTTGTCACACCACTGAAGACCATTGGCATTGAAGGTCAGTTGGATGACTACTCAGATCAGTATCACATGCTGGTCAAGAGTTTTGAGGATGACAAACAGGCATTGAGATTGGATGTTGTCGTTGACGAGAGGAGGAGAAATCTGAATTTGGAGTTCAATTATGATCAAGGTATGGAATGTTGCCAGTTAAGTTTAGATGCGTCGTTTTAACAGAGTGGCACCCATTCCTGAGTACAAATTGAATTCCAGTGCCCAATCTGCCTGTGACTCTGCAAGTCCAGACTGAAACTCCAGAATCATTGTCACACTCATGGATTACTGTACAGTCACCTCGTCCTTCTGACCTACAGAGACCATTATTACTACTACTACTAGTTTAAAAAGTTTAGTGTAATATGTTGAAGATTTGGGGTAAAATACTGAAACACTTATATCATAAAATCTACACGAATATTACCAAATACACCCAAAGCAAGCATAAACACTTTATGAGTGATCTCTAACAGTAAAATGCTGCCCTGTCAGCATCCCTACTTCAATCCGAGTAGATTTGTGTATGATTTCCATGGGATTGGTAGGTGTAATGTAGGGCAAATTCTCAACACCATACCAACATTGACACAATGTCACAAGCAGTGGATCTATGTAGGAATGATGTCATTCCCATGAGTAAACTTGACCTTAATCCTACACTTTGAGTTGCTGCCCAGGTGAGGACAATGAATGCTATTCCTGTCTCACCAAGCTGTTTCCAAGATGGTATAGATTTTTTTTTCCCCACTATTCTGTGACATTTTAGATGACCCGAGCAAGATGGTGAAGTTCAGCGGCCGATTTGTGAATGACAGTGCTCTGCGTTTGGACGTCGTCTCGCAGAATGGAAGGGAGACAACTTCAGAGAGCATGGTGGCAGTCAGACTTAACTCTTCCAATGTACTGCACACCAAAGTTCTGTGGAGACCAACTCTGTTCAATGAGTGGCAGGTAGAATTGGTTGAGATTATCTTATATCACTGGCCTTTTGATTTGACTGCTACAAAGCCCATCTGAGGTTCAACTGAAATGTATTAATGAATACCACATATCCTCATGTCTTGCTCATATGATAAATGCTTAAGTCATCTTTAGGGCAAATTCAGTTGAAACTGCTATCTTGCACAATGTTACAAGTACTTCCATGACCTCAATATATTTGCAGATTTGAGACCAAAAAAAAACAAGTGTCCTCAATAACAGCAGCACTTACAGCTTTTAAACATGGCACGAACATTCAAATTACTTGAATCTCAGAATGATGCCCTTGAAATCATATCATTTGTCTCTCTCATTCATTTATCAAAAAAATTATTTAAACAAATCTTTTCATGTCTTGTATATTAATCTGTTTATCCCAGAATTTCATGGGCACAAAAGTGACTGCTTTCTCCTATGCTGCTAATGAAGCCTTCTCTTTGGCTGTGGACTCTGTGGGGTCAGAGGTCAAAGCCAAGTACCTGTTGGTGTCCCAGGAACTCAGATCTGAAATGGGTCAAGTCTTCCAGCTGATGGACAAGGAAATGGACAGTCTCAGGTCACATGACATGTTCTTCAATAACTCAAGTATTTTTAGAAAAACTGTCAAAATATTTTTGAAAAATCATACAAAATCTGTAGGCTTTGCACTGGGGCTTGGAATAAAGTTTAAAATGTGGCAAGAAACTTAGAAAAGAAACCAAAAATTCTTAGAGCATTGGAAATGGAATGGAGAAAAATCCAGCTTTTCATCACCGAAGAACTTCATCTGATTGAAAAAACTGGTATAACTGAAACAATATTTGAAAAAAATTGCCAAAACAAATAAAAGAACCTGAAAAAGCACCTGGCTGTGGCTGGGTCTTCCATAGGGAAAAAAAGCCTGTCAATGCTGGCACTCCTGGTCAGCCATCACTGTGCTGCTTTTAGTAGATTTGTTCATGCTAAATTGAGTACTTGTTTCAAGTTATTTATAGAAATTTTTTGCATGTGATTAGTGTTTTGGGGGAAAGGAGCTAATTTTATATGAGAATGAATCAAATGCATCTTGCCTGATCATCACTTTGTTTTTAATTTGTAAGGTTTGTATGTTTTTCAGTATAACTCACATTTTGTGAGGAACAGGCTGATTTGTGACAGAAGTGAATAATATATATCACATTTCATCATGATGTTTGTTTATGTCATCCTATTAACAGTGTCCAGTTGGAGACATTCAGGACTGAATTCCGACGTTTCTATCAACGTAATGACCTACATATCAAAGATATGGGAGACCAGGTCAAGGCAGCATTTGACGAACTCTTGTAAGTGAGAGCACATGATTAATAAATCAGCCAGACATGTTTATTTATAAATGTCATCTATGTCATTCTTTACCGAGATCCTGCACTGCTGATGAGTGTTTAGAAAATAATGTTTCTATGGTGTGTACAAGTATCATTGTAGCCTCTTTTAGTCATCAGTTACATTTTTATAAGAGCACATACACGATACACACAATTTATTAATGTGTGCTGGGTAGAACATGACATGGAAAAGGATTCTAGGGCTCAAGTTGTTGCTGAGGACTATATAATACATTTTTTTTTTTGTTCCCACAATGTCATTCATCCTTTGCAAACTTCATTTTGTGTAATGAATTCATGGTGAAAATCGCTTATTTCTATGTTTTGTTGTTGTCTAGTTCTTGCTATAAGTTTTGCAACTGGCTATTATTTCTATAGATAACAGTGCATTTAAAATCTCAAGAAGTGACTGCCTCACTTTAACATTTATGTTGTCATTTGCATCCACAGTACAAATATCCGTAGCCTGGTCAGAAGCTACCGTTCTTACTACACAGGCATCTCCAGGGCTACTCAAGAGTGGTTATCAGAACTGAAGTCTTATCCTATTGCTCAGAAATATGCTGTGGCCATTGAGGAGTTCGTCACTGGACTCAAGGTAACCTTCATGTAATTTAAGCCTTAAAATTCCCTCAATGTATAACCATGAATTGTCATCTGTAATGTCACTCGTAAAATTATAGAGAAATAAGAGTTTTGTTTAGAAGATTAATATTTCATTATTTTAGATTGACAAACATTACTTGAAAAGACTGCAGAAATCACATCTTCAAGGATGGGATCCTCAGGAAATTTTCCTGATTTCAGGATTTTACAAAGTTTTTTTATGTTTTTCCAGGAGATGAAAAATGTGTGGCCCTAAGGATGCTGTCATTATTGGTGAAACATTACATCAAAAGTTCAAGAAATTTTTCTGTCAGTAGTTCCCAACCCTGTATCTTGAAGTGATGAGGAACATGAAAATCATTTTGGCCTTGTCAAGGGAAGGGTTAAAATCATTCAGATTAACAAACAGATCTTGAGACAATTAGAGCTGTATTTACTGTAATGCAACTAGTGGGAGAGTGTTCATCAGCTGTTGAATCTGTAAACCTTTGCTGACTTTCAGTATCAGAAGACTTATTCCCTATTTCCCAGTGGACCTCACCAGTGCCAGTTCTCTGCTAATTATCTTTTTTACCTTATGTATCTTTGACACATACATTTATTATGCATTCTTTTCAGCATCTGTTGTGTACCAAAAGGTGTAACCAGTTATTTGGATGAGAGTGTAGCCCATTTTTCTCTTTTTTTCTTTCTTTTTTTTGTGTCCACAATGATGCAGTAGGCTAGTATTACACCAACTTAATATGCAATTTCTACAGTAATATGTAAATTCTAAGACACTGTTCATATCCTGTGTTATTCTACTGCAACTGTTGTCCAACCTGAGATGTATAACCAGTCTGGTGACTTGAAACATAGCTCAATTGTCATCTAGTATATAATACTTCTGCTTTGGTATAATAAGCTGATATTATACCATTTTAAAGGAAGTAAATATTCTAGATATATACATGTATATTTATATACCTACTGTATTTAATAAAAGTAAATTAGAGAATACATGACTCAGTTGTTGTTGTTTTTTGACAATAATGAAAGCAATTGATATTTGTTGCATGTTTGCTCCTCTGTCTGTAGAGTTTGAGAGAAGTCCTGGAGGAAACACTGAATGAAGTTGCTGTGGAAATGGAGAAATTTTCACAAGTGTCTTACAAGAAATACCTGGAGATTACAAGAGCCATAGATCGTAAACTCAACAGTAAGTTTTGTCATCTGAACAAAGTATTGATAACTATTAATCATATGACAGAGTAATGTTGAAGACTTGTTTACAATTTTTTTTTTGGTCATCTCCCAACTGGGAGCACAGTCCACGATGAAAAGAAAAAGAGCCATATTACTTTCAACTTTTGCTTTACAGTATACTTTGCCATTTCCCCAAATTACTTTTACTCCTCTGCATTTTTTTCTTTTATCCATTTCCATCATACATTATCTACAAGTTACTATTGGCCATCTTTCAGGCAGAAAAATCTGAAGCGCAAACTAGCCCAGACCATCATTGTCCAAAAGCAAATAATGTAACATTTGTTTGCTCTTTTGTTAGTTCCTACAACCTGCCGAACAGTTTTGTCACATGTATGGGTGGACTCAACTCACTGGTGGCAGAAAATGTCAAGTTTGACTCACCCGAAGAATTAATCATTGTAAAGCAAGCACAGTTATGTATGTTAGCTCTATGGAAGATTTCTAGTGCACTGACCTTTTGACAACATTTTGCCTGTGTTCAGTGCTTATCTGTAACTGTCACAGTATAATATAGGGAAAGTTATTGTTACTTTACATTTTTATTCGTGTTTTTCTGTCTCAGGCTACACTCATTCTCTCCATGATCTGCCAATGTATCGTAAGATGATGGAACAGCAACGACAACTGGGCAAGAAAGGATCAGACTCCATGCAGAAGTGGTCACAGTTCTATGACAAATTATACCTGCAAACTCAGCAGATGCTTCAAGATCAGTTCCATGACATGATGTCTAGATCAGAGTTCCAGTACATGCATGCAGTGGCAAGTGAGGTTCACCAGCAGGTAACAGTGATAATGCCTTGAATTTCCCTGAGTTCTGTACAGATACTGTTACTGATGTCCATTTTACGTCTCTTCATTTTCAGAGCATCTTCAGTATTCTTCCATATCCTTCTTTGTTCTTGTCATAAGATGTCAGATTTCAGTGGTGAAGAAAGAAAAAAAACTGTACACATTTCCAAAACCCTGTAGTGGTGGATAAATCAGAAAAAAAACTTTTTTCCCCCGCTCCTATTTGGTGGTGCCGCGGTGTTGGTTAGCACTTTGCTGTAATCTTACAATCCATAGAGTGTTGTGAAAATAATTGCCTTTCTTTACCTGGGTTATCTTTTTGTTATTGTTAATGCAAATCAGAAGAAAACTGAAAATATGCTGATTTAATGGGCACAAAAATTTGCAAAATGTAAAGTTTAATTTACTTTTAGCTTATCCTCAAAAATAGGATTTTGCAAATACATCCACTCTTTCCTTTTTTGCTACACAACTTCTTACCTTGCCTTACTGGCCTATTATGCTTATCCAAGCCTATTTCATCTCTGAGACAGTCCTCTGCGATAAGTCTCCAGTCTAAATTTCTTTTTCCAGGGAAATGACTTGATGACACAGCAAGATTACCGACAGCTGTCAAATCACATACTCAATTTTTGAAGCACAAAAGAAAGTTAAAACCTTTCTCATGATGTAATGAAGCTTTGCTGTGATTTAGCTAACAACAAAATTAATAGTCTTGTGTATTCACAAAACATTGTAATCAATCTCCCATTTCTCACACATTTTCATTCATTCAGCAATTTTTTACTCCACAGTTCAAGTACTGGAATGTTGAGCAGAGTATGAACATGGCTGTACGTCGTGTCATTGACTTGAGCAAGAACCTGATGCTCATGGAACTCACCAAACTGAAAAATTCTTTGCTGGATTTCCAGAACTCTCGGGTCATTGTGTATGACCCTCGGAGAGGAGAGCTGCAATTTGAGGTAATATGACAGAATAGGATATCTTCTGTCATAAATGTATAACAGTCAAGTTTGCACATCAGCTGTACAGTACAAATCAAGTATATGACCAAAGAGGAAATACTCAATCATCGGATACTCATATCATATAAAACTGAGTTTTTCGTGGATATATTTCATGAAAATTTGGGGTTTTTATTGATGATGAAATAATGTGAAGTTATGTGGAAAAATTCAGACATATTTTTGTACTATGTTACGTTTTTGTTGCTCACCATAAAAAATACAAAAGTGTTGAGTGCTACAGTTAGGATGACATGTATTCTCATATGGGTCATACTCACAGCTCTACACAGTTTGTGGATTATTCTACAGATTTCATGCATCTAGGAATTTTAGTCAGTTGATTTACAACCAGGTTTGCTGAAAATTGTGAAATTACCTCTGGTAAGGAAATAGTGACCATACATTTTCGCTAAAGAGAGGCTACAAATTTTTAATAAAACACAACCTTTCTTTATGCCTACAACATATAGAATAAAAAGACCTCTCAGTGTTTAAATGTGACAGCAGTGCATCCCACCATTGCTAGATCTTTGTGGAGCTGAGGTAAATGTGGCAAAGAAAAGAAAAAGGAGAAATGGGACTTTGCAACATCCAATCTTTTCCCCCTTCTTTCCCCCATATATTAACCTTATTCCAAGCCATGATGCACCACTACAAATTTTCTGTGATTTGTGAGAGTATTTTTTCTAGATCTTTGTGGAGTATTTGTTTCTTCATAGGAATTGTATTTATTTCATATAATTATATTTTTTTTCTTTTGCTTTGTTCATCATTCATCTTTTGTTTTTACCATTCCAGGTTCACCTTCCTTTCTCCATGAAATCCCTGTCGGAGCCTCCAGAAATCAAGGTCAATAAATATCTGGAAGACTTCCAGAGGTGGACGAAAATCAACTTACCATCCACTAATTCCAGCATATGGGACACTTACTATAAATATGTGCCTTCCCTAGAACCTTCATCATGGGTGCCACCATTCAAAGGTAGGCCAAAGTCGGGATCCCTTCAGGATTTTTCTTATTGCCATTTGTGTTCTAATATAAAGTATGAATATTTATTGGTGCCGAATCCGTACACAACTAAAAAAAATTTTCTCATTTTCTGTTGGTACCCACAAGTACCCAGCCTTCTCTGTACCTAAACTGATAAAACTTTTGCACAGATTCCTTTCAGTCTGGAGTAGTGCCTTTTGAACAATTGGCACAGCCATGTATATAAATAAAACCAAATTTCAAATTCCTTATTATAATTGAAAAGCATATGCATGCTCCCTATGTCAGTCCAACATAGATTTGTATGGGTCTCCATGCATAGGGTTGAGAGGATTACTGTAGAGACAGATTCCCTACATCGAATTGACATTGGCATGTTGTAACCAGTGGATCTTCATATAAACAATGTCATTTCAGTATGCTTGCTGGCTGGGTAGGAACCTTGACAACCGCCCCCTTCCCCCTACTTTCTTTTCTCCATTATGTGCTTTTCATACACTGGAGGTTCCCCCTCCCCTTCCTTCCGAGCATATGAACTTTATGGATCATCCCTAGATGAGTTTAGTTTATTTTGTTTTTCTTCTGATTTCTCTCCTCAGCATCTGCCTACCTGGTTGGCAGCCAGCACTTCATCACCTTTGATAAGACCCAGTATGACTTTTTGAGCTCATGCAGCCACGTCCTTGCCAGAGATATGGTCAATGACAGCTTTTCTGTGGTGGTGAACTATGAGAGGAAAGCACAGCGTGATGGAATCAAATCACTTTGTTTCAGCATTGAGGACCTCACATTTGACATCACCTCTGACTACAAGGTAAAACTATGAGAAGAGATCATGTTTGTATTTCATATGTTAAAACTGCACCCTTTCATACTCCCTTGTAAAAATTAACATCACGACAACATCATTATATTTATGTAATATCAGCAGAGACTTCACTCTTGTCCAACCAGTTGAGAGAATAACTTCTTATAAATTTGATTAAAAAATTGCTGCCCAGCATGCACTCTCCAATAGTAATTATCTGTCATTTAGTTACAAATGAAATAGATGTGAATCAGAAATACATTTCAGAGTTGCAAATTCTCGAAGCACTCTAACCAAATGAAAGGATACATGCCTGACATGTTGACATTTCCATAACAGGATCGTTTTTGTCTTCCGCAATTCACTTCAACAAGGCATTATAGTTAGATGTCTGCCATACTTCACTAAGGTTCCATTCCATGTTGCTTTATGTAATGGACATGTTATTGAGTTATAATAAGTTTTTGTAACGATGCGTTAGATACATGTACCATGTATGTGTTCTTAAATGCTCTGTGAAAGGTACTTTCTCATATGGGACAATAAAGTGATTCTTACCTTATCTTAATAGTTGTGTTGTCAAATAAACCTTGTCAAAATCTCATTGACTTTTAACGCTGTTGCTGCCTGTTGGGAATTACTGTGTTCTACATAGGATTCTTTAGCTACAAATGGTTGTTTCATGTATCTGGTATGTGAAACTTGCATTGTCCTGGCAAGCCTAACAAACTATGCATTTGTTGAAATCTTTTTAATGAGTTCTAGTGTTTAAAAAGTGTTAAAAGGTTACCAATAAGGTTAATGCATATTTGAAGGGACTTGAAAATGAAACAAAACTCAACTGAAATTTTTTTAAAATCTTCCTCCAGCTTGCAATTGGCAGAAGAGAGACAGAGATGCCTGTGATTGCAGATAATTTCAAGATTGTTCGAGATGGAGACTTTGTCCATGTGGAATATAACAAGGGACTGCAAGTCTTACTGAACCCTAAACTGGATCTGTACAAAGTTACAGTGCAAGGCTGGTACCATGGTCAGCTTGCTGGACTGTTGGGCAAATATGACAATGAGCCACTGAACGATCAACAAAAGACATACGACTTCAATGTGAATCGAGGAAACTGTAACCCACAAAACATGGCCTTGACTCCTGATCCCAGCAGGGACCCAGATAGCATGTGTGCTAAAATCTTTGCAGAGACAACATCCAAGTTCAGGCCTTGTTTCAAACAGGTTAGAGACGTTTTGTAGAACTTGTCTAATAATAATATTATCTTCAATATTTTGGAGTTTTGTCTATGAAGTCTCAATATTTTACGAATTGTACTTAATACAATGGAAATTAAATGGATTTTTATGATTGAAGAAGAGTTCTGCTGCTTTTTTTTTTATTGAAGCACAATTTATACAGGAATGAAATCTTTGATGGGATTTTTACAAAAGTTGCTCATCCAGAATAACCATTTCCTGAGGATGATTTAAATAGAATTAGAAAGGATATCTTGAAAATTACACTTTGGTTGCATTAGGCAGCCTCTTTCAGTGGTATATTGTGCTGTTGTATTATAGAAAAAGACTGTACTTGCTAATTTGGTATGGATAATAATTTTTTAAGGAAGCCGACTACTTAAGCCTACTTAACCAGTGTTTATGGTATTAGACCATGTGGTTCATCCCTGCAATGCTTTCCTGTCCTTGTCAACAAGTTAACATTGCAATTAGATGCACATTTTGTGGATGATTCCATTGTTGTACCAATTTGTATGCCCTTCAATAGCCATGAGCATCCCCAAACATCCTCAACTATAGTTCACTTCTTCAAGCCAAATTCCAGCTAGATCCGTTCAGTGTTTTTCAAATCTGTTTTTGGTTTTCTTGTATTTTTATGTTATAGATTTGAATTTTTTTTTTTTCTGCAGGTTGATCCAACTCCATTTATACAGTTGTGCCAAGTGTACATGTCCAGCATGTCAGAAAATGATGTTATCCATCGTATAACAGAACAGTATAGATTTGTCTGCCAGGGTGAAGGCGTATTTATTGGAGCCCTGGAAGAATACAGTTAGTCATCCGCTCATTCACTTCCCAGTCATTACACTCTCATTGTAAATAAGACAAACATCTTAAACCATTGTCGTTAGCTGATTAAAATCAAATAATTTTTCACTCTGTTGTACTGTATTTTAATTATTTGAGAATTTTATATTGATTTCTGTCTGTAAGCACGTATCCCTTTTAAAGATTCAGTAATGTAAATACAGACCATATGGAAGTATCAGCATGTCTTCCCAAACTTTATGGCCCATTTGTAACATCTTTTTGCATTGTGTTGTATTTTTACTATTTTTTATGGTGCTTATTATCTGACACCAGTCTGCAGTTTCTGTCTGTCATGAGGTTGTTTTGAATACAAAGATTTCACAAAGTATAATATGTTTAGTTCAGAGTGAGATTGCAAATGGGCATTTGAACTTAGTATTGGTATTTATGCTAGAAATTCACTAATGTTTTTCTTTCAGTTCCATGCAATGGTGATGATTCCTTTACTGTGGAGGGTACAGATCCCATCTACCAATCAGCAGATGTGTTATTTGTGGTTGAGGACAGTGACTGCAACCAATGGGCACCATCGTCACTGCCCACAATGGTTACTGAGATCAACAAGGCACTGACCACAGCTGGTAAAACTTCATTGAATAAAATTAAATAGGTTGCCTTGAATGTTATATTTTAATTGCATTAAGTACCCTCTTTCAGTGGTATGGACCCTTTTCATTTACCATCCTCCATATCACGTGATTTGCAAACAAAATGGCGGCGTGCCCTACTTGTAGGGCGGAAGCGGTGGACAACAGTCGAACGATGCCATCCTCTTGTTGGGCACCCAACTGTACAAACCCGTTACGTGCTGGTTCTGGCATAAAAATGCATCTTTGCTTAGACTGTGCACATATTCAGATGCCATCACTAAGGCAAGTGGAGGTTTTTGCCCTACACGGTGCTTTTCGAAGCTGTGCGGCTCCCGTAACATGGAAGTGAAAAGGGTCTATATAGTATCAGAGAGTATGTATTTATAGAGAAAAATTACCTCTGTCAAATCACAAAACAAGGTCACTGCAGTTACAAGAATTGAAAGGGACCGTCTTCACCAAAGACAGTATACATATCTATTTACTGCAGTTTGTTCATATTTTTTGGTTGATTGAAACTATTTAGAGCTGTTTATAAGCTCATACTGCCTATAGAAACATATAAACGGACACTGTTTATTGCCATGACCTACTTTCCACTCAGTGCTAACAGTATTTTCATGGGACCTCCCTTGTCTTGCGGTGCAAATGGACCTATAGTGATTGTCTCTGCACATACATACTCTCTGATAGTACTGTTATGGAAAAGGCTGTGCATGCAAAATACAAAATTTTACGAGAAACACACAAAAAAACATACACTATTGCACTTGGCTTTATTCTTCAACTTCTTTCTTGTGATGATCAAGAGAAATTATTAGTTGTACAGAAGTGTACAAAATTTGTACACAGATAGAAAGATAGACTATGTTCCACTCTATAAAATGATGTTTAGAGGTATGACCTGGACTGGTCCTTTTCTGTAAAATGGCAGAGTATTCGAGTCTAGGGAGATAGATTGTCTAATTTACTTTGGGTGGTCTAATTGATTTATGGTTTTACTGCTTTAGAAATAATTGAAAGCCTACGGGGTACTTATTTTTTGTCACTGAACAACCATTCTGCACTCATGGAATTTTGAAAGATTATGTTAAAGAATCAGTGGTTAGTTTAGTCACGACATTCTGTAGCTTAAATTAGTTACATCTGATATGTACATTTAATAATGTTCTTTTTCAAGAATATTAGATATTAAGAAACGTGATATAATAGTAGGCCTAATGAATGGAGCTGTCATAGAAAGTTTGCATTCTTTAACACTGTCTTTCTTTATAACGTACTGTTGTATTCAATATCATTTGTGGCAGGTATAAGAGACAATAGGTTTGGTTTGGAGAGCTACGGTGGTATGGATGGAGAAGAAGTTTCTATGAGAACAATGAATGGCCAAGTCTTTGGGGAAGCCTCTGTGTTCTTGAAAGCTGTGGAAACTCTGAGGTAGTTGGATGAGATTGAAAAACATGGAGGATGGATGGACAGATGGATAGATTTTAATGAGTGGAAGGACAGATGGATAGTTTATGAGTGGTTGGTTGCATAGGCAAGAGGGCGGATTGATGGATTGGGGAGTGGGTGGATGGATGGATGGACGGACGGACTGATGGTTGGTTGATAGATTAGTGAGTGGATGTACGAATGCATTTGCAGGTAAATTTACAGATGGATGGATGGATGAGCAAGTAGGTAAAAGGATGGATGGATGAAAAGACAGATGGATGGATAAGTGGGTGGAAGTGTAGAGATATGATCAGATAGTCAGACAATAAAATAATGCAAAAACATGTTGAGTATCGACTAGAAAAGAGAACTGACAGATAGTTTGTTGTTGTATAAAATTGCAGATGAGCTGGTGATGTAAACAAGCAGGAACTGCCATGCCTAGTGAATCAAGGCATGTAGGCAATGGTCGCGTAGTAAACTATGAGGCCCTGTACCAATAGTTGGTTACTGATTTGTGAAAAATATGCTTGCCTTATTCATTATATTGATAACATTTTGAAAGTTAGCTGACGCCAGTGTTTTGTCTTTCAGATTATTTAGCAACTGGACCCAAGGAAGTCTTGTGAATGCTATAAAAATGGCCAGGAATTATCCTTTCAGGGCAGGGGTAGCCAAGGTGATTATTTGTATTGTTTCATCCAAAGTGTCACATTATTTACATTTTATTGACATTGACAGTTTCCTTATTATGAATAAATGTGCTGATACCCACACAGTAACTCAAGATTTTCTATTTTAAATGTAATATGTTTATACTATAGGATTGTTCATAACAGTATGGAATCACTTGTTTTTATTACTTCTATGCCTACATATGTGGGACTTGCTGTTGTTATATTTCTTTTAAGTTGCAAAAATCCAGATAAAAGTGTTATTTCCAATCATTTGTATGCTTATTCCATGAAGTATGATGCAAATGAAATTCCATAGTATCTCAGACATATTTGTTTGGACATCTAGTCAACATAGTTTCTGCTGGTATTTTTTTTGTCTCTAGAAATTTGATTTGACCTTCCTATTTTAGCTAGACTCTTGTTTTTTTCCTATGATAGGTTTTAGTTATAGCACCTTGCTCATCTTGTGAAGTCAGTTTCCTTGAAAGAAATTTGGCATCAAAGCTGAAGTCTGAAGGGTTCATAGTTCATGTCTTGCAAGAACAGAGTTTTTACTATGAGGGAGATACAAACAGCCCTAGGAAAGTTAGAGTGTATGGTAAGTAATTGGCTATTTATGACCTTGGCTCTTATTTGTTCCAACTCCACTTTTTGCACAACTGAGAAATTCAATGTTAAACATTTGTGGCCATAGTATTATGATGAAGAGTTAAATTGGTAACCAGCAGCTCATTAGCTTTCAACTGTAGCTGTTTCTTTTTCTTATCTGCTGGGGGAAACAAATCTTGAAATGAGAAATAATACTACTAGTATGCAGTCATTTGCATGTGTGTTGCCACTCACTCGAAAGTTGAATTCCATCAAAGTTTCAAATATTACTTTTCTACCCTGAAAGGTTGCCAACCCCATGTTTCAGCAGATGCATTGCTAGCTCCCACATGAGACTAGCCCTTGCAAGAGTATGATAAATGTGACAGCTGAGTTTGTCTTGGACAAGGAGGACGATGCATAAAAGCTCTGAAATGTAGCTGTGTTTCTTATGAACTATACAACACAAATTATCCCAGTCAGCATCCCTACTTCAAACTGATGAAATATTATTAAAAAAACACAGAAAAACTGTTGCGTTTCATTGTATCGTCTCGTTGTTATTACTTACGTAAAGTTTTGCTACATACAACTTTTTATTTTTGCCACGTTTTGCCTATACTTCAAAGAGATGTAGATTTGTGTAGGTTTTCCATCGGGTTGACAGGATTATCCTAGGGACAGATTCCCTTCATCAAACTGACATTGGTGTGATGTTATAATTAGCGGATCTGCATAGGACTGATGACATTCCTGTGTGCAAACTAGATGCCACTCCTGTGTCGGATTTCCATAGGGCTGCTGGTTGGGATTATAGCACGTCATCAATCAGTGATATTAATTGTTTTAAACACAGAACTTCTTTTATTTTCTCAGGCATGGACAATTCTAAGACTTTCACTAACCACATGTCTGCTTCAAGTGTTGCTGTGAATCGCGTGCATGGCAAGAAACAAACAGATTATTGTGTAACTCTAGCAGAGGCCACAAGTGGCTCGGTGTTTGATACAACACATTTGACTGATAAATCCCGTGTGCAACAAGATTTCATTCAGGTTTGTATGTTGTTGTTTTTATCATTTTCAAGGCTAGAGTCTCTCAGTAAAGAGTTTCAAATCTGTGATGGAGTGAATTTGTGAGAAAAGTATTACTAATTTTTAAAAGATCTGATAACTATTATTTTTAGTATAAGCCAATATATGCGAGACAACTACACAAAACTGGTTATGTGTCACAGCCATCTAAATTGAGAAAGCCAAGCAAAATGATGGTTGGGTCTCAAAATATCAATTTTTAATATTATTTTGCCAAATAGGTTATTGTTTACTATTTTGTTCTCATAACAGAATGGTAAATTTTAGTCCCAGTCATCATTATGCGCGATTATCCTAGCTTTATCAGCTGCAACACATTATTGACTCAGTTCAGTTTCTTGCGTATTCTCACTAGGAAATGATTGTGAAGAGCAGGGACTATAATAGTGCTTATGTAGAAACATCCCCACAGTTGCACATATTTGAAACTTTGTAGAGACACAGACATTATATGTATAGATTTGATAAAATATTGGATGAAGAGGTGAGTATGTCAAATCTTTCAGTAATGATTGACTTTTTTCAGCAATAATAAAATACATTATATACTTTAGAAATTAAATGGTGATAATGGCTTTATTTAAAATTGAGCAAAATAATTATTGCTTTGTAGGCTATATATTCATTCACAAAACAAATTTTGCTCAGTATATGAAAGAAAGTGGTGGATATTTAGATTTCTTTCTCCATACCAGAAATTTTAATCCTTAGATATTCTGATTTTATTTCAGTCTTTTGCCCAGCGAGTAGGATGGGAAACAAAACTCCCAGCTTGCCAAACTTGTACCTGCAATGCTCGGTCTGGTCGTGTCGAGTGTCAGCGCTGCAATGTCAACTCAATTTATGTAAGTTTAGACCCTGTCTTTGAGGATGATTCAGTGATACTGAACACTCAGACCTAGAATTGCTGCATTCCTATAGTGAATCTACAACTGTGTGCACTAGGGTGCAGCATCTTGACAAATTGACATCTTAAGCTTAGTGAGCCTGGTCACAATCAGGTTGGGTGTCAAGCCATTGATTAAGATCTAGAAAATCAGCTTTAATCTGATTTAGAATGTAACTGTCAATCATCCAAAGATGACAGAAAAGCACACAGATTCATGGCCTGAGTATTGCCCTTATCCCATAGCATATAAGGATGCCATGAGGTGAAACACTTGCTCCAAGGGGGCTTTCTGCTTCTACGGATCTTCCGTAATTTCACTCTTCCAAGGGTTTCAATTTATCTTTTGTCAGGAGTCTATGTCATTAGGTCAACGTGTATTTTTGTGTTCAGAAATAACACTGTGCTTGTTTTTGCTCCTCTGACCTCCATTATACAACTACTTCAGACCAATTTTGCCATGCAAAGGCAGAGCGATACAACTGATAGCATATGACATGAGCAAACCATATGTTGCTCAGCCTTTGCATAGCAGAATTGGTATCGTTTTTATTCTAAATCTAATTTTCTACTGAGACCAATGCAAACTGACGGCTTTGTTATTTACATAGTGTGAGCGTCACGTAAATTCATTGTTCTCATCTTTCTAGCATTGGTTTAATTTTTAGGTTATTTTAATTTCACTACTACACAGGGAGTTGATTTAGAAGACAGTCAACATAATCCAGCTTTCTTCTTTTTAAGTTATATATAAATCCCATGTGATTGCCCACAAAATGTTCAAAAAGTATAGAGGCAGCAATACCGTTTATTTTAGTCCTTTGCGATATTAACATTATTTTTTTCTTCACTTTCAGTCCTATTATCCATGGAATCAGCCCAGTTTTCCTGAGGTCATTGGCTCCTTCCATGACTTCAGCCATGATATGAAAGTAAGTGATTTATCAATGAACAAGCTTATTTGCCTAATATCCTTTCTAAATAAGAGACAAATGATTGGGTCATAATTGGGCTAACTGCAAGATTAATGTGGTATGGCATATAATGCTTACCCGAAGGCACACATCGCTGTGATAATGGCAATCTGCAAAATAAAAGTTGCTTTTAAATAATGACCAAAAAAAAAATTGAAGTCAGAAGGTGAAATGCATGCTTTTGAGCTGCCGTGACATAAATATTTGAGAAACTGTTGAGGAAACTAAATTTCCTGGTGCTCTTAGTGACTTTCCAGGAAAGGACAGCTGTTGACCCAAGTACAGCACCGACATTTCTGGTTGCTGTTTTTTTTTTTGGTAAACTTTAGCACAATGTGCCTGAGACAATAGATGAATGGAAATGTTTCTAAACTGGAGTTTATTTTGGTATATTTCTCTTTTAATCTCTGAACAGGACTTTTTTGGTTTCAATGCTTTAATTAATTTGTTGTTTTTTTCAGACATACTTTGGACTTGCCAAGTAGCCATGGAGGAATTTAACGCTAATGGAAGAACCTGCATAGTCAGCCTTATGTTTTTTTGTCAGTCTGGATGTTTATTGTTATAAAGTTATTATATTCATAACCAAAGGAATTTGGTTCGAACATTTCATTTATGAAAAATTTTGTCATTTTTAGTTGAATTTTCTGACCATGAATCATGAATGTAAATATATATCTTCATCTGTGTTATATGTGTAATTCTATATCATACCAAAGAAAAAAAACTGGACATTCAAGTCACCTCACCTGTCACCTGTCGGCTTCATCGTCATCGATGTTAGCTGCTACAGTGGATGTCACGACAAAATCTCCTCCACCCAATCCTGTCCTTAGCTTTCCTAGTTAGTTCACTTATTTCCAGCTGGCTGACTTTCTTGATGTTATCGTGATATGTAATGGGTGGTCTTCCTTGTTTTCTCTTTGTTTAGACATTCAAGTACGTGAACAAAAAAATTAAACTATTACAGCTCCCGATAGATGAAATATAAGAAAAGGTGAAGGAATTCAACTAAAATGCATTGTTGTCAAAAAATAAATACACATCAGTTCAGTATATTTTATAACATCAAAATGTATTTTGAATTACTTGGATGATATAATAATGCTAGTGTTCTGAATTTTTTTCATTATATATTCATTAACAATCCCTGTCACTTTTTACTTATTGGAGAATTTGCCAGCTCTATTAATTTTCTTACCATTTTGCCAGCATAGGCATTTTTACATGTTAAATAAACAAACATGTAAACATTTCAAACAAATGCTGAGAAAACAATATTTAAACATGTAAAGACACTTCTCACTTAATTTGTGGAATAAATAAAAATAGGGTCATGGAAAGTCGTCAGCATTTACATTGCAAATACCTCATATCTTGAGATAATTTTAACTGTTGAAGAAGAATATATATACAACCATTATCATATCAATGCATCATATTGGAATCTGAGCACTTGTCATTTTCTTTTCTCTTGTAAAATGCTTCGCTAGTCAGTGTATTCCAAATGACAGAGATGTGGGTTTCCAAACTGAGCTTATTTGCATAAACCTGATTCTGTTTTTTTAAAATGTTTTTTCTATGGTTGATGAGGGTTTTTTGGGGGTTGCTTTTTTTTTAAAGGCTTTCTTTGTCCTCAGTGAAAATGAGCATAAACAAACTCGACAAAGGATTTTCTGTAATTTTTTTAACTTCGTTCAAAGAGGTGAAGCATACTTTTTTGTTTCCAGCAGATACGCATGTGTTTTGTATTGATAGAATATATATGTTGATTTTTATGTATGTACCATTGCGGACAGGTATGTTGGTCGTTTATGAAGGTTTAGATCAGTTGTGTTGATGATGCGTTGGTCTTAATATGTTTTATGCTGAGATGTGCTACTAGTTTCATTTAAGAATGTGCTGTGCTGTTATTTTTTTAATAATATATATTTTCGATAACTTGATTTTTATTATCTTTTCTACTTAAAAATTTTATAATAACTTAAGCACACATTTGTCATTCATCTGTCTTTCAGAAAAAAAAATCAGGCACTTGTTTTTTCATTATTATTGTTTTTTTTATTCTTTTATTTTCTGAAACATGTAACCAAATGAATAAAAGAAAGTTTCTTACTGAATTACTTTGTTGTTATTGTCATGTTTTATTCTTACTGACACAATCAATTAATTTCTCTAACATCCATAACATGGATTATAGCTCTGTCCTAGCCAGCATCTCTATTTTAATCCAACGTAAACTTGAATAGGATTTCTGTGGGTTGGTAGGATTTCGTCGAGGGGAAGCAGATTTCCTGAATCGAACCAATGGTGGCATTAAGTCATAACCAGAGAATATCATTCTGATGATCAAAGGTGTGAGGTCATTCTTAAGCATCAGATTAATGAAGGGTTGCTGGTTGAGATTTTTACTTATCCCTGCCTGGAATTACCACTGCTGTCTGCAAAAGTGACAAAATATTTTTAAAAAAAAGAAAATGCAGAAAATCTGTGGGATGCTTCTCCCATTTTTATTTCTTACTTGAGATTTATTACATACGTGTATGTAACTTAACGATAGCAAAGAATTTTGTTTGTTTGGATGCATTTTAAAACAACAAAAGGTAACTGACAGTGTTAGAGAAACCTTTGCAGCAAGCCTACAGATATCTAGGCCTACATTGTACACTGTCTTTATGGATAGTGCAAGGGCGCTTAAAAGCTGGCCTACAGTATAGATGTACGCCAAATTAGCAGGGTCGCTATCTGTTCTAAATATACATGTACATGTATGTATGGATAAGCAGACCTACAGATGTAATTTTGTATACTATCTGTGCACTACCATTAATTAGTGTATTTTTCTAGCAGGATACTCCTCAAGTAACAAAAAAACAAACAAACAAACATTCTTTCTCTTTTTGTTCCTTTACATCAAATTTAAGAGACTGTTTATACTTAGCCCAACTCAACGTACATCACCATCCATCTCACACATGCAACTGACATAAATATCATGCTTTTACATTAGGACCACTTCAGGTGGACGCATATGTTGATGGGTGCAGACGATAAAAACCAGTCTTAGCTAAGCCTTTTTTGTTTGATACAAATATATAACAGGATTAAATAATAATAATAAATATGGAAACATGCCTTAGATAACATCTATGAAGGAGTGAGACTGTCAGAAAGTCAGGTATCAAGTTTTTGTTTTCTGTCTCTATTTGTTTCCTACAAATAGCAGGCTCCTTTGTGTGTATGTGTGTGTGTGCGCTCGCGGGGAAGGGTGGGGGGGGGGTGGGTGGGTGCTGAAAGTCGATTCACAGAAAATAATTTAGTCACAGAAGGGGCCGTCAAATTGTTCGTGTTCTTTTTTTTTTCTTCTTTTTCTAAGAGTTTAACCATTGGAACTAGAGCTAGGAATGCGAAGATATCTGACAACTATTTGTGTCTGACTGCTTTTCATCAGCGTGCCACTTGATCACTCTCTCTCTGCCAATTACGAACTGTATGAGAGAATGGGAATATCAAACTAATAGGCAGATCTGCCCAAAACCGTGAGAACGGGATATATATCGAAAGTACAGATTCTCTGCTGGTTAGTAATAAAATTTACATGTTATTTGATTTTGATACCAAAACTGGATTGCCAAAAACTTAGAGTGTGCCCTAGCCCGGCAAAAAGTCTCCATTTTATCGTCACAAGGAGAAGTTTACCAGCCTGTGTTTAATCTGCTACGATTTCCAAGAACGAAAAGTAAAGAGCCATACCATGAAAATACGTGGAGTAGCTTCTCTTTCCTGCATGGTGATCTATTTTCTATAAATTTGTCTTAGCAAGATATTAAATTCGAGCTTTTTATTAGAATTATTTGATACCAAATAAGATTATGATATAAAGGGCAAAAATCATCATGTAAATGACAATGAGTGTTAAACTGGCTGACAAAATGTAACGCCTGAATGACCTAATTTCCATGTCAGTAGAATATCGAGCCCGCGATAGCTCAGTTGGTAGAGCGGAGGACTGTAGAGGCAATATAGCAATCCTTAGGTCACTGGTTCGACTCCGGTTCGCGGGAATTTTTTTTTTTTTTAAATGTGAAAAATTCAGTGCAGCAATAATACACTCTTGTTTTGTTCATTCAATATGTTCATCCGAATCCGTGATCATCCGCTCAAGATAAAAACCACAGAGTATGTAGGCCTATGAGATGATACTACAGTTATTAAATTAATTTTTCACCAAGTGGTGCAAACTGACAAATTGATGTTTGAGAAATTCAATTGGAAAAGAGGTAAGAAAGTGGGTAGTGAACAATGGTTCTTTGCAACAGCGCAAAATCTACCCTTGCTTTACAGTTTAAATGGACACTGTACTTACTTATCTGAATGATAAAGTTCTATCCAGACTTACCTGTTTGCACTGGAAGGGTCCTAGCTTTGATTGGTGATAATGGTTGCACAAAACTGACAAAAATGCTTTTATTTTTTAATGCATTTTGTGAAAAAAACTCTGTTTGAAATTATTTTTCCCATAAATCTATTTTTTTCACAGCAATGGTTTTGCATTTTTTTCTTAATGTCTATCAAATTTTAATGTTAACATCCACTGGCCTTTGGTAAAAATGTTTTTATTTATTGCGTTATTTTTGTACATTTCCTATAGTATCTGCTTATTTGTGTTTTATGTGAAATGCATTTTAAAAAGCAGTCTCATGAGACTCCCTAAGTGCTAGGGGGCTTTCCATATTTATTACTATTATTATTATTATTACCCTACCAACTGACCAAAATTAATACTTATTATACTACAATACTACTTTTATGAATCTTGTTTCTAAATTCTTTGATCATAAGCTGAAGCACCTGCAACACTGCAGTTTAAAAAGAGTGTTTTCTACTCATTTTGATGCTATTGTTCAAATAATAATATTATTCTCTGCCTTTGCTAAGCTGTAATGTATTGAATAGACCATCTCTTTTATTGCATAACCTATAAATGATACCCCAGTCTTATATATTATATTGCAGGGACAGAGTGTTGGGAACTTCAGAATGGTGTCTGATCACAGCCAACATCCCTATGTCAATCCGGCATAGATTTGTATTGGATTTCTGTAGGGTTGGTAGATATTATACTACAGTAGGGGTATTCCCTATAATATCGAACCGATGTTGGCACGATGTCATAACCAGTGGATCTATATTGGAATAATATGTCATTCCTGTGAGCAAACTTCACCCCAAATTTATTTATTATATGTGGTCTTCCGTAGGCTCTCTGGTTGGGACTGATTCAAATATAACTCTGAGAAACAGCTGAGCTGAAATCATTACCTTGTACATGGTAAAACTGATAAAACTTTAAAATTCTAAATCATTTATCACTTGTCAAAAAGCCCAAATCAACCAGAATGTTCAATCCACTCTCCAACAATAATGTCCTAAAGAAACTCGCAGCAGATCTGGGACTCTTGTTGGAGAATGGTTATAACAGCGTATTTGTACAAAATATGGATCTTATTTAGCTCATAGTTTAAGTAAGACACTGGATTTAGTTTCCACAACATTTGAAAGATCGTAGTTGTGTATTATAGTGAATAAGGGTGTGCCACACACGTGTGAAATAAAATAAAAACTGAATGTTGAATATTTTGCATGTGTAAATGAGTATTATCTGGCCTGGGGGGGGGGGGGGGGGGTATAGCCTGGCCTAGCCCAAAGTATACTCCGGGTATAACCTGGCCTAGCCCAGAACATGGGGTATAAAATAGGCTAAGAAATTTTAACCCCAGTATAGCAGTGACATATTGTACCAAGAAGAAAAACCGAAGCCTTCAGTAACTGTTTGAACGTGCTGCAATTAAAAATCTGATGTTATCTTCCCGCCTCTTCCTTTGTCTGTCTCTTCTTCTTCCTCCCTGGACTGTGCCCTGCAAGATGGTCTTGGCAAGGCCTGTTGAACGGGTCACGTGCATAGAAGTAGGAAGTATGGTCACGTGTCCATACCAACTCAGTCTGCGTTTTCCATAGAAGTAGGAAGTACCTTCTATGGCGTTTTCTGACCAGTGTCAAGAGGTCATCATATGGCCCAATTTCATTTTTGATTCGTCTTTTAACTTCGTCATTTGTGACATGGTCTCTGTCATACCTGGAGTATGAATAATAAAAGTATACCTGGGGTATATATTGGCATAGTCCATGTAGGCTACAGTCTGGGCGGGGAGTATATTTTAGCCTGTTGCACCGGCTGTCTCTTAGCATTTCCCTGTCGTTTTTGTGTTTTAACCACCTGTACTAGTCCCCCCCCCCCCCCCCCTTCTTTTACAGACAGACTGACAGACATCGATAAATAGACAGATAGACAGACAGACAGGTAGATAGATAGATAGATAGATAGATAGATAGATAGATAGATAGATAGATAGATAGATAGATAGATAGATAGATAGATAGATAGATAGATATCTATTGTCCTGCATGCCTTTTCTCTACTAAATGTATACCGTAACATAACCGATCCCTTAGTCCATATAAAGCAAAGTTCCTGCCAGGCTTTCAGTTGCAGCACGTTCAGTTAGGCCTACTCAAGGCCTCGGTTTTTCTTCCTGGTATAATATGTCACTGCTATGATCAAACCTTTTGAAAACTGCAGCCCCTTTCTAAATTCTGTTTCGGATCAGGCCATAGGCACCCAAGCGGATAGTGTTTATTCAACATCAGTGCAGAAGTAAGCGTAGTCTTATATTATTATCTTATATTACTCTCCACTAGCTACTTTGTATCTTCTGGTTGCAAACGGATTCTACTGTGAATTGAGGTACGTCATGCAGGTGACTGTTACTGTGTTATTTCAGTATTCTCGTGTAGCGTTTGTGCAAAGAATGTCTTTGGTTTGTGTGATCAGGTGGGTTTTGCCGCCAATGGAAGGGTGTGTAGTATAGACAACTGTATAATTCTACAGTTTATTTGGAAGAGCTGGACAACTGTGAGCGGCATTTCCTATGATTAACTGGATTAAGTAGAGAGAAAGTATATAAATTTCTTTCACACTTAAGCGAAAGTTTCATTCAAGTGCGTTAAGAACATTTAGGATAGCTTTGCCATAACAAGTGATAACGTTCGTGGTGAATCTGTGGTCAAGGGGTCACGCAGGTAATTCATACCGGCATTGCTAGTGTACTTATTTACCTAAACTTTGGTCTGTCATGTAATACAGGTGAGTCAGATTTCGGAAATGAATACTGAAATTAAAGTGTCCAGTACCAGTGAACTATACCGTGTTGCATAACATGAATGCTGAAATTAATATGCCTGGCACTGATGATGTAAACTGAATCACGATATGATAATGAACCCTATATTGAATCGCGATACGAATGTTGAAATTATAATACCTAGTAATAGAGCTACGTTAAATTAGCACATGAATTTTGACTTTAAAATGTCAAGTACCGAAGAACAACATTGAATCACGTTACAAATGTTGAGATTAAAAAGCCAAGTACCAGTACTGATGAACTACATTGAATCACAATATGAATGTTGAACTTTAACATACGGTGGGACGCCCGTGAAAAGCCTATGTTTGAACACTAAGTTCAAGAGTACGGGTCTGAATGGTATATTATATTGAAAAGCTGAAGTCTGAGTTATAAAATTTTGTAAACGACGTTAGTTCAGTACTGAGATTTCTTCAGTTCGAGTCTGCAGTACTTTGACCGGAAACAGGTAAATGGTAAAGGTTGGTAATGAATATAATAATCCTCATAGCTATGATAACATGAAAGTATGTGACAGTGCCGCTTCTCTTCAGTACATTAGCTCTGAATTCCTTAGTATACATTTCATCCCCCCGCCCACCTATAGGCCTACTTGTTTTAACTGGAGGCCGTAGAACCCTCTGAATGGACAGAAATAGATCACTTGTCTTATGTTCCTCTCTAGAGAAGTTTGTGAACTGTTATGAGATTGCCATTGGTTAATTTGTCGGACTCAAATAGGGCTGATAACCTATAGCGAATGGGAAAAGTAAATGAAGTGGAAGCCTTGGCGCTGTTTTTGGTGGTATTCTGTCACGGTTTTTCTTGCCCAGAAGATGGTTTCCGAGCCAGGAACCCTACGGAAATCGGATGCCTAGGATATACGTCGTTTGTACATAGGAATGATATTGTTCCTACGTAGATCCGCTAATTACGACATCTCATCGATGTCCGTTAATTTGATGTAGGGAATCCGCCCCTACGGTAATCCTACCAACCCTACGGAAATCCTGTACAATCTACGACGGATTGACGAAGGGATACTGGCTGGGTTACTATTGAACATTGCGACATATAGAGACACCTGATATATTATTGAAAGTGAAAATTAGATCGAACTGAAGCATTTTGTGAATCAAAGATATTCTTTTGTGTGGTAACGGGTTACAGTTAAGGGATAGGCCTGTATAGCCATCCGATTTCTTTAGGACTTAATCAGAGTACACACTGTGCTTGGGTGCAAAGAAAATCGTAAGTGTGGCCTTGGGCCATATTATGGGCAGATGGGACTTGTTTACCATATTATATAGCTTGCCTCCATAGCCGTGTTTGTTTCTTATTTATTTTTATTTACTTATTTATTTACCTAACACTGCTTTTTTTCTTTTTTAAATAGGTGCACCATACTTGTTTGGCAGGAACTCTCATCCTGCAGTCTTGCTGTCCCAAAAGTGTTCATTCGCACCGCCCCCCCCCCCCACCCCCCTCCCCCCCCCCTTTTTTTTTTCAACACTAATGGTTAGTCTATATATCCAATAGAAAAACGTAACATAATGTTGCTCTTTTTTATGTAGTGTAAATAACAAAATGGCTGTTCTTTCTGTCTCGTGCCACCACTATTAAATATCGATTTCCAGTGGAAACCTAATAACAGCATACTGCAGATCAAAGCTCTTACTTCACAACTTCACTGACAAAGTTGGCTGTATGTTGTGCACAAAACATATCGCCAGCCCTGTCATGAAACTTTGTAGCTCTGTTCGTTTGATTATGTTTTAAAGAGTACTGCAGGCCTATTTGAAATGTTTATAATTAAAACTGTAATTTAAGAAAAGGCAAACATGTCAAGCCACTCAATTCTTGTACCCTCCTTTAAAATTAGAACCTTTAATTCGCTCTTACGCGATTTCACGATAAGGCCATGTATTGCACGCCGAAGTTTACCTACATAGATTCCTTGGTGAAGTAAATAACATGCATACGAGGATATATAGCCTACATTATTGTGCATTGAATATATGAATTCAGTGCAACGGACCACGGTAAACCGTCTTATTTGGGACTTTCGAGGATTGTCAATACTAGCGTTGCCGATCCTTGGGATTTTTCTCACGATCTTGAGATTTTAGGGGCTACCTTGGGATCCTGGCATTTTTTCAGAGATCCTGGGATTTCCCGGCCTTTTGTATATTATTTTGTTAATATTTATCTGTTTACAAAGAAAGATCAAGAGAAGACACCGAAGAAAGTCTCCAGACCTCTTATCCCAAGCACCGACAATACAACCTTAATGTGTTGTGACAAATGATAAAACTGCCCTTTCTCTCTCAATGATTGAAACTGACTTAAAAGATAAATTAAGGGGCAGTTTGAGATTGCTTGTATCTTTTGCACAACATGATCTGGGAGCTGATCTTCAATGTGTTGTGAAATTGTAAATTTTACACGCCTCTCTTTACCTCATCTTGGAATTTTGTACCGTATGCTGGATTCTTGGGATTTCTGAAAATCTTCGTCGGCGGAGCAGATCATACGGTAGCCGTAAAAGTTTACTGCGACAAAGAGGCAAACTAGCCAAATCGAACTCTAATCCTAGACCCTAAAACCGTCCGTGATAATCAAAACCCAGACTGATCACACTGCTAATAAGTTAGTCATTCTGTTACAATGGAATTTCTTGTGTGTAAGTATATTTTTGTTTATGTTCACATTTTGCCTCATGAGGTACACAAACGAGGGCACGAACTAATCTGATGGTGCATTCCACCTTGTACCAACCACTCTCAGACATTCCCATTGTGAATCCCAAGATAAGTATTTTGTCTTGGGTGTACCAATCCTATACTAGTGTTGAGTGCTGACCTTCCTTGGCATTGGGTTCTTTAATAGTGCTGCCCTTTATTCCACCTGATGGTCTAACCAATCGCTTCCGCCCAGAGCCGTCATCATTCTGTTTTTACTCTCAGGGGTATGAAAGACCCCAGACACTCACTCTCTTTATTATAATATTCCCAAACTGAATGTAAAATGGCAGTTGCCCGGGGGCCTCATGCATGCAAATTCACATTGGATTTTGAAACAGTGGCGGGCCGCAGCTTATTGCTTTGCCTAGAGGCCCATAATGATATTAAGATGGCCCCACTTCCGCTCTTTCTGGAAAACAAACAAACTCAATTTCTTTGTGGTTTTTTTATTCATATCCTAGTGTTAACCAAGAAAAAATGTGACTGAATATCAAACTTCTTTTATACTTTTAGCAATATGCCTTCTGATAAAGCTTTTACAGCAATTTTGCTACAGACATTCAAAGAAAAGATGAAACATACCATGCACATTTTAGAAGGGGATGGAAACAAAATTCTATTGTCATTTGAGAGTATTTAGATTTTAAAAAAATGCAGTGCTGCCATCTTTGGGGGATAGTAATACATGTACAGTCAATTGAAAAAAGGATGTTTTAAACATGAGTGTTCCGATTCAATTTATGAGAGAGCAGCCTGAGAGTATTTTTCTCCTTCTTACTTTAATATAACTGTTGACAAATTCTTTTTCCCTTGCTCAAGCTCTTCTCTCTCCTTCAGATATATGCATGTACGTCAAGTTACAAGTAAAAATGTGACTGATGATCAAATTTCTTTCATACATGTTATTAGTGTGCATGATTGTGAGAAATATCACCAATTTCATCATTTGCTTTCATAACATCGTTATGCTCATTTCACAGTTACTTAAAGTGTTTTTTTTGTTTTTTTTGTTTTCAGATGCAATGCTCACTTTAATCAGACAATCATGTTGCATCGTTTTGTTTTGTTGACTTACGAGTTTTTAAACTGTAACCCACATCCACCTAAATCACCATTTCAGACCGTTGTCAGACGAGCATTGTCTAATGACAAAGCCAAATAGAGAAAATACCGAGTTATGTTCAATGTTCAGCTGTTGCTTTCTAGGTAAAATACTGCGCTTCCCAAACAACAGCTGCCACCCTATTGTAGGAACATAAATAGCCGTCTTTGATTTTCAAAAAACACCAAAACATGGCTTAGGCAATTGTGGAATGACCATGACGATCTTATCATTCTATAATTATCTTCTTATGTTTGTCATTGTTTTCAATGGTTAAATGGGGAGGGGGCGGGTCCTGAGGGCGATTTTTGTTATTATGAGAAGTAGACAGTTTTAACTATCATAATCGAATTCAGGATGTCTGAATTACCAGAAAAAAATGTTTAAAAAAATGTTTGTCGTATGATTGCCATGGAAACGCCGTCAACTTGGATTTTGAGTCCCCAAAAAGTGTCAGCTTCAATGTAGAAAGGCTTCGCCAAATTTTACTGGATTTATTTGAACTGTCTTATTCAATCCAATTAAAAACTTTATACAGTAGGGAATTTTGACATATTTTACCGATCTTTTGTTACGAATTTTTAAAAATGGTATGCAGCGAAATTCCATTTTTTTCCAACTTTCGATCACAAAAAAATTCATTAAAAAAAAAAAAAATCCTTTTGTCTGAATTTTTTTATACGTTGTCGACCAAATTTTATACCCATTGGTAAATAAATAAAAAAAGATATATATATTCACAAATTACTGATCAAAAGTGCAATTTCGAGAAAATCGCATTTGAATTTATTTTGCAATTAAAAAAAGTCACACATAGCTCACATCATTCCTCCTTGATGTGCTGGGCCTCAACAATGATTTGCTAACTACCAAAGGTTTATGACAGATGTGTACAGAGGAGTAGGGGGGACAGAAGGGGAGTAATAGTGTAAGTTACGGGATGGAACGGGGTATAAAACAGTCGGGGGTGGGGGATACACTGTCGAAAAAGGGGGTAGAGCGTGGCCCTCGTTACTGGCCTCCGCATAGCCTTCAGCGCGCGCAACAATGGCGGCTGTCTGCGGCTGACGAGACGTGGTGGCGTGAGTGTGAGAGTGAACCACTGAAGGCCACCCGCGGGCTATTGAAATGTGGCCTAGTGTGTAGGGGCCAAGTGTGTAGTGTGGTCAACAAAGTTGGAGTCTAGCATAGCGTCTTGTGCTAATCTTGTTGTGCTAAAATTATTCTAGAATCTAGAGATCTAGACTCTAGATCATGTAGAAATCTAGCCTATCTTGTGATAACAATGCCACGGAAATGCTGTGTACCAAACTGTTCAGGGAATTACGATAAAAACAAAGAAAAAGTCTCTGTATTTTCATTCCCTTTGGACCCAGAAAGGAGAAAATTGTGGTTGGATAAGATTCCAAGGAAGGACTTTACTCCAACTAAACAGTCTATAGTCTGTGCCAACCATTTTGCTGATGAATGCATTCTACGTGTAGACACTTTTACAACAGCAGGTAGATCTATATCTAGACTACATGTAGACCTAGAGAATCTAGAGATAGAATCTAGATTCTAGATATAGATTTCTAGATCTATAGTCTAGAATCTTTTAGATCTATCTAGATCTAGTCTCGATATAGAATCTATATCTCGGTACTGGTTAAATACTGCGGTCCCTGTTTTTTTTTTTTTTTGCTCCTTAAGTAGATCTTGACCCAGTTTGACCGAAGGTCAAAATAGCAAGCCCTACGGTGGAGTTACAAAGACAGACCAATTGATATTTTAATTTTAACCGTGCAGAAGTAGGCCTACCGATAAATGAGACCGATACCATCTATTTGAATACAGGGACCGTAGTCCTTAACCAGTGCCTATATATCTCCATCACTAGCATCAATTTATTAGGGACGCCTGCCTATTTTGTTAAAACTAAATAAAACAATGATCTCCCCCCCCCCCCCTCAATCTCCCTTGCCTCTTGTTGAAATGACTTCACCACCCCCACCCTGTAATTTTTTTTTTTGTTAAGGACCTGTTATTACTTTCCATATTCCATGTAGGCCTAGATCTAGATCTATAGGTAGCCTACTGAGTAAAAAAAAACCACACACACCAGACTAGATAGATCTAACTTGATTCTATATTATGAATTCAATTTTTCAAACTGAAACAGATGGCGATGTTCTCACAGTTGAAAGAAAAATACCTAAACTGATTGACAGTGCTTATCCAACAAAATTTCCAAATTGCCCTTCCTACTTATCAGAGACATCCAGTGTGAAAAGAAAAAAACCTGAAGACAGGCAAAAGGAGGTGGAAAAAAGAAATGAGCAAAGTTTTTCTGATTGGTTAGAACAGGATAAAATTAACAATTTTAATGAACTTAGCTGTGAACTTCAAACTCGTGAGATTGATGGATGGATAATCAAGAACAATGGAGAGTATTGGTTGTTTTATCGGATCGAAGATGTTGCCACTTCAAAACCGTCTCTGCTTGCTGCTATTAAAATATTCAGTGATCTGAGTGTGCAAGTTTTTACACTATCCTCGTCTGTGATTGTTCAAGTTCCAAATACTTCATTACGATGGCTGTTTGGGAAACAGTCTACACCTACTCTCACAAGCTGGTCACAGTTCGACTCCCTCCTTTCTCATTTTTTTTCTGGTGCTGATTTTGTGTCTAAAAATGTCAATGTGAAAGAACAAATCCAGGCATACACTGATGGCTTGAGCACTATGTGTACCAACATATCTGAATCTGAGGTTAATGATCATGACTACTTTGCAAAGGATGACAGTTCATCATGTGTTAACGACAAATTTTGCTTTTTGGTGGAGCAGTTGAGATTATTGTCGGTACCTGTGAAGCGTTATTCAACTGAAACACTTTTGTGGGCTTTCCAAGTATTATCAGCAGCACCTAAAGTGTATGCAATGATCAGAAGTTCTAACTTAACTCTTCCCCACCCGTCATATTTAAAGAAATTGTGTTCTGTGTTTAATGTTGAAAGTGGTGTTGAAAAGTCTTCTCTTCATGAGGAATATCTTCGTAAAAAATGTGAAATGATGAAAGAGAACGAGCGTCAAGTAATCCTGATGCTGGATGAAATTCATGTTTCAAACAAAATGTCATATACAGGAGGAAAGCTGGAGGGGTCTTCTGTAAACAAAGAAACTGTATGTGAAGCGAGTACTGCTCAAGTGTTTATGATTTCCTCAATACTGCCAAAGAAAAAAGATGTTGTGGCAATTCTTCCAGTTAAAAATTTAAATGCCAAAGTTCTTCATGACATGCTTCTCAAAGTTTTAAAATTTCTACATGAAATTGGATTTTCTGTTATCTGTGTAATATCTGATAACAACCGTATTAATGGAAATGCCTTTTCAACATTTTGTGGTGGAACTCTTCAAACTTTCATCCCAAATCCCTTCAAGCCAAGTGACAAGCTATTTTTCATGTTTGACACTGTACACATTTTTAAATGTATTCGGAACAATTGGTTAGCCCAGCAAGACTCAGAGAAAACCTTCTGCTTTCCCAGCTTTACAAGTACTACTTCTGAACAACTCTGTAAAGCTTCTTTTGCTCATCTTAGGAAAGTGTATACTGAGGAGAAGTCATCCATCACCAAATTGGCCCCTGCTTTAAATCAGAAGGCGCTATATCCTACATCAGCAGAAAAACAAAACGTTAACCTCATGTTGAAAGTCTTCAACACCACAAACAATGTCGCGCTTCACCATTTTGGAGAGAAATGGAGGATTGACACAACTGGCACACAAACATTCATCGCACTCATCGTCAAACTGTGGAACATTTTGAATGTTAAACACCCCATGAAGCAAAAACGACTTCGAAACGATGATTGCAGTGTTGTCCAATCAGAGAAAGATATAAACATCAACTTTCTCCGCCAGGCTGTTGACTGGCTTCAGCGGTGGAAAAATCTCAATCTGAAGTCCAGAGAAGGACCCCTCTCCAAAGAAACTATGGACGCCTTTGTGCACACATTGCAGGCATTCATAAACTTATCAACATATTTGTTAACAGAGAAAAAGTACCGTTACGTCCTTTTCGGGAAGTTTCAGACTGATAATCTGGAATTTCGATTCAGTCAATATCGTCAGCTGAGTGGCTCCAGCTACCATGTTTCTGTACAGCAGGTACTTGAGGGGGAAAAAAAGTTGAAGCTGTTGAGTGTTCTCAAGTTGGTCTCTGCCTGCAAAGGTACTGTCAAACTGAAAGACATAACAGAGCCGTTAGAGGAAATAAAATGTCAGCTGACTGCAACTATCGATGAGGAATACAAAGATTTTCTCCACCTGATTCAAGAGTGTGATGCTGTGGACCTGACCGAAGAGCAGAAGAAGGCGCTGGTCTTCGTGTCTGGTTACGCTGTCACAAAGGCATTGCCTCATACGGCATGTGCAGAGTGTAAAAGTGAGCTAAGACTGGACAAGACATTACATGCCGAAACCACTGAGGACACATACACCTACATAGCTGCTCTGGATAGGGGTGGGTTGACCTGGCCTTCAGACCGGTCACTATCTGTGACCCTTGAAATATTCAAAATGTTTCAAGCACTGCTAAAAACCAAGGAGAATGAAGTAAACTTTCTGGCTTGTTCTAACCAAAGAAAGACACTCATCAATCTTTCCATGCAACGATTAGATGACACTGGTCTCCTTGAAGGACGCTGCAGTGATTGCAACAGCAACTACAAAGATGTCGTTGTCAGAACTATAAAGCCTACAATCAACATTTTCCTGAACAACCATAGCAAGAACTTCTGCGACAAGGCAACGGCAGCAACAACAGCCAGAAAAATGAAAACCTTAACAAAAAGAATGTAGAAAGGTATGCCCCTGTGGTTGTTTTTGCAATTTAATCTACCTGGTGGTTACTGTTGCTTTTTGTGTTATTCTTATTGTTGTTTACAAATTGTTTTTGTTGTTGTTGATGCTTTTGTTGTTATTGCCTTGTTATTGTTGTTACTGCTGCTGTTTTTTTCTATTGCTTAATTTGTCGTTGCTATGCTGCTTCTCTTGGTTTAGTCCTTGTTGATTCTGTTGTTGTTGTTGTTGTCAATCTATCATTTTATATCACATGAATAAGGTTTTACAGCTTCTTGTAACTAAGCCAAAACAGTATGGGCCAAACAAATATTCATTAGTAACAATGTATTCTATCTTTCTATTTCTGTGTGTAGCCTTTCAAAGAAAAGTGAGCCTATTTTGGAATTCAATCCGTTAATCTAGATTTAGAAGAGAAATCTATTTTATATCTATAGATCTATAGGCCCTAGATCTTTAATTATGTTTACATGTATTTTAAATTATTATATTTACCGTAGCCTTATTCTACCCCCAGACATTATCTTCTATATAATATAGATTATATAAATCTAGGCTAGGTCTATGCTAGGCCTGATGTGATATGCGTGTAAACAATGTAAAATATGTGCGTGCGTAAAACAGTGGGTGCCCAGAGATAATTATGCCTAGAAGTTGGCTAGGCTAGGTCTAGCCACGTCTAGTCATACGTATTTCTTGGCGAGCGAGAGAGCAAGCGAGCGACTTTCGCCAGCCGCAGACGGCCGCCATTTTAATCTCCGCGCTGAGGCCATTAACAGTAACGAGGGCCACGGGTAGAGGCAGGTGGGCTTGTATCATACGAACTTATGTAGCAACATGTAGGCCTACTAAAGCGACTAATGAAGAACCTCTCGCCTTTCTACTAGCGTTTGAACCCGTTACAGCTCATCCCAGCTAGCCACAATAAAAACAATGTAACATAATCAGCACTCTTCTTCTGTCACTGGACTGCATGACCTTCTTGAGATCTCTTCGCTGACTTTTTGCAACTGCGGGGAATACAAATTGACTTTCTACTTGGGCATCTTTCACAAACGCTCGCAGAGCAACGTTATAAAATCAAAAACTTCATAAAAATGTATCTCTATCACCACCACCACTACCACCACCAACAACAAAAAAATTATTATTCATGATTAAATATTATATTAATATTCAAATATTATTATAAAACTTTTATAGTACAGTGTTGTGAGTTGTGAACTGCGCCTGACAGGCTGCGTTACAACTTGCCCTGAGCTAGAAAGAGGTAGAGGGAGAGAGAGAGAGAGTGAGAGGGAGAGAGAAAGAAAGAGCGAGAGGGATGCAAATCGAGAAAACAAGACTTTCTGTAAAGCTCCTAGGGCGAACATGTTTGGATTAGGCGCTGTATAAAATCAATGATCTCCATTATTATTATTATAAACTAACCGATAAGTACAAAATCTCGATATCGATATTTTGAAGCTTAATTTCGATTTCAGGACCCGCCGCCCCTTATAAATAATTATTTACTTTACAATGCGAGCCAGGGTTACTAGATTGACTTTTTTAAAGCCAAATTCCAGAAATTTGGCTTTTTTTTTGGACGACGGCGTCAGAAAATTCATTTGCCTTTTTGGCTTTTTTTTCTTGTCACTAAAATTACCTGCACGAAACTACTTACCATCCTTTTTCTCAAACATTTCCTATCGAGAAAATATATGTTTTTGGTCAGTTACATGTTGTATATACATACCAAGATTTCTGCTTCTAAATTGCCAAGAAAGCGCCAGCCGGCAAAATCAGTGTCCAGTTCATCGTGGATTCTATTTTTTATATTTTTTAAACTGCTACCGTTTTTTTTTAACCCATTCGCAACGACGCGTTTTGCATTCCTGTGTACGACAGGTTTTTTAGCTACTTTGGTTACCCAGTACGGCAGCGCGCGAGTAGTTGTTAAGATTATGTTTTAAAACTGACTGTGATCAGTTTATTTGTACAGTTGACCCCCAAAAATATACATTTTCTGAAAGGAAACTGAATGTAGTTTCTAAATATGCCATGTTTTTTCATCTCAAGCAATATACAAGGTCACAAAGTTATGATCAAATCGACAGTGATGAGAGGAACGCAACTTATCGAAGGTTATTTGCTCTGATGAAGCGCTAGCAGTAAAGAAATTTCCAAAAACTGGAATCGAGTATGCGTGAAATTCAATGCTGATTCAGAATTTCGCCCGTACTCGCCCATGGCTTTGAATACAAAGCATTTGTAGAGCAGTTTTAGTATGCCGTACCTGGTACGTCTACATGGTATTGGGGAACCCAGAGTATCGCAACTTCCGTGACGTACTTGGTACGGCACACCGGCAAAAAGTGCACAATTTTGTGACGTACCAGGTACGTCACTATGGAGTCAAAGGGGTAGACTATCACGCACTTTAGAACTCCCTACTCACACTGTGGGTTTGGATTGATGAAGCATTTAAAGAGTTGGCCACCTAGCTTCGTCTAAAAACCCCAGTCTGCAATGCTGTTGTTGAGAGAATATTTTTCTCATGTATCATCGGTTAAAACTAAGACTAGGAAACAATGCCGCTGAATCGCCTTGATGCTAGTGTGAGAATCCGGGCAAATTAGGGGAGACTGGTACTTTTTCGCCATGTCAACAGACTAACTACTGTTAGAATCTTCGCAGTAGAGGTCACGGTTTTTGTCACATTCCGGTGTTGTTTTCCTAAAAATAGGATTGTTTCCTCGTGTACTGGTCAACCAATCAAAATGCCGCGGGCCACTGTTAGTGTTACGTGACATCGCGCGAACAAACCGAACGTTTTTTCCCGTACTTGTCGTGCAGTATCGAGATTAAAATTATTTACGCACGCAGTTTACAGTACAATCCTTGGCATCGCCGGCGCAAATCTGCAAGAAGGCATTGGTGGAGAACTGAATAGATTAAAATGTAAGGAATGGTTCAAATTGTGAGCAGAGACTAAATTATACCTAGATAAAGGTACATTTTATGTGACCACGTCACACAAGACTAGTTGGGGGAAATTCGCCATAACTGATCGGTACATTTTCACCACCAGGGATGCGTGTTTCTTTGTGTATTCTTCGAAAATTTCTGTCACATTTTAATTTTTAAGACCACGAGAAGGAAAAGGAAGAGGCCGCTAAGGAGGGGAAAGAAAAAACAGCTCTGAGAAAGTTAAAAGAAAAGAAAGGAGTCGAGAGGATGAAAGTGGGAAAAAAACAAACAAGAAAACAATTTTATTATTTTATCTATTTTCTGCCTTGTTAACTTTTTAAAAGAATAAATGTTTAATATTCTTTCACATCATATTGTTTTCCTGCACTACTTCTGAGTATGGTAATTCTGATTTGTGATGTATTCTCATACATGATTTATGCTGTGTTTACAACGGCCGCCACATACATCAATCTAACCCCTCCATTTTTTCTTTTTACTGGTACCAGGTTTCTTTCCCACTTTAAGTTAGTGGAAACTTTCCTATTATGATCTGAAGCTCGGTTTTCTTGCTATGTGTTATCTACTGTAGGAGTTTGCAGTCATTTTTCATTTTTGAGGGGGGGGGGGGGGGGGTTGGTTAAACTTTGTAATAAGAATAAAAATGATAAAAATATCACTTTTACACATTCATAATCAAGGCTCTCCGCAGAAGAAATTTTAAAAAAATGATATCAGGCCAGAATAAAATCACACGATGGGGTCTCGACATAATTTGTCTCTGTGAAGGAGAGGATAAGCTCATCATGGTGATGAAAAAGGGACTGTGGGGAACTTCCCCCAAGGGGTGGCGAAAGAGTACCGACTAGGGTTTCTCATGGAAAAGCCGCCTTCAGTCTTTGCATTCGAAATGATCACATTGAACATTTTTGCATTCACTGGAACCAAGAAAATTTACATAAGCGCCATTTCAACACCTAATATACTTTGTATGTGTAACAGGACGGGTAAACCGAGCGGGTCTCTCTCTATCTATAGCTATCTAATCTGACACCAAATATGTAACACAGGACGGGACGAGCGGTCTCCCTATCTATCTCACACAAACAAAACTATCAGGTTTTGAGAGGACAACAATTTTATTAAAAAAGAAAAGAAAAAAACAAATCAATTATCAAATAATAAACACAATACAATAAACACAAGACAAACAGTACAATAAACAAGACAACAGACAATAAACCACAATAAACCAGGACAATACTAATAGACAATACAATAAACCCAACCGATAGGCGCGGTGAATTAACCAAATGAATTCACACTTGATAGACTACATCATCAGAGCTGGCACTTCACAAATCTTGAAATATAAATTACAATTCTTTTACTTTTATGTTAGTCTGGACACAATGACACGTCCTACTGTCTTGAAGACGTGGGTGGAACTGACTGACCCACGCTATCATCTAAGCGTCACCCAAACACGCGCAACCCATTTACTCCTTACAGTTCACTAAGTGCAAATTCTAATAAAACATTAAAACAAATAAAAACATTTTTAAAGAACTACCCTCTCGCTCGTGTATGTTCCAAATACACAATCTTAATGAAATATTACTTAACAAGATAAATACTAAACAAAACTTACAATGTAGTGATACATAACAAGGTTCTACTTCTGGCACCAGGGATGGTCACTTAAACTGACCAATCCTGGACAATACAGACAACGCTAAGACTATGGTTTAAAATTGGCGCATTGAGTACATCAGTTGGCAATGTTACTCAACACTTGCATGACTCATCTCAGTGCGTGATAAACAATAAGGGGAGATTATCTATGGTTTCTGTGTGGTTACTTCCCCTTGACCACATCTTGTGATCTAGCTAGTCAACATAACGGGTTTATCTCCCTTTCACTGCAGTGAGCCATAAGTAACTCAGCCCTGTAATGGTTCACCCCATTACATATGAGACGAAAACGGAGCATTGCGTTTTGGAGAGGCGAAAAAGTACCAATTCCCACTAGATCTATTGCTTTCAAAAAAATCTTCCAAAGGCTTTCACTGCATCTCCAGGAATACTTTGAGAAAAGAATTTACAACTGACAAGATTTCAGCCAAATGTTCCACTCATCCTATTGGGGAGGATGATATTAACCTGGTTTTGGACCTTTCGTGAGATGTTGGTATGAAAATTATACCGAAATTATGTTTGGTTTTTTTCTGGCTTTTTTCTAGAATTGTTTGGCTTAAACTTAAAATTTCAATCTGGCAATGCTGGTGCGAGCACTCTATGAATTCCCGGGAACGACTGAGGATGACCTGCCATTCCAAAAAGGAGATATCATGGAAGTTGATGAATCATCGTAAGTTTCAAAACACCAAAATTTTGTATTTGGTTCAGGATTGTCTGGCCAACTACGTACACACTCTCAACTTTGCCAATTTCTTTACCCTACCCTCTGTCCACGAATACTTTTCATAGGCTCAGTCTTTTTAAATTTTAAATTTTTTAATTTTCAAGTGACATTATTTTTGCATGGGCTCTTGGGGTGTTTCATTAAAATTATGAATTTTATACATTGCAACAACTTGATTTTGAGAACAAAAAATAAAACCAAACTTCTTAATTTATTTTCTTACACGAAATGCATGTAAAGTATAGGCGCCTACTCCTCACAACAAAAATGAGAGTGCAGAAATTTGTGCTTAATGAATCCTTATTAATTTCAGCATAAAACCAACGAAAGAGAATGGCCGGTGGATAGCAGTTCATCTGAAAACAAAGAAAAAGGGCTATATCCCAAACAATTATGTGGTAAAGGATGATTCAGCACCTCAGAATCAAGAGTGAGTCACAATGTCTCTGTCATTTTTCTAGTCTTCTCTTTTTTTTCCTCTGCAATACAAATCTCTTAAATTCTTCTATTTAAGGGCATGTTGGCCAGGAAATAAAAACTCAATTATTTTGTGTCATTTTTGGAAGTTCTAAATTAGGTATTGACAACGTTTTGCCTTCGGAGGCCAGGTCTCATCGGATGCTAAGCATAGTTTGTCTCTGAATAAGACAGACATGCTAAAAACTTCATCTCAGTTGCCAAGTATGTTAAATTGTGTTTAGTGAGCTATTGACAGCTGTTCATGACAGGCAAACACATCTGCAGATACAGTTATCTGTTTTACTACATCATACTTTCTGTGCATATGTCCACTGAACCTTTCTTGGCTGTAAGCTAGTTTATGGTTGAAAAACCTTGGTTTACTGAGTGAGGTCTTTTGATGAATGTGTGGAATTATAAATCAGCTTTTAAGATGATTTTATTGATCAGTTTTATAGGCCTCCAGAAATCAAGTAGGACTGAATCTTCTATAATTCTCTCTCATTTTCTTTCGGTTCACTAGCTGGTGGTTTGACTTTGATCGTCCTGAAGCGGATAAGAATCTCCTCCGGCGGGGAAATAAAAAAGGAACTTTCTTGATACGACATACACAAGGTAAACAGTAAAAAAAATGTGATTTGTGAGAAAAATGTATGCAATCAGAGATCATTGAACTGAGGTGAACTGAATGCTTGCCAGATACAGTCTTTTTGCAGATCCTATATTTATTAATGCACCATCCTCTCCTTTTCACATGTAATATCAATATACATGTGTGGGCGGTTTTAGGTAAAATAATTTGTGGGTACTTAAAAGACAGTCAAACAAACAGACTGACGGACTATCTCCCGTTCTGTGTTGACTTTTCTTGAGAGGTTTCAGTGTCAAATGTAATAGTTTAACTCACTTGTTGGGGTAAGCTGAATATTTGGCTTGCAGGTTTTTGCTTCACTACAGAAAGCCAATTATTGAACTCAAGTGGACACCGATTTTCCAACGCTAATATTTAAGCCAACTTCTCGAAATACTGAATCCCATCTTTTGTGGTACTCACCCCCCGCTTCACTCTACAGGAAGTGTCCGTTATTTTCTCCTTCCCAGTAGTTCCCCTTGTCCCTCCTGGCCAGGAGTTGCCAGGTTGTTGACCCCCAGTTTGTGGCCAAATAAAAACTATTCACATTATGCAACATCTCCCCCCCCAAAGATGGGCCATCCTCACCCAATTCATCCACATGAATCAACAATCTCGTTTACATCAATTCACTCAAAAGTAAAGTTCAGTGACCTTCTTGGCACACGAAATATAGTTACTAAGTGTCTTTTCCTCGACACACACGAAAAGAAAAACTTGCTATAGGACGATTACTGCACTGTCCTGGTGAGTCGTCCGTTCACAGTTATGGAAAATTAAATTATAGGTCAAGCCTCTGTGGCGGCTTGATGACTCTCCCATATCTACTTGTTTGGGAGGTACTAGTAGGTCGAGGACTCGACTGTTGTACAGGTGGTGGCTCGTTTTGAACAACAGGGGAGCTTTGATCGTTTGTGTCGCCTCGACGTGATCGTTCTGGTGGTTGTTCCTGTTGAGGTGGTGTGGACACGAGGAACCTCCTGTTTCTTCTCACTGGGGTGTTGCTGTTGTCTGGACATACAACGTACGATCTGGGGCTGTGGTGTTGTTGGACTACACAGGCATTGCGTCCCATGTCTTTAATGTAGACTCTCTCACCTGGAGTAAGGTCAGGTTGAGATCTGACGAGATGACGATTGTTGTACTGTCTGCACTGGTATTCTCTATACTTCTTCTCCCTTTCTTCGAGAAGTCGCTGACTAGGCCGTGAGGGACAAGTTTTTTCTGTGTGATGGGTATTTTAGACTGGAGTTTCCTACCCATTAGCAGTTCGCTAGGTGAATATCCATTCTGCAGAGGTGTAGCTCTGTAGTTGAGAAGTGCAGTGTAAGGGTCATCTGCTTTTTTCAGAAGGTTTTTGAGAGTCTGAATTGCTCGTTCTATCATTCCGTTGCTCTGAGGATACCTTGGTGAGCTAGTAATGTGAGTGAAACCATAATCTTTGGCAAATTTCTTGAACTGTGAACTGGCAAATTGAGGACCATTGTTGGACATCATGACATCAGGAATTCCATGGGTTGCTACGATTGATTTAAGCTTGTTGATCACATGTGCACTGGAAAGTTGGTCCAAAAGCCTAATCTCCGGCCATCTTGAATAATAGTCCGTCACAGCGAGATAAGTTTTACCCTTGAGGTCAAAAAGATCCATGGCTACACGTGACCAAGGTCGATCAGGAAAAGAAGATGAAAGAAGTGGCTCTTTAACATCTGGGCGTAACTTGGCACAAACTAGGCACTTCCTTACCATGTCCTCGATTTGGCTCATAACGTTCGGCCACCAGACTGAGCTGAGCGCCAGTGCTCTGCATTTAGTGATACCAAGGTGACTTTCATGCAGGCGGTTAAGGATATCTAACCGCAAGTCTCTCGGGATGACAATCCTGTCATCATATAAAAGGAGGTCATTCACGATAGAAAAGTGGTGCTGGTTGGTCCAATACTGTTTTAACAAGGTATTGGCAGGCATGTAGGTCGGCCATCCAACAGTGCAAAACTTGCGAACTTCGGCAATTTCTGGATCTGACTTCTGGTGGGTTATGATTTCCATGATTCTCTGAGGGGTTGCTGGAAGGGAGTCGAATGCCTGTTCTTCCATAGCGTTCACTTCTTCACAGAAAGAGACGTCAGCCTCAGTAGGTTTACTCGAAGGAGCTCGGGAAAGAGTGTCTGCCACGATCTGGTGTTTTCCTGAAACATGCACAACCTCGGGAGAGTAGCGTGCAAGACGAAGACGGAATCGCTGTATCCGAGGCGGCAACTTTGCAAGTTCTTTAGACATGAGGAGGGTCACAAGAGGTTTGTGGTCAGTTTCTATGACGTATTGAAGGCCTTGGACGTACTCGCTAAGCCTCTCTGATGCCCATGTAGCTGCTAAGGCTTCTTTCTCAATGACCGCGTATCGCTGTTCTGTGTCAGTCAACGTGCGGGAAATGTAGCTGACTGGCTTCCGCGAACCGTCTGGTTGGATTTGAATCAAAACTGCCCCAATCCCATTGTTGGATGCATCTGCCGCAATTATAGTCTTTAGATTTGGCGAGTAATGGGCAAGAACAGGTGATGATGTTAGTCGTGTCTTAATGGCGTTGAAACATTCCTCCTGTGGGTGGTCCCATATCCACTGACTCTCTTTTTTGAGTAGGAGACGAAGGGGGTCTGTTAATGAAGCCAGTCGTGGTGAGAACTTTGCCATCTGATTTACCATGCCCAAAAATCGCTGTAGCTCAGTGATAGGTTTGTGGCTGTGGAAAGTTGATGATGGCCTTGACTTTGTCGGGATCCACGTGGATGCCGGATGAATTGATGACATGACCAAGAAATTTCAAAGATATCTGAGAAAAGGCACATTTCTCATTGAGTGTGAGACCTGCGTCTTGTAAACGCTGCATGACCTGTCTCACGCGCTTGTCATGTGTGGCCTTGTCTGGAGCGTGAATGATGATATCGTCAATGTGGCACATAGCTCCCTCTTGGCCTCGTAGAATCTTAGTCATTGTACGCTGGAAAACTTCTGATGCTGAGGAAATGCCGAAGGGCAGGCGGTTCATGCAAAATCTTCCAAACGGTGTTAAGAAAGTTGTGTACTTGCGTGAATCTTCAGAAAGAGGAATTTGCCAGAATCCCGATCTTGCGTCCAATTTGGTGAATATTTTCGAACCTGAGAACTGTGTGAGGTCTTCATCTACAGACTTTAGTGGATGAACTTCTCTCTTGACAGCTCTGTTGAGGGCCGTAAGATCTATGCAAATTCTAACTGAACCATCTTGTTTGGGCACAACCACCATTCCTGCGCACCAATCAGTAGGATTTGTGACTTCAGAAATTACACCCATCAGCTAACATTTTGTCGAGTTGAGCTTTGACCTTTGGAAGGAGAGGGTGAGCTATCCTGCGTGGAGTGTAAATGTGCAAAGGTTCCACGCCATCCTTCAACTTAATGGTGTACGGCTCTTGCAGCTTGCCTAAGCCTTTGAACAGTTTTGGGAATTCTTTCTTAAAATCTGGTGTTTCATCAAGCTGGTTTATTCTGGCTATCAAACCCAACTTGACACATGCGTCTCGACCGAGTAGAGAGCGATCTTGACCTTTGACGACGTACACTTTTTCCACAATGCACTTGTCTTTATTTCTTAGAGTTTTTTCAACGAAGCCTAATACTGTTAGGTTGGTTCCCCCGGCAGCTCTGAGTGCTTTGTCTGGCCTCTTCAATTTATTAGGTGCCACACCTATGTCCTTTTCCCCCATAACTGTGACTGACGCACCAGTGTCAAGCTTAAAGGGATGAAGGTGTTTATCGATATGGATATTGACAACCCAGTCATTGTCATCGGTGAGTTCCTGCAGAGTCGAGCTGGGGTGATAAATGTGACCTAGGAAGGAACCAGGGAGATCACAGTCCGAGGTGTCTTGATCGAAGTGCACCTCGGTCACAGGTTGAGATCTGCACACCTTTTGGTAGTGGCCCATTTTCTTGCATCTGTTACAGCGTGCTGTACGTGCAGGACAATCCGTCCGGTCGTGTTTCCCGTAGCCGCAAAATCGACAAGATGACGATTTGGGTGCGTTTCCACGTGCGTTACTGTTACTGTAACCTTGTTTTCGAGTTGAGTTGGACGAGTTTCCGGATTGAGAGCCCAAAGCAGATCGGTGTTCGGGTCTACGACTTAGTCTCACTGCTTCAACTTCGGTCTTATTTGCACTGGAAAAATCTTCAAGGGCCTTGCCCTGGGTTGCCGCATCCTCAGCAGAACGGCAGATATCGATGCATTTCTCGAGAGTGAGCTGTCGTTCTTTTAGTAAATCAGTGCGGGCCTCTTGATTGTGAATGCCAGTGACTACCTTATCACGGATAAGGGAATCTCTGCAGTTATCACAAAAATTGCAGGTTTTCGCTAATCGGCGAAGATCAGACAGGAAAGCTTCGAACGACTCGCCCTGCGCCTGGTTTCGCTTGTTAAATTTAAAGCGCTCGTATGTTTCGTTTTGTTCTCCGATCACGAAGTCATCGAACTTCTGGATGATCTCCTGCAGATTACGGTTGTCATCATCTGTGGCAAACTGGAATCCGTTGTATATTCGGAGCGCTTCATCATCGAGGCTATGAAGGAACAGAGCAACTTGGAACTTCACGTCCAAGTGTTCAAGACGCGACAGGATGGCATATGTGCTCCACCTCTGTTTAAATAACTTCCAAGTTTCTACGGGATTAGACCCCAGCACCAGTTTGTCTGGTGGTCTAATGCCTGCGATTACAGGTTTTGTCGTTTCTTGATCAGCCATGAGGCCTATATTCTTCCAGATCTTGTAAAAACAGTATAATCTAGCCTATCTGACTAGATCTAGATTTAAAAACAGGATGGACTCAATTACTGTTGATTGTTGTTGTCCAGATCCCTAAGATAGGTATGGATGGCTGGGCTATGTTTCGATTTCATCTGGATTAGGTTCTTAAAAAACCACCGCTGCCACCATTTTGTGGTACTCACCCCCCGCTTCACTCTACAGGAAGTGTCCGTTATTTTCTCCTTCCCAGTAGTTCCCCTTGTCCCTCCTGGCCAGGAGTTGCCAGGTTGTTGACCCCCAGTTTGTGGCCAAATAAAAATTATTCACATTATGCAACACCATCCTGGTTCATTGATTTTCCTTTACTTTGGTGTCTAATATATCATGTCTTGTGCTTATACTGAGTGGAAGAAAAATATTTTTGAACTACATCTAAATTTCAAACTGAATAGTGCAGAGAGTTCTGGTCCACCCCTACAAAAGTTACGATAGGGGATGAGTTGATCAAGTTAGATGTTTGGACAGGAGAAAAAGGATGGAAGAATAGCAAATTTTACATATGTACATAAACCAGCCAGCACCCACAAGAGTATCTTGCAGTCCTGGAACCAACAAACCAATCAGTCCACCAACCTCATTCCACACTGGAGGAATTTCAAAAAAGAAAGCAGTATGAATTGGGAGGGGGGGGATAAGAGGGGAGCCTGTACACAGCAGGTAGAAACTGCATGGGTGTGCCAAGGGGCAGTCTGTTTAGCTACTCCACAAAAGATTTCTTTAAACATTAGTTTTTAGTTCAGGCTGGGTCAGCTATTATGGAAAATATTCAACAATAAAATGAAGCCTTCAAACTTTCTTTGGATGAAATTTATGTGATAGTCTTGAATACAAATATTGGTAATAAATGTACAAAATCTGAATAACATGCACTACAAACATTTGCTATTTACTGAATAAACGAAAAAGACATGCTGCATGATGTAACATTTCCCTTGCATTATAGAGATTAAGACATTCATGCTTTTTAAGGTCTATAATTATATACAATTAGTGCATGAATATGTGTAGTTTGTTTCCTATGAATAAACAAATTCAATAGTGTGTTAAATCTCTTCTGATGAATTTCTTGTTTACTGAAAGACTGAAATGGTAGAAAGATTGAAAATGGTTTGAACCATAGAAAAAAGTCTCTTCTGTTGGGTCAGATACAATTAATTCTTATATTCATGTGATTCTGTTGTGATACTGATAGAAATGTTTCTCTTGGTACATTGTTGTGTGGTAATTTTGTTTAAGAGTTATCGAATTTACCGGTGTAGCAGGCCAGATTATACCCCCGCCAGACTATACCCGGGGTTAAACTGGCCTAGCCCAGAATATCCCCCGGGGTATATTCTGGGCTAGGCCAGTTTATACCCCCGGGTTTACTTTGGGCTAGGCCAGACTATACCCCCCCAGTCCAGATTATACCCCCTACTTTTTTTTTAAAACAAGTCAAGACCGCAGTTTATTTCAACTTTAGTTTGAATTGTCCATTATCACTGTCATCAGATATCATATTGAAGCATACATTTTTGACTCTTGTAAATTATGATACATTTAAAAGGAAATAAACATGCTTAAAAAGCATTGATATACAAAAGGATTGAAAATCCATTGAAACTGATAAGATTAAACTTTAACACTAATTTTACTTGTGTCCGTTGGTATTATTGTTTTGTTTTTTTTATAACTAGTTGTCCATGAGTTAAACATGTATTGTAATTTTTTTGTTTGGCACCACTAACATATACTTAGTGGCAAGGTATGAACTAATTATAAAACTCATAAGTGTAAAGTTATCTGAATCTTATTTTAATTTTTGAAAATCAGAAATGTGCTTGATATGTCGGAACAATTAGATCTACATACAAAGATACACTGATGCAGAGAGAAAGGCCAGTAAAGAATACATAGAGAAAAAAACAACAACAACATTTTAACAACTGAACTGGCAGATGGTGCAATTTCATCATCCAGCAGACATTAAATACTTCTCACAAAACTAAATACAACTAAAATTGTTTCACATAATGAATTTAACCTGTCCAGATCAACTTGAAACGTTACAGAATGCTAACCAGTAATATACAATAATAACAATAAGAACACCAAATCATCTTATTTACTCTTGAAAAAAAGAGAATATAATCAATATCAGAATCACCATCATCTTGGAATAATACAAAGATAAGAGGGAATATAAAAATGACCTACACATCATTCTAGAATCTATAAGCAGCAATAACATAATTATGTGTGTATGTACCAAGTACATGTAAAAAAAAATGTGTTAAATCTTTTCAACTATTCAAGTAGAACTGGACTGAAAGCTTTAACGAAGTAGCTTTGATAGTCATGTAAAATGACAGATTAAATCCACTGAGACAACAGTGCATTGCAGAAAGTAATTACAGTATGTTATGGCAAAAATTCGATGGATCATGTTACATGAACATGTCTTGTTAGTAAATTCTATGATAGCTTATTTGTAGAAATGTATACATTTTATGTAGCTCATGGTTTAAGGCACTGGATTAGTTTCACTCACATTTGTTGGCATGTTGTAGTTGTTTTTGTAGTTGGTTGCCATTGAGTAAAATTTGCACGGTTCTGTTTGTTTGGCACTGACATACACTTAGTCCCAATGGGTGAAATAATTAACGGACTCATAAAAATGAAGTCATTTTAAATATTTTTTTGTGTACAAATACACAGTTGTTAAATCCCTTGGCAAGGGAGGTGTTAAGCTTAGGAAGGTAAAGATGAACAAGGTCTTTTTTTTATTATTATTATTATTTCACTCACGAGTGACATACCCTTATTCACACGATTATACATAGGTTCAATCTTTCAAAGGCCTTGCAAACTAATCCAGTGTCTTAAACCGCAATGTACATGAAATGTATATATTTCTACAAATAACCTATCAAAGAATGATACTCACTAACAAGAAATACTGTTAATGTAACATGATCCATTGAATTTTGCCTCAACATGCTATAGATCTAATTACCTTTTACAATGCGCTACTTTTGTCTCAGTGGACTTACTCTGTCGGCCTACACAACTGTCAAGGCTATTTCATTAAAGCTTTCTGTCCAGTTTTACTTGAATATTTGAAAAGATTTAACACGTTTTTTATATATAGTTGATACACATACATTGCTGCTTATACATTCTAGAATGATTTGTAGGCATAGGCTGCTATTTTTACACTCCCTCTCATATCTTTGCAATTTCCAAGATGATGATGATGATTCTGATATTGATGTTTCTCTTTATTTTCAAGAGTAAATAACATGATTTCGTGTTCTTATTGTTATCATTATTACTGGTTAGCATTCTGTAACGTTTCAAGTGGATCTGGACAGGTGGAGTTCATCAGTCGCAAACATTTAGTGCCTATTTAGTTTTATGTCTGCTGGATGATGGAATTGCACTATCTGTCAGTTGGATTATCATTATGTTTTTTTTTTCTTTCTGTGTGTTCTTTTCTGGCCCTTTCTCTCTACATCATTGTAACAAAAAATACAATGCATGTTTTACTCATGGCCAACCAACTATCAAAATAATAATAATAATAATAATAATATCATCAACACACACAGGTGAAATTAATGCTGAAGTCTATTCATGTCAGTTTGAATGGATACTCAACTCTTTTGTATATCAATGCATTTTAATGCATGTTTGTTCTTTCTAAAATGCATCATGATTTACAGGAGTCGAGAATGTATGTATGTACACCAAAGTAAACTAAGGCTGAAATAAACTGTTATTATTATTTTCTCTAAATTGCATTATGACTTGTTGGTGTCAAGAATGTGTCCATATATGTATTAATATGGTATCTGATGACAGTGATGAAGAACAGGCTGAAGTAAACTGTGGTCTTGACTTGTTTTTAAAGAAAAAGCAGGGGGTATAATCTGGACTGGGGGGGTATAGTCTGGCCTAGCCCAAAGTAACCCCGGGGTATGAACTGGCCTAGCCCAGAATATACCCCGGGGTATATTCTGGGCTAGGCCAGTTTAACCCCCGGGTATATTCTGGGCGGGGGGTATATTTTGGCCTGTTACACCGGTATAATTTAATTTCTGGGTGTTAAGGAAATTTCATACTTATCAGCTGCACTTTTAATCTATGTTACCTTTCATTTTATCAAGCTGAATCATGGCGGCTTTACTGGTATAATCTATTGTTTCAAATGAAATTGGTAATTATCAACTGCAGTTTTAGTTGCTGTTACCATTCAGTTTACCTGGGCTGAATCTTAGCTGTTTTCCCAGCATAATTTAATTTCCATATCTTGATAAAAACTTTCACAACAAATAGCCATGCTTTTAATCACAAAAATCTTTCATTTCATCTGCCCTACAGATGGAACATCGTATGCCTTGTCTGTGCTGGACATTTCCAGTGAAACAGAGGATCGTGGTGTCAAGCATTATCGTATCAAGTCTTTAGATGCCGGAGGATTCTGCATCAGTCCATCTAAAACATTTCCGGATCTGTTCGAGCTCATTAAGCATTATTCCAACGGTAAGAAATGAATTTTGTGTATCCAAATTTGAATATGCTCCATGGTTCGATGCCTCATACCTAAATCCCAGGATATGTTAAATGTGACTTGTCAGATCCAATTGGCATAAAGGCTGAATCTTCTTGATTTTGAGTTATGTCTATTTTTAGAAGGTTAAAAGGGGGGGGGGGCGCAGACCTGCCATTTATACCGATTCAATCGGTATTTTACCGATTTTTTTGGGGCGTTTTAACGATTTTCCGATTTTAATAAAAATCTACTGATTTTTTCCCCGATCCGACCTAGACCGCTCGGGGAAAACGTTTGCATACAAATTTTTCTCTTTCACAGTTGGCTTGCTGAGGAAAAAAAAACCCAGCATGCATTTCTGTCACTGTGACAAGTTTGCACCGTCAGCAAGCACTTGCCTTTCATTTTGCGTATACAACTATTGCCGAGGCTGGCAAGCACTTTCATGGTTACAGTGGTTTTTGTGTGCTGCGACCTACAGTATTGAACGTACTTCAAAATTAACACTTTGCTTAGTTGCTGAGAGTTTGTTCCGTTGGTCGAGACTAGGCTAGTCTACACAAATTTTGCGCTTTCAATCAGATTCTTTCAGATTTGCCGATCATCATCATTGTCATCATCTTTTAGATCTACACGTGTTTTTTTTTTCCAACATTGCCTGATATTATCGTGAAATTTAGTTTTAATTTATCTAGATTCTATTCAGCTTAGTTGTACTCATACCAAGACCTGATTCAGTGATTTTAGAGTTAGATCTAGATCTACAGACTAGTCTAGAGATCGAGGATTCAAGACTTAAAAAAAGTGTGACGCGATCCATAGATCATCTAGAAACTTTTTGTTTGCCGTCCTTTCAGATCATTCGAACTTAGATCTAGGCCTCACCTACATGTTTCAATGATATACCGATTTTTTGTCTCAAATACTGATTTTTGGGTCTGATCACTGATTTTCTGATTTGGATTGTGGCAGGTCTGGGGGCGGGTCCTGAGAGTGATTTTCTAAACACTTATAGGAGGGCTTTTTCCTTGTGACATTTGGATTCAGCACATTCAAATTAGCCGGATACAAGTGTGCAAAACATCATGATGCTGAACGATGAGAGAGGGCACCCACAGCAAGATGCCCAAAAAAGAGCCAATATCTTAAATACTCAATTTTGTAAGGTCTTTTCCGACCCAGGGGGTGTCTTCTCGGGAGAGCTGAGTGGTGCCAAACTGCCGGATATGGATGAAATATATGTCACAGAAAATGGAGTGCTGAAACTTTTGGAAAACCTTAACGAAAATAAAGCTACAGGGCCTGATGGAATTCCCGCCAAATTACTGAAACTCTGTGCCAAGGAAATTGCCCCTGTTTACACTTTGTTATTTAGAGCTTCAATTGAACAAGGAAAAATACCGGAAGACTGGAAAAAAGCAAATGTAGTACCCATTTTTAAGAAAGGAAATAGAGCTAGTCCTGAAAATTATAGACCAGTCTCCCTGACATCAATATCTTGTAAACTTTTAGAGCATATCTTGCACACCAGCATCATGAAGCATCTCGAGAAACACTCAGTTTTAACACATGTACAGCATGGTTTTAGAAAACACAGGTCGTGTGAGTCCCAGCTGGTCACAACTTGCAATGATTTTGTTAATAACTTGAATAACAACAGGCAGACTGATACCGTCTTATTAGATTTCAGTAAAGCCTTCGATAAAGTGCACCATGCTAGTCTCTTGACTAAACTAAACCATTATGGAGTTAGAAACAGTACTTTGAAGTGGATTAAGTCTTTTTTAGAAAACAGAACACAGATAGTCGTCGTTGACGAAAAGTCATCCAATCCTGCAGCTGTTCTCTCGGGAGTACCTCAGGGTACTGTAATGGACCCCTTTTACTATTCTTAGTTTATATTAACGATATGCCAAGTAAGATCTCTCCAGGCACTAAATTACGACTGTTTGCTGATGATAGCCTTCTTTATAGAACAATAAACTCAAAAGAAGATATGGAAATTTTACAGAAAGATCTAGACAGTCTACAAAAATGGGAGAGGGACTGGCGTATGGAATTCCACCCCAATAAATGCCAAGTCCTGAGAATTTCAAATAAAAACCACAACATCACCTCAGACTACTTTATACACGACGAAAAATTGAGCGAAAAATGAGGCTAAATATTTGGGTGTAACATTGGACAGAAAACTTACGTGGAGCCAACATATTAATATCACATGTAACAAAGCAAACAGTATACTAGCATTTCTGAAAAGGAACATCTCTAACTGCGATAGGAAAGTAAAAGAGAAATGCTATAACACCTTTGTGAGGCCCTCCCTATAGTATGGCTGCAGTGTCTGGGACCCCCACTGTCGAATAAACCCCAGACCAACTGGAAAGGGTCCAGAGGAGAGCTGCCCGCTTTGTGACAAATGACTATACTAGAAGTAGTAGTGTAAATAAAATGATGAGAGACCTTGAGTGGACACCATTAGAAGAGAGGAGAGCAAAAAACAAAGTAAAAATATTTTATAAGGGCAGGGAAGGTGTAACAGGGCGACAGACAGGCAAGGTATAGCTAGCGTGGGAAGATAGCTAACGGCGGGGAGACAGAGTTATTGTACGCCAGAGGGGGAAAGTAGCCGATGCAACTGAAGCGCTTTGACACCCGAAAAGGGTAGTGTTTACTTGACCGCCGTACTTGTCGATCAGATCACCTGGGAATTGCTTGGGGGGTAGAGCTGTTTCAATAGTATTTGACGTGGAGTCGACGGGGGTGGCTATTAGGATAACTAATGCACACTCGGTGGGCGTCTTGGGACGCTACCTGACTGGGTATAAATCCCCGAACGCTCCTTCCAACTGCAGACCGCTGAGAGCACTCACCAGCTTCGTGCCGAAGAGGAGACCACAACTGCAACTGTAACTTTGTACTAGTCTTGTGAGTGGGGAAGGTCAGGGAACCCGCAAACATCCTTTGTCAGAGCGTGGTATGTTTGGTATCTTGTCGGCATTTGGGCTGTTGCTGAGTGGTAAGTTAATTGTACGATGTATGTGTATTTTACTTAATGTTCATGATTGTAGAACCTAAATCTAGTGGGTTTACTTTGGTATAACTACTGCCTCTGAGAGAGTCACGGAAATGCCGTTATATATATGTTACGAAACCTTATAGGATGGGGTCCGTTAGAGAGAGCGTTATTCTTCGTGGGGAACGTGTAAATATCATTAAAACTGTATTGATCGTTTATTCTATTGCCTATATGGGAGCCTATGGAGTATGGGAGCTGCAGCCTGACTTATAACAGTGTCAGCGGTTAAAAGTGTTAATGATGAATATCCGTCATGGAGTAAGTATGGAAGTCATGCCTTCCAGCAGTAGATTAGGACTTTGCGATTGTTTTTCTACAGAGGAGGAAGAACAACACCTTCTTGGTCTCAACTTCTTGTACTTTGATTAACGACATCGTGGCTTCTTGGCTTCCCGACCTATTGGTACCTGCCGATACCTGTTGATCTAACTGCGCAGTCAAGCCAGGGTAGAGAGGAAGAACCAGTGCCCAGATAGCGCCATACACCCCTAAAGGAGAGGTTTCCTTATGCTGAATGTTCCCATGTGTTTTATAAAATGTGCTAGAAATTGAATATTACGAAGCCATTTAATTAGCATGTACTGATTTGCATCAACTTCATTCCATCGAAATTCACATGAAATTGTATGACCTATGTTCCTATTATTATTGAATGAATTAATAATTATTGTATATATGTAAGCAATACAGATATCGTTTGTTATAACTTATAGAAGAGAGATAGTCGATTATTTAGTGTGTTTGTGCCGTGCCCATCACGGCTGGTGTCAGAAGAAAGTTAGTGAGAGAAAGTGGAAACATCACAGAAGGAAATATCCATATCCCACTGAACCACCTCACCATTAATACCAGAGGCAACAGAAGGAATAATATAAAATATAACATCCCAAGCTCACGGGTTAACAGCCATCTTTATTCTTTTTACCCTAGTGTCATCACGATGTGGAACAACCTCCCGGCAGAAGTCCAAACACTACCGTCTGCAACGACTTTCGTCAATGAATTAAAGAACATAATTATCCGTTGCAGCTACCATTGTAACTAAAGTGCGGGTTGTATTTCTGTGCACAATCTGGAAACCAAGAGATATTTATACCAGAGTTATATATACAAAAGATTTTACACAACTAATATATTTTTTAATGGTCTTAACATCTATGAAGGTTTTTTACCCTGCTTTTAGCCTCAGAGGAGCGACAATTTTGTTCTGAATTTTGCTAAAAAATCAAGTGTCTTTCAAAGATCGCAGATGATATCCCAAAATTGAATGCATATTTACATGTGTTGAGGTGTAAATGTGCTTTATGCAAAATATTATTTCAATCGGTTCATAAATAAAAATGTAGTTAACAAATGATTGACAAAAAATGACTTTTTGAGAAAATTGCAAATGAAACTTTACTAACATGAAACAGAAGCCCAAACGAAATTTTCACCGGTCATACACTTTAGAACATCCCAGGCTGGTATGCTCGGCCCCTTCCTCAATTTCTTTCTCCTACCTGGCCTTTTCCTGGTGTAGCAGGCCAGATTATACTCCCGCCAGACTATACCCGGGGTTAAACTGGCCTAGCCCAGAATATACCCCGGGGTATATTTTGGGCTAGGCCAGTTTATACCCCGGGGCATACTTTGGGCTAGGCCAGACTATAACCCGTCCAGATTATACCCCCTAGGTTTTTTGTAAAAAAGCAAGTCAAAACCACAGTTTATTTCAACTTTAGTTTAAATTGTTCATTATCACTGTCAGGCCAGAGTTTTCTGCTATTGTATGACAGTACACAATACAGCCTGCTACTGTCACCCCCACTGTCTTGTGGGTCATCTCGGGAGAGAGGAAGACTAGGGGAAGGTAACCCTGAATACAAATACCACACTGCCTTGTGTGTTGCTATGATAGCAAAGGCTATGGGAGTAAACCCAGACAGAAAATCAGGAGTGGAGACCCGAAGGTGGTTGTCAGGGAGAACTGCATCAAACTGGCTTCCAGCATCTCCTGCAGCCGGACTAGTTCCAAATGTATTGACCTGGTCTCTCCCTTGGGTTTAACTAGAATGGCAGAGAGAGGGGTGGTGCCTCTGGGCAAAGCACCATCTCTTAAAAATAGCCCAGGCAAGGCAGCAAAACGAGGAGGCGTTTGCTCGGGCTTGGCAAGCGTCTGTCTCTCCTCTATAAGCCCACCCATTTCCGATTTGGAGAGGACACTCCAGCCATCCGTTACGGATGGGCACAACACGGGAGGTGGCAGTTACCGGTGATAAGCTCAATCCATTTGGCGTACGGATGAGCGCCAGGGGTCCCCTCTGTCGGTGGGAGCGGCTTTTCAGCTGCATTGATCAACTACCGCCCGCCGTAACCTGGGCAGCCCCCAGGCAGTTGGGTGTTGTTCCGCCACGTCAGCCTGCTTCATAAGGTGGTTGGAGCTAGACCAAAAGTCAAAAAGCTGACGTAAAGTGTGCACCTGGCAAAAACAGAAAAATACTAAAACTTGGTACCTGGAACGTCAGAACAATGCGCCCAGGCTTGCAACAGCAAGATCTCACTAATATTGACTCCATCAGGAAATCCCAAATTATTGATCGAGAACTTCAGCTACTAAACATCGACATCGCTGCCCTTCAAGAAACTCGACTTCCCGACTCCGGGTCAGTCAAAGAAGAAAACTACACCTTCTTCTGGCAGGGCCTTAGCAGCGAACAGCCGAGAATCCACGGCGTGGGCTTCGCCGTAAAAAACTCCCTTATCAATTCGATCGCAACTCCAATTGGAGTGTCAGAACGCATCATGACACTCAGACTGAACACTCGGTCTGGTTTTACCAACATTATCTGTGTCTATGCCCCAACACTTACCTCCTCTGACGAAACCAAAGACATTTTCTACGAGGCATTGCAGAGGACTCTCCACAACATCCCTCTCACCGAAGGCCTGCTAATTCTGGGTGACTTTAACGCTCGAGTGGGAGCAGATCACTCCGCATGGCCAAAGTGCATTGGGCACTTCGGCATTGGCAACATCAACGAAAACGGGCAGCGCCTTCTGGAGCTATGCTCCGTAAACTCATTATGTGTTACAAACACGTACTTTGACCTTAAGAGATGCCAAAGAACATCATGGCGCCATCCCAGGTCTGGCCATTGGCATCAATTAGATCTTATTCTCTCAAGGAGGAAGAGTTTGGGCTGTATAAAAATAACTCGTTCCCTCCACAGTGCTGACTGTGACACCGACCATGCACTGGTAGTCAGCAAAATCAAAATTTCGGCCAAGAAAATATACAGATCAAAAGCCCCTTCAATCCCTAAGATCAATGTAACAGCAATCAGAGATGAATCAAATAGAAAGTCATTTGAAAAGTTATTTGCTGAAAGCATGGATAATGTCACCCAATGTGACTCGGTAGATGAAACTTGGAACACTCTCAGTTCAAAAATTCATGACTGTGCCATCAAGTCTTTTGGACAGCATAAAGTTTCAAACAACGACTGGGTAGCCCAGAACAGCGAAATTCTCCTACCTCTCATTGAGCAAAAGAAATCTGCTTTCAATGAGTATAACAAAAATTGCAATCAGAGTACAAAAACTTGTTTGAAAAATGCAAAAGCTAAACTTCAGCTGGAGGTAAGACGTTGCGCCAACAAATACTGGACAGACTTGTGTAACAGCATACAAGAGGCAAATGAAAAGGGAGATATGAAAACCGCCTTTAGTCAGATGAAAGTAGCTCTTGGGCCAATCATCACCAAGAGCGCCCCACTTAAGTCTGTAAATGGTGAACCCATCACAGATAAAAATGAACAACTGAATAGGTGGGTAGAGCATTACTCTCTGTTGTATTCAACTGAGAAAAATATTCCACCAGATTTTAAGGAACACCTCCAAAAACTGCCAATAATGGCCGAACTTGACGCTGAACCTTCCTTAGTCGAGCTTTCCAATGCAATCGACCACCTGTCTGCTGGAAAAGCCACAGGAAGTGACAACATTCCTGCAGAGGTATTAAAAGACCTAAAAGGCCCACTATTACCACACCTGTATAATCTGTTACTGCAGTGTTGGAAAGAAGGCGTGATACCACATGATATGAGAGACGCCAAAATTGTCACACTTTACAAGAACAAAGGAGACAAAGGCGACTGCAACAACTATCGAGGCATATCCCTCCTCAGCATTACTGGAAAGGCTTTTGCTCGCGTCATCCTCTGCCGCCTTCAACAACTGGCGGAAAAAGTCTTACCAGAAACACAATGTGGCTTTCGAAGCAAACGATCAACTATTGACATGATATTTGCACTTCGGCAAATCCAAGAAAAATGTAAAGAACAAAACAGGCCGCTTATAACATGCTTTGTGGACCTAACAAAGGCTTTCGACACCGTAAGCCGATCTGGCCTGTATGCAGTCCTTAAATCCATAGGCTGTCCACCAACATTGCTAAAACTTATTGCATCCTTCCACACTGACATGAGGGCATGTGTCAACTTTGAGGGCTGCACATCCAATTCATTTGCTGTAAACAGCGGTGTGAAGCAGGGATGTGTTCTTGCTCCTACCTTATTTGGTATATATTTTGCAGCCCTACTCAAGAATGCCTTTGGTCAATGTTCAGGTGGAGTACTTATTAACACCAGAGTGGACGGCTCCATTTTTAATGTTGCCAGACTAAAAGCAAAATCTCGTACAGAGCATATTATGTTACAAGAGCTCCTCTTCGCAGATGATGCTGCAATCGTGGCCCACGATGAAACCACGCTCCAGGCTCTCATCAATAGCCTTGCCAAAGCCTGTGACAAATTCATGCTAAAGATCAGTGTCTCAAAAACTGTAGTTTTGACACAAGGCTTGAGAAACCCCAACCCAATCATGCTGAATGGCTCTCCTCTGGAGCAAGTGGGAAAATTCTGCTACCTAGGCTCAACCATCAGTGGTAGCACAGACATAACAACTGAAATAAATGCCAGAATAGGAAAGGCGGCCACAGCTTTTGGCAAACTCTCAAAAAGGGTGTGGAACAATAGCAAGCTGACCATCAAAACAAAGGTACTCGTGTACCAAGCTTGCGTCCTAAGCACCCTGCTGTATGGCTCAGAGACATGGACCACCTACTCCAAACATGAAAGATCCCTCAACTCCTTCCACCTGCGCTGCCTACGCAAAATTCTCAAGATCAAGTGGCAAGACAGGATCTCAAATATCGAAGTTCTGAGCCGAGCCAACATTCCATCAACTCAGGCTCTCCTAGGCAAAAAAAGACTGCGGTGGCTCGGACATCTCCACCGTATGGAAAATGATCGCATCCCCAGACAAATTCTCTACGGGGAACTTGCTACTGGCAACCGACCCAGAGGTAGGCCACATCTGCGATTCAAAGACACTTGCAAGGTCACGATGAAAGCATTCAACATCGACCCCAATGAATGGGAGAACCTTGCAAATGATCGAAGCAGATGGAGACAAAAATTGCGCAGTGGCACGCTCGCAATAGACTTCAAGGCAAAAGAAACATACCTGACAAAACGACAGAGGCGGAATGAAAACACTCGCCAAAGTGAACCCAAAAGACTGACCTGCAATCACTGCCATCGCACTCTCGGGTCAAACATTGGTAGAATAAGCCACGAGAGAAGCTGTCAGTCAAAGTGAAAGTGAATATTCTAGCTGCTAAGACCGTCTGTAAAGACGCTAAAGGCCATATATATATCACTGTCATCAGGGATCATATTGAAGCATATCTCCTTAGGGACTTGTAAATTATGATACATTTAAGAGGAAATAAACATGCACTAAAGAGCATTGATATGCAGAAGGATTTAAAATCCATTCAAATTAATATGATTAGACTTTAACACTAATTTTACTTGTGTCCGTTGATATTATTATTGCTTTTGTTTTGTTTTAATATTTAGTTGTCCATGTGTTAAACATGTATTGTGTTTTTTTGTTTGGCACCGCTGACATAATAATACTTAGTGGCAAGGTATGAAATAATTATAAGACTCATAAGTGTAAAGTCATGTGAATTTTATTTTAATTTTTGAAAATCAGAAATGTGCTTGATATGTCAGAACAATTAGATTTACACACAAAGTTACAATGATGCTAGGAGGAAAGGCCGGGAAAGAACACACAAAGAAAAAAACAACATTTTGATAGCCCAACTGACAGATGGTGCAATCCATCATCCAGCAGAAATTAAATACTTCACATGCAACTAAATACATCCTAAAATTTTTTCACATGATGAACGTAACCTGTCCAGATCCACTTGAAACATTACAGAATGCTAACCAGTAATATACAATAATAACAATAAGAACACCAAAGCATCGTATTTACTCTTGAAAATAAAGAGAAATATCAGAATCATTATCATCATCATCTTGGAATAACATAAAGATAAGATGGAATATAAAAATGACCCACACATCATTCTAGAATCTAAAAGCAGCAATGTGTGTGTCCCAACGATATGTATTGTAAAAAATGTGTTAAATCTTTTCAACTATTCAAGTAGAACTAGACAGAAAGGGTTAGTAAAGTAGCTGTGATAGTCGTGTAAACTGACAGATTAAATCCACTGAGACAACAGTGCCTTTTAGGAAGTAATTACTGTATGTTACCGCAAAAATTCGATGGATCATATTGCGTTAACATTTCTTGTTAGTAAATTCTTTGATAGCTTATTTGTAGAAAGATATACATTATGGATTAGTTTCCAGGGCATTTGAAGGATGGCAATTATGTGTTATAGTGAATAAAGGCACGTCACTTGAGGGTGAAATAAAATTTTAAAAACTTAATGTTGTATCCTTGAATATTTTGCCTGAATATGGGAGTATAATCTGGACTGGTGGAATATAGTTTGGCCTAGCCCAAAGTATAGCCCAGGTATAAACTGGCCTAGCCCAGAATATACCTGGGGTACAAAATAGACTGAGCCACTTTAACCCCAGTGTAGCAGGCCAGATTATGTTTATATAAACAAAGAATGACCACAGTTTATTTCAATCATAGCTTAATTCGTTTTTTTATCACTAGTGTCACGGGGCGTCCTAGTAATACATACATACATACATTATCGACTTCTGTAAATCATAATACAATTCAGAGGAAAATGCATGCATTAATATATATTGATGTACTATGGGTTGAATATCCATTCAAACTGATATGATTACACTTTAACCCTCATTTTACTCACGTTCATTGTCATGTTGCAGTTGTTTTTGTAGTTGGTTCCCCATGAGTAAAATTTGCACCGTATTGTTTGTTTGGCACTGACATACACTTAGTCGCAATGGAAAGATTTAATTACCGTACTCATAAAAAATGAAGTCACTTTAGCGATTTTTTTGTGTGCAAATACACAGCTGTTAAATCCCCTGGCAAGGGACGTGTCAAGCCTAGGAAGGTAAAGACAGACAAGGTCTTTTTAAAATTTTTTTTATTTCACTCGCGAGTGACATACCCTTATTCACTTTAACATATAAGTTCAATCTTGCAAATGCCTTGCAAACTAATCCAGTGTCTTAAACCATAAGGTACATGAAATGTATATATATCTTTCTACAAATAAGCAATCAAAGGATAATATTTACTAACAACAAATACTGTTAATGCAATACGATCCATCGAATTTTGCCTTAACATGCAATAGATCTAATTACTTTTTACAGTGCACTACTTTTGTCTCAGTGTACTTACTCTGTCAGTCAAGGCTATTTCACTAAAGCTTTCTGTCCAGTTCTTCTTGAATAGTTGAAAAGATTTAACACATTTTTTGTATATACATAGTTGATATAAATTGCTGCTTATAGATTCTAGAATGATTTGTAGGCCTACAATGCCGTTTTTACACCCCCACTTATATCTCTGTATTATTCCAAGATGATGATGATGATTCTGGTATTGAAATTCTCTTTATTTTCAAGAGTAAGTAAGATGATTTGGTGTTCTTATTGTTATTATTGTATATTACTGGTTAGCATTCTGTACGTTTCAAGTGGATCTGGACAGGTAGAGTTTATCAGGCGAAAATATTTAGTGCCTATTTAGTTTTATGTGAAGTATTTAATGTCTGCTGGATTATGGAATTGCACCATCTGTCAGTTAGGTTATTGTTATGTTTTTTTGTTTTTTTCTGTATGTTCTTTTCCGGCCTTTTCTCTCTGCATCACTGTAACAAAACATACAATGCATGTTTTACTCATGGCCAAACAATCATCAAAATAATCAAAATAATAAGCATAATAATAACACTAACAGACACGAGTGAAATTAGTGCTGAAGTCCAATCATATCATTTTGAATGGATACTCAACCCATTTGTATCAATGCATTTTAATGCATGTTTGTTTCCTCTAAAATGTGGCATGACTTACAGGAGTCAAGAATGTATGTATGTACATGTACATCAATTTAAACTAAGGCTGAAATAAACTGTTATTATTATTCCCTCTAAATTGTATTATGATTTACGGGTGTCAAGAATGTGTTCATGTATGTATTAATATGATATCTGATGACAGTGATAAAGAACGGGCTGAAATAAACTGTGGTCTTGACTTTTTTTTTTTTTTTTAAAGTAGGGGGTATATTCTGGACTGGGGGGTGGGTATAGTCTGGCCTAGCCCAAAGTATACCCGGGGTATATTCTGGGCTAGGCCAGTTTAACCCCGGGTATAGTCTGGGCGGGGGGTATATTTTGGCCTGTTACACCGGGCTGCTGCACGCATTTTCTTTCTCTTTTGCTCCTTTTCTTCGGCAGCTAGCTGTAACGCACATGCAGCCGCCAGGTCATGTTTACATGAACAACGACCTTTCCGCTCAGCTCTAGCCAGTCAGAGGGCTCATAGCCGGGCTGCTGATTTGCATAATTTATGCCAGCTAATGAACGCAGCAGTTTGGGGTCATAGGTTAGAGCGATCACGCACAGTTGTACTACGAGCTCATGCAGCGCTGTAAGTTATAGGTCATGTAGCCTACTATACAGGGAGGGGGTTTGTTTCTTGATACTGATAGTTCATGAGTTAGGAAAGGTGAAGGTCTGCAACCTTGACACAGACATGTGGTAGAGATGCAGACAAAGGTATCGATACCAAACTTTCGCTTTTGTATGAGCTTAGACCACTGTGGCGAGCTGTTGCATTCAGTCATTTTTTGGTCTTTTCGAGCTAATTTACGTTCGGTTTTCATGACCCTCACTTTCCACATATGGTCATTTTGAATGAAAAAAGTGTCACAAGACAATAAATGTGGTATATTTGTAATTTCAAATGGCTGAACTTTCTCAAGGACACAAAAAACTAAAAATCGATACTTTGAAGCAAAAAGTCGATTTCAGGACCCTCTCCCCCCGTTAAATCATTCTTCTTTATCATAGTGAAAAAAGCATCTTGATCCTATGACGAGAAATCAAGATACCAACCTTCCAAAAATGTGTAGTTGTGACACAGTTTCCAAAAAAGGGCCTCAGAATCAGAGGAGCGATTTGCTGACATGGCGCAGTATGATTGAAATGCTTTTAAAATCATATTTAAAATAGTAATAATAATAATAAATAGAATTTTATTATTATTATTTAAAATAGTATTGGTGGAATTAAGGCATATAATACGTAGAAATGGTTAAAATTTCAGAAGAGTGTGAACTCTGGCTGCTTTTCAGCCCATATCTCTGTTCCACTCTGTGAGATTTTTTTCTATCCATCAGCTTGTTACAGGTCACATTAATATGTGATGTTGAGGAGTTTGGAGAGAGGACAGTGACAGGCATCTTGGACATTTATATATTAACTGGTATATGCTTATTTCAAAGCATTCACAGTGGTTCAGTGTATTTGCATAGATTTAAAGCCCAATAAAAATGATAAAATGTGACATTTAGAATAAGACAGTTTGGGATTCAATAGTGAGCAATAAGTGGAACAGTTTTTCTTCATAAACATCCCTTTTTAGATCACCCAAGGAGTCATGCCAACTAATGATTTATTGTGGGAGGATGTGGTGAGAGATAAGTAAGCTGATATATCACTGACTAGCAGTGGTGTGCACAGGAAATGAAACCAAAGAATCTACAACATACACATCCTTTACACTACTTTGAAAGTGAGATGGTAAATCTTGAAGACCAGCTTTCATCAAGGTAATTAGAGTGGATCTGACTTCACTCACTGATTAAATACTAAATGAACATAAAAGTGTTTGAAAATAATGTTTATTTGTTTCAAGGGAGCAAAGTTTGCTCTTTCTAATGGTAGCTTATATTCCACAGTTTATTTCAGCTCAAAGAAATTCAGTTAAATGGTTGATTTTTATAGTGGAGTTTCAGCTATCTCGCTCTTGACGCATCACTTGCATGCATATTTGGGGTGCCTACCCACATTCCTACATTGATAATTTTGTCTATAGAAAATCAATTTAAATTAAAAGTTTTTATCACCAAATGATTACTCAACAAATTAACATTATAACTTTTACTCTGATGTGATTTTTACCATACGATGCTAAATTCTCAATCAAGTGCACTGCACTTATAATCGGACATTCAGCACAGTCAGATGTTTGGCCATTTGGTATTTGGAGTGCCATCAGATAATTGTGCAGAGATAAACAAGTATAGTACAGTGGACCATCATGTTTAACGACACTGAAGAACATTTTTAATCCTCATTTTTTCTGCCGTATGAGCTATAATAAAATACTGGAATAATGGCAATCGTTAATCAAAGCACCTGCTATAGGGAGAGAATTCATTTTGAGTGCCTACGGCAAATGGGGGGGGGGGGGGGTATGGCGGCAGAACAACGTGTTGAGAGTCGGACAGTAATGTGTGTCATGATCATCCGGGGGGTTTAATTAAGTGGCTAACCCCTCCAGATGTCATGAACGGCGTTAAAGGTGTCCGCTCCTGAAGTCGAGGTCTGCTATCTAAATTTCTCCCCTCAGGTGTTATGTGGGGTGCTGGTCTTATCTACCGACATGGATGCATGGTTGAATTTTGTTCGACTGCATTTGTTGTAGTTCGAGAGGTTTTAGTTGTATACTCGCACTCATGCTCTCCAAGCAATAGACAGAGGTCAGGACACGTAAATCAATTTTGTAATAAATAACAACTATGTATATGTTGAGCAGACCCGTGGGGTTTATTACCAAACTAACTAACCATGACAATACATAAGATATAAAATAGTAATACAAATGACTGTAGTCGTCTGACTGTAACTAAATGACTTCAAAGCTCTTCAAGTGTAATCCTAACTTATCCTAATCTACTATAATGCAACAGTATTAAGTAATTCAATTATGTTACAACTAATTGGAGGATTGCATAGGCGCAGTGGTTATCCACTAAACACAAAACCTAGATCTAGATTCCCAGATCTATGGAATGTAATATATGATAGTTACAACAAGCACAATTTCCTAATATAATATCATAAAGAATTTATGTAGTAGATCTAATCTAGATCTCTGACGGACTGGCAACACCCAGTCTCGTCAGAACAGCTTGGGTTCACACATTCCATCTCAAATCAGGAGGCTCCACTGTTTCAGCCTCTCTTAGTTCGAGCTCGAGTTGACACGCTCGTCTCGGTTATACTGTTGAGTTGTTACGTACCATTAGCCCTGGCGTGCACAGCCAGGGACAGAAGGAAAAAGCTTAGTTGAAATCATGGATCATGGCTGTCAATCAACAATGACACCAGGCTAACATATATATCTGTCCAACTTTCCACCACTCAAGCAGGGAACCTCTGAATGTCCTCACGGTAAGACTTATCCGTTTGACACTGGAGAAGTAGTCTCCAGTCAGCCGGCAAGTTAACTTTGACACATTCATGCGTACACGTTCAACCACTGGATCTCACACTTCACGGACTAAGGCACGTGGCCGAGTCACTACATACTCACGCACGCCAGCACAAAATATTACCACCGCTCAGCGGCTGCAAACAAAAGCTGGGGGCCGTATACAAAGTGGGTGTCACAATCTGATCATGACGTGTATTTTTCATTGTGTACTACTACATGCCCGCCTTGCAAGTTATGGCCCCATGTGGCCATCTCTTGCTTAGGCCTAGTATGTTTTCTGTCCCTACTGACCAGGTGCTGTGACAGCACACTACACTCTGTCAGTTAAAGTGACGCTTCATCACCACTGACTGAGACAAGTGTGGGGCAGGCCATGAAGGCTGCAACTGTGCAACTTCATCAGACACTTGCACTGTCCGGTCACTACCTATGATGTGTAATAATTATTACCTGTAGCACGCTCATTGATCATCACTAATTGCTGCACGGGGTATGCACTTTCTCTACACCAGGCATTGTGACCACATGCCTACACACCCTGTGTCAAAAACACGTGATCAGTCTGTTCCCATTCATTGAATGATACAGCACGAGAAACTACTGGAACCAAACATTACTCGTCTGTTGTTAACTTTTGCATCTGACTTTCTCGTAATTTGATCGAAACATGACTACTGTCGGCACAAAAAGAAAAAAAAAACAATTCAGATACGAAGACCGAGATCTGCCGCCAGTTTGATATTATAATTATGTACGTTCATGTACAGGGCATGCTAATAACGGAGGTAACCATAAAAAATAGTGCGCTATTTTAATCCCTTGCTTGGTTTTTGTATTCTTTCTTGGAATAGCGAGACCCCGGGTATACCAAGACATTTTTTTGTGGAACATGACCTCTCGTTATGATCAAGTTCCACTGTACATTATTATCATTCCTTTGTGATGTTTTATAGAATCTGCCAAAGGTCTGTGTCTGTCGACCACACCATGCCCCAGAATCCAGTGTCATCTCAAAAGAGATAGAGTGTGGACTTTGGCTGTTTTTCAGCCAGTATCTCTGTTCCACTTTGTGAGATTTTTGCTGCATCTGCTTGTTACAAGTCACATTAATGTGTGATATTGAGGGGTTTGGAGAGAGGACAGTGGCAGGCATCTTGAACATTCATAAATTACATACTTGTTTCAAAGCAATCTAGTGTGTTCAGATGTTTGGTCATTTGGTATTTGGAGTGCCATCAGATAATTCTGCAGAGATAAAGAAGTATAATACATTATTATCATTCCTTTCTGATGTTTCACAGAATCTGCCGAAAGTCTATGTTGTCGGTTGACCACACCATGCCCCAGAATACAACCTGTATTGCAATTCAGGGAACTGGAGGCCCCCAGAGAATCCATCAAGCTCATATCTAAACTTGGCGAAGGATGTTCTGGTGAAGTCTGGAAGGGTAGGTAACATCTAAACCTCATGTAATTCAAGTATTGTCACTTTCACTTTCATAAATACAGCAGTCTATGATTGAAAAAAAAAAAAAGTTAAAAATTACATACCAATAATTCAAATTTTTGATTTTCACTTTCACAAGTGCAGCATGGTTTTGACAAAATAAAAGTTTAGTTATCAATAAACCAAGTTTTGTGCTTTTTTACTTTGAACAGATGCAATAGTCTGATAAAAAAAAAAACAAGAGAAAAAAAAACAACAGGAAACATTAGCCTGCTCCGAGGATTCGAGGATTTTACTTACTTTCTTAAACACAGCATAATTTGATATTTAGGTATCAGTTATCCTCATATTTTACCACAGTGAATTATACCTCAAGAATGAGAAAAGGAAACGCAAAAGTTCAGGTACATTTTCACTTGGATAATTGTTCTAATCTTTTAAAGTATGTAACTGAGCTACTCCAATATTCTTGTGACAGAAGAGCATTTATGTTTTATAGACAAATTACAATCACTGAAGTAAATTTCTCTTTTTAAATGCTCAAGTCCTGATGGAAAGTTAGATGCTTGTATTACTATCTTTGCACCAGTTAGAAAAACTTTATTTTATTCTTTCATGTTTACTTGAATGTTGCTTTTGAGATTGTGGGGAAGATAAACTACCGAGGTAGATATTATTTAGTCAACAAACTTTAAACTTGTGTTTTTATGTTGAGTGGATATTTCTGAATGTTGAACATGCACAAATTAAAGTGCTTTCCTTTTCTTTTCCTAACCTCCTCTTTTTTTTGGTGTGTGTGTTTTTTGTTTTCATTCTTAGGAAAATTTCACAAAGTGGTTGATGTGGCTGTTAAAAAAATGAAACCTGGCAGCATGTCAGCAGATGAATTCTTGAATGACGCAAAATTCATGCACTCTTTGAGACATCACAGTGTAGTGCAGGTTTGTATAATTGAATGTCATCACCTGATGATGTGAAAAGGCTGAATTGGATAGTTTTTAAGAGAGAGTGATATTTACATATTTTTGTTTTATTTTCGTTAGTAATGTGAAACAGTTGAGATCCCAGTATTGAAGAAGCAAACCTGCTTCAGCACTTCTTTCTTTTTTTTTTTTTTTTTTTTTTGTGACTGCAGATTTGAATCTGATCATGTAATTTAAAAGTTATTTTGGAGGCACAGTGAAAACAATGTTTGTATTTTTAAAAGAAGCAAGTTACAAACAAAAACCACATTGCTGTGATGTACATGGGTTTTTGAATTCATACAGTTAAGTAATTTTCTCTAACATTTAGGCTTATTGATAGAGATACTTGATATAGATTGATATCAAAGATAGTAGAGTGACAAGATAGTTCACTCGAACAAAATTCCGTCCGCGCGCACCACCAACGCCACCTACCGAGTTGCGCGAACGATGGTACTTTCGCTTTCTGTTCAACATGGCGACTCCCTTGCAAAAGCAGAAATGAGTGAGGAGTGGAAACAGCCAACACTGTGCCGCTATTAACTGCACATATGCAAGACACAATAAGCCAGTCTTGTCCTATTTTCACTTCCCAAATGGCCCAGAAAGGTAAACCAGTGTGTTATTTTTTTAATTAGACTACACGAGGGGGAGTTTCCGATTCAAAATGTCAACACTGACACTGATTGTAAACACGATGAGTTGCATGCTGACTCACACTGTCTGTGGGACTAGTGTCAGCTAAACTATCAGCCCAGATGGTGTCAGTAATATTATGGCATGAGTGCAGAGTTATTCTACTATATGTCAAAATTAAAAGGCAGCCTTAACTAGGCCAGACACCATCTGTTTTTACAGAACAAACAGTATGGGGACTATTGAGGGGCTTGTTGTCCCTAGTGATTGGCTAGTTAATGTGTGTATACACCTAGAGGAAAAATATGTTGCCATTTGTGAACAAGTTTGCCATGGTGACAGTGTTAAAAGAACACTTGTCAGCCGCCTTTTCACTCATGTTGGAAAGTTGGATAGCTTTACACAGCTTTACAGACATGCTGCCGGACTCTTGAAAGGGTAATTCATGTTTATGTGAACATCAAGCTGCATCACAGTCTGAAGCTCAACAATCACAGTTTTACAGAATGGAAAAGGAAGGCGAAGAAACGGAACAGAAAAATGCTAAAACTCTCCCATTTGTGACATGCAATGGATATACAGCTGACTCGCATCTTAGAGAAGAAGATAAATAATTTGGTTAGTAATTTTGTTATGCTTGTAACAATAACCTCAGTTACATAACCTCAATTACAGGCACCGACTGACAAACTTATTCACATATAAGATAATTGTCAACAATGGTTATGTTTTTGTATTGTGCAGACCTAGAGGTTTCCCCCACAAGCAGAGCTGTATCATATGTCTACAAATCTTAAACACTTATTTTTGTTGTGAATTTATTGTCATAACACCACTAACACTGAATTAAGATTTGTGTTCCTTACATACAACCATGATTTGTGTTTCTTACAACCATGTAAGGACAAGACTTTCCAAAATGACATCAGCAAACAGAATTGTAGCAAATTAAGGCTTTGCTTGATTAAAGGGAGGGGGGGGGGGGATTGAAAAGCTCACATACATTGTCTAGATTATCATGAATTTATGTGTGCTTTTCATTATTGTACTTGGAATATCTCTTTCATTTTGCTTGATTGTTTTTTTTTTAATTGTTCAGTCTATTCTGTCCAATGTTGTTCTGTGGTCTCCGATCCGTAAACGTGTAGAATTATATAAATTGCTGCGGCTGTTTCCAAGTAGGCCATTGACAACAGAGATGAACTGCAAAAAAAATGTTTGCATGGTTTTGTCGGGCCTATGAACGATTCGAAGTTTAGATGAGTTTATACTAGGCCTTTACTTACAAGAAACGTAAAATGCAAGAGCTTAGAAACATAAGAAACTGTTACATGTATCACATTTTCTCCATCGGCCATAGGCTAGCACAAGCCTAGCAGACAACACGCACCGGCTCAGTTCATGCAAGCAGTTAGGTGGCACTGCAGCCTCGCAGTGGACTTTTTTTAATGGGCACAAAGAAGTGAGTGAATCATCTTGTCACTCTACTATCTTTGTTGATATACATTTGCTTGATTATTTTGCATGATAGGGCAGAAAATGATGGAATTAATTTTGAAGAAAAATGCTATCAAAGTCTGACATTACATCATATCAAACACTTGTTCAAGGCAATTTTGTTGCAAGTGCCATCTGCTTCATTGAGATGGTATGCATTCCTCCCATACTCTGTATCTACATAACATAGTGATTTTTCATTTCATTGATATCAGCTATCTCTTTTCATGAAATGGATATAAATTGACTGTCACAAATCCCAGACTGGGAGATGTAATAAGTTATAACAGGACAACAATCACGAACGAACAAGTTTAACACTTAACAGAACAACCCATCAGACTCACACATTTATTAAACATAATTATACAAATAATAGCGCCATTACATACATTATATTATTGAAATTAACTGCCGTACAACGGCCTTATTCTCACATGCACTCTTCCTCGGATCCACAACCCGGTAGTTACTTCCTAAAGGCACTTCGGCCTCAGCCTCTCCCCTCAGGGTCTTAATAGCACATTAATAATTCACTGGCACCGCAGTCTCTCAATATCACCTTCCTATTGTCATACACCTTAGCATTCCACTAGCACCTCCGCAGGGCAATAACACATTATCATTTCAATAGCCCATCAACATGGCAATAGTACATTATCAATTCACTAGCCCCTCAACATGGCAATAGTACATTATCACATTCACGCTCATATCTACGTCCCTGTCCGTGGCCTGACTGCCACGACATTATGTGCCTCTACTGTCCTGCACCGACAGCCTCACTTCTGGCCTATGTGTGGCCCCCGGCCCTATGCTGGCCTATCCCCTGTGCTCATCGAGGTGGCTCTTCGGCCCGTCCCCGACACCTACAAGAATAACATTACATTGGTATAATACCCTACCATTTCTATTCACTCCACCTCTCCTTACAACCCATGAAGCGTACACACAATAGTTCACCTTTCACTCACCAAACATCTTACGGTAACACACCTCCATCGGAGTACACAATACTCACTCGTGCTACAAATCCATGAACTCACTTTCATCTATCGCTCATGGCGCACATTGCTATATCCAATATCAAGGACTTCCACATTCCTCACATGTACTTATTTACATCATGGTAATAGACGAATATAATATAATACATCAATCAACGTTCTACCTACCAGTCATCACTGGAAAAACACTCTCATCCGTCTTCCGACTGCTCCCCTTATGTTCGCCCGCTGGGCTCTTACTAGCGTCCGTTCAGTAGGACCTTCTAACTTGCAGTGATAGTAATACAGCGCTTTCGCCTCATTCAGACCCCCCCCACAACTCACAACATGCACGCTTTAACTTACTTGTCTACGTGCGTTAATTTTACTCTCCTCCTTTCCCCCCGTAATTATTAACTATCGCTCACTCCACTCGTGACATTGACATTGTCACTAGTGAGGTTTTGTGTATTTATATTTGATGAATGGAATTGCATTATTGAATTCTGGATATTTGCTTGTCTTTGTTTTTTTCAAAACTTCTGCAGTTGATGGCTGTGGTGGTCAACTCAGAACCACTTCTCATTGTCACTGAACTCATGCACAATGGTTCATTGCTGGATTTTCTTCGTTCAGACCCAGGAAAAAGAATGAAATTCAATCAATTGATTGATATGAATTCACAGGTAAATATACCTTCATCTAAGTCTGTTTCAATGGACAATAACTTGAATGTAATTGTATACCATTTTTATGAATTCATGGGCTAATATGATGATGTCGATAACCATTTAACAGCAGTGTGTTAAAATGTGCTTCAGTAAGAAACAGGATTACATGTATAATTTATATCAGACATGCTCTGTTATGTTTATGCTGTGAGCAAATTATATCAGATCCTAATTCAGTGGGCCTGGCCCTGCTGACCCCTTCTAGGGCTTCTCTATCTGGGCTCCTGAAAAAGTGAATGATGAAAAATTGTTTTAAATCATCAGCAAAAATCTCAGACCAAGCAAAGTTCATTCCCACAGTCATTGCTAAGCTTTTCTCTTACTGGTGGGTACTTTAAAGCATTCTGTTAAAGGTTACTGACATCATTCATGGAATCCTATTAGTAGCAACAGAATTAACATTTGGTTAACAGAACACATTGAGTCGATTGACATATACGGCAAAAGTTTCAAAGGGTTAAAACCCCCCACAGCATTCTTTAGTTTGCATCAAACACGACCTGTACTTGTTTAAGGAATGAACAGAGAGAATGTCTTTAAACCCACTATTGCATTAAACATCCATTTTATTTCAGGTTTGGTGTTGGAGAAAACGTACACAAAATGCTGCATATAATGAATGCCAAGCATTATTAGAAACAACAGTATTTTTAATTTCCTGTGAAAATAGGCTCCAGTTTCTTATTTTAAAATTGCCTATTTCTTTTAATAATCAAAATGGGAGCCATGACCAAAATGACATAGACTATGATTTTAATATGATTTTGGGATTCAAACTCTTGTTGCTGTTTTGGGTACAAAATTGGTGAGAAAGCTTTCTGTTCCTGAGAAATTCACTCCTTTTCCATGACTATCCAGATTTTTTTCATTCAACTATATAAATGCGTTTCATTTTCACACTTTGTATTTTATTTTCAATCTCCTGTTTTGAAAACTCTGTGATCATCTCAGATTTCTGATGGCATGGCTTATTTAGAAGCCCAGAACTGTATTCATAGAGATCTGAGGGCTGCCAATGTCCTCGTTGGGGAACACTTTGATGTCAAAGTAGCCGGTTTTGGATTAGCAAGGATCTTATTAGACGATGGGGAATACACGGCAAACAAAAGTAAGGTGCAGTTTGTTTGTCTGCTGTATAGAGCACACTGTGAACGGAAACTTTAGACATCTTTGCTAATACAGCTTTGAACCAATTGATATTTCAGTGACTGTGAAAAATAATATTATTTTTAACTTGATCTTTCTCTCTTTTCATCCTTGAAGATTCAATTTTATTACAACACATTATATGATAATAACAATCACGATCACGAATCCCGTAGACTAGACGTCCGTCAGGGCACCTCTGATGACTTTGCAACAATCCCTCTTCATTCCTCGCGGTTTTCAGCTTTTCTGAGCATCTCTCTGAGTTCCATGCCCGTCCATTCTCTGATGTTGTCTTCCTATCTCTTCTTTTGTCTGCCTCTTCTTCTTCCTCCCTGGACTGTGCCCTGCAAGATGGTCTTGACAAGGCCTGTTGAACTGGTGACGTGTCCATACCAACTCAGTTTGCGTTTTCTGACCAGTGTCAAGAGGTCGTCGTATGGCCCAATTTCATTTTTGATTCATCTTCTGACTTCGTCATTTGTGACATGGTCTCTGTATGAGATGCCCAATAGTATTCGAAAACGTCTCGTCTCCACAGCTTTGATTCTTCTCTTAAGGTCAGCATTTAGGGTCCAGGATTCACATGCATATAAGAATATTGACATGACCAGGGAGCGCATGAGTCAAATCTTTGATCTGATGGCAATGTTCCTATTGTTCCAGATAGTTTTGAGCATGGTCTTTGTGGCTGTGGTCTGGGCTATGCTGGAGAGTATTTCCGGCCTGGAACCTTCGTCTGTCACTATGGCTCCCAGATACTTGAAGCTTTGGACGTTCTCAAGCTTCTGATTGTTTACATGTATGTTGGCGATGATGTTATTCCTGCTGTTGGTCATAACTTTTGTTTTTTCGGCATTGATTTCCATGCCGTAGGCTGCAGATGTCTTGTCAAGTTGATCTGCCAGATTAACAAGTTCCTGTTCTTCTCCTGCAAGGCCATCAATGTCATCAGCAAGCGTAGGTTTTTGATCACTCTGCCTCCTATGCTGACTGTTCCTTCATGATTTTCAAGGGCCTCTGTCATGATCCTGTCCAGGAAGATATTGAAGAGAGTGGGTGAGAGCAGGCATCCTTGGCGAACTCCAAAGTCATCCGAAACCATTCCACGATGTTGTTATTGTACATGTAGAAGACTGTGCTGGTGGCTTTGTTACCGAGATTCTCGATGATTCTAATCAGGTTCGCATTGATGTTATACATGTTCATGGTTGCCCACAGCGTTGCATGCCATACTCTATCAAATGCTTTTTTGAAATCCACAAACACGTGGTATGACTCTTGTTGGTGTTGGAGGCACTTTTCCATCAGGATTCTGAGGTTGAATATTTGTTCTGTTGTGCTCCACCTTGGCCTGAAACCTGCCTTTTCTTCGGCAATGATCTTCTCTGCCTGTGGCTTCAGTCTGTTGAGGATGACTTTGAGCATGACTTTACTTGAATGGCTGGTCAAGCTGATTGTACGATAATTTTGGCATAGCTGTAAATTGCCTTTCTTTGGGAGGGTGATGATCAGGGACCTAGTTCAAAGTGTTGGCCACTCGCCCGCCTGCCAGATCTTGTTGCAGATGGTCTAGAGCATATCTATCACCGAGTCTCCTCCTGGTTGAATCAGCTCTGCTGGAACGTTATTTATGCCAGCTGATTGACCAGGCTTTAAAGATTTTACTGCCATAACAATTTCTTCTCTCATTAGGCTACTTTTGGCTTTGTCCTGCGACTGGGACACATTGAGCACTGTTGAGTCACCTCCGGTGTAGCAGGCCAGATTATATCCCCACCAGACTATACCCGGGGTTAAACTGGCCTAGCCCAGAATATACCCCAGGATATATTCTGGGCTAGACCAGTTTATACCCCGGGGTATACTTTAGGCTAGGCCAGACTATGCCCCCCCAGTCCAGATCATACCCCCTACTTTTTTTTTAAAAACAACTCAAGACCGCAGTTTATTTCAACTTTCCTCAGGTATCATATTGAAGCATACATTTTTTACTCTTGTAAATTATGATACATTTAAAAGGAATAAACTTAAAAAAGCATTGATATACAAAAGGATTGAAAATCCATTCAAATTGATATGATTAGACTTTAACATTAATTTTACTTCTGTCCATTGGTATTATTACTGTTGTTTTTTTTTTTATTTATACATGTATAATTAGTTGTCCATGAGTTAAACATGTATTGTATTTTTTTGTTTGGCACCACTGACATGTACCTAGTGGCAAGGTATGAAATAATTATAAGATTCATAAGTGTAAAGTCATCTGAATTTTATTTTAATTTTTGAAAATCAGAATGCTTGGTTTGTCCAATTAGATGTGTACAAAGTTACACTGATGCAGAGAGAAAAGGCCGGGAAAGAACACATAGAGAAAAAAAACAACAACATTTAAATAATAACCCAACTGACAGATGGTGCAATTCCATCATCCAGCAGACATTAAATACTACACATAAAACTAAATACATACTAAAATTGTTTCACATGATGAACTTAACCTGTCCAGATCCACTTGAAACATTACAGAATGCTAACCAGTCATATAAAATAATAACAATATGACACCAAATCATTTTATTTGCACTTGAAAATGTGTGTTGTTTTCCGGCCTTTTCTCTCTGCATCATCATAACAAAAAATACAATGCATGTTTTACCCATGGCCAACCAATTATCAAAATAATAATAATAATATCAACACACAGGAATGAAATTAATGCTGAAGTCTAATCATATTATCAGTTTGAATGGATACTCAACCCTTTTGTATATCAATGCATTTTAATGCATGTTTGTTTCCTCTTAAATGTATCATGATTTACAGGAGCCAACAACGTATATATGTACACCAATTTAAACTAAGGCTGAAATAAACTGTTATTATTATTTCTCATCTAAATTGTATTATGATTTATGGGTGCCAAAAATGTGTTCATGTACGTACAGTGGACCATCATGTTTAACGACACTGCTAATAACGAGAGCTTTGCCTATAGTGAGAACATTATAAATCCCCGTTTTTTCTACTATATTTAAGCTATATATTAAAATTCTTGAATAACGGCAATCGATAATCACAACACTTGCTATAGTGGGAGAATTAATTCTGAATTCATACGGCAGATTATGGGAGCGGCCGCAGTACAGCGTGTAGCGAGACACACATATATTGTTCTTTGTCTGTTACTGCATGCCCATCGGTTTAGTCACCACTCACTCAGGCCGACAATGTTTGGTTTCCTTACTGACCACGTGTCATGACAGCGCATTACACTACCATCCACGCAATCATTAAATTTACATCTGCCCACCCGTCCAGTTATGTCTTGCGTAAGCCTAGCAAGTGTTATCTACTTGCTGACCATGTGCCGTGACAGCACTGTACACACCACCCACTCAATGAATAAATTTATGCCCGCCCACCCGTCCAATCATCTCTTAAGATCTCGCTTTTCCTAAAAAGCTTTGTTTTCTTACTGACCGCACACTACGCCACCACCCACGCAACCCAAAAAATTACCATATATAGTAAGTAGTGATTTACGCGGATCAAAGACCATGCTGCGAGTAATAATTATCGCACATCACAAGTAGTAACCCAAGAGTGCACGTGTCTGGCGAAGCTACACGGTTGTAGCCTTCGTGGCCAGCCCCACAGTTTGCCCAAGTGAGTGATGACTCGCAGCACGGTCTTTGATCGTAATTGATCGCCTCGCAGCGTATGTTCTTTGTCTACATTGGGCTTCGTGACCACATGCCTACACTCCCAATGTCACAAACACATGGCCAGTCTGTTAGGCCTACTCCTATGCCTCTAACTGTATCGTAATAAATGACAATAAAATCCCCACTCAATTCTTTATACTTTATATAGAATAGAATAGCACCTGATACTAGGTTATACTGAAATTATACTGAAATCTTTCATGTATAGCAGGTTAAATTTTTTTTTTCCTTACCAAATCATGAGGTATGTCAAATGAACATTGTATGGTTTCTATCATCAGATGGCAGATTCCCAATCAAGTGGACAGCACCTGAAGCTGCCAATTATCACAAATTCAGCACAAAATCAGATGTTTGGTCATTTGGTGTTCTCATGTACGAGATTATCACCTTTGGGAAAGTGCCCTATCCTGGTATGTCTTACAGCTTTCATATGTTTGAGTGTCAATTCCCCTGCAATGGAAATTCTCAATTTTTCGTCAACTCCCAAACAGAATGATTAAATAAAATATTGTAAATGAAGTAATGTAGTAAAAATCTAATTAGTTAAATTCTTGAGATGATGTTTGCAGCAAGATACGATACCAGTATTCAACCCACCCAGTTGAACATTTGCAGATGTAAAACTGACTTTCAAAACTAGCATTACCGTAAAAATTCAGGTTAAGACTTTCTAGATTGCATATATGTGAGTGGATCTGGTGAAATCAGGCTTAAGGTGAAAGGCCAAATTCATGAGGAAATCCTTCCGGGGGGGGGGGGGGGGGGTGTTCTTTGTGGAAATTAAGAAAAAATTTCACCTTAAGCCTGATTTTGCTAAATCCACTTACATGTATATAACCCCTCTGGGGGATCTCTGTTTAAGATAATCATATTTTTTAATTGTGTGATTAAAATGGTGAATGCAGATGTTTTGAATGCTTTCAGTGTCTGTGAAATCACTGCATGTTTACTTACAAATCTGAATGCAAGTATGAAAATACACTGTGTATAATATAGAGGTGACAGATTTTAAAGTGCTAGCTGTACCAAACTGTTTCCAATACTTTATCCTGAAACCACCAGACCAGTCATCTCTGTGCCATCTTCTGTCAAGAGGTGCTATGTTGTAGTTTTTTATCTCCTATGTATATTTTCATAGCACAATTTAGTCTGAAAGGCTGAGATAAGGGTCAAATAATCTTAATCAATTTTAAATAAACCTAAAAACGTTTCAAAGTAATTATGAATGATAAGCTGATATGGATTTACAGCTTTTTAAACTGAAAAACTTCCATAGTATGATCTTATACAGAAATAGTTTTATAATGAATCAGTTTTTCACTAGATCATACATATATTATGTTCCATGTATATTACAAAGTGGGATGCATAATGTAGGACGAACGAGTGGCTATTGTGGGTTTAGATGTAGTGGGCCCTAGTCTTTCTTAGGGCTACACACAAAAAAACACATGTTCTGTGTGGATGCTCTTATTTATTTCAAAAGAAAGGAACAAAAAAAAAAAAAAAGCCCAATCAGCCATGAGCTGGAACAAAAGAAAAAAGACAGAATATGACTAGAATAATTACAACACCAATCAAGTAATCAATGGTGAACATACATAGAAATCGAGTAATTTTCAAAACATCAACATGATACAAGTAATTACATGGAGGGTACAACTGCAAAGGATAATGAATTACAAGTAAGAATTAATATACAAGGAGTCTCTAGTAACAGTGCTTGCAATGTATTAATAAAAGTATGAATGGACATAATCAATGAAGGAGCAGGATCACAATCGCTCTACTACACTGATCTAGAGCTGCCATTTCATAAAGCAGCGATCAACAGTGACCAGTTGACAACTACTTAAAACGAAGTCGCTTAAAATGATCTTCTTTTTGTATGACGTTTTTCTTTTATACCTTCCCCAATGTCTCATTTCCGTGGGAAAAAAACGCATAGTATGACATCTTTCTATCCGTTTTTACTCTTTACGTGATCTCATTTTGAAGTCCCAAAGAGGGAAAAAAAATGCTTAGTATGATTTTCCTAAACCGTGTCAAGGTCAAAATACACGCCGTCATCTTTCGTAATCGTCGTTTCGCTACAGCTTGTACCTACCATTGTTCTGTGTCTGCCTCGCCATGCTGACACCTGTTATGTCACCTACCCAGCGTGCGCCCGAGGCGCCATGCATACGACTGGATGTGGTCGCTTTGTCCATGAGTGTAGGATTTTACAAATTTTATTCTGCTAGCATCAGTGATCCCTCGCACTCATGCGATCTCAAATATGTTGCCATCAGGTGGATCGATAATGCATTATAATAGTAAATGATGCATCAGATATCGTAAAATTCATAGGGCCACTGATTTTACTCAGGTCGGGCATTGAGAGCGTAGGTTACGATAGAGAGAAAAAGCAAAGGTTTACCCACGTGGATGTACCGTAACATGCGTGGCCACAATTTTTGAACTTTTTTTTTTTTTTAAACTAGGCAATAGAGATTCAATCGTTTTCACGGGACACGGAGCAAAGACAGTCGGCGCCAGCAAGTCCATGAAGGTGTCAAATACCATGCTCACTCGGTCACCGCAGATAGGCGATGTCTATTGTGTTAGTTTAGGCACAGTGCTACATGATGCAAGTGTGACCAGCGGGAGGGTCTTGTATGAGATTCACATTTATATAAATAATACAGGAAAATGCAAGCCATGTTTGTTTGGTTGGCATATCTTGCTTCCTGACAGTCATATAACAACATAATGTTAAGTCGACTGACAGGTAATATTGTGTGCTAATTTTTGCCCTTTGGTTATAATGGAAACAGAACAGTTTTCTTAGAAATGTTCAGACACCATCGCTTTGGGTGAATATTTTTTTTTCTTAAACAATATCCCCTCACACACCCTAATACACGTTGGCCCACAAACAAAAAATACCCCCTCCTTAGAAAAAAACAACCAAAGGTCACCTACATAACAATACTGCCTCCATCATTTATCAACATAATTTATCTAAGGTAGATAACTTAATAATGCTTAAGATGATTTAACGGATAGTAAGATGTTAAATTTTATGTCCCCTGGACATCATTTTAAGCAATGTCGACTGTAATAACACAGGCACTGCATACCGGTGCAGGTCATCCTACCCAAATTATCACTGACACGCTCAGTGGCTCTTGTGCCGAGGTTGCTCCCCTTTCCATCTGATACTGGAGGGCCACACCCCTACAATCGCGGCCTATGCTAACGCGGGCATGACACTACACAGGGAAAACCCTCCTTGATCTTGTCCTTCACACATCTCATGAAACTCATTGAAACATAATACATATATATCTCTGTTATATGTAGGGCTCATTGTAACTTGTGGAACTCACTGAAACATGGTTAATTCATCGCCACATATAGAACTCATTGGGACGTGTTAATAGCGACATAATTGGATAAAAATAACAATTCTGTGGCTCAACCATGTGAGATCGTACTAACCAACACATCTCAAGCACTAAGCATGTAATTTACACTGCTCTCTATAGCATAGTAGTATAGCGGCCTGACACAAGCACCTGTAATTTGAGCAAGTGCATAGTGCTGTTCATTATGATGAATCACTCACAATACATGCATGTCAAGAAATCCTCACGGCCTACTACTACAGCAAGGCAATGTTATACATGCACACAAGCAAATTATAATATCTTGAGATCAGCAAGCCATTGTCCACATCTAGCATAACAACAGGGCACCTACAAACCGTTGCGCATTTGCGAACTTAAACAATAAAGCATGGTCTGAATGCTAACATAATGATTATAATATAATGCATTAATCATATACTGCGTGTCTCTACACACATCATGTACATTATAAGGCTAGGGGACCATCAGCAACTAACACAAGTAGCAGGGCATCTTACTTTGAATGACAACTGATAATTACCATTGAGCTGGACTCACATTAGTCTCTATAGGTCAGATACACTTCTTTGCAGCATTATCGGGGAGCACATAGGCAGCATCAGCACACTTAACGGGAATCAGTTACACAAATTAAAGTTACTTCTAATAAAGTTTCCAACTCACCCAAAGTCTCTCTGTTTTTGTGTTACCGCGTCATAATCAAGGTCTGGGCAGTGGCAAGCGTCGGCAGGCTTTTTCTGATCTGTCTGTGTTCACCGCCGCTGGTCTGCTCTTGTCTCTGTGCCTTCGATGGAGTGCATCCTAAGCCCGATATGGCATCGTATTTATAATGCCCGCTTGGACATGAGAGGGAGCAGGCCCATGGTAGACAATTTGAATGCTCTGGCGTAGGGCCTAGACCCGAATAATCGGACAGTGTACCGACAGAAAAAATTCCTAGTGCGGCTAATACTGTACGCACAGAAATCAACCAGATATCCCAGTAAACTACAGAAGTTATTCTATCATCCTATATAGCTGCAATTTAATAAGTTTGACCCAGGTTGGATTTATAGGTGGTAATACACGTCTAGCTTATAGTTTATTTGAAATCCGAGACTCTATTATTGACGATCTCACAAGGATACGTGCATTGAAGTATAATAAAATTGGTATCAATACAAAGTACAAACGTCATAGTAAAATTCCAGCCAGCTACTTTTTCCAGAAATTCTGTATTAGTTTTAATGTAATTTTTCAAAGGTGACGAGATAAGTAAAACCTGACAAACTCATGTGGGATATTTTAGTCCATCAACACATATCTCCGTTAATAACAAAAGTTATCATGAGCACCTATATTATACGGGAAGGGTATTGCATACTCTCGAAAATCAACCCGAGTTTCTGTCTTTCTGACGGTTGACAATGAAGAAAACATAAGTTTAAGACATGATACAGGAGCTGGATTCCTGCTGGTCACAATTTCCAATTGACCAATCAAAACACACACTTCCTCACAGCAATGTTAATGATGGGCCTTGCGCTATCATACACAGGGGAAGTAATTCAGGTGATGGCAACCAGACAAGAGCCTATAAACCTCTCTAAGTAGCCGGAACTTAGTCATGCAAAATGGCGTTACAATGAAAGCACATTATTTAAAAATAAAAATCATTCATCCTCACATAGTTAGTTGGGCACAGAGAGGCCATGTGTCGCGGATCGGGATTTTGGGGAATATAGATCAAGAGGTCCGCTTCCCAATCACACGAGCACAAAAAAAAAAAAAGCAATTAAACAACTTTCACTCTAAAAACTAAATAAATCAATTTGAGTAACAGACTGCAAAGTTTATATATCTAACAAATTCAAAGATAAAATATACAATAGATAACGAATACAATAGCAACTGAAAATGCTCAGCTAAGCTGAGGAGCAACTATGAAGTACTTAAGGCAATGTAATATGAAGTTATCTAAGTCACAATAAATTTACATTCAAAAGAATCCGCGCCCGAGGGCGACGGATCCTGTAAGGTTTAAAGTTCTATCTCTCTTCATACTAAAACATATTTATATAGCGTCTCTGCCAGGCGCGCTCTGGTGTAGTTCACACGTGGTCGCGGGAAATGCATGTGGTCTGGCAGTACTGGTCAACAATCTACATGTGTAGGTGGCTGTAAATTCAGCATGGAATTAAAATCTTTAGCTCACCATTCGGCCCTCACAATGTGAGGGCTGTTGATATTAGCGCTGTGGGTTTAATGCTCAAACAAGTAGGCTTGGGCTCAGGAGCGTAGATTTCTGACAATGCTCCATCACTGTACATATCAGCTCAATCGCTGCGTCTCTATGACTTCTCATCTGGCTGAGAGCTCGCCGTCCACCTCGTAAATGGATTGTCTACATGTGGCCCAGAACTAAGTTCTGTATGGCCTTAAATACTGGACTGCATCTGCAGCTTACCGTCTAATTCCTGGATTGTGATTGGTGCAACCACTTCTAGCTCAGCTGCCGAACTGAGTTATTTTAAGTAACAGCCCAACGACCTTGGGTCGACATCAAAGGTCGAATCACTCAAGACAATAAAATGTAATTTTATAGCAATAAATTCTTAACATGTTCAAAACCCCGAGCTTTTACTCTGGATCACGGATTTTCTGTACGTCAACAGACATCTCAATAACATTTAATTCCTACTCACCCCTTCCCTCTCTACTAAACCTAGTTCAAAACACGAGATATAAAAAGTGCTCAGCCATGCACACCTACGCTGTCCGTCTATCCTTCCCCACACCTTCTGTCTATCTTTTAGGAAAAAAACTGTTCAAAACAAATTGTTTACGAGACCACGTTATGCTGGCTCGCACAATAATTACGTTTGTAAAAATTACTCACTGCTCTCTCACAAAAATTTAGTCAGTGGAAACATTTATGAATTAAATCTGTTCTTGACACATCCCCCACCCCAGTGAAAACTTAGGGTTTGAACGACATAACTGTCTACTAACGTTGCTATGTAATAGTACTTTGGAAAGGGCTATATAGTAAAAAAATATATCGTTAATGAAAGTCAAAAAAAAATAATTTCTAAGAACGTGCATTATCGATGGACAATAGCATATGTATATTTATATGCGACGTTCTGTGATAATATATAATTATTGTAGCACTTAAGAATTAAAGTGATAAACTTCTCTCACACAGACATACTGTAAAGACTGAAATATTGAGCAACTAGCTCATCGCTTCACGGAGCGTAATTAATACATTCATAGAACATGAACGAACAATAGTTAATTAAAGTAATGGTATCCTGGCAGCAGTAGGTCTGGTCGCTCGGTTTGCCATTTTCTCATCTCATTGACCCGCAGACAAAGGCGTCAAGGTTGTCTGAAACTCAGGTCATGGTCAGGATGGACGCTAGTGGAAAAAGGAATCACATGGAAATTTTGAGAAAGAATGTCCATAATTGGTAGGACAATATAATGTGAAACCATCCACGGTCTCCGAAAAAGGTGAAAAATGCTCAACCTCAATGTTTAACAGACTATTTTAGAACACTAAATCAAACGGGACAATACATCAGCTTGTAAATTATCCTCCCCAGGTATAGCCCGAATAGTAAATTTGTATTCCTGGAGCGCAAGGCTCCATCTGGTTAGTCGAGCATTCTTGGCTCTGTTCGACTTAAGAAACAGTAATGGTCGATGATCCGTTTCAATTATAAATTCGGACATTAATAAGTATCGAGAAAATGCATCTACCGCGTAAACAATTGCGAGGCACTCTCGTTCGACAATCGCATAGCGCGTCTCTCGATCAAGTAATTTCCGGCTTGCATATAAGCACGATCGCAAGAAACCGTCACGCTGTTGGAGTAACACGGCGCCTATTCCTTTATCTGATGCATCCGTTCGGACGATGAATGTCTGGCGTATATCGGGTAAAACAAGCAGGGGGAACGTAGAAAATAAATTCTGAATAGTCTGAAGGGCATCAGCGCACTGAGGCGTCCAGACGACTCTATTTGGAACATTTTTCCTCGTTAGATCAGATAACGGGGCTGAGAGAGAGGAAAAGTTTGGTATAAATTTCCTGTAATAATTCAAAAGTCCCAACAAGCTACGGACTTGCTTTTTAGTTTTAGGAGGTTGCAGTTTCAAAATACTGGATATCTTGCGATCGTCTGGAGTCTGAACCCCGTGGGTTATGGTATGACCCAAAAAGTTTATATGGTGATATCCTAGGAACACTTTACTGGGTCTCGCGGTAAGGCCAGCTCGGCGAAGAGCGGCAAAAACTTCACGAAGGGCCATTAAGTGGCCAGCCCAATCAGCCTGAAAAATACATATATCATCGAAATATGATAGAACGCAGCGCAATTCATTTAGCAAGATGTTCATCATGCGCGCGAAAGTGGCTGGTGCAGTAACCAGTCCAAAAGGCATATATTTCCATTGCATTAAACCCAAAGGGGTTTGAAAAGCTGTATATTGTTTACTTCCTTCTTCGAGAGGAATCTGCCAATATCCTTTGGATAAGTCTATTTTAGAGAAGATACTTGCATTGGATAACCGCGCGAATAAGTCCTCCTGATTGGGAATGGGTTCCGCATCATAGATGGTTATAGCATTGAGCTTTCTATAGTCAATACAAAAACGCACGGTATCGTCTTTCTTCTTGACCAGGACAATCGGTGAGCAATACGGACTTGTTGATCGCTCTATCACGCCTAGCCGTAGCATGGCACGTACTTCTGTAATTATCGTTTCGTGAGCGTGCAGCGGGCGTGGGTACGGTTTAACAAACACCGGTACGTCTGTGCGAAGTCGTATTACATGTTGGACTAAAGACGTACAACCCGGCAAATCCGTGAACACCGTGGCAAATTCTTGGAGCAGGTGTGTAAGATCCTGTTTCTGCGACGGCGCAAGCTCATCATTGATATTAACATCGTTTATACTCTCGGTGGCCTGGAATATGGGCAACGATTTGTCGATACTCAAAGGGTCCTCGTCGTCGACAGTAACTAAAGCCGCGTTGGCCATTGGGACGACATGAACGGAGTTGTTACGACGATCATCGCTAGGCAGGTACTTTTTCAGCATATTAATATGAAATATTTTCCTCTGCCCACGAATATCTATCAAATAATTCACTCTGGAGAGTCTCTTAAGGACTCTGTATGGTCCCTTCCAAGTTAGAAGGAGTTTGTTTTGCGTTTGCGGCAAAAGAACAAGTGTCAGATCTCCGACTGACAAGGCGCGCATTTGGGCGCCCTGATCGCGATAAAATTTTGAAGAACTCGCTCTAGCGCATGCAAATTGCAGAGCGGTTTTGCATGCATTAATAATTCGTTGTCGGAGATCGACAACATATTGATACGCGCATCGCGTATCATAATCGTCGGTTTCAGAACTGGCGAACAATTGACTAAGTATGGCCATCGGGCCACGTGGTTTACGTCCGTATAATAACTCAAATGGGGAGAAACCCGTGGACGCGTTCGGGAGTTCCCTATAGGCGAAGAGAATAGCGGGGAGCTGACGGTCCCAGTCTCCAGGTTTGTCGGCGGATACGCGTGCTAGCATAGACTTCATGCTCGCATTCCACCTCTCGCAGCAACCATTTGACTGCGGATGATAGGGGGACGTTAATTTCTGTTTAATTCCCGCTAATTCTAGTACCTTTTTGTATAGATCAGAGGTGAATTGTGGTCCTCTGTCTGAAAGAATCTCGGTCGGAAATCCGACTCGCGAGAAAATAGTAACAAGCGCCTCAGCGACATGGTCAGCCGTAATGTCTCTCAAAGGAATAGCCTCAGGCCAGCGCGTCGCGTAGTCGATTACCGAAAGGATGAATCGATGGCCTCTGTCTGATTTACTAAGAGGACCTACTATGTCAACCGCGACACGCTCGAATGGTGTTGAGACTGGAGGCATCTCCTGAAGGGGTGCGCGTGATGCTTTACCTTTAGGTGTACGTTTTTGACATACATCGCAGCGCGCCACAAAACGGTTCACGTCCGCGTATACACCAGGCCAGAAAAAATGAGCCAATATCCGTGATTTGGTTCTGGCTGAACCTTGATGGCCTGAAAATGATGTATCATGCGCGAGACGCAGAATGTCGCGACGGAACGACTTAGGCACCACGAGCTGCTCAATGGTCTCACGTTTATTTCGGAAATTTCTGTATAATAATTCATTTTTAATGATAAACGGAGAGGCATTTCCGTTCTGAGGCTGAACTTTCGCAAACAGCGGTTTTAGTGATGGATCGCTTTGTTGTTCCTTATAGAAAACTGTAGGCGTGACATTAAAATCAAACGCAGGGGTTTGTAAATTACCATCCGGTGGACGTTTTGACTGTTGTCGTGTGGTGACACACGCAACGTTTTCGTTCCAAACTTTTAACTGGCCGTCAGGTGTATCATTAACCTGTGGTAAATTACCAATAATTAGATCGGCAACCGGATTTGGTAATACGCATGCCGTTACGACACCTGTAATGAATGGAGTGTCGATGTATATCTCCGCGAGACGGAATCGCTCGACGGAGCCCCCGAAAGTAATGCAAGTTGCCTGTTGTTCAATCAGCTGGGTCGGTCTGACCAGTGATTCCCTAACACCGATAGTGGTGCAACCTGAATCGCGTAAGACAGACGCGGGTATGGCGTTAACATGACCCTCATATAAGGTCAATGACCCGTGTTGATGGAGGGCCGACATAACCGGAACGGTGGCCGTCATGGGCGACGTAATTTCAACGCTACGGCTACTCTGTGCAGCCGGAACAATGACGGTGCAAGCATTTGCAGCTTCAAACTTAACCCTACAATATTTTGAAGTATGACCTGGTTTATTGCACCGATAACACCTAATGCTGTCATATATATTACGTCTGGGTTGCATTGGAGGTGCATTATATGGATTATTATAATATGCCCAAGGAGGTGGACATGGTGGGCTCTGATAATGGTAGCCCTCGTTAACGTCACGACGGGGTGGACCTGAATAGCGAATAAAATGTCCCCGAGTGGGAGGTCCAGCACGGCTTGGAAAACCGCGAGCTTTATTGGGCGGCGGTTCGGAATATGCACGCGGAGGCGGCGTCTGGCGATGGACTGGTCGAGAATTTCTTGTACCCATTGGCACAGTCCCACCGACTCCGGCATAAAATGGTTCGCTAGTTTTGGCTTTAGCCAGCGAACGATTAGGGTGTGCGGACGCGTACTGTTCTACTAAGGACGTGATTTCCGCTAACGTCTTAGGTGCCCACTCTTTAATGTGGGAGACTAGTTCTGAATGGCCTTAAATACTGGACTGCATCTGCAGCTTACCGTCTAATTCCTGGATTGTGATTGGTGCAACCACTTCTAGCTCAGCTGCCGAACTGAGTTATTTTAAGTAACAGCCCAACGACCTTGGGTCGACATCAAAGGTCGAATCACTCAAGACAATAAAATGTAATTTTATAGCAATAAATTCTTAACATGTTCAAAACCCCGAGCTTTTACTCTGGATCACGGATTTTCTGTACGTCAACAGACATCTCAATAACATTTAATTCCTACTCACCCCTTCCCTCTCTACTAAACCTAGTTCAAAACACGAGATATAAAAAGTGCTCAGCCATGCACACCTACGCTGTCCGTCTATCCTTCCCCACACCTTCTGTCTATCTTTTAGGAAAAAAACTGTTCAAAACAAATTGTTTACGAGACCACGTTATGCTGGCTCGCACAATAATTACGTTTGTAAAAATTACTCACTGCTCTCTCACAAAAATTTAGTCAGTGGAAACATTTATGAATTAAATCTGTTCTTGACACCATGCACATGAAGAGACTACTTTGTTGGCAATAATTGTTCCTGATATCCATCTGCTGTGGATATGGAAAGCTAGCTGTGGATATTCTGATCTTAACTGTTTGTCTAATGTCCACAGTGATCACAGTTAAACTGACAGGGCAAAAGTTTCCAAGGCCTAGCAGTCAGCAGCATGAATATTTAGAGTCTAGACCATTTCTGAGAAACATATCAAGACCTTGGTTCTTTTTTATTCCAACTCCACTTTTTGCACAACTTAAAGATTCGACATTAAACATTTGCAGTTTTAGTATTATGTTAAGGAGTTAGATAAAATTGGAACTGTTAACAGCTTGATAAGTGCCACCATGCATTATAAACAAGTGTCAAAGTGTGCATTTTTTATACCTCTTCTACATACCACACTAAAAAATCTCCAGTTTTTTCAGAAAATGGAGATAGAACAAACGAGAACCAAGGTTGCAATATTGTTTTTCAAGATGCATTTAAATTGTGGATCAGCAGCAAGCTAATTCATGTCTTTTTACACATCTTTTAATCATGAGGGATAACTTTTAGAAATATCTGTGTCCAAATTTTAATTGTCTATAGTTCAGTGCCTGAGTGTTAATTCTTATTTCAATAGAAAGGTAAATAACATAGTTATATATCTCCTAAGCTAAACGCTTGACCATAATTTTCAAGAAGGAAGGTATTCACTTCAGCAACCTGTATGATATTTATTCTTTTGTGTCTATTACAGGTATGCAAGGTCATGAGGTTATAAAAATGCTGGAAAAAGGACAAAGAATGGAAAAACCTGTCGGAGGGCCTATTTTGGTGCCAGACTCATACTATGAAATGATGTTAAAGTGCTGGAGGCAAAAACCAGAGGACAGGCCAACATTTGAAAGCATCCATAACTTCTTTGATGACTTCTTCATAACTGTGGATTATGTCTTCATTGATGTTGATTGAATGTATGTATGCAAGATGATGTCTCAGCAGAAAGGATGGTTACATGTCAAAGAAAGATGGAAAAATATGTATTGGGTAAAATACATCTGACCGGGAATGTAAAAAAAGTTGGACAATTTCATTCAGAGATTTTCTGGTTAGGTTTGCCTGTAATAATAATGTATTCTCATTAATATATAATTTTACTATCAACTGCAGGAAATCTTCACTATTTTCGAGTTCGATATAGAGTAATCATGCTGTTTAAAAACTGAATTAACATTAGCATTGGAGTTAGGGTTTGGTTTGACTAGTTGGCCACAGTGACCTCGCTGCTGACAAAATGGCCACAATTAACCTTTTTAAAAATTGGCCACAAAGTGCCACAGAATTGCTTATTTTGAGTGTTTTGTAAGCCAGCCATAATAACCAAGTCCTGCACTAGACTTGGTTAGAGCTTGGTACCATGAAGTATTTAAAGAGAAATTGTGTTGCCAATAGCTAGTTAACCCTCACAGTGATAAGGAAATCTGCTTTCGGTTGTCCCTTAGTGGATAGGTCTACACAAGCTCCAGGATAGAAGTCCATGTCAAAAACCTCAATATTGTGGGCTTATCAACTAGGCCCTGAGGCAGTGGTAACATGAATTTGTGGTCTTATCATGGACAGACAAAGGAGACACGACCAGGATATCATGAGCTTAGCAACTAGGGCCGGGGAAGAGAAGACCACGATGTTGTGCTCAAATCAGTTGTGAACAGGGAGAACAAAACTCACTATATTGGCCCAAACACTGTGAGGGTTAATATGAGGATCATAATTGTTTGTAATTTATGAACTGGGACTGGCACCAGCTTACTTTTAGTGGGGGTTACCTGGCCTTTCCCATCATCCACTGCTGCTGGAGTAGAAGGTTGGGTCAAGTTTCATCAATGCTGAAATGGACAATAAGGAAGAGACAAAGATGAAGGGGAGAAGCTGTATAGAGGGTAGTTAAAAAGAAAAAACAAAGTAACATGCCCATACATTTTTCAAATCCATTCCCAAGTCTGGACTAGCTAACCAATAATTTGGTAGATAAACCAACATTTCTGAGGACCACATATTTTTGTCGTCAATATTCCACTGATGGTAGCTTTAAGAGATCTAGACACACATTGGAATCTCTCCAAGATTTTGCTTAATTGTTTATCACACTAATTATTGTTAGGATGATTAAATATATTAGTGCTGCAAAGAGGAGGATGGTTTGTACAAAATTTTTGATATTTTGTAATTGATTATTTGAAAACTGCAGCTTGTTGTTGAAAAATCTCATCGTGTGCGACACATTGCACTTCAGAAGTATTACTGTGGTATGTCCAAAATATAAACTTGATAGGGCAAACAAAAATACCAATTATTTTGGTTATTTTTACACTGAGTTGCGCCAAAAGTTTTTTTCTTCATACTCTGCACATTCACAGTCATAGACCAAATATCAAAGACAATAGATTTCAGTAAAAATGGGGCAGTGTCTTCTTCGCATTTCTGCAAAAAATGTCATGCACACTTTGTCGGCAGGGCCTAAGATGCATTGTATGAAAAGACCACTTGTCGGCAGGGCCTAAGATGCATTGTATGAAAAGATTGCTTGATATAATGATAAATATGTGCTATGTAAAAAAAAATTTTTTAAATTGGCCAGACTTTTCCTACAGCTATTGAAGTTATAATTACACACAAAAAAAGTAAACTTCTTCAATCAAGGCCTAGACAGACAGCTGAGCATTGAATTCAATTGGGATTTTTTGTTTCAGGCATTGTAAAATACATCATTACTTGCTCGTCGTATCATGTCAAAAGATGTACTTTGATGGGCTGAACATAAGATCCTGAAAACATCAAATTTGGACTAGTGACAGTAGTATTTATGGGTGGCAGTTTGATGTTGCACGAAGGTAAATGGTGATTCCATTTGACAAACTGTACATTTGCTAAAATTTTGATGTAATTATTTTGATGCCTTTAATTTTTATATTTTTACTTCTGCCTGATTCAGCTTCAACAAAATGTATTAATTTTGAGAAATGGTGTCATACTGACAATGTCATATTATACTGTTGATATCATTGGCCTCGTTTCATGTGATCCTCTTTTTTTCATCTAAATTTTGACATTTTTATGTGATCTGCTGAAATATCCCTCAAGAGCAGGTTTCAAATGTTTGGTGAAAATTAATGAAATAAGCATGAAGTTGTAAAGTTTTGTCACTCTCACCTTGTGACTCACTTTTCTGTTCCGTAAATATTTCTATATTTAGCTGTAGACATTTATATATATGCTACCCAGATAAGTATTAGATATGCATGCATAAAAAAAACATTTTTTAAATCTCCATAGAGTGAAAGATCCACTTTGCTTTTGTAATAATGTATGTCCTTTTATTTGTTCATACTTGTACTTTGTAAGTGTTGTGCACAAAAGTGCAGCAATTATATGTATTATATACAGAAATTTAATTATGCATGACTGTTATTTGTTTACAAGCAAGAAATTCATTGATTGAGGATACATCCTGCGAAGTCGAAGGTCCTAAAAATTGTTGCACCCCCAAGCGCACAAGTCAGAGTAGGAGATCAACCACTGGAAGATGTAGAGTCCTTCTGCTATCTTGGTAGTATCATTGACAATAAGGGAGGAACAGAGGCAGAAGTCAAAGCACGAATTGGAAAGGCACAGGCAGCTTTTACGTCCTTAAGCAAGATTTGGAGAACCAAGGATATATCTCTAAAAACAAAGCTGAGGATATTCAACTCGAACGTGAAGTCAGTCCTGTTGTATGGATGTGAGACTTGGAATGCATCCCAGGCCTGCATAAAGAGAATCCAAGTTTTCATCAACAGATGTTTGAGGAAGCTACTTAAGATCAGATGGACAGACAAGGTCAGCAATGAAATTGTATGGAAAAGAACAAGACAGAGCCCAGTCAGAGAGGAAATTGGTAGGAGGCGATGGAGATGGATCGGCCACACTCTCAGGAGGCCAGGAAACAGCATCACGAAGAAGGTATTGGATTGGAATCCCCAGGGCAAGAGATCAAGAGGAAGGCCGCGCGGAACGTGGAGAAGAGCCAGAGAAAATGATGTGCAACGAAGCGGAAAGACTTGGAATAATGTAAAGAGACTGGCCCATGATAGAGAGGGATGGAAAGTGTTTGTTGGTGGCCTATACCCTGATCCAGGGTGAGAAAGGCAATGATGATGAAGAAATTCATTGGAAGATTCCAGAACATTCATCTTTCATAAAACTTGTAATTCTCATCTAACTGAGAAAAAAAAAAAAGAAAACTGCAGCTTGTGCTTAAGATTCGTGCAGATTTATAATAAAGAGGAAAAAAAAGAGAAGCATTTGGTACTGTAAATATTTGTTTACTTGTAGCCTAGGCATACAGGTTTTCAACAGGTTCAATTCTGTGTGTGGCTAACAATGGGGAATATGATAATTGTATAATTATATAGTCGAGCAAGCGAAACTCGAACACAGGCTAAGTTGAAATCACGGATCCCACGAACAAAGATCGAGATCTCAAATTTATTTCTCAATATTCTTTGTGTATGTGTTATTTCACAAGAACCTTGAACTGTGACATGGATTCGTCGAACTAGTTTTCTTGCTGCGAGTGTGATCCAGGTACCATAGAAATAGAAAAAAAAAATTTTTTTTAAATGCTAGAAACTTCATTCGGTTAGCTGTAGCATCACCTAGTGGTGGCAGGATAGTGCGCATAGGTCCCCCCCTCCCTCCCCCGATTTAAACGGCGACTGGGGGGGGAGGGGGGGGGTGTCCTGTCCTCATATCCTAATTAGAAAAAAAAAAAAAGAAAGGAAGCGCTGCCATACGAAAAGTAGTCAAGCCGAACAGAGAAAAATGGTGATTTTTGTGTTCACCCTTCTGTTTATTTTATCACTGTTGGACTTGACTTGGAAACGATCCCGACCGAAGCACTTCCAAAAGAAAGAAAAACAAAAACGTTCGGGCACAAGGTCGTGTGCGGCTGTTGCCATGCAAACCCAGTTTAATATTTGCTTCTCTTTCAACTGACCACAGAGGGGGGAAAAAAAAAGAAAGATTAAGGAAAGTAATTTGTGGTAGATGCTGTCAGCTGTACATAATTCACGTATTCCTCGAAATTCGGCAAACTAGAACTAGATGAAGCCACCCCAAAGAATACGAGTTTTCCGTGCTCGACTATATTTTTTTTGTGGAAATATTTTTTGTGTTTTTTTTGTGAAAAATTTTTTTTAGTTTTTCTATTTCAAGTTTTATATATTGTGTGTATAATCTTTATAATATAGTTCACTTGTACAAAATGGACAACAACTTACAACATAAAGCAAGTGGGATATGAGAGAGTTTGAAAATCAAAATTTTTTAGTAAAGTTGTGTGCTGCTTTTTCAACATCATATCATTGCAATAGTGATAGGCAATGTTCTTGCTCAGTCATATAAATTTGCACAGTGCCATATTGTCAGGTTTGCTTGCATGTTACTCATTGTTTTCACAATAGTATTCTTACCCAAATTTATTGCAAAATTTATTGCAACTCATATTCATGCACACCAAGGAATAGATGGAATTCTTGCCACTTTTTGTACTGTATGTCTTCACATGATTTCATTCATTATTGATTCTGGAAATTCACCCATAAACAAGTGATCCAAAATGAGACATAGTTATTTTGGAACAATTTTCTCCATATGACATTCACTTAGGGGACGTTCAAATATAATCTTACGCCTGGGGGGGGGGGGGGGTGTTTGGCTCGTGTAAGAAGGCCCCCCCCCCCCCCCTTCTTGAACCGATGTAATATTACACTTTTGTGAGGTGAGAATATGAAAAGGAATAAAAAATTAGACAACATAATAAACAAATAACATAAATATCTTTGACATTTATATGATGAAAAACCCCTTTGTTGATGATAACTAATTTAAGGCAATTTTGACATTGACTTTGACATGAGTCTCATTTTTCCCTCATTTATAAGAAAGAGTATGTGTGCAATGTATAATTATTACGTGTATTATTGTAATACTACGGAATGGGGGGGGGGGGGGGTGGAGAAGCAAATGTAAGAAAAGTGTAAGAGGGGGGGTGTTATGCTTTGCTATAGCATTATCTGTTAACCAGCCAACAACACTGCAACAGTTCGATATGAAGGCGTTTTTATTCTGCGTCAAACTGATTGTTTGCATGACTCTTTAACGGTTGAGTTCATAATCAAGCGGCATAACTCTGTCTAACTATATAATTACATAACATCTCCCCTTTTAAACATGAATCATTTGTAAGTACATTAATTAACAGAAAAGGTATCCAAGAACAGGGGAGTCTTGCTTTATCATGTACATAAACATTCCAAAATCCAATATGTGTTTGCACATGTAGTGGACCACTATGAAGCTAAATATTATAACTGTTTATGCTTATAAATCAGACTTAATCAGAGAACAAAAAATGAATTCTTCATTTAACTAACACTTGAAAAGAATCTGATTCTTATACATGAATTTAGTTATAGTGTATTAAATATATATAAAGGAAGCAGTCAGTTCTTTATCTTATTATTTTATATGATTGCTGCTGATAAGATTGCTAGTAGACTCTATTAACAATTTTATTTTATTTTAAGACTGATAAGGTTTTTATTGTCTATATCTCATGGGGAGCTTTACAGCACAGCCTGATCTGGTTGTTCTATATAGGTGTTGTGTAGGGTCTGTGTTGACAGGACCATGCAATGTTTGGTTAGCATCTCCTTCTGGTGGGACCGTAGCTGCAGGTTCTGAATCTGGTGCAGGTATTTCTAGTTGACCTTGTGGTACAGATGATGTGCGATCTTCAATTGTGATCGGTGGTGTCAGGTCATGGTGATTTTCTCCATTCATAAGATGTTGTCTGTTGCGTCGAAGGTCTCCACTCTTTGTTTTGATGTTGTATGAGCGTGGAGTTGATGCATGTGAAATGACTTGGGCTGGTTCCCATTTTCCATTGTGCCTGTATCTAATGAAGTCACCTGGGCTTAGTTCTGGTAAACTACGTGTGTTTTGATTAGTACTTGTTGTGAATAGTCTTGTTTGCCTTTTGTTTCCTGGGAGTGACAGGTAGAAGTGTTCGTATCTTTCTGCCCATAAGCAGTTCAGCAGGTGATTTAGATCCGTCTGGTTTTGGTGTTGCTCTGAAGTTGAGGATTGAGATGTTTGGGTCCTCACCGCTTTCTTTTGCTTTCTTAAAGAGTTGTTTCACTGTTTGGACATTCCTCTCAATAAAACCATTTGATCTAGGGTAATATGGACTACTTGTCACATGTTCAGTGTTCCACTGAGATGTGAATTCTTTGAAATGTCTGGATGTATACTGAGGACCGTTGTCAGAAATCAACCATACTGGAACTCCATGACGTGCGAATATAACTTTAAGGTGTTGGATTACTTTCACACTAGTTGTTTCCTCTAGTTTGCACACTTCAAAATACTTTGAAAAGTAGTCACTGACTAACAGGTAGTCCTTGCCGTCAAAATGAAATAGATCTGTGGCAACTTTGGCCCATGGTTCATCTGGTATAGGATGTTTCAAAATCGGTTCTTTCTGTTGAGCATTTCTATGCTTTTGGCAGACTTGACATTTACCAACAGTTTCCTCTATCTCTTTTAACATTCCTGGCCAAAATATTGCTGCCTTTGCTCTACTTTGTGAATGTTGGACTCCTAGGTGTCCTTGGTGAATTATCTTCAACATCTCTTGTCTCATCGATTCAGGAATAATGATCTGATCACCTTTAAGTAAAAGTCCATCACATTCAGTTATGTCTTCTCTTACTGTCCAAAATGGCTTAATTTGTTTGGAGACTTTTCTAATTGTGTCTGGCCATTCTTGAATTTGGTCTCTTAATTTGATCAGGGTTGGATCTTTTTCTTGTTTGTTCTTTATTTCTATCAGTTTCTTAGGTGTTGCATGTAGACTTGCAACAACCGAGTCAACAAAAGCTTGGATTTCTGTTTCTGGAATCTCGCTTTCAGATTTCTTCTCACTATTGGTATTCTGTTCAGTAGCTCTTGAAAGAGTGTCAGATAACACTTGTTCTGTTCCTTTCTTGAAGGATACGTTGATATCATACAGCTGCATCCTGAGAAGGAACCTCTGTATCCTTGCAGGGGATTTGTTATATGGCTTTTTCATGATTGCCACTATCGGCTTGTGGTCAGTCCATACTTGGGTCTTTCTGCCGGTGACATACTGGTGAAATCTTTCCAGGGCAAAGACAATCGCAAGCGTCTCTTTTTCTATTTGAGCATATCTTTGCTCGGCTGAAGACAAGCTTCTTGATGCATATGCGACTGGTTGATTTCCTTGCAAAAGTATAGCACCTAGACCATCCTTGCTTGCGTCACATTCTATAGTGACTGGTTTTGTCACGTCAAAAAACCTCAATGTTGGAGATGACGTGAGCGATTCCTTTAAAGCTGCTATGGCTTTGTCATGCCTTGGAGTCCATTGCCACTCACTTTCTTTTCCTAACAATTCTCTAAGTGGGGCTGTTTTGGTAGACATATCAGGGATAAATTTCATTAGGTATGTTACCATACCCAAAAATCTCATAAGTTCCTGTTTGTTCTTTGGCGTTGGCATGTTTGTAATGGCTGAAACTTTAGTGTCATCTATTTTGATGCCATTCTCTGTGAAGATGTGTCCAAGGTATACCATTTTTTCTTTTAGGAACTCGCACTTGCTTGAATTAAATTTCAAACCGCATTCTCTTCCTCGGTTGAAGACTGCTTGTAGACGCTGAATGTGCTCGTCCATTGTCGAACTCCATACACATAAATCATCCAAGTAGCAAGCCACACCTTCTAAGTCACCGAAAAACTTGTCCATGGCTTTTTGAAAAACTTCTGGTGCTGACGATATACCAAAAGGCATTCTAAGAAATCTCCATCGTCCGTATGGTGTGGAGAATGTGCAGAGTTTGGATGACTCTTCGTCAAGTGGAACTTGATAAAAACCACTTGAAGCGTCCAGCTTGGAGTAGTATTTGGTTCCTGCCATCCTGGTTGATATCTCTTCAACAGTTGGAATTTGGTGATATTCTCGCTTCAATGCACTGTTCAATCTTTGAGGGTCTAAACAGAGTCTAACTTTTCCATTTGGCTTGTTCACTACAATCATGGGATTCACCCAATCCGTTGCTTCTTCTTCTTCTGTTATGACACCAAGTTTCTTCATTCTTTTCAGTTCTGCTTCCACTTTTCCTCTTTGTGAGAATGGTATTTTTCTTGCTCCTGCTATCATAGGTTCGATGGTTTCATCTATTCTGATGTGGTACTTGGTTTTAAGTTTCCCAAGCTCTCCGAACGTGTCATTGTATTCTGTAACCAGATCATCTAGCTGTCTTTTTTCTTTCAATCCATCTACTCTCTTGACGAGTTTAAGCTGTTCTGTTGTCTCTAACCCTAAAATTGTTTGTGCTCTTTTGCTAGATGTTATTATGAACTTGATCCAATATTTCTTTTCTTTGTAAAAACACGGGATCGTTGCCTGCCCTATCACTGGAATGTTTTCCCCGGAATATGATGTCAGTTTCAGAGAGCATTTTTCTTGCTTGACTTGCAATTTGTCAGCAGTTTCTTTCGACATTACATTCACTTGGACACCAGTGTCGACTTTTGTTTTGAGGTTCTGTCCTCTAACATTAAGAGTTATGTTCCATTCTGTTTTTTTCAGTCCCATGGCTTACTGAACCTACTTGGAATTCTTCTGCATCACTTTCATTGCCTGATACTTGTTCTTGTTCTACCTCATGTAGCTTCTTTTTGTGTTTTCGTGCACTTCTGCAGGCCTTGGCAAAGTGGTTGTATTTCAAGCAGTTGAGGCACTGCTTTCCAAATGCTGGGCATTTCCTTGGTGGGTGCTCTGGCATGCATTTTTGGCATTTATATTTATAGGTCTTTAACTGTGCCTGTTGATGACCACTGTCCTTTCTACAAGGTTTTGTTGAACTCAAAGCTTTTCTTACTGCCTGAACAGTTTTTTCTGATTCCTCTTTCATTAAGTTCATCCCTTTCCTCGATTCTTCATCCGCTCGACAAATGCTGATGGCATTTTCTAACGTCAGATCTGATTCTCGCAATAGCCTGTCTTTGACCTCAGATCTTCTGATCCCTACGACTATTCTGTCCCGAATCATGTCATTCTCCAGTTTGTCGTAGCGACACTGCTTGGCCAGCTTGGTCAGCTCTGTTATGAACTCATCCAAAGTTTCTTGTTCCTTTTGTGTTCTTGTGTTGAATTTATATCTCTCTAACGTCACATTGTGTTTTGGTTTGAAATATAAATCAAACTTACTAAAAAGAACTTCTAGTTTGTCTAGCTCTTCTTCTCCTAATGTCCATGTATTATAGATCTCCCTAGCCTTTCGTCCTATGATGTATAGGAAAGCTGAGCACTTTTCTTTTTCTGTGTTTTTATCCATAGCTAGGCTGAGATATAACCTCATCTCTTAAGACCACATTCTCCATTGGTCAGCTAGACTATGAGTATCACCAAATGCAAATTCATCTGGGGGTCCAAGCTTCGACATTCTGACTGTTCGTAGATTTCTCTGTGGAAACTTGACCTTGCTTGTGTTGCCACCTCGATAGAAACAGTTTACAGGAAAGTTCTCACCTCGGGTGGTTCGAGATATGAGGCATAGACGGTGCAGCGACCTAAACGAAAGTGATAGGACACACTAAACGTTGTTCCAAAGACTAGAACAATCTCTGGGGTCAGCCCGCAAACTTTCCACTGACTCTAACGATTTCTCTGCTGCAAGAGTGCGAGCCTATTCGTGCATGCTTTTACCGTTAGTCAAAATGTCCGAACCTATTATCGATACATGGACTGTTGCTCGCTATCGAAGACTTCATGCAAACTACGCAATTTAATAGGAAAAATTAAATTTTACCAGCTGCCACCATGTTATGCTTTGCTATAGCATTATCTGTTAACCAGCCAACAACACTGTAACAGTTCAATATGAGGGCGTTTTTATTCTGCGTCAAACTGATTGTTTGCATGACTCTTTAACGGTTGAGTTCAGATCCCGTGTTTTTACAAAGAAAAGAAATATTGGATCAAGTTCATAATCAAGCGGCATAACTCTGTCTAACTATATAATTACATAACAGGGGGGGGGGGGGTCAAAAAGTCCCAAAAAAGGTGTAAGATTATATTTGAACGTCCCCTTATGGTTAGAAAGAAATAGGAAGTGATGTGCATCGTTTTTTTGGTCATGTGACAGATGGGCGCTCGCGTGGCTGCCACTGGCCTGTCACTCGTCGAGCGAAGGAATTGTTCTGTTCAGCTTTATGAATGTGAAATTAATCTGATCTTTCAAGGCTTTTATCACTAGCTAAAATTCCAAGGGCTTTGGTTCTCGCCTGTTGTTATGATACATGGGCAATTTAGTATCCCATAGACAGCTTTCAGCATTCAAAAATGTTTTGGTGAAAGTTTCGTCCATAGTTCAGCCATATGTCATTTTACGCCGAGGAGGTTGTCACTTGATGCATTAAGCATTCCAAAACCGGAATGAAAAAATAGGAATGGTCCTATTACAGTTTTTCAGGGGGAAATTGGAAAGGAATTAGTAAAGGGTCTGATTCCATTCCGATTTCGGAACAGTGTAAACGCAACATGCATTCCACTAGATTCCCTTTCCTTTTTTTTTTCTGTTCCTAAAACCTACCAGTGTAAACAGGCCTTGAGTAGGAGAAAAGAATAGGCTAGTGCTATCCGAGACAATACCAAAACGAACCATTCCTTCTGTCACTATATATCCACAACCTGAGCGCATATAAACACAGTGAATTCTACTCACCAAGCTCTGTGGTATTCGTCTTCTTCATTCAATTATGGAGGGGTGTTGTGCAAACTGTTGCAGTTGACATGGATGATACGCCTGCAAGTCCATGGACGGAATTTGGTGAATTGAACAGTCTCGGTATTGGCTACTACTATTGTTAAAAATAATAACGGAGTACATTTATAAAGCGTGCTTTCCGTGGCGGCTCAAGGCACTTTATAGGAAAAAAAACAACAAAAAATTATAACCCACTCTCATGTGCATACATGTATACAAATGCAACTCCACATGCGCACAAGATCGGATGCAAATATGCACATACACAATACATATTAGATTATGCCATTTACTTCACATGGCACAGAAATTCCATCGACAGCCAAAATACTTTTTAAATAAATGCGTTTTTAAACTATTTTCAACCCTGGGGATGGATTGCAATTCCTTGATGTTCAATAGAAGCCCACTCCAGATACAGGGGGGGGGGGGGGGGGTCAAAAACCACAACAGGCTTCACGGGGTTTGAGTTTAAAAAAAGCACATCGACACGAAAATGATCATGAGGTGCAAGGAAGATGCAAAAGGACAGACAGAATATAGTATTAGCACAATGATAGGACAGAAGGAGAGCCTACCAGATGCAGCCACCAACCACCGTAGTTTGCAGTGTAGTTGATGCACGAACAAGCAGACAAGAAACAACAACCTGACCAACAACAGCAGCAATAACAACAACAACAAAATTATACAGTGCAAGTCCAAACTCTCCATTAACCCTGTACTTTTGTCTAGTCACCTGTTGACCGCGTCCCCCCCCAGCTAATTGCCATGGTTAAGTAACACAAATGCACCAATTTGTCCACGACCATTCCCTCCTGTCCAGGGCCTCCATGTTATGCAAAAAAAATCCTTTTCCTACATGCATGACAAATCACAACCATGCACCGATGAGACTCCGTAGGCTCGCTGGTTGGGACTGATTCAAATATAACTCTGAGAAACAGCTGAGCTGAAATCATTACTTTGTACATGGTAAATCATTTATAACTTTCTGTCTGGCAATGTTTTGTGTTTGTGTCGTATTTGTTGCTGTTGTTGTCTTTTCACAAGTTTAGAAAAAACTGGGTTGCAAGTCCGTACGTTTTATAGTAACTTTGTCTTTTGTTTCAGTAGGTACAGTAATTAGCCATCACATGAATCTTTTCTTGAAATAAAAAAGAACTGAATGAAAACCAGTTGTGAAATAAGTTGTTAAAGTGGTGTGTTTGTCACGGAAACTGACATTTTTTGAAACTGGTGAATACACGGCATAAAGAGTGTCAGCAGCTTACTGGTTTGATCATTGCATCATATCCAGTCCAATTCACATAGGCCTATATTGCTTTGAGCTGAACTGAATTGTGATTGTGCCAAGTAAAGTACATATAAATGACATCAGTACCGAGAATTTGAGATTAACCTTACTGAAAATTTATACTGCGCAAAAAGAATTTCATAAAATGTAGTTGGATGTTTAACAGTGTTGTTTGTTGTTTTTTATTTATTTACTTGTGGAAGTGTCAGCACTTGTTCTTAAGATTTGACTGAATTAACACAATTTTACATCAGCCAGTTTTACGTCAATAATATTTGTTTATATTATAATGTAATTAAATGTAGTTGTACAGACTAATGAAAGGCGTGTGTACCATACAGTTTTTAGTAAAACTTCTCCTTTTAAGTACAATTTCAGTAATCTATGCACAATTTTTGTTTAAATGAAGTGGCGTGATTTTTTTGTTAGTTTTGTTTTTCTTTTGTTTTGTTTTCACTTTCGTCAATGGGTGGATGTCAAAATATTGACCTTTCATTTTCCTGTCTGTTTTCTCTTAGAATTCTTTCACTGTTCATGAGTTTCATTTTTTTCTCTCCTCGCTTCACCAATTTCTTCCTTGCTGTTTTCATCATGTCCTGCCCTCCAACCAGCTGTCATTGTTTTTAAATGTTAATTATCCCATTCTGATTCTTGCTGTTTTCGCTTTCTTTTTCTACTGCCCTTATCCTCTTCCTCATCCCCTCTTTCCTTTCTTATTATCAAGATGCAAACTTTCAAAGATCATCTATCACATTCAATTGTGTCTTTGTACCACTCCTACCACTTATCATTCCAATCCCTTCATCCACCAGTGACACACACAGCACTTTCACCACTTGCCCCAAACATTCCACAGATTCACGGTATCTCAATGGGTATAAATAATTTCATTCCAAATCAACAGTTAAAAAGGCTCTTGAGTTAAACAACAATATGATAATATTATTTTCAAAAACTTTTATTCCATAGAAAGTGGAAGCTGAACACAAACATACACATGTATATACATATGTGTATATAAAAAGATAGAGCGAACAAGTTGGAAATATGTATTTTAAGGACAATGTGGGAGATGTTTTAGAGAGATACATGTAATTGGATGGTCACAATTGAAGAGCGTTTTTCCAAGACTGGGTAAGTCAAATTTTGCATGAGCTATGGCCCGTTTCAGACAGCCATTCAAATTAATGTAAGACGCGGTGTAAGTGTTCAGTTAAAAATGTCTATCTGTTCTAAATGTTTATCTGAAAAGACGGGCCATAGCTCATGCAAAATTTGACTTAGCCAGCTTTGAAAAAATGCTCTTCAATTGTGCCAACTCATAATGCCACTATCAGTCAATGCATCAATCTCTCACAGGTATCTATGGGTGAATGGCAAACATTCCCGACAGTGGAGAGATATACATGTTCATGTTTGTTTGTTTTTATAATAATAGATAATAGCATTTTTGAAATAATAGCAACATATGGTATTCCATGGCAATGGTATCAATAATATTGGACCAACACAGATGCTGAATTGTGGTTTGCATTCCTAACAATGGACAGCAGTAGTAATGAAAGGACTAAGTTTAACCTGAAATACACTGGCTGTGTTCAAATTCAGCTTGATAACAATGCAACACAATGGCAACTGCATGTGCACTTTTATATCAAATTTTGTCATGACTACTTTTGGTTAGGACTACCAATGCTATTATTGGTTTAGACTACAAATATATACATGAATTGGTTCTGTCATATACTTTTTTACTACTGACTGCCATAGAGTCTGTGTCAGGGCTCAGATTATCAGCAACCTCATCTGCACCATCTGATCTCTGCGACCAGAAATCTCAGCAATTATTTTTTTTGTTTTTAATTAGAAACGGGTATGGGGTGAGCTAGAAAAAAGAACTCGCACATTTCATAATGTCATGTACATATCACCAGTCACACCATACACATGTATTACCTCCCTAGCAATTGTAAATTAAGGTATCACTACAACCTAATTTCTCTACTGACTCTATGGTTTAATGGCAGTCTAGAGCTGGGAGAGTAGGTTTGTGTATTATTTGTTCAATATGTCAGTGACACTCTTTGTTTGTAAGGAGAGGCATGTGGAAAATCTGCCTTTAAATCTAAACTGAAACAGGACAGGGGGGGGGGGGGGCATATGGAGGTTTGCTTGCTCCTAAAGGCTCTGTGATGGCTTGTGTCTGTATTCCTCCTTGCTCACCTGGAGCCACAATATTAAAGCAAAATATTTTGTTATGCTGTACATGTGCAAACAGTGGAACAGCAAAAAAAAACAACAAAAAAAAAGTTTGAGGAAACAAAACACCACAAGGAAAACCAAAAAAGCAGATAGACAGAAATAAATGTGCAAAAGTTGCAATTGAAGTCAGGCTCTCCAAGACTTAAGAAGATAGGAAAGAAAGAATCATTCAGCATTCAGATCTTGACTTTTGGCCTATTTGATCAGTCTGGTGATTGATTGTACAAGGAACAGAGTATCAGTGATTGAAGATGTGTCTCAAAATCTGCCTTCCTCAATTCACTCACACAAAATCTAGTTCTCTTCTTTTGGAAGTAAAGTTTCCAAGAATTATGAAAACAGCTAGTAGCCACAAAATTACATGCTTAATAAAACCACTGTGGTCTTGATCAATGAAAACAAACGGGCTTTCAAGGAAGATGATAAAATCATTTCTATCAAACACATGCCAGTCAATGAAAAGTTCAAAACGTGCGATTCTGATACAGTACTACTGTAGGATTTGTGAATATGTTTAGAAGGTAAACAGTGGGCTCTTTATTTATTTATAATACAACAACAAGAATTCCCTTCCTACCCCTTCAGATCTTGCTTCCTGTTTATTCAGAATAAAAGATTAAAACAACACTAAAGAAAAACTAAGATAAGAAACCCAATCTCCCAACGAAGGAAGGGGAAATAATGGATGATTAGAATAATATGCAAAACTTAATTGAAATCAAGCATTTAACACTATGAACCTTCATACATGGAAATACAGTAATCTATCAGTGAGGATCTACATGATCTATACAAATAACATGGAGCTTGGTGATTTCCACACACCAGACAAGGGGAAACAAAATACTTTTTGTGAAACTTAAAATACAATGTGTCTCCAATTAAAAAGTTTTCATGAAATTAAGAGGTAGGATTATAATCTCTCTTACATGTCGGCACAACATATCTAGAGTAGAGCTGCCATTCACCAAGTTAGTGATGATCAACAGTAGCCAACTAACAAGCTGTACACAGTTACCGCTATTTGTATGCAATCTTATCAGCACCAATGACACACTCAGTGACTATTGTACCCCGTTTGACCCTACACTGGGGTTATGTCCCATTATTATGACTGCATAATAGTTCATTGCCAGCACTTCCCTGGATGCCTGACCACTATAAAGGTAGAACACTAAAATTTTGACCAGCTACTTTATTCACAACCTTTGTAATAAATTTAATATAATTTTTACAGGTGATGGGACTAACCAATTTTGGCAAACCCCCATGAGATATTTTAGTCAACTAACACATCATGTCCCCATCACTGACACAAGTTATTAAAGTTGCTAACATTGTATAAGAAGTGTTTGCATATTCTTTGAAATGAACCAGAGTTTCTGTCTCCCTGATAGATATTAATTAACCCTCTTACTACCACAGGGCCGACACAGGGCCAATATATCAGCCCATCATATGTTGTGGAAAACTGCCATACAGCATGCTACAATGGCACTCCTAATTGTACACTACTTCCCACTGTCTTTTTCCTGGTAATCCATTCATCTGGTAGTTTACAGCAAGGAAGGGCATTTTGGCTTGGCAGCAAAAGAAGAAAACATTAATTTTATGCATTATTAAGGAGCTGGACACTTGGTAGTTACAATTCTTAACTGGCCAATCAAATTGCACCTCCCCATGACTGGGCTAAGTCCAGTGGGCATGTAATGTTAGGGACAGACAAATGTATACAGTACACCTCGAACTCAACGAACTAGTTCGGTTATTTTTAAAAGTTCGTTGGATGCAAGGTTTGTTGGAGCCAATTCCACACAAGCCAATCTCCCTTCTATCCACAACCCTCCCTCTGCCCCGCATTGCTTGTCTATAGGCCTGCAACCACTCTTTACACTTCCCACCCACTATCCAAGTTCCAGTGGCTTTGTCTCTTTGATCCCGTATCATGTTCTCCCATGCGCTGGCTGTTCAACGGCTGTCACCCCTTCCCCCTCCCCTCTCTCGCTGTTCATAATTTTCTCCCTGTGTGTCCACACCTTGCCCTACCCCTATTACATGGCGTAATCTAGCCTACGGTACACTTATTTATTTCTTGTCAGCCGACAGCAGACCTTTTGAATTTCGAATTTCAACTAGATTTCTAGGTAGACAAGCAATTTATTGTGAGCTAGCCTACACTTCTGGTTCATTGGAACCGAGGGTGGGTCTGAGATTAGTTCGTTCGGTAAAAGATATTTAATATTCAGTGAAGGAAAAAAAGACGGGGATTTTTCTCTGTTCGTTGAATGCAAGGTGTTCTTTGAGTCCGAGTTCGTTGGATTTGAGGTGTACTGTAGTAACAACAACAACGAAAGAAAGGGAGATAACTGACATGCACCCTGGCCTGCCGCCTAGCCAGCAGATCACAAGATTAGGATTAAATCTACTGGCACGCCCAGGGACCATTCAGCTGCACCTAGTGACACAAATCAGTGTTACAATTTTCACATAGACAAAAAATTATTCATCCTCTCGCATAATATTAGGTAATATACCTACAAAAGAAATGTGTTTTAGTCACTGAAAACCATTTTTTCATTGCCGTTTCCATTTCCAATCATAATCATGCCCAAAAAGGTTGCAGTTTTGTCAAATTTGATCATGTTGCAGTTGGAGGCCTCAACAATTATAAGATCACCAACCATGAAGTGAATGAGATCAGCTGTGGATAACGAAAGAGTTAAATTAGATTTTTGTCAAAATACCTTTGTAAATTTGAAGATTTTCTCAGAATATTAATTGGGACTAATTTAGGCGTTTTACACCTGGGGGTCCAGACCTCCAGAGAGGTTGCCAAGACATTTGCGGGGTATGGAGAGAGAGCCAGCAAATTAGATAATGCTGAAATTGAGTCAAACTGAAACTATCTTGTCAATGTGCTACCATATTGGCTTATCTCACTTTCATAATTTTGAGAAAAGCAAATGAAATATTTTATCAAGATGAACTATTTGTCCTATATGGTGCTGGGTGTCAGTTGTTTAAGTTATTATTACAGGTATATCAACTATTTATTTTTTACATATTGATCTCAAGAAGACCATATCAGATCAATGCAATTTTGGCCCAAATTGATTTAGCCATTATGTTAGTAAAGCCACAATTTAAAAAAATGAATCACAAATGTGATGGTGTTGTTGCCGTACAAGAATAGTGGCAGGTTCTACTTACACATGCAATGCTAGCATAAATACAAACGGTCTGGGAAATTCCTCATTCTACATAAATCCTTCAACTGTGGACTGAAATAATAGTTGAGAAATGACACTAAAGTAAGCCATGATAGTTGCCTTATGTTCCATGTCATCAAGATTTTTTTAGTTCACTAGCTGAGTTACCCGGCCCTGCCCGGGAGAAATATCTTTATCTAGAAAACAACATGCACAATCCGCACACAGATTATGTAGATCTAGGTAGAAAACAACTCACAACTGACACAGTAACACCCGCACGGCCCGTGCATAAGGCAGACGGCACAGAAACTCATGCCTTCTAACTTTGAAACGCAACCAGAAGTTTAAAGTCGAAACAAAACAAAGGCAGGAGGGAGGCCATCATTGTTGAGGAGAAAGCATTATTCGATGTTTTTAGGCCTATTTTCATTTATTACAAAATTACGATACTTCGCTTTCATGTCAAAGGAATAGACATAGTAGCAAAAAGAACTATCTTTCACATGTAATTTTTTCAGGTCTGGGCATTTCTTCCTCGCAGCAGTGAATTTTTTTTCCTTGCTGTTTTTTTATATAGATTTGCTACTATACTACTATAGCAAATCTGCAAGTTGATCCAGACATTGATGTATCATACAAACTACCTTTGTACTTGGTTTCTTGGGCCCCATTGTTTGCTGTGAATGTGAAAGAAATCCCCCTCAAAAGCTCCTTGTGGTCAGGGCTATTCTGATGAACACGAAAGGTGCGGCAGTTGACTGGCTGTTAGTGAGAAAAGTCAAGAGAAATTATAGTATTTACAGTAATTATATGATGTTTCCAGTTAGTATTCTATACAAGATTTTGCACTATATCACCCAAAGCAATGCCAGTGCTATTCCCCAATGCCACCCATTTCTCACACGGCATAAAGATAAAAATTGCTGGCTAAAAGCTGATGTATAATTGCAACTATTCCTAATCTTAACATTTATACAGTGTACTTGCTAATGTTTGTTTACTTGATCTTAAATGATAAATCTTATAAGACTGTTATGGTATTCAGCACTCTTTGAGGAATTCTACAGTCATTAAATTACCAAAGATTATTAAAAATTTGAAATCTTGAACTTGAACCATAAAATAATTCAAAACTGAATAAGTATTTAAGCAAGCGCTCAGCTTTGCTCTTGGGCTTAAAAACCTGTCAAACTGTCATCTTCCTCTACCCCTATTCACATGATTTAATAAGTTTATCTATTTAAGCCACTAACTGCATGTTCTGTCAAGCATACAATGCAAGGTACAAGTCATGAGAAACATCACAAATAAATGGAGTATGCCACCAGAAATTACTTCAAAACCAGAAAATATTTGTAAATCATCAGTCATGAATGAATCACAACTAGTTCCCACATTTTTCCTACAGGTGGCGGTGACAAGTTAAGTATAGCTGTTTTCCATATTAAAACTTCCATATTCTTATAATTTTCAATTAGTTTTCAGTTTTATTTCATTTGTTTAGTTTCACCTAATATTATAAAGGATTTAATATCTGAAAGGTTGAGCAATTTCTCCCACTTTTAATTTTGTTTTAAGTTACTCTATTGTTTTTTATTTGTTCCTAACCCTGGGCCTAACACAACATTTTTTACAACATTCAAAATTTGAGCCAAGCTTTTGATGTAGCCCCACAGATTCTGTGAATAATTCTTCCTGTCTTCACCCCCCCTACGTTCCATTTTGATGACATCATAATGAAAGTCACAAACAGAGCCTTTCTTTTGACTGTTGGCCATTTCTCACATCAAAAACTTGGTAAAAAATAATAAAAATCAAAGCATACTCCTTACTGTGTACTGAAAATATTTATAAGTTTCTTGTGACAGCCCTCAAGTCAGTAATGTTTCAGCTACAGTAGTCTCCGTCTAAGAACTCTCCGCCTCAGAACCCGATCCGCCTTAGAACCCGCTGTTGCCGCGAAACCGAATTTTTTTCACTTTAATTTACATGCGTAAGAATCTGCTCTGAAACGAAAAATCCGCCTAAGAACCCGTAAAATGTCCATAAATGCAAAATTCTCTTTCAAGTAGACGGGATAGAACAAAGCCACCCACTACAGTGAAAGAGAACGGGTGGAGGGAAGGTAGGGGGAGGCGAACCGTACAAAGAATGGAGCCCAGTTATGTCTTTCGTGTGCAAGCAGGCCACACCTAGACTAAATTAGCATAGACATCACCTAACATCTATTGCTGTCCGACTCGAGGGGCAGAATTTTATACGTAATTGTCCATCTGCTTGGTTTGCACGGCACATGTACTTAGTCCTGATTGTGGTTATTACACAGACTATCACTGGGCTTTGTGTTGTCTGAAATCGGCATCTGTGATTAACAACTTGATTGTTCAGTCTGAATCATTCGATTTGTTATACAGCACTGTAAGAAAAGAGCATTATGCTAGCCATAAGTTGTAACTTTGACCATTCGCAAAAAAAATTATTTTTGTTTAAATGTCCAACGCATAATTTTCATTATGAGGTCACAACCCAGGTCCGAGCAATCAAGGGGGATAAGGGTGGCATCCTTTGGCATCCGCCTAAGTGCCCGATCCGCCTAAGAACTCGTTTTTCCTGTTTCCGATTGACCGGGTTCTTAGACGGAGACTACTGTATCACCTTCGCCAACATAATGATCGACATTGTCATGTAAACAAAAAAAACATATAATCTATAATGACAATCCCCACCCACAATAATGGCCATATTATTTAAGATAAATATTTCACCTCCATTGCCTCTCAAAACTATGAAAAATGAGATAGGCCAATAAGTTGGAACAGTAACAAACTTTGCCTGTACAAAGTATTGAATGTCATGCCAAAATAATGTTATTCCGTGGAAACAAAACAAAAAAACTCACCATTTTCTCCTGATGGCTTGAGATGGAGGTATTAGAATTCAACTGCAAGTTAACACTCATGTACACAAAGTACAAACCAGTATGTTGGATCTCTATGGCATCATGTCTTATCTTCACACCCTGAGCATGTTCCAATGGCACATCATTGAAATCGGGGTCAAATCCCATTTTTCGGGCGTCATCTGAACATAAGTTGCATGTGAAACATCAGTTAACAAACAGTTCTGCAAAGTTTTGTTATTTAATTAGATGATGTCATGATTATGTTGAGTTTGTTATGATTTGTCCACAGAATAAATATCCTATGACATCATTTATCTGGCTCTAGACTGTCCAGCTACCTAAATTTCTATCTGCTCTGCATCCAGATTTCATATCAGTATAATGTTTACCATTAATATTTTCACAGCAAATAATGAATATTTATATCTCTAATGAATATTTCATATGCATCTCTCTCAATTGCATGAAAATAGCACATTATTATACTCTGATTTATTTGCCACTCTTTATCTGCGTGAAATTATTAAACACAGTCTACAGTGCCACAAACATCCCACAATATGTAACACCATCGAAGTCAGAAACATTTTATCGAAGGTTTATCTTGATGTGATGCAAATTAATTAATGTTTAATTTTGGAATAAAATTGCTCTGAAAATAAACAAATTCACTGACCATTAAAAAGGTTAAAAATGAAAATTATTGCTTTCAGAATTTATTTTTTCTTAGTGAACATATATGTCTGGAAATTTTCAGCACCTTCTGACATCTCTAACAACTGTGAGAATTGATAAAATCAGTCAGCTGTTTTATGTCTATATTTGCACAATCTTCCTATTTCTTCTGTAGCAACCCAAGGTTTACACTTATTTACACTTACTGGTTCAGCCTGATTGTTTGTACTCCCATGTCAACTTATCCTCTGGCCATTGTTTTGTTTGGCACAATGGTTTGATCCAATAAGGCCCATGCAGGCATTAATTTAAAGTAAACTACATTGTAAACATTTTAACAATTTTTAGAAATGACATACAATCACTTTTTTTTTTTTTATTTATTGCATGAGGCTGTGAAAAGTGGACAGAAAACACTTGCCCCAAAGATAAAAATTCGTTGCACATGATACAAAATATATACACAGAATGTTACTGACATCTCGCTTAAAGTAGTTAAAGTGAAATCTTTTCCGAGTTGGTGATAGATCAAACAACTTTGTATCTTACAAATTTCTAAATGTCGTGATAACTTTTAAGCAGCATTACTGAATGTATTTGTAAATACTGTTTTGTGAACAAAGATGCTAGAACTCAAAACTCTGGAGGACATCTAATTCTATTTTAATAAACGATGAAGTGGAGTGGGAAAGGTCATCAGTTCAGCTGTTCGAACTTTATTTTGTAAGCCTTTGACATAAAACTGAACCCCGTAGCATCAAGAAATATTTAAAATGGTTGTAGAATTATTTTCTTTCAATGTATTACTATTAGCTTTCAGAACTATGAACAACATTTAGGAAGAAAAAAAAAAAGACTGTCGACTTATGCCAATTCACTTTTTTGTGGAAAGTTAATCAATTTTTAATGATCACACATGATTTTGGTGTGACTAGAACTATAAAGTAAGCTTTTCAAATAATAGATTTATTGAGAAGTAGCTCATGGTAGATGAGTCTATCTACTGACATCCTTTCAACAAAAATATTGACATATGGTACACTTGTACCTTGACCATTCTCTATACAAGGCTGTAAAGCTTTGTGAAGTGACACAGTCTTCCACATCACACGTTCTCCACCAGGGTACTGGTATCTGGAGTCTTGATCTGATAATAGTGACAATATTTATCCCTGTCATTCTTGTCAATATCATCAGAGCCATTACAGTAGTTAAAGCACTACAATATGGTTTTATGCACTCATAACTTTATTACGAAATTGCAGAAGATAGCCTATGAATACAGATAAGTCAAAAATTGGCATAAAGAAAGTTGTATGTACTTGTATGTTTGCTTTAAGCCTTGCTGCGACCCCACAGTTTTTCTATTATTTTTATAATATTTCATCGATTTTATGCATACATGTGCAGATACCAGCATCATGCCAGGAAATGAAAAGGAAGCTTCAAGAAAACATCAGCAAAAAACTGGAGTCATCATGAATGACTGGCAGTCATGGTGGTTTTACTGTGAATTAAGTTAGGACTTTCTACCTGAAATATCAAATCTCCACAACATGCAATAAGTCCAAGAGCTTATCATCTATTCTACAGCAGCAGACACCAATAGACATTTAGCAATTTTTCATTCACCCTACTAGAAACATCTCCAAGCCCTAAGACAAATTATTACTCTGTGGCAATAACATGCACAACTGCCAGTACCAAGTGTCTTCCTCACTCTCTCTTTCTTTGATATCTTTTCTGTTTCTCAATGGCCATCTCTGTTTGTGTACTCCATCTCCATGCTTCTTTTCATGTCATGTCTCCTGTGTTTCCTCTGCATTCATCTCGTTGTTTCAATATTTATGGAGCCAAAACACAGAATGCACATGAAAAATACTCTGCATGATTCAGGGGAATGTGACACTCTTCCATTAATGACAAGTTCCTGACATGAAGTTATTCCAGTAAATTCCAAGTTTGTATCTTGAGGAGCTTAACACATCGAGACCAATGATGAAAAGCTGAACCAACCAAATTGTGCAGCAATCTTACTACAGACAGAGTAGAGCTACAAATCTAATACAATAAAATCACAGAAGCTGTGGGGGTGCAGTAGAGCTACAATATTATCAGTTGCCTTAACATGAGGGTTTTGAAAATCTAAACTATGCATAAGTTGGCCCAGAAATTAAAACTCTCTTAACTACTACTATAACCTTTTTCGGCTGGATTACATTCATGAATATTTTTCTTTTTTACACATACACCAGTTAATAATAATTCATATGGTTAAAACTCCTCCTCTCCACAAATGGGTAATTTCTTACCCAGTTATACAGACAGACTGTGTCAGACTTACAGTTTGACCACAAAAAAAAAAGTATTATAAACTGACCTGGCTTTGCTTCGGGCTTGTGCAGCACCTAGAGAGGAGAACATACAATTTGAAATGAAACCCACATATTCCATTATTGTACAACAATTGTAAATTTCACCTGATGAAATCCATGGAGACAGGATGCGATAATAAAGCTGTGTCCTGAGTTTCTACAGATAAACTAGTTCTATTCCTTGGATGAATCTGGCAGAACCAAAAATGATGTTTAAAAATCTTTAATTAAAAAAATATATATATTAGATTAAACAAAAATCAGTACACTTTGTTGAGTTGTTTGTGGTCTGCAGTCTACATGTTGGACAAGCGTGATTAAGACATACTCTGTGCTTGACATGGCATAACAGCCCCCTCCTCCTCCAAATCACACTGATGTCTTACACGATTACACTGTCTTCTCAATTTTAGCAAAAACTGGAGTTTATAGCGTTAGGGTTTGTATAAAGAGACCTCTCTAGAAAAGCAATATTTAGCTCAGCAATGTCTGAAAGAAGCAGTGTTATCTGTAGCCTTAAAAGGGAGAGTCTACCAAGGACAATTTCATCTCTCCAATTTTGTTGAGAGGCATGTGTCCATCGTCCAAGTTGATCTTGGATATAAAGTGCAGTTTATTTGACTTTTGTTCATTCCATCTTTCCTGCCATCTCAATTTAAATGAAGTTACATGTATTAAAATGGCTTAACAAAAAACATGATAAAACAAGGGCAGCAATGGTATTACATGTATCTGCTTGAATATGACAACAGTAGCAACAGCATTTAGCAACATCCCAGCCAGCAACCCTACCTCAGTCCAATTACCTGGGACAGAGCTCAAATTTGGTTGAAGTACATGTAACAACATTGTTCCCACGTAAGCTCACTGGTTACAACATTGCACTGCTGTCGCTTACATAAAAAAGAAAGCCATCCCTACAGCAACCCTACCAATCCTATGGAAATCCAATAAAATTCTATGTCAGATCAATGTTGAGATGCTGGCTGGGATCTACCACAGTGAATTCAATAATGACAAATCTGTACAGACGTCCACTGTTCTGCTCATAATAAATCACATAGACAGTTTTGTTAATATTTTTGCATGTTTACCTCAGATGAATTATAAGTAGTGCTGTTGGCCGCCATGTGATATATGATGAGTGCTATCACAGTGAAAATGAGGGCCTTCACCATGGTGAATACTGTCTGCTTTCTGAAAGTGAAAAACTGAACTGAACAAATAGGCCTACCTTCATACCAGTGATTCACACAGCTGATTTGATACTGTAATGCCGATAATGACAAAGTATTGCAAAAACTGAAATGATGATTAACAATTATAAAAATCACTAATCTTCAAAGAACAATTCAAGTCATCTCTGAGCTCGGATATGTGATGAACATTTTTTTTATATATATGTACTTTTCATTGTAAAGCTAGTTTGAGTGACTAAGGTACAGCTACTCATAGAGGTTTATAAGCACTTGTCTGGTAGCCATTACTTGAATTACTTCCCTTGTGTACAGTAGCGCGTATTGCCATACTTTGCACGCTGTAAGGAAGTGCATTTTGATTGGTCAATTGGGAATTGTCACCAGCGGGTATCCAGCTTCTGAATCATGTCTAAACTTTATGTTTTCTTTCTTATCTATCTATCTATAATAATAAAGCTGCAACAAAACCCCTAATCGTCCTATGGACTCGGAAACTAGACAACGCACCGACCTGAAATTTGGCACAAAGAATTGCGGGATAGCGAACATTGTTCCTATCGCTATACACAAACAAAACCGTTTGTTATTTCTGAGTTAATCGGTAAATGCGGTTATAATTAAAGACTAAATTCACGAGAGCGTTTGATCCGAAATTTACGATCAATAAGATATTGATGTATGTTTCTAATAATAGCCCACTTCCGACTACACATGACGTTATCACTTCCTGCGATGTGTTCACTAACAAACAAACTAACCCGTGCGCAAATCATTGCCATTTGACGGATGCTGACGGGATGCGCAGGGTGTCAACGCGCAAAGGGAGAGCAGTAAAACTTATCTACTAACAAACAAGCAAACAAAAATAAAATAATGCTAAAGGAACAGCAAAATGAAACAGGTCCATATTAATCACCCAGAACTGAAACTAATAAATCGATTTATCCCGGGCAGGGCCGGGCAACTCAGCTAGTTAATACAGAAGGACAGAAACGCGGGTTCATTTTCAAGAGTATTCAATGCCCTTCCTGTATAAAACAGATCTAGGTGTTCCTGCAATAACACCCAACAGAAAGTTTAGCTCAACTTAAAGTCCCACTGACAACGTAAGCACCAAAAAAAGTTCAAATATAATCATGGTAGGTTGCAAAAACAACAAACAACAACAACAACAAAACAATAAGTAAATAAATAAATAAAAAGAAAAGGATCATACTATAGTAAAAAAAATTCCTTTTTTTTTCTTGCGAGTTGGAAAAATAACTGCCTGATACCTGTAAGCCATTCTGAGTGGCTCAAGGCAATTTCTACTTCGCTCAAATAATATTTGAATAATAAAGTTTACACAGTCTATACTTTGTTAATATTTCCATGTCATCTGTTTTCTGTGTCTTGTGCTTTCTTAAGGTCTTGTTGATTACTGAGTGATAAACCTTTGACTTGTTGAGCGTAAATCATGAGGGCTTTGGTTGTATTACTGGCTGGAAGTGAAACAATTTTTAATGAAATCATTTCACATTTTGAAGGGCAACAAAACCCTCTCGTCGTTAGTGATGGGCATATCGATATATAGATATAGATATCAATATTTTTGTCATATCGTTTACACCATTGTTTGGGACAAGTTCATTTTTTTGCCGGTTAATACTTAATTATCAGGGAAATATCAGTTTTCATTAACTACCAACAAAAAGAGCTTATAAAGACAACTGGATGAGAGAGCGGGAGCAAGCGAAGAGTGATAGGGCAATATAAGTCAAAGGATTTAGATATTGGAGATTTAGCTGAACATCGGTACAAAATATGCACAATATGGAAAAGTCTGTAAGGTGTTCTCGTGATACATGAAATGTGCATTATTTATTAGGCCCAAGTGTTTCCTTCTCCTGTATGTTTGACCATACATTTAGTTGGTTTAATTTATAATTCAGTTTGCATAGTTTAATTACAAATGCACCCAAAGAGAGAAGAAATTAACAACACATTATTTATTGACCCTTCCCCCCTCCCAAAAATTGTTCTACCTAGATTATTCATCCAGAATTACTTCCTCCTCCAAATGCGAGAAAAAAACGCATAAATAAATAAATTGTTAGTGTTGGATGAACTACGAGTGGCTAATGTGGTTACTGCGTGGGTTCAATAGTAACTCCCTTAAGGATACACAGGATTAACAAACACAGGGTTCTGCTGGCAATCTTATTTATTCAAAAGCCTAACAAAGGTATCGCTACCAAAAGGCATAAGGAAAACCCTATCAAGAAAAGGAAAAAGAAGCCAAGAAAAAGAAGCCCAACCAGCCATAAACTGGAACAAGAGAAAAAGACAAAAATATGATTAGGATATAATGACAACATTAATCAGGCAATCAATGGTGGACATACATAGTAATAGTATTAAGTATTAAATCAAACAACAACAACATAATATAGAATTTAAGCAATAACCAACTGGATATGGATGCATGGAATAAAATAGCGCTAAGGTTAATGAATAACAACTACAAGTGGCTATATCATATACACAAGGAGTTTCTTAGTACACTGGCAACATAACTAATTAATGTACTAATCAAAGTATGAAGGACATAAATGAAGGGGCAAGAACACAATAGTTTCGCTCCACTGAGCCGGTGTACAGCACATCCAGAGTGGCCATTCCATTTAATAACGCAGTGGCCAACATGGCCCACTGACCGTCCATAACACAGACGCTGCATCCCAATGCAGGCCATCCTCATAGGCCCACTCCCATTATTAGTACTAACTCGCCCCAGGGCTATTGTATTGGTTACTTCCCTTCCCAATCGATACTGAAGGGTCATGCCCTTTGACCTTAGCCGCGGAGCTATGCCGCCAGGCTAACATGTGTATGACACACCACTAGATACATAAAGTAATGTGTACATTCCTTAAAATGAAACTGTCCCTCACACACTTACAAAACTCATAGAAGCATAATACATCTGGATAACTATAATACATGCACATGATATATATATATATATGTCGGCGAGACTCATTGCAACATGTGTCGACTCACTGAAACATTGTTCATCCACCGCCGCACATAGAACAATCCTGGGGCTCACCCATGTGAGGCCCAACTAATATTATACATCTCCAATAGGCCTACATGTAATTAATTACACATCTTAAACATTAAACACACAATCACAATCACACTGCTCTCTATAGCATAGTGGCACTGGCAAGGTACACAAATACCCGTAATACAATCAAGTGTATAGTGCCGCTCGCTGTAACATAAGCCATCCACATTAACATGTCAGGAAATCCTCACTGCCTACTACAACAAGGCAATGCTACACATACACTATATATATCATCATCGTGATAGCTTGGTTAGCGAGCCATCATTATCATCTAGCACCGCAAACGTTAACTTTGACAATAAAGTCACAATATCAAGACACTGCACTGCACCGCGCATCCTACACGTCTAATGACAATGGCAATTACCGTTGAGCCGGACTCATAATAGTCTCTGTAGATCAGCATTCTCTACGCGGCATCCAAGAAGGGGGGGGGGGGTGGGTGCGCAAATTAAAGTCACTTCTAATATAATAGTCTCCAACTTACCCAAAGTTTCTCCGGGTCCTGTGCTACCGCTTCATGCCTTATGGGGCGGGGTGGCGATGGCAAGCGTCGGCAAGCCTCTGAGCTGCTACGGGCCCCGGTTGCTGGTCTGGGTTCACTGTGCCGTCGGCTCTTGTCTCTGCGTCTTTGATGGAGTGTGTTGACCACTCGAACTCGCATCTTATTTATGAGCCAGCGCGGACGTCCGAGAGAGCTATTACGTAGTCCAGTGTTTGGACAAGTGAAAGGCTCGGACATGGAGTCCAGCCCGACAATAAAACTGGTTAGGGTCCTAACACAATCGAATTTACAGTACGGTTAAAAGGGTGCACACAAAAGTCAATTAGGTATCCCAGTAAACTGCAGAAATTACTCTAACGTCCCCTCCAGCAATAATTGAATAAATTTGACCCAGGTTGGAATTATCGGGGATAACATGCGTCTAACTCATAGTTTACTTTAAATCCGAGACCCTCTTATCAATTATTTCAATAGGATATGTGCATCAAAGTACAACAAAATTGGTACCATTATAAAGTAGAAATTTGCTGCTAAAATTCTAACTGACTACTTATACCAGAAACCCGGTAATAGTTTTAATATAAATTTTCAAAGTGTCAGGACTAACAACATTCGACAATTTTGTGCGGGATACTTTCGTCCATTAATACGACGTATCTCCATTGATAACAAACGTTATCATGAGTACCTATTTTGTACCGATAGGGTATTGTCTACTCTCAAAAATGAATTCGGGTTCCCGTCTTTCTGTCGGTGGATAACAACGAAGGAGCGAGTTGTAAGAAACTTAAAGCCATGATATAAGAGTTGGAAGCCCGGTGGTCAACATTTCCAACTGACCAATCAAAATGCGCGCTTTTCACCGTGATGTGAATAACGGGTCCCGCGCTAGTATTACAAGGGAAATAATCCAATTAATGGTACTCGGCCAAGTGTCCATAAACTACTATGAGTGGCCGTCCCTCACTCACGCACTAGAGTTACCATGAAAGCACATTAAAAATAGAAAGTCGTTCATCCTCTCACATTAGTAAATATCAATAACGACTCATAATGTCTCATAATTACACGTCTTTTGTCATAATGTGCCTATCCATACAAGGTATTAATGTTTTACTGGTTATTTCCCTTGCTATATATCGATAATTTGCTGGGAAAATACTGATAATTATATTTAATTTTTCAGGCGAGATATCACCCACCACCCCCCCCCCCACCCCACCCAACTTTTACTATCTCCCACATCCGATTCCTGCGCTGTAATTAATTTCCACCACGTAAACAAGGGCGCCATAAACATTATAGTAAGACTGTTTATTTGTCTGTCTGTTCTAAGGCAGGATCAGATATATTTACCTTCGGGACAAACTCCCAAAAACGTCCGCAAACCTACCTTTCCTCGTCCATAGTGGCTGAAGATTTTCTGGCAGATGAGCGTTAGTGCCTGTTCAGTTCTCCAGGGGTTGCTGCGGGTTTGTGGCGTCACTTCGTCTTCTTGTCCCTGCCACAATTTCTTCGCCAGCCCGAAGACCTTTCCTCCAATTCCTGTAAAAGTAAAAGGAAGTTGCGTAGTCCAGCATTACTAAAAATATTCAATGGGCAACAAAGTCAAAGTAGAAAACACTGGTACATGTATTTTCCGATATTACACAGCCAAGATACAGTGTCGTATGGCTGTATCTTCGATTAGCCCACGATACCCACTCACTTTAACCTCTCACTTTTTCGACAGTGGTTGATTTTGATTGGCCGACTGGTTGAATGGTGACGTCAGGACCTTGAGTTCCAATAAGACATCGCTCACCAGCCAACTATGTAGTTCGAATCCATCTTACTGAATCTCAATGTCATCACGTCACATCCAAGTAATCGGCGGATAAAAATCGGTTGGTGTGTGTCGGGCTTTGGCGTGAATGCACGACATCAGAAGGCGCAGGTTTCTATAACTTATTGTGGGTAACTAGTTTTGATTTTGTCCTTTCAGTTCTGAACTGTTTATACCTTTCAGTTTCGTTCTCTTTCTCTCTCTCTCTCTCTCTCTCTCTCTCTCTCTCTCTCTCTCTCTCTCTCTCTCTCTTAGTCTTTCTCTCCCCCCCCTCTCTCACACACACGCACGCACACATACACACACAAACACTAAAAATAATACTGCATATAAAGTACCGGTACTTTATAGGTATTACAATTTTGGAGAAATATTTCTGGAGGTCTCCATATTAATCGATCAATCACATTGTCTGTCAGTCAGCATGTGTGTCGATCCTGTCATCTGTGCATTCCCGTTTTCTGTTTTTTTGTGGGTTTTTTTTTTTGTCCAAACATCGACGGCCCTAGTGGCCTATCTATCAATTGACACATCTGGCTGATTTTCGCAATTCGCGATCTTTATTGAAGCACTTGTAGTAGGCCTACCCGTGTTCATATATCCTATTATAATCGCTGCGTTAACTAAAGTAAATACGTTAACCGGTGTTAGCGCAGGAAATTGAAAACATATATAATGGTATTCATAAACGGTGCTTTGTTTCACGCATTTGCATTACTGGTCGTCAAATTAACGACAGTCTGATCTCGTGCGATATGCGTTATACCGGTAGTTATTAAGCGCCTTTCCGGTAGACAACAATGGCGGTTTTAAGCCAGCTGTGATGTTAATACCATGGACATTTTCGACCTGTGAAGCCCAGTGTTGATAGAAAATAATGGTGGAATACCACGCTAATAACAACATAATGAATGTCAGTTGTGAATAAAACGTTGTACGCTTATTTACAAAACGAATCGAGCGTGTGTTCATTGAACGTAAACAAAATACCACAGGTACACACCGCTACAACAGTATTTTATCCGCTATGCTCCATTATATATTTTCCCTGTCATTTCCCTTTTCAAATATTGCCCAGTAATTCGAGCTTGGGTGGGGTTATTGTTATTATATTATGCGATGCAGAATAGGAGGAGAATGCCCAGTTTCGTTTCATTCCGTTTCTGCACTATTCAACTACCATAACATTTTTCAAAATCGGCCAGATTTACATATTTTGCCGCCCTCAGTCTGGTCACACTTACCCTTGTTTTGGATGGAATACATGCCTGCTGCCCGCTGCTTGTTAGCTGCGCGTACACTAGGTTATGATCGCTGATAATTACAACTTTAAAAAAAAACAAAAAAACTTATAAATACGAACACACATCTTTAACTTTAATAAAAACGCTGAAAAACACATAATAGGCCTAGCTAGACCATGTTACAAGAATATTGTTTTGAAATCCTCATCTGAGGAGCTTAAGGTTGGTGAAATACACGCATTCAGTTCGACTTCCTTCGTATGACAAATGATTCTGTGCACAGTGATTCTGTGGGAGGTTTAGGCTACTCCCAGCATGCGTTAGCTCGGGGAGCGGTTTTCACATTACGAGGCGATGGCCAAAGATGGTCCCCAAGGTCTGAGATGATCGACAGATTATGATGAAATAAAGCGTACACAATTATAATGAAAACAGACAATGAATAATTTATTGGAACCTTTAGAATGTGACAAATGACGTTGGCAGGAGACAGACTTTTGACTAGGTTGACTCTGTGTAAGTATCATGTGTCGGTGATACTTAAACAGTGCAGTGGGTGAACAGCCCTGGAAAGTAAACTGTTCTCCACCGAGCTAAAGATTTTAACACGTTATATAGCCACCCAAGTCTGTGCGTGGACCTGACTCAGATTATGCGTTCAGCTGCGTGGCCGCCTGCAGTTATCGGACAGGTTACAGCATTTTGTACGCCGTTCGGAAATTTCCAATATTTCCTGTCTGCGTAGTTTTATGAACGGTGTACGCAATATTGTCAACCTGAGTCAGGTTGGCGCTAGACGTCAAAAACAAAAATCCCAATACGTGCACACATTATGATCCACAAGTATATGCAGTACGAAACTCCTTATTTGCGATGTCAAGGGGCAAATAAACAGTGAGTCGTTAGTCATGGAAATTCCCGGACGATGCACAGCCTGAGTCAGATGAACTGTCAGCTGCGGATAGCGTGCCCGAAGCACAAAATGACAAGAAGCAGCACCAGAAGGCACGAACCGATGTCATAATGTCAATTTACCTTTTCCCGCACGTGATAGAAAATCATTATATCAAATTGTTTCGTTTTAAAATGATGGATTCATGGAAGCTCGGGAAAGACGGCAAGGAGGAGAGGGGGTGGAGGGAGGGAAACACAAACTGACCCGCCAGTGCCATGAATTTTAAAGGAATCGCTGAGAAAGGAATGATCTCCCGCCCAGTCTTGCACTACCATTCACTGTGAGTACAATCATGTACGCAGTTATTATCGATTTTGAGCTAATAAGGCCGATTGTCAAGGAAGATTCAGAGGAGCGGCTTGGTGCGTTATATGGAAAGGTTTGAAACATATTTAAAGGCTACAGAGCAACTGTACTTGGGGCTTTTGATTATTGGTGTCGTTGCTGTGGACGGGACAGATTTGTCACTTTCACTGATAGTTGATTTTAAAAAAACAACTATTATTATTCCGGTGTAAAAATAGAATAATTGGTACAGGTGTGAGAGGATAAACGATTTTTAATTTTATTTAAATAATGCACTTTCATTGTAACGCTGGTTTGCGTGTCTAAGGTACGGCTACTCAGAGGTTTATGGGCACTTGACTGGTTGCCATTCCTTGAATTACTTCCCTTGTGTGCGGTAGCTCGTATTTCTGTGAGGAAGCGCGCGTTTTGTCTGGTCAATTGGGAATTGTCACAAGCGGGTATCCAGTTCCAGAATCATGTTTTCTTCCTTGTCAAACCGTCAGAAAGACAGAAACTCGGGTTCATCTTCAAGAGTACGCAATACCCTTCCCTTGTAGGCTAACAATTATAAGTGCTCATGATAACTTTTGTCACTAATGGAGATACGACGTGTTGATGGACTGGAATATCCCGCACGAGTTTGTCAATTTTTGCTTATCCCGTTGCCTTTGAAAAATGTTATATTAAAACTATCACAGAGTTTCTGGACAAAGTAGCCGTTAGAATTTCAGTAGGATGTTCTTACTTTGTATTGATACCAATTTTATTTTACTTCGATGCACGTGTCCCAGTGAGCTCGTCAATAAATGAATAGAAACTCGGATTTTAAATACATGGTGAGCTAGACATGTGTGTTTTTCGGTCGTGTGTCCTAAAGAAAAACACACACACACAAAAAAACCAACACACTTACGCCAACATAGCCATTCGTTCGTCCTACACAGGTAAATTATAATTAGCTGCTATCAGTGTTTTTTTAAAATTAATTTTTATGCAGGTCACTGACTGAGGTTGATGTTCGTCATGGTTCTTGTATTCATAAACTTATACTCAGTTATAGTGCATGCAGTTTCGTAGGGTGGGTTGCCAGCTCGCGGGGCAAGGCAAATTAATATTCCGCCCCCTGACCCGTAGACCGTTAGCACTCCCTGAGTCCCTGCCACCAGTCCAGCACTGAACCCCTTACCTCCCAAGCACCTGTATTTTAAGGAAATACTGGTGTAACAAAATAAAACGCATTAAATGCTAGCATACTCAAATTTATTTAAAATCTCTTGCTTTTAATTTGTACAAATTTTTCAATAATGGCACCTTAGTGAAATCAGCAGTAAAAACTCGCTAAATTGACAGCATTCATGGTAGGTCACTCAGCCTTTCTTGGCTCACTGTAGATCACTGATAGGTCTACATTTTGATTAATTTATAAGTTTTGAGAAACTTCCTTCACAACTGACCGTTGAACAGCGGTAAATTTTAAATTCTGCCGTCCCCCTCCCCTCCCCCACCTCCAAGAAATAAATTGCGCCCACGGCTATCCGCCCCAATAGGCCCGCGCCCGCCCACGCTATGCCTTTGAGAATGCGAGAATATTATCAGTAGGCTTTGGCATCTCTCGTGGATACGTGACGTCTAGATCACGCCACGACCACTAACCAGTTGCTTGTGACCTTCACCTTCAGCGTATTATACTTAGAAATTGTAATTTTGAGTAATCATCGTCTCCACCCTCCCATTCCTCCCATCGTGCGCACACGTCCCATATGGTGTCGGCAAGCGTCATATAGCTATAACTCTATAAGTGGCTTGACTTGATTTCAATTTACTCCCCCCCCCCCCACCCCCCTCAAAAGCGGTCTCTGCTATCCAAAAAACTCCAGTGTATACAACTTTATACCTCAAAACATATTATATATTTATTAATAACTTATAAGTATATTATACTTAATTGTATTATGAATATTATTCTATTCTACAATTTGAGATGTAACTCCTTACAGAAAACCAACAACCCTATGTCAGTCCGACGTAGATTTACGCATGATTTCCATAGTTGGTAGAATTACCATAAGGGCGGATTCCCTACGGCAAACCGACGCCGATTCGATGTTGTAACAGCAGATCTATGTAGGAACCACGTCATTCCTATGTGCAAACTTGACGTTAATCCTACGCGTCAGATTTTTGTAGGAACGCTGGCTAGGACAGATCTAACTAAATCACGTCCTTACACTAATATATATATCTGCCCAGCCACACAAAGGCAAGCTGAGGGATGGGAACGAAATTAGTATTAAGAATGGTTGAGAAGAAATATGAATGAATAAGAATGTCACTGAACTTAATTCAGCCAGGCGATAAATAACAAATTGGATGTGTTACAAAAGTTTGTTATGTAAGACAGGAAAGCTTTATTCTCATCCTGGTAGTGTTAAACTGGTAACCCTCGAAGATTTTGTTTTAATGCTGGACACAACAGCTCTCTTGGCTATGTGGTGCTCAATCCTACGCGTCAGATTTTTGTAGGAATGCTGGCTAGGACAGATCTAACTAAATCACGTCCTTACACTAATATATCTGCCCAGCCACACATCAGGCAAGCTGAGGGATGGGAACGAAATTAGTATTAAGAATGGTTGAGAAGAAATATGAATGAATAAGAATGTCACTGAACTTAATTCAGCCAGGCGATAAATAATAAATTGGATGTGTTCCAAAAGTTTGTTATGTAAGATAGGAAAGCTTTATTCTCATCCTGGTAAAACTGGTAATCCTTGAAGATTTAGTTTTAATGCTGGACACAACAGCTCTCTTGGCTTTGTGGTGCTCAAAGTTGTTTTTTTTTCTCATCCTTGACTGCTAATTAATATCACTGATCGGGTATTGAATTTGTATCATAGTTTCAGTTGTATTACACAGCAGTGCAAGACACGGTATCAATGGTAACCATCACAACACAGAAAAACCCATTGTCAGAATATTATACATATTACTTTTTATTATTTCTTGTCATCAGTTTAAAATATGACACTTTAAAGAGGCAAGCAATGCAATATAAACTAATGTTAATCAGAATGCAGCAGTTTGTTTTTTTGTTGTTTATTCGCTGTTTGTTTTGTTTTGTTTTTTTTTCTCTTTCAAGATGGCTCTTCAAATGAAATAAAACATATTTCCCACACATAAGACTCTCAGCTTTTTTTTTTTATGTTTACTCCTTTAAATGAAAAAGAAAAAAAAAAATCTTCCCATGGGGATGACATGCAGTTTGTTTTCATGACTAAACATGACAGAATCAAAAGCTAATTAATTTGGTGTCTCTCACAATGTCAGATCTAATCCAGTAGGTAAAGATGCTCAAGCATCCTCTATTGCAATGATGAACATCTCCAGATGAAAAGAAAATCAAGCTCTGAAAAGTCACAATTTATTTATGGATAACAGAGTAATAAGTAGTGGATGGCACAACTAGAATCCTATCTTTAAAATACAATCATCAATTCAATGGTTCTGACATTTCAAGTATTTAATAGGAAAAAAAGAATTGTATGTCATGATTGTATGGATTATGGTGGGTAGTAAACAAAACAAACGAAATAAATTTATGACAAGTAGAAAAATTAGGTCTCGGAGAGATCAGGAATACTGGTACATTGTGATTGTAATGCAGCTGTTCTCTCTACTGAGCCATTAGATATGAAAACAAAATCATGTTTTTTTTTTCTTTTTATTGAAATCGGATGGATCCATTTACCATTTTCACCAGCTTTGATGAACATTTGTGAACACATACATATATCTATATATACATACATACAACATTGAAATGAAAGTTTAAACCAACTTTTTTGCATGGTGACTCCTTTCAAAGCTTTTATCACCACCTGAGACCCCCTCCCCCACCCCAAAGCCCCTACTCCTGCTCCCACCCCCACATCCACCCTGCGAAAAAAAGTTTTAACCCCCATCTAATTTTGCTCTCTCTCTCATACAAACACACACACATGGAGTGAGAGAAATACACACATGCCTAGACAGATAGATAAGGACGTACAGAGATAGATAAGGACGTACAGAGATAGATAGAAAGAGAGAACACAAACATGCACACAGAAAGAGAGAGCCTGCAGAAGTTCTATCAGGACTGAAAGCTTGGTGGTTTGTTTTTTTCTCTTTAGTTCTTTTGCGGTTTGTTATAATATTCCTTCATCGTTTCTAAAACATAAAATATGGCTTTGCAGCATACAACTTTTTTCCTTGTTTTTTTCTGCCGTAATTTATTTTGTTCTCAATCCTGCTGTGACCCTGTAGATTTCTGTGTGTTTCTTTCTAAAAAAGAAAGAACTTATTTGTTGTTGTTTTTTCTCATATCCCCCACCCCCCTCACCCCGGTTCGATTCCCAGTCGGTACAGGCATGTTGGAATTTGAGGATTTTTCTCATATTTTCCTGTCCCTGATCCTATGGTAGGTAGGATCTAGTACCTAGTCTTCTTGGATTAGGACAAAAAACTCGGTGGGCCCAGGTACACATTGAGCACATTCAAGATACCGTGGCAGTTGGGAATCTTGAGGACCAAGCCGAACAGGCCACTGCTTAGGCAAAATTTTAAAAATTTTGAAAAGAGCAACTCATCCCTACCACTTCCCCCCAGTACCCCCCCCCCCCCTCCCAAAATACCGACCAACACTGCGCTGTGATGATGATGTCAGCTGTAACTGGGCTGCAATGACACCAAGGCAATGAGATTAAAAGAGTGTGCAAAATACAAGAAAAAAATGTCTAGATGACACCCAGGTTTAAAACCTTAGATTTAAATGATACTTTTGAACAGTTTTCTTGGCTAGCGTGTCACCTCCCTTTTCCCACTCTTCAACCTTATAGGGCATCATACAGAATGCATTACTGAAGTGCATTATCATCAGTGCATCCAGCAGAGTGCAGGTATAGCCCTAAATGTGCTGACATTATATCATAAAGACCCCAAGTCAAACAGATGCTCAGTTCATCCAAAATTCATGTATAAGCTTTTTCAAGGTTTCAGCCTTCAAATTAGCTTCTATTGTATCTCATATTTTTGTCACAAAATATTAATAATAGTGTTAATAAAAAATGAAGACCTCAATAGAAAAATGTCCCTTTTTACTAATTTCTCCTTAACTGACTTTAGATGTTGGCTTACAGCTAAAATTGCGTCTAATGAAAAATCAAATTGAAACACAATCACAATTTGCAGTCCAGTGAAACTACCACTTTTTTGAAGCTCATACAAAGAGAATGTTTTAAATTTACTCTGATTCTAGTTATTCTAAGCCCAGCCCAATCAATCAGTCTTCAGCATTTCTGTGCCCTCACTGAAACAGACAATTCACGACAAGAATCAACAAGATCAATCATCTTTGCATACACACCCAGCCAGACATTACGGATAGTGAAGTCATGGCCATCCTCGCCTGCGAGGGAAAAACATCATCATGATTTCATTCTAACCATTAGTTAGGTGTCATAAATGAAGAAAATTGTTCCAAAAATACTATGTCTCATTTTGGATCACTTGTTTATGGGTGAATTTCCAGAATCAATAATGAATGAAATCATGTGAAGATATGTAGTGGTATGTACAAAAAGTGGCAAGAATTCTATCTATTCCTTGATATGCATAAATACATGTATAGGTTGCAATAAATTTGAGTAAGAAAACTTTATTGTGAAAACAATGAGTAACATGCAAGCAAACCTGAAAATATGGCACTGTGCAAATTTATATGAATGAGCAAGAATATTGCCTATCACTATTGCAATGATATGATAAGCTGAAAAAGCAGCACACAACTTGAGTGAAAAATCTTGATTTTCAAACTAGACATTTAATGACCCCCTCTCACATCCCACTTGCTTTATGTTGCAAGTTACTGTCCATTCTGTACAAGTGAACTATATAAAGATTGTACACACATTGACATTGAAATTAAAAAACTAAGAAAATATGTTTAAATAAAAAAATGACCAAATGTTTACAAAAAAATGAAAAAATTGACCTCAAAAAATACAATTATCATATTCCTCATTGTTAGCCATACACGCAATTGAATCTGTTGAAAACCTGTATGCCTAGGCTACAAGTAAAAAATATTTACAGCACAAAAAGCTTTTTTTTTTTTTTGTCATCTTTATTGTAAATTTGCACCAATCTTAAGCACCACCTCCAGTCTTTTTTTTCTTTCTCAGCAAGATGAGAATTACAAGTTTTACAAAACTCATGAAGATAATGTTCTGGAATCTTCGGATAAATTTCTCGCTTGTAAACAAATGACAGCCATGCACAATTAAATTTCTGTATATGATACACATGATTGCTGTAATTTTGTGCATAACATTTACAAAAATACAAGTATGAACAAATAAAAGGAGATACATTTTTACAAACGCAAAGTGGACCCTTCACTCTATGGAGATTATAAAAATGTTCTGCTTTTTTTTATGTGTGCACATCTAATACTTGTGTGGGTAGTATAAAACAAAAGTCTACCGCGAAATATAAAAATATTTACAGAACAGAAAAGTGAATCACAAGGTGAGAGTGATAAAAATGTACAACTACATACTTATTTCATTAATTTTCACCAAGAGTTTGAAACCTGCTCGAGGGATATTTCGGCAGATCGCATAAAAATGTCCAAATTTAGATAAAAAAAAGAGTATCATATGAAACGAGGCCAATGATATCAACAGTATAATATGACATTGTCAGTATGACACCATTTCTCAAAATTAATACATTTTGTTAAAGCTGAATCAGGCAGAAGTAAAAATATAAATGTATCAAAATAATTACATTAAAATTTTAGCAAACGCACAGTTTACCAAATGGAATCACCATTTACTTTTGTGCAACATCAAACTGCCACCCATAAATACTACTGTCACTAGTCCAAATTTGATGTTTTCAGGATCTTTGGACCATGCTCATGTTCAGCCCATCAAAGTACATCTTTTGACATGATACGAGCAAAGATATGACATACAATAAAATGGGACAGCTGAGGCATTTTGTGTTCATTGTTTCACATACATCACTTAGCATCCAATCTGTAGGAGACACAAGTAATGGTGTATTTTACAATGCCTGAAAAAGAAAAAACCGAACTGAATTCAATGCTCAGCTGTCTATCTAGGCCTTGATTGAAGAAGTTTACTTTTGTGTGTGTAATTATAACTTCAACAGCTGTAGGAAAAGTCTGGCCAACTTTTGATATCTTTTTTAAGCAGCACATATTTGACATATAAATATATCAATCGGTCTTTTCATACAATGCATCTTAGGCCCTGCCCACAAAGTGTGCATGACATTTTTTGTAGAAATGCGAAGAAGACACTGTCCCATTTTACTGAAACCTTATAATGTCTTTGATATTTGGTCTATGACTGTGAACGTGTAGAGTGTAAGGAAAAAAAACTGTTGGCGCAAGTCAGTGTAAAAATAACAAAAATAGTCAGCATTTTTGTTTGCCCTATTAAGTTTACATTTTGGGCATACAACAGTAATATTTCTGAAGTGCAATGTGTTACACACAATGAGATTTTTCAACAGCAAGCTGCAGTTTTCAAATAATCATTACAAAATATCTAAAATATTTTGTACAAACCATCCTCCTCTTTGCAGCAATAATATATATTTAATCATCATAACAATAATTAGTATGATTAACAACTAAACAAAAGCATGAAGAGATTGAAATGTGTCCCTAGATCTCTAAAAGCTACTATCAGTGGAAAATTGACAACAAAAAAATATATGATCTTCAGAAATGTTGGTTTAACTACCAAATTATTGAAGTTATCTAGTCCAGATCTGGGGAATGGATCTGAAAGATGTATGGGTATGTAACTTTGTTTTTTCTTTTTAAGAACTCTACACCACCACTCTCTACACTGCTTCTCCTGTCATCTTTTTCTCTTCCTTTTTGTCCATTTCAGCATTGATGAAACTTGACCAAACAGTGGATGATGGGAAAGGCCAGGTAACCCCCACAAAAATTAAGCTGGTGCCAGTCCCAGTTCATTAACTACAAAAAATTAGGATCCTCATATTAACCTTCACAGTGTTTGGGCCATGATGTATCTCCCTGTCCACCACTGATTTCATCACGACATCATTGTCCTCTCTTCCCCGGCCCCGGTTGCTAAGCCCATGATATCCTGGTCGCGTCTCCCTTGTCCATCAATGATAAGACCACAAATTCATGTTACCACTGCTCTCAAGGCCTAGTTGATAAGCCCACAGTATCGAGGTTTGTGGCATGGACTTCTATCCTGGAGTGCGGGCCTATCAACCGAGGGACAACTGAAAGCAAATTCCCGTATCACTGTAGGGTCAACTAGCTATTGGCATCACAATTTCACTTTAAATACTTCCTGACGCCAAGCTCTAGCCAAGTCTAATGCAGGACTTAGTTATTATGGCTGGCTTGCAAAAAAAAAATTCAAAATAAGTAATTCTGTGGCACTTTGTGGCCAATTTTTTAAAAGGTTATTTGTGGCCATTTTGTCAACAGAGAAGTCGTTGTGGCCAACTGATCAAACCAAACCCTAACTCCAATGCTAATGTTAATTCATTTTTAAAAAAGCATGATTACTCTATATCGACCTTGAAAATAGTGAAGACTGATAACAAAATTATGTATTAATGAGAATACATCATTATTACAGGCAAACCTGAGCAGAAAATCTCTGAATGAAATTATCCAATTTTTTTTATATTCCCAGTCAGACTTATTTTACCCAATGCATATTTCTCCATCTTTCTTTGACATGTAACCACCCTTTCTGCTGAGATGTCATGTTGCATACATATATCCAGTCAACATTTAAGCGGGTTTCTTCAAAGTAATCAGTCAGTTTCTTTGTAGTCTGGCTCCACATTTATGAAGTAGTCATCAAAGAAGTTATGGATGCTTTCAAATGTTGGCCTCTCCTCTGGTTTTTGACTCCAGCACTTTAACATCATTTCATAGTATGGATCTGGCACCAAAATAAACCCTCCGACAGGTTTTTCCATTCTCTGTCCTTTTTCTACCATTCTTATAACCTCTTGACCTTGCATACCTGTAACAGACACAAAAGAATAAATATCATACAGGTTGCTGAAGTGAATACCTTCCTTCTTGAAAATTATGGTCAAGTACTAGCTCATGAGATATATCTACGTTATTTACTTTTCCATCGAAATAAGAACTGGTACCATATGCCATTAACACTCAGGCACTGAACTATAGACAATTAAAATTTGGGCGCAGATATTTCTAAAAGTTATCTCTCATGATTAAAAGATGTGTAAAAAGACATGAATTAGCTTGCTGCTGATCCACAATTTAACTGCATCTTGAAAAACAATATCACGACCTTGGTTCTCTTTGTTCTATCTCCATTTTCTGAAAAACTGGACATCTTTTAGGACGTTAAGTAGAAAGATGTACAAAGAATGCACACTTTGACACTTGTTTTAAATGCATTGTGGCACTTATCAAGCTTTTGACAGTTTTGGTTTTTTTAAACTCCTTAACATAATACTAAAACCGCAAATGTTTAATGTCGAATCTCTAAGTTGAGCAAAAAGTGGAGTTGGAACAAAAAAGAACCAATGGTCTCGATATATTTCTCAGAAATGGTCTAGACTCTAAATATTCGTCCTGCTGACTGCCATGCCTTGGAAACTTCTGCCCAGTCAGTTTAACTGTCATCACTGTGACAAACAGTTATGATCAGAATATCCACAGCTGTTTTTGTTTTAATGGCCAAATCCACAGCAGATGGATATCTATAATGATTATTGCCAACAATGTAGTCTCTTCATGTGCATGGCCTCTAGGTGCCCAACTTACGTATCCCACTTTGTAATATGCATGTAGCATAGATATAATATATGTACGATCTAGTAAGAAACTGACTCATTATAAAACTATTTCTATATAAGATCATACTATGAAAGTTTTTCAATTTAAAAAGCTGTAGATCCTTATCAACTTATCATTCGTAATTACTTTGAAAAATTTTTAGGTTTATTTAAAATTGATTAAGATTATTTGACCATTATCCCAGTCCTTCAGACAAAATTGTGCTATGAAAATATACACAAGAGATAAAAAAAAACCCACAAAAAACATAGCATTCTTGACAGAAGATGGCACAGAGATGACTGGTCTGGCGGTTTCAGGATAAAGTGTTGGAAATAGTTTGATACAGCTAGCACTTAAAAATCTGTCACCTCTGTACTATACACAGTGAACTTTCATACTTGCATTCAGATTTGTAAGTAAACAGTGATTGCACAGACATAAGATGGTGCAAACTGAAAGTGTTCAAAACATCTGCATTTACCATTTAAATCACACAATTAAAAAATATGATTATCTTAAACAGAGATCCCCAAAATAGGTTATATATACATGTAAGTGGATCTGGCAAAGTCAGACTTAAGGTGAAATTTTTATACCTCTTAAGAAAATCAAAATAAAATATTTCTAAGACAATTTCAAGCAAAGACGATTCCAAGCAAAACCTTTTAACTGAGTGCAGAAAAGTAGCTAATCTTTCATTTTGTAAGCAAATCTTAACCCTAGTCCTGCGGGAGGCCACTATATTGGCCTCCCCGCGCAACACGCGAGGCCATTATTTTGTCCAACACTCTTAACAGCAGGTCCTGCGGGAGGCCACATTTTTATATAGCAACGGTGCGCCTTCATCATCATCATCATTGCCTTTCTCACCCTGGATCAGGGTATAGGCCACCAACAAACACTTTCCATCCCTCTCTATCATGGGCCAGCCTCTTTACATTATTCCAAGTCTTTCCGCTTCGTTGCACATCATTTTCTCTGGCTCTTCTCCACGTTCCGCGCGGCCTTCCTCTTGATCTCTTGCCCTGGGGATTCCAATCCAATACCTTCTTCGTGATGCTGTTTCCTGGCCTCCTGAGAGTGTGGCCGATCCATCTCCATCGCCTCCTACCAATTTCCTCTCTGACTGGGCTCTGTCTTGTTCTTTTCCATACAATTTCATTGCTGACCTTGTCTGTCCATCTGATCTTAAGTAGCTTCCTCAAACATCTGTTGATGAAAACTTGGATTCTCTTTATGCAGGCCTGGGACGCATTCCAAGTCTCACATCCATACAACAGGACTGACTTCACGTTCGAGTTGAATATCCTCAGCTTTGTTTTTAGAGATATATCCTTGGTTCTCCAAATCTTGCTTAAGGACGTGAAAGCTGCCTGTGCCTTTCCAATTCGTGCTTTGACTTCTGCCTCTGTTCCTCCCTTATTGTTAATGATACTACCAAGATAGCAGAAGGACTCTACATCTTCCAGTGGTTGATCTCCTACTCTGACTTGTGCGCTTGGGGGTGCAACAATTTTTAGGACCTTCGACTTCGCAGGATGTATCCTCAATCCAATAGATTCTGAAATTTTGTTTAGAGCTGTAGTCTTTGCTTGCATATGGTCGTGTGTGTGCGACAATAGTGCCAAGTCATCTGCAAAATCTAGATCGTCCAGCTGTGTCCATGGGGTCCACTGTATGCCATTTCTTCCTCCACTGGTGCCAATCAATCACCAGGACAAACAGAAATGGGGACAGCAAACAACCCTGCCTAACACCAGTCTTGATATCAAAGCTGTCAGTAAGCTCGCCATCGTGTACGACTCTGCAACTTGTCCCCTCGTACATGCTCTTGATAAGGTTCACCATCTTCTCTGGGATTCCATAATGTCTCAATATTCTCCACAGTGTTTCTCTATCGATGCTATCAAAGGCCTTCTCGTAGTCAAGGAAGTTCACTATCAGTTGGGAGTTCCATTCTAGCGACTGCTCTACTATGATTCTCAACGTGGCGATCTGGTCGGTGGTTGATCGATTACTCCTGAAACCAGCTTGCTCCTCACGAAGTTTTGGGTCTGTTGCATTCTGTAACGGTGCGCCTTGCGATTTGTTTATTCGGTTGCCGCGGCTGTCGTTTTATTTCAAGTTTTTTTGTTTTTTTTTTACCACACTATTTTCGCGTATTTATCTATCCTGTCACCCCTACTATATCTAACAAAATGGTACTGGTATCGTCGGATTACGTTTATTACGATGCAACTATTCGTAACTATTCGTCATACTTGTGTAATAGTACTGACGGTCTGAAGTTTGAACTGGGGAAAATCTTGGGGAAACTTTTACTTTGATGCTGGTTGTCGTCCACACGTGAAATGAGAAGAAAGGGGCCATGTGCGTAGTTAAGACGATGTTCTACGTCTGTAATTATGAATTCCGATGTAATATTAGGGCATACTGCATAAGGGCATCTGTCAGTAGGTTTTTCATCAGGGAAAACTGGGAGAAAATGACCGACTTTGTTGTGGGGCGTTGTCTGTATTTGATGTGGTAATTAGAGAGATATTGTGTTCTTTTGATTAAACCGCTTTTCAGTACATGATGTGCTCTACGACCTGGAAATCAAACCTCTCGCTCAAACTAACATTATAGTAAGTGGAAGCTTTACACAGTAGAGGAGGGAGAAGGCAATGTCACGATACATGTGGTTAGTAAATTAAGCGAATGGCTTAAAAAATGATTTGTTCACCTGAATGGCCTGACTTAGGGACAGAAAAAGCACAGAGGTCTTGGGAAAATGATAAAACGTGTATTAAACAGCATGTAAATGCAGAAAATTCTTGATTTGGGGCCTTCCATTTCACAATAAAACCTACTGCATATCTTCACAAGTACTTTATCCAAATATATCATAGGGGTCACTTACGATTTATTCATCACTATTGTTGTTATTGCATTCTGAAGTATACGCGATACACGTGTTCACAAGGACCCGACTGACCCGACTGCTGAGGTTATGGGCAACACGCGAACGATCAGCTGACTGGCCGCTGGCTATCCCCGCACGGGGCATTACGTGGACGGGTTCACTCATCATGGGATGAGGGTTAATTTCCACGAAGAAAATTCCTCCCCCTCCCGATGGATTTCCTCAGGAATTTGGTCTTTCACCTTAAGCCTGATTTCACCAGATCCACTCACATGTTATATATATGCAATCTAGAAAGTCTTAACCTGAATTTTTACAGTAATGCTAGTATTAAAAGTCAGTTTTACATCTCTAAATGTTCAGTTGGGTGGGTTGAATGCTGATATTGTATCTTGCTGCAAACGTTATCTCAAGACTTTAAACTAATTAGATTTTTACTATATTATTTCATTTACAATATTTTATTTAATCATTCTGTTTGGGAGTTGGTGAAAAATTGAGAATTTCCATTACAGGGGAATTGACACTCAAAAATATGAAAGGCTTAAGACATACCAGGATAGGGCACTTTCCCAAAGGTGATAATCTCGTACATGAGAATACCGAATGACCAAACATCTGACTTTGTGCTGAATTTGTGATGATTGGCAGCTTCAGGTGCTGTCCACTTGATTGGGAATTTGGCATCTGATGACAGAAACCATATCGTGTTCATTTGACATACCTCGTGATTTGGTAAGGAAAAAAAATTTGAGATGCCTACAAGTAAGATTTTAGAACAACTTTTGTTCATGATTAATTATTTGGTGACATGATAAAGTGCTATTCTGTTCTACATAAAGTATAGAGAATTGAGTGGGGACTTTATTGTCATTTCTTGCAATATAGTGTGTTATAATGGAATTGAATCTCCAAGGACGAAAAGAGAGAAAGATCAAGTTAAAAATAATATAATTTTTCACAGTTACTGAAATATCAATTGGTTCAAACCTGTATTAGCAAAGATGTCTAAAGTTTCCCTTCACAATGTGCTCTATACAGCAGACAAATAACCAGACCTTACTTTTTCGTGCCGTATATTCCCCATCGTCTACTAAGATCCTTGCTAATCCAAAATCTGCTACTTTGACATCAAAGTGTTCCCCAACGAGGACATTGGCAGCCCTCAGATCTCGATGAATATAGTTCTGGGCTTCCAAATAAGCCATGCCGTCAGAAATCTGAGATGATCACAGAGTTAACAAAACAGGAGATTGAAAATTAAATACAAAGTGTGAAAATAAAACACATTTATACAGCAGAATTTAAAAAGTCTGGATACTCATAGAAAGGGAGTGAATTCCTCAGGAACGGAAAGCTTCCTCTCTATTTTTGTACCAAAAATAGCAACAATTTAAGAGTTTGAATCCCAAAATCATATTAAAATCATAGTCTCTGTTAAACTGGTAATGGCTCACATTTTGCTTATTAAAAAAAATAAGCAATTTGAAAATAAGAAACTGGCGCCTATTATCACAGAGAATTAAAAATACTATTGTTTCTAATTATGCTTGGCATTCTTATATACAGCATTTGGTGTACGTTTTCTCCAACACTGAACCTGAAATAAAATGAATGTTTAATGCACTGAAGGGTTTAATGACATTCTCTCTGTCCATTCCTTACACAAGTACAGCTCATGTTTGATGCAAACTAAAGAATGCTAGGTGGGTTTTAACACTTTGAAACTTATGCCATATATGTCAATGTGTTCTGTTCCCCTTATGTTAATTCTGTTGCTACTAATAGGATTCCATGAGTGATGTCAGTAATCTTTAACAGAATGCTTTAAAGTACCGACCAGTAAGAGAAAAGCTTAGCAATGACTTCGGGAATGATCTTTGCTTGGTTTAAGATTTTTGCTAATGATTTAAAACAATTTTGAATGGTACATAACAGCATTTCATCATTCACTTTTTCAGAAGCCCAGATAGAGAAGCCCTAGATGGGGTCAGCAAGGCTAGGCCCACTGAATTAGGATCTGCTGTAATTTGCTCACAGCATAAACATGGAGCATATCTAATATAAATACAGTGGAGCCTGCATAATTCGAAGTCGTCTACAAATGGATTAGACTTCAATTTACCAGAATTCGATTTACCTTTGAACAAGGAAATAACTATTATTATACTGTTCATCCCATACTATACAGGCAACTATAATATCCCTTCTTGCAGACCCCCCACCCCCCTAAGATCTTTTGATTAATTATAAATGTCTTGTGGCAAACAAGATAGCAACATTGAATGGCTTAGGTCTACTAGTTCTAGTGAGCAAACTCTGTTACGTGTCATTGACTTCACCACGTGTATTGTGTAAGCAGGGTACATATACTATGTAGTAGGCCTACTGGTGATGTCATCAAGCGATAAAGCCATTCCCTCATGTATAATGTTCAAATGCAAGACTGTAGGCTTACTGTGTTATCCCACTTATTGGCTGGCCTTGTTATCAAGGAATGACCATAACACAGTACAATAATACGTCATTACTCATAACTCCCTCTGGTTTTACGCCCCATTGCAGGCCTGCTCACTGTATCACATTATCCTAACCATTAGTTCCTCTGAATCACTGGTGCTAAAAGTGTTTGAGCCAGACTTTTGTGGGTACTAAGGTTTTCAACAGGCAGGAAATTTGAAGTTGCATTCGGGTGAGCGGGCCTGGTGACTTCGAATTATTAGAAAGTGGTCAGTTTGAATTCGAATTATACAAGAGAGATTAACAGAGATAAAGAAGAGACAAAAACTAGACTTTGAAATTATTTCTATTTAAAAGAAATTTCGTTTAACAAAGTTCAATTTACGTGGACTCCACTGCAATCCTGTTTCTTACTGAAGCACATTTTAACACATTGCCATTAAATGGTTATCAACATAATCATAATGGCCCCTGAATTCATAAAAATGGTATAATTACATTCAAGTTATTGTCCCTTGAAACAGACTAGCATTCGGGTGAGCGGGCCTGGTGACTTCGAATTATTAGAAAGTGGTCAGTTTGAATTCGAATTATACAAGAGAGATTAACAGAGATAAAGAAGAGACAAAAACTAGACTTTGAAATTATTTCTATTTAAAAGAAATTTCGTTTAACAAAGTTCAATTTACGTGGACTCCACTGCAATCCTGTTTCTTACTGAAGCACATTTTAACACATTGCTATTAAATGGTTATCAACATAATCATAATGGCCCCTGAATTCATAAAAATGGTATAATTACATTCAAGTTATTGTCCCTTGAAACAGACTAAGATGAAGGTATATTTACCTGTGAATTCATATCAATCAATTGATTGAATTTCAGTTTTTTTCCTGGGTCTGAACGAAGAAAATCCAGCAATGAACCATTGTGCATGAGTTCAGTGACAATGAGAAGTGGTTCCGAGATGGCCACCACAGCCATCAACTGCAGAAGTTTTGAAAAAAAAGACAAACAAATATTCAGAATTTAATAATGCAATTCCATTCATCGAAAATAAATTAAATAGACAAAACCTCACTAGTGACAATGTCAATTTATGTCCATTTCATAAAAAGAGATAGCCGATATCAAATCAATGAAATGAAAAATCACTATGTTATGTAGATGAAGAGTATTGGAGGAATGCATACCTTACCAAAGCAGATGGCACTTGCAACAAAACTGCATTGAACAAATGTTTGATATGATGTAATGTCAGTTTTTGATAGCAATTTTCATGAAAATGAATTCCATCATTTTCTGCCCTATCTTGCAAATAATCAGGCAAATGTATATCAATCTGTATCAAGTATCTCTATCAAAGAGCCTGAATGTTAAAGAAAATTACCTGTGCAAGTTAAAAACCCCATGTACACCATAGCAGTGTGGTTTTTGTTTGTAACTTGCTTCTTCCAAAATTCCAATCATTATTTTTACCGTGCCTCCAAAATAACTTATAAATTACAGGACCAGATTCAAATCTGCAGTCCAAAAAAAAAAATGCTGAAGCAGGTTTGCTTCTTCAACACTGGTATCTCAGCTGTTTTACAAAAACAACAGAAAAATATGTAAATATCACTCTCTCTTACAAAATATCCAATTCAGCCTCTTTTCATCATTAGGCGATGACACACAACCATACAAACCTGCACTAAATTGTGATGTCTCAAAGAGTGCATGAATTTTGCTTCATTCAAGAATTCATCTGCTGACATGCTGCCAGGTTTCATTTTTTTAACAGCTACATCAACCACTCTGCGAAATTTTCCTAAGAATGAAAACAAAAACAAAAACAAAAAAGAAAAAGGATGAGGAGGAGGAGGGAAAAAGAAAAGGAAAACATTTCAATTTGTGTAGGTTCAACAATCAGAAATGTCCACTCAACATAAACACACTTAAAGTTTGTTGCTTGAGAATATCTACCTCAGTAGTTTATCTTCCCCACAATCTCAAAAGCAACATTCAAGTAAACATGAAAGAATAAAATAAAGTTTTCTAACTGACGCAAAAATAGTAATACCGGTGTAGCAGGCCAGATTATACCCTTCCCAGACCATACTCGGGGTTAAACTGGCCTAGCCCAGAATATATCCCCGGGTATATTCTGGGCTAGGCCAGTTTATACCCCAGGGTATACTTTGAGCTAGGCCAGACTATACCCCCCCAGTCCAGATTATACCCCCTATTCTTTTTTTTAAAAGCAAGTCAAGACCACAGTTTATTTCAACTTTAGTTTGAATTGTTCATTATCACTGTCATCAGGTATCATACTGAAGCATACATTTTTTACTCTTGTGAATTATGATACATTTAAAAGGAAATAAACATGCATTCAAAAGTATTGATTTACGAACGGATTGAAAATCCATTCAAATTGATATGATTAGACTTTAACACTAATTTTACTTGTGTCCGTTGGTATTATTATTGTTTTGGGGTTTTTTTGTAATTAGTTGTCCATGAGTTAAACTTGTAGGCTATTGTATTTTTTTGTTTGGCACCACTGACGTATACTTAGTGGCAAGGTATGAAATAACTATAAGACTCATAAGTGTAAAGTCATCTGAATCTTATTTTAATTTTTGAAAATCAGAAATATGCTTGATATGTCAGAAGAATTAGATGTACATACAAAGTTACACTGATGCAGAGAGAAAAGGCCGCGAAAAAACACATAAGGAAAAAATCAACATTTTCATAACCCAACTGTCAGATGGTGCAATTCCATCATCCAGCAGACATTAAATACTTCACACAAAACTAAATACATACTAAAATTTTTTCACATGATGAACTTAACCTGTCCAGATCCACTTGAAACGTTACAGAATGCTAACCAGTAATATACAATAATAACAAAAAGAAATCAAATACACCAAAATACACCAAATTATTTTATTTACTCTTGAAAATAAAGAGAATATAGTCAAAATCAGAATCATCATCATCATCATCTTGGAATAATACAAAGATAAGAAAGAATATAAAAATGACCTACACATCATTCTAGAATCTATAAGCAACAATAATAATTGTGTGTCCCAACTATATGTAAAAAATGTGTTATCTTTTCAACTATTCAAGTAGAACTGGACAGAAAGCTTTAGTAAAGTTGCTTTGATAGTCGTGTAAACCGACAGATTAAATCCATTGAGACAATAGTGCAATGTAGAAAGTAATTACAGTATGTTACGACAAAATTCGATGGATCTTGTTGCATTAACATTTCTTGTTCGTAAATTCTTTGGTAGCTTATTTGTAGAAAGGTACATTTCATATAGCTCATGGTTTAAGGCACTGGATTAGTTTGCAGGGCATTTGAAGAATAACAATTATGTGTTATAGTGAATAAATCCATGTCACTTGCGAGTGAAATAAAAACTTAATGTTGTATCCCTGAATATTTTGCCGGAATATGGGAATATAATCTGGACTGGTGGAATAGAGTTTGGCCTAGCACAAAGTATACCCCGGGTATAAACTGGCCTAGCCCAGAATATACCTGGGGTACAAAATAGACTAAGCCACTTTAACCTCAGTGTACCAGGCCAGATTATCTCCCCGCCAGACTACACCAGGGGTTAAAGGAGCTTAGCCTATTTTATGTCCCCAGGGATATTCTGGGCTAGGCCAGACTATTCCCCACTAGACCGGATTATACCCCTATTTTTTAAATATATATATATAAAGAAGTACAGACCATAGTTTATTTCAATCATAGTTTAATTTGTTTTTTCATCATTGTCATTTGGCATCATAGTAATACATACATACATACATTCTTGACTTCCGTAAATCATAATACAATTCAGAAGAAAAAATATGCATTATTTTTATGTATTGATATACTATGGGTTGAATATCCATTCAAACTGATATGATTCAACTTTAACCCTCATTTCACTCACATTTGTTGTCATGTTGTAGTTGTTTTTGTAGTTGGTTGCCCATGAGTAAAATTTGCACTGTATTGTTTGTTTGGCACTAACATACACTTAGTCACAATGGATGAAATAATTAACACACTCATAAAAATGAAGTCATTTTAGAGATTTTTTGTGTGCAAATACACAGTTGCTAAATCCCTTGGCAAAAGAAGTGTCAAGTTTAGGAAGGTAAAGACGGACAAGGTCTTTTTTTTTTTTTTTTTCCACTCGCGGGTGACATGCCCTTATTCACTATAATACATAAGTTCAATCTTTCAAAAGCCTTGCAAACTAGTCCAGTGTCTTAAACCATAATGTACATGAAATGTATATTTTTCTACAAATAACCTATCAAAGAATAATATTCACTAACAAGAAATACTGTTAATGCAACATGATCCATCACAGTTTGCCTCAACATGCTATAGATCTAATTACCTTTTACAATGCACTACTTTTGTCTCAGTGGACTTACTCTGTCCGTCTACACAACTGTCATGGCTATTTCACTAAAGCTTTTCTGTCCAGTTTTACTTGAATATTTGAAAAGATTGAACACGTTCATATATATTTGATACACAAATATTGCTGCTTATAGATTCTAGAATGATTTGTAGGCCTACACTGCCGTTTTTACACTCCCTCTTGTATCTTTGTAATTTCCAAGATGATGATGATGGTTCTGATATTGATATTACTCTATATTTTCAAGAGCAAATAAGATGATTTCTTGTTCTTAATATTATTATTGTATATTACCGGTTAGCATTCTGTAACGTTTCAAGTGGATCTGGACAGATGGAGTTTATCAGGCAAAAAAATTTAATGCCTATTTAGTTTTATGTGAAGTATTTAATGTCTGCTGGATGATGGAATTGCACCATCTGTCAGTTGGGTTATTATTATGTTTTTCTTTGTTTTTTCTATGTGTGTTCTTTTCCGGCCTTTTCTCTCTGCATCATTGTAACAAAAAATACAATGCATGTTTTACCCATGGCCAAACAATTGTCAAAATAATAATAATATTAATAATGACAATAATAATATCAAAACACACGAGTGAAATTAATGCTGAAGTCTAATCATATCATTTTGAATGGATACTCAACCCTTTTGTATATCAATGTATTTTATTGCATGTTTGTTTCCTCTAAAATGTATCATGGTTTACAGGAGTCAAGAATGTATGTATGTACATCAATTTAAACTGAGACTGAAATAAACTGTAATATTAGGAGGCGATGGAGATGGATCGGCCACACTCTCAGGAGGCCAGGAAACAGCATCGCGAAGAAGGTATTGGATTGGAATCCCCAGGGCAAGAGATCAAGAGGAAGGCCGCGCGGAACGTGGAGAAGAGCCAGAGAAAATGATGTGCAACGAAGCGGAAAGACTTGGAATAATGTAAAGAGGCTGGCCCATGATAGAGAGGGATGGAAAGTGTTTGTTGGTGGCCTATACCCTGATCCAGGGTGAGAAAGGCAATGATGATGATGATGATTATTTCCTCTAAATTGTATTATGATTTATGGGTGTGAAAAATGTGTTCATGTATGTATTAATATCATATATGATGACAGTGATAAAGAACAGGCTGAAATAAACTGTGGTCTTGACCTGTTTTTTTAAAAAAAAGTAGGGGGTATAATCAGGACTGGGGGGGGGGGTATAGTCTGGCCTAGCCCAAAGTATACCCCGGGTATAGTCTGGGCGGGGGGTATATTTTGGCCTGTGACACCGGCATCTAACTTTCCATCAGGACTTGAGCATTTAAAAAGAGAAATTCAATTCAGTGATTTTAAACTGACTAAAAAACATAAATGCTGGAGAATAGTGATTGAGTAGCTCAGTTACATATATATACTTTAGAAGATTAGAACAATTATCCAAATGAAAGTGTATCTCAATTTTTGCATTTCCTTTACTCATTCTTGAGGTAAAATTCACTGTGGTATAATGCAAGGATAACTGATATCTAAATATCAAATTATGCTGCGTTTAAGAAAGTAAAATGTACAGTCATTGGAGCATGCATATGTTGTTGTTTTTTTGTCTTGTTTTTTTTTTTTTGTGAGAGGATGAACGACTTTTTATTTTTAATGTGCTTTCATGGTAGCTCTAGTGCGTGAGTGAGGGACGGCCACTCATAGTAGTTTAGGGACACTTGGCCGAGTACCATTAATTGGATTATTTCCCTTGTAATACTAGCGCGGGACCCGTTATTCACATCACGGTGAAAAGCGCGCATTTTGATTGGTCAGTTGGAAATGTACCGGACTTCCAACTCTTATATCATGGCTTTGAGTTTCTTACAACTCGCTCACTCGTTGTTATCCACCGACAGAAAGACGGGAACCCGAATTCATTTTTGAGAGTAGACAATACCCTATCGGTACAAAATAGGTACTCATGATAACGTTTGTTATCAATGGAGATACGTCGTATTAATGGACGAAAGTATCCCGCACAAAATTGTCGAATGTTGTTAGTCCTGACACTTTGAAAATTTATATTAAAACTATTACCGGGTTTCTGGTATAAGTAGTCAGTTAGAATTTTAGCAGCAAGTTTCTACTTTATAATGGTACCAATTTTGTTGTACTTTGATGCACATATCCTATTGAAATAATTAATAAGAGGATCTCGGATTTAAAGTAAACCACGAGTTAGACGCATGTTATCCCCGATAAATCCAACCTGGGTCAAATTTATTCAATTATTGCTGGAGGGGTCGTTAGAGTAATTTCTGCAGTTTACTGGGATACCTAATTGACTTTTGTGTGCACCCTTTTAACCGTACTGTAAATTCGATTGTGTTAGGACCCTAACCGGTTATGTTGTCGGGCTGGACTCCATGTCCGAGCCTTTCACTTGTGCAACACGGGCTACGTAATAGCTCTCTCGGACGTCCGCGCGGGCTCATAAATAAGATGCGGTTCGAGTGGTCAACACACTCCATCATAGACGCAGGAGACAAGAGCCGACGGCACGGTGAAGCTAGGCCGGCGGCGGCCTGCCGTGGCGCGCCTCGCCCAAGACATGGCCTAGTCCAGTTGCGCCAGTAGCAGAGAAACTTTGGGTAAGTTGGAGACTATTATATTAGAAGTGACTTTAATTTGCGCACCCCCCCCCCCTTTCTTGGATGCCGCGTAGAGAATGCTGATCTACAGAGACCATTATGAGTCCGGCTCAACGGTAATTGCCATTGTCATTATTCGTGTAAGATGCGCTTTGCAGTACAGTGTCTTGATATTGTGACTTTATTGTCAAAGTTAACGTTTGCGGTGCTAGATGATAATGATGGCTCGCTAACCAAGCTATCAAGATTTGCTTGTGTGCATATATATAGTGTATGTGTAGCATTGCCTTGTTGTGGTAGGCAGTGAGGATTTCCTGACATGTTGATGTGGATGGCTTATGTTACAGCGAGCGGCACTATACGCTTGATTGTATTACGGGTATTTGTGTACCTTGCCAGTACCACTATGCTATAGAGAGCAGTGTGATTGTGATTGCGTGTTTAGTGTTTAAGATGTGTAATTAATTACATGTATTGGAGATGTATAATATTAGTTGGGCCTCACATGGGTGAGCCCCAGGATTGTTCTATGTGCGGCGGTGGATGAACAATGTTTCAGTGAGTCTACACATGTTGCAATGAGTCTCGCCGACATATATATATATATCATGTGCATGCATTATAGTTATCCAGATGTATTATGCTTCTATGAGTTTCGTAAGTGTGTGAAGGGCAGTTTCATTTTAAGGAATGTACACATTACTTTATGTATCTAGTGGTGTGTCATACACATGTTAGCCTGGCGGCATAGCTCCGCGGCTAAGGTCAAAGGGCATGACCCTTCAGTATCGATTGGGAAGGGAAGTAACCAATACAATAGCCCTGGGGCGGGTTAGTACTAATAATGGGAGTGGGCCTATGAGGATGGCCTGCATTGGGATGCAGCGTCTGTGTTATGGACGGTCAGTGGGCCATGTTGGCCACTGCGTTATTAAATGGAATGGCCACTCTGGATGTGCTGTACACCGGCTCAGTGGAGCGAAACTATTGTGTTCTTGCCCCTTCATTTGTTATGTCCTTCATACTTTGATTAGTACATTAATTAGTTTATGTTGCCAGTGTACTAGGAAACTCCTTGTGTATATGATATAGCCACTTGTAGTTGTTATTCATTAACCTTAGCGCTATACATATCCAGTTGGTTATTGCTTAAATTCTATATTATGTTGTTGTTGTTTGATTTAATACTTAATACTATTACTATGTATGTCCACCATTGATTGCCTGATTAATGTTGTCATTATATCCTAATCATATTTTCGTCTTTTTCTCTTGTTCCAGCTTATGGCTGGTTGGGCTTTTTTTTTGGGCTTCTTCTTTTTCTGGGTTTCTTTTTTTGGGCTTTTTTTGTTTGGTAGTGATACCGTTGTTAGGCTTTTTGAATAAATAAGATTGCCAGCAGAACCCTGTGTTTGTTAATCCTGTGTATCCTTAAGGGAGTTACTATTGAACCCACGCAGTAACCACATTACCCACACGTAGTTCATCCAACATTTTCTGGTGTCAAGAAGTGGGATACACAGAAGGGTTAGTTTGTAGTGTAGAGAACCCAGCCATGGAAATTTTTAGTTTGAAGCCCAGCCGGCCAGCCAACCCCTGCCCTACCCCACAGGAACCAGGGAGCCACGAAGACCAACGCCCTCCAACATCAACTCAAGATCCAGGACCCGTACCCCGTTCCTGTGCACACCGTCCTGTCTGTTCCCCCGCCTCATGGTGGTTACTTTACCATCAGAAACCCAGATGGAGATGCCTCTGCGGTCAACGGAGACCTCTTGCGGTTATTTCACCCCCCAGTGGTCAACACACATCCACAGCACCCGCCTCCACTGCCTGCGTCGACCGATGTCTGGTACTTCCCGGCTCACCACCCTTGCCAGCCACCTGCAGCCCGACCGGACCCTCAACCTGGGATGACAACTTCCCAACGCCTGCCTCCTGTGCGACGGTCCAGCCGCCCACACAGACAACCCCAGAGATTGGACCTCTGACTCTTATTAGTGATTAACATTAGACATTGACTGTGAGTGCAGAAAGAGCAGGGGAGCGCACCCATCAAGACCCCCCGAGTTTCCATCAGGCCATATGATAGACCACCGAATTCAAGTGAGCTCGCCTCAAGATTTTAAGTTAGAGAGTATGCCCATGTTAGCTTTCTCCACAGCTTAGTTACAATTACTTTTATGCCTATGTTGACCTTACCTTTTTCATTGCACTAGTGCCCTTATAGCATATTGTCTTTTTTTGTACTGTTCGATCCTACGTTAACCCTGATAGTGGTCTGGGACCACCGTTGCAGGTCTGGGACCTGTTGTTTTGTCCATATGATGTAACTTGCTACAGCCAGAGCTGAGACTGTTGTGTACATCTTCAGGATGCCAGTAGTAACTTAGCCGGTTCACGCCACCTGTTAGTAGTTATAAAGAGGATGGACCATTGTTGTACTTCGGTTCACCGTGTGTAATTTGCAATTGTTCTACCCTAAGTGATGGTATCATAGCCCCTTAGAGTTTGATTATACCTTCAGTGGTCTTTTGTAAACCTTTGAATTGATGTATGTGTCACGTAAGGGACTACGTGACTTAGCAGGGGAGAATGTGAGAGGATGAACGACTTTTTATTTTTAATGTGCTTTCATGGTAGCTCTAGTGCGTGAGTGAGGGACGGCCACTCATAGTAGTTTAGGGACACTTGGCCGAGTACCATTAATTGGATTATTTCCCTTGTAATACTAGCGCGGGACCCGTTATTCACATCACGGTGAAAAGCGCGCATTTTGATTGGTCAGTTGGAAATGTACCGGACTTCCAACTCTTATATCATGGCTTTGAGTTTCTTACAACTCGCTCACTCGTTGTTATCCACCGACAGAAAGACGGGAACCCGAATTCATTTTTGAGAGTAGACAATACCCTATCGGTACAAAATAGGTACTCATGATAACGTTTGTTATCAATGGAGATACGTCGTATTAATGGACGAAAGTATCCCGCACAAAATTGTCGAATGTTGTTAGTCCTGACACTTTGAAAATTTATATTAAAACTATTACCGGGTTTCTGGTATAAGTAGTCAGTTAGAATTTTAGCAGCAAGTTTCTACTTTATAATGGTACCAATTTTGTTGTACTTTGATGCACATATCCTATTGAAATAATTAATAAGAGGATCTCGGATTTAAAGTAAACCACGAGTTAGACGCATGTTATCCCCGATAAATCCAACCTGGGTCAAATTTATTCAATTATTGCTGGAGGGGTCGTTAGAGTAATTTCTGCAGTTTACTGGGATACCTAATTGACTTTTGTGTGCACCCTTTTAACCGTACTGTAAATTCGATTGTGTTAGGACCCTAACCGGTTATGTTGTCGGGCTGGACTCCATGTCCGAGCCTTTCACTTGTGCAACACGGGCTACGTAATAGCTCTCTCGGACGTCCGCGCGGGCTCATAAATAAGATGCGGTTCGAGTGGTCAACACACTCCATCATAGACGCAGGAGACAAGAGCCGACGGCACGGTGAAGCTAGGCCGGCGGCGGCCTGCCGTGGCGCGCCTCGCCCAAGACATGGCCTAGTCCAGTTGCGCCAGTAGCAGAGAAACTTTGGGTAAGTTGGAGACTATTATATTAGAAGTGACTTTAATTTGCGCACCCCCCCCCCCTTTCTTGGATGCCGCGTAGAGAATGCTGATCTACAGAGACCATTATGAGTCCGGCTCAACGGTAATTGCCATTGTCATTATTCGTGTAAGATGCGCTTTGCAGTACAGTGTCTTGATATTGTGACTTTATTGTCAAAGTTAACGTTTGCGGTGCTAGATGATAATGATGGCTCGCTAACCAAGCTATCAAGATTTGCTTGTGTGCATATATATAGTGTATGTGTAGCATTGCCTTGTTGTGGTAGGCAGTGAGGATTTCCTGACATGTTGATGTGGATGGCTTATGTTACAGCGAGCGGCACTATACGCTTGATTGTATTACGGGTATTTGTGTACCTTGCCAGTACCACTATGCTATAGAGAGCAGTGTGATTGTGATTGCGTGTTTAGTGTTTAAGATGTGTAATTAATTACATGTATTGGAGATGTATAATATTAGTTGGGCCTCACATGGGTGAGCCCCAGGATTGTTCTATGTGCGGCGGTGGATGAACAATGTTTCAGTGAGTCTACACATGTTGCAATGAGTCTCGCCGACATATATATATATATCATGTGCATGCATTATAGTTATCCAGATGTATTATGCTTCTATGAGTTTCGTAAGTGTGTGAAGGGCAGTTTCATTTTAAGGAATGTACACATTACTTTATGTATCTAGTGGTGTGTCATACACATGTTAGCCTGGCGGCATAGCTCCGCGGCTAAGGTCAAAGGGCATGACCCTTCAGTATCGATTGGGAAGGGAAGTAACCAATACAATAGCCCTGGGGCGGGTTAGTACTAATAATGGGAGTGGGCCTATGAGGATGGCCTGCATTGGGATGCAGCGTCTGTGTTATGGACGGTCAGTGGGCCATGTTGGCCACTGCGTTATTAAATGGAATGGCCACTCTGGATGTGCTGTACACCGGCTCAGTGGAGCGAAACTATTGTGTTCTTGCCCCTTCATTTGTTATGTCCTTCATACTTTGATTAGTACATTAATTAGTTTATGTTGCCAGTGTACTAGGAAACTCCTTGTGTATATGATATAGCCACTTGTAGTTGTTATTCATTAACCTTAGCGCTATACATATCCAGTTGGTTATTGCTTAAATTCTATATTATGTTGTTGTTGTTTGATTTAATACTTAATACTATTACTATGTATGTCCACCATTGATTGCCTGATTAATGTTGTCATTATATCCTAATCATATTTTCGTCTTTTTCTCTTGTTCCAGCTTATGGCTGGTTGGGCTTTTTTTTTGGGCTTCTTCTTTTTCTGGGTTTCTTTTTTTGGGCTTTTTTTGTTTGGTAGTGATACCGTTGTTAGGCTTTTTGAATAAATAAGATTGCCAGCAGAACCCTGTGTTTGTTAATCCTGTGTATCCTTAAGGGAGTTACTATTGAACCCACGCAGTAACCACATTAGCCACTCGTAGTTCATCCAACATTTTTTTTTAATCAAACTGTTACATCTGCTAAAAGTGAAAGCCACAAAACTTGGTTTATTGACAACTAAATTTTATTTTGTCAAAACCATGCCGCATTTGTGAAAGTGAAAGTAAAAAATTATTGGTATGTAATTTTTAACTTTTTTTTTCAGTCATACTCTGCTGCATTTATGAAAGTAAAAGGGACAATAATTGAATTACGGGAGGTTTAGATGTTAATTACCCTTCCAGACTTCACCAAAACATCCTTGACCAAGTTTAGTTGCGAGCTTGATGGAGTCTCTGCTGACCTCTAGTTCCCGGAATTGCAATACAGGTCGTATTCTGGGGCATGGTGTGGTCAACGGACAACACAGACCTTTGGCAGATTCTGTGAAACATCAGAAAGGAATGATAATAATGTATTATACTTCTTTATCTCTGCAGAATTATCTGATGGCACTCCAAATACCAAATGACCAAACATCTGAACACACTTGATTGCTTTGAAATAAGTATGTAATATATGAATGTTCAAGATGCCTGCTACTGTCCTCTCTCCAAACCCCTCAATATCACACACTAATGTGACTTGTAACAAGCAGATGCAGCAAAAATCTCACAGAGTGGAACAGAGATACTGGCTGAAAAACAGCCAAAGTCCACACTCTATCTCTTTTGAGATGACACTGGATTCTCATATTTTAACCATTTTCGTGCATTGCATGCTTTAATTCAAGCAATACTATTTCAGATATGATTTTAAAAGAATTTCAGTCATACCACGCCATGTCAACAAATCGCTCCTCTGATTCTGAGGCCCTTTTTTGGAAACTGTGTCACAACGACACATCTTTTTGAAGGTGGATATCTTGATTTCTCATCAAGATGCTTTTTTCACTATGATAAAGAGGAATAGTTTAACTTTCAATAAATAGACATAACTCAAAATCATGAAGATGCGGCCTTTATGCCAATTGCACCTGACAAGTCACATTTAACATGGCTCCTAGGATTTAGATATGAGACATCTAACTATGGAGGATATTCAAATTTGGATACACAAAATTCATTTCTTACTGCTGGAATAATGCTCAATGAGCTCAAACAGATCTGTGAATGTTTTTGATGGACTGATGTAGAATCCTCCGGCATCTAAAGTCTTGATACGATAATGCTTGACACCAAGATCCCCTGTTTCACTGGAAACTTCCAGCACAGACAAGACATACGACGTTCCATCTGTAGGGCAGATGAAATGAAAGATTTTTGTGATTAAAAGCATGGCTATTTGTTCTGAAAATTTTTATCAAGATATGGAATTTAAATTATGCTAGGAAAACAGCCAAGATTCAGCCCAGGTAAACTGAATGGTAATGGCAACTAAAACTGCAGTTGATAATTACCAATTTCATTTGAAACAATAGATTAGTCCAGTAAAATAGCCATGATTCAGCTTTGATCAAATGAAAGTTAACATAGATTTAAAGTGCAGCTGGTAAGTATGAAATTTCCTTAACACACAGAAATTAAATTATACCGGTAAATTTGATAAATTTCAAACAAAATTACCACAGAACAATGAACAAAGAGAAACATTTCTATCAGTAGCACAACAGAATCACATGAATGTAAGAATTAATTGTATCCGATCCAGCAGAAGAGACTTTTTTCTATGGTTCAAACATTTTCAATCTTTCTAGCATTTCAGTCTTTCAGTAAACAAGAAATTCATCAGAAGAGATTTAACACACTATTGAATTTGTTTATTCATAGGAAACAAACTACACATATTCATGCACTAATTGTAAAGACCTTAAAAAGCATGAATGTCTTAATCTATACATGTACTGTCTATTATAATGAAAGGTAAATGTTACATCATTGCAGCGGGTTTTCTTCGTTTACTCATTAAATAGCAAATGTTCGTACTGCATGTTATTCAAATTTTGTACATTTATTACCAATCTTCATATTCAAGACTGTCACATAAATTTTGTCCAAAGAAAGTTTGAAGGCCCCATTTTATCGTTATGATTATTTTCAATAACAGGTGACCCAGGCTGAACTAAAAAACATAATGTTTAAGGAAATCATTTGTGGAGTAACTAAACAGACTGCCCCTCGGCACACCCATGCAGTTTTTACCTGCTGTGTACAGGCTCCCCTCCCTCCCCCCCTCACCCCCAAATTCATTTTGCTTTCCTTTTTGAAATCCCTGCAGTATGGAATGAGGTTGGTGAACTGATTGGTTTGTTGGTTCCTGGACTGCAAGATACTCTTGTGGATGCTGGCTGGTTTATGTACATGTGTAAAATTTGCTATTCTTCCGTCCTTTTTCTCCTATCCAAACATCTGACCTGATTAACTCATTCCCTATGGTAACTTTTGTGGGTGTAGAGGAGAACTCTCTACACTATTCAGTTTGAAATTTAGGTGTAATTCAAAAATATTTTTTCTTTCACTCAGTATAAGCACAGGATATAGTATATAATAGACATTAAAGTAAAGGAAAATCAATGAAATAGGATGGGATTCAATATTTCGAGAATTTGGCTTAGATATTAGTGTTGGAAAATTGGTGTCCACTCAAGTTGAATAACGGTAGAGAAGCGAAAACCCGCAAGCCAAATATTCAGCTTACCAAAGCGAATGAGCTAAACTATTACATTTGACACTGAAACTTCTCAAGAAGAGTCAACACAGAGCGGGAGATAGTTTGTCACTGTGTCAGTCTGTTTGTTTGACTGTCTTTTAAGCAATCACATATTATTTTACCTCAAACCACCCATCCATCATATAGATATTAAATGTGAAAGGGAGAGGATAGCACATTAAAATGGGATCTGCAAAAAGACTGCATTTGACAAGCATTCAGTTTAGCTCAGTTCAATCCATGATTTCTGATACATTTTCCTCATAAATCACATTTTTTTTTACTGTTTACCTTGTGCATGTCGTATCAAGAAAGTTCCTTTTTTATTTCCCGGCAGAAGGAGAATCTTATCCGTTTCATGACGATCAAAGTCAAACCACCAGCTAGTGAACCGAAATAGAATGAGAGAGAATCATAGATGATTTAGTCCTAATTCTTTTCTGGAGGTCTGTAAAACTGACCGAATAAAATCATCTAAAAAGCTGATTTATAATTCTACACATTCATCAAAAAACCTCATTTAGCAAATCAAGGTTTTTCAACCATAAACTAGCTTACAGATGAGAAAGGTTCAGTGGACATATGCACAGAAAGTATGACCTCGGTAAAACAGATTATTGTGTCTCCAGATGTGTTTGCCTGTCATGCACAGCTGTCAATAGCTCACCAAACACAATTTAAAATACTGGCAACTGAAATGAAGTTTTACCAAGTTTATCTTTCTTATTCAGATACAAACTATGCTTAACATCCAATGAGATCTGGCCTCCAAGAGCAAAAATGTTGACAATCCCTAATTTAGAACTTCCAAAAATCACACAAAATAATTGACAGTTTTTACTTCCTGGCCAACATGCCCTTAAATAGAAGAATTTAAGAGATTTGTATAGCAGAGGGAAAAAAAGAGAAGACTAGAAAAATGACAGAGACATTGTTACTCACTCTTGATTCTGAGGTGATGAATCATCCTTTACCACATAATTGTTTGGGATATAGCCCTTTTTCTTTGTTTTCAGATGAACTGCTAACCACCAGTCATTCTCATCCATTATTCTGAAATGAATACGGATTCATTAAGCACAAATTTCTGCACTTTCATTTTTATTGTGAGGAGCATACTTTGTATGCATTTCATGTAATAAAATAAATTTAAAAGTTTGGTTTTATTCATATTTATTTTCAAAATTAGGTTGTTGGAATGTATAAAATTCATATTTTTAATGAAATACTCCAAGAGCTCACGCAAAATGTCACTTGAAAGTTTAAAAACGCTGAATGTATGAAAAGTATTCATGGGCAGAGGATGGGGTAAAAAAATTGGCAAAGTTGAGGGTATGTACGTAGTTGACCAGACGCTCCCAAACCAGAAACAATATTTTGGTGTTTTGAAACTTACGATGATTCGTCAACTTCCATGAGATCTCCTTTTTTGAATGGTAGGTCATCGTCACTCACTCCCGGGAATGCATAGAGTGCTCGCACTGTAAAGTAAATATTTAACATTGTAAACAGTGATGGCAAGCATTAGAAGATATAGAATGATAATAATTATGATGAAGGCAAAAGATGAAATTGGTGATATTTCTCTCATTTCAGGTTCAGTACAAGAAACTATTTATTCCTGAGAACATTTCTGCTAAACTCTGTTGAGAACAATACAGGTATGAAGTAAATTATTATGTTATTATTTCTCACTCACCTGAATACAATCATGCACACAAATAACACATAATTATAAAAGAATTTAATATTCAGCCACATCCTTTCCTTTTAACTTGATAAATGTGCATATCTGAAGCAAGGAGAATAGCCTGAGAGGGGCTAAGAACTTGTTTAATAGTTATAGTCCATGTATAATAAATTAAGGATGGGAGAAAGAGGCAGTCAGATTCCTCTCTCTTAAGCTGAATCTGAACATTATCTCTGAAACACCCCCCACAGTTCCTGTCTCGCAAGGATGGCAGCTCTGAATTTACAAGGACTGCCTTTTATGGTCTATTTTACTCCCAAAATGTCAATGGAATTTTTTTCTATCCTCTTCTAAAGTGTGCTTTCCTTTCAATGTCTGCAGCAAACTTATATAAAAGCTTTCTGACATGGCTTATTGCTGAATGCATTGTTATACACAAGTTGTCAATATTTCATGACTGGCTGATGGTTGGCATCAGTTAATGACCAAGCCGCGGAAAGTCCAAGCTTCAAATTTTTTATACAAATTGCAAGGGATACACAGATCATGATGTCACCATAGATAATATAATTAGTAATATTGAAGTGTCAGTTTTTTTTTTAATGTATTTCATTTCGTCCTTGCTTGACTTTCATTTGACTACCATTCGGAAGTGTTCAGCTCTTTACTCTGATAGGTACAGAGTACGTTGTGCGCTAATGCACATAGGTCACTGTATTTGAGAGAAAGAGAGAGATTGAGAGAAAACGAGAGAGGGTAAAAGCAGCTTTATCCCAGGCCATGCTAGGAGCCTCAGCTAGTTGTAAATAATCAGCTATCAGTTGTGCAAGTGAAACTAATTAATCGTCTGCCCTATTTATCCCTTATATCGAGACAAAGAAGTGATGGATAATTGTTAGCGCACATAGGTCACTGTATTTGAGAGAAAGAGAGAGATTGAGAGAGAACGAGAGAGGGTAAAAGCAGCTTTATCCCAGGCCATGCTAGGAGCCTCAGCTAGTTGTAAATAATCAGCTATCAGTTGTGCAAGTGAAACTAATTAATCGTCTGCCCTATTTATCCCTTATATCGAGACAAAGAAGTGATGGATAATTGTTAGAGTCCAAATGGCTGTAAATATAATGAGTAATAGTAAAATCATATTGCGAAAGTTCACTGTTTTCACTTGAAGTGTAGGCCTATTCAAAATCTCACATATGCTTTTTTTTAGTTAAAAACGTATGACATACTGTGCTCTTCCTTACTCAACAGGAAAAAAAATAAAATTCCTACCACAAGTTCAAAGAATATTTTTTTGTGTGGTTATTTTGTATACTTCTTTAATCCCATTTGGGAAATTTGCCTTTTGTGTCATTGCAGCCCAGTTACAACTGCCGCAGACACGTCATCGCCACACTACAGCCCCGGTCAGCGAGGTTTTTTTGGGGTTTTGGGGGGGGGGGGGGGGGAGTGGTAAGCATGAATTTTATTTAATTTTGCCTGGGCAGCAGCCTGTTCAGCCTGCTCTCTTTGGTTCCAACAGCCAAGGTATCTTTAATGTGCGCAACGTGCACATGGGCCCTCTGAATTTTTCATCCTTATCTGAGAAGACTAGGCGTTCGATCCTACCTCCCATAGGATCAGCGACAGGAAAATATGAGAAAAATCCCAAAATTCCAACATGCCTGCACCGACCAGGATTTGAACCCGGTACCTTCGCCATGAGAGGCGAGCACCTTACCTCTAGACCACGGTGTCCACCAAATATTTGGTAAAAGAAAGTTGTCAGCTGTACAAATACACAAGTGCAGTTTTATGATAGAGCCAGGATTTTGTATTTAAGCTGTGTTTCCAGTGGACAACCAAGAAATCTCTGTTGCTACACCTTTGTAATAACAATAATAATAATAATGAAGTACATTATTTTATACAGCACGCTTTTCCTGACGTCTCAAGGCTTTTTACAGGGAGAAAAGCAAAATAATAATCCACTCTCATATAATTGCATACCTACATTCATACACAAATTCCAGATGCACATAAGCACCCAAACCACATTTGCTAGACTTGGCACAGAAAATTCCATCAACATTCAAAACACTTTTTACATAAATGGGTTTTTAAACAATCTTGAAACCTGGTGATGGATGCTAGCTGCTTGGTGTTTGATGGAATTGTAATCATAATTCACGGTAATGATAATTTGTTGCATTACCTCTCAATTTATTTGGAATTTTAGGAAGAGGCCTGGTTGGAACACTGCCGCGCCTCTCACTGCCCACTCCATTTGCTTTATCCATTTCATTTTTATCTGCTACATATGAATTTCCCCCATCATCTTGTGGACTTGCAGGATTTCCTGTCCCACCTCTGCGTTTTTTCGCCAAGTCCCTCATATTGCTCACACTCCGGCTCAAGCGATTCCCCATTTAGCCAAATACCTCCACGTCGCAGTTTTACCTGGAGACAAGAATAAAAATAAAAAAATTCAGAGGTTATAGTTCAATTTTCGCATTCATGTCTATACAAGATAAACATTCTCACTGCACCCATGCACTGTTTGGCAATAAAAACAAAAAAATTGTATGTAGCAAAGCCGAGTATAGAAAGAAACAATCGTGAAACTATCAATTTAATTCCAAAGGAACTGAAAGCAAAAAAAAAACAAAAAAAATTTATATAAACTGTAATATTTCTTTGAAAATTCTAACCATCTTGGGAAAAAGCAGAAGTAGCTAGGGGTGGGTGAACAAAATTACCCGCATTTTGCTATTGCCAAAGGACTTAAGATGTTGCTTTTCCTCTTCTCACCATTGGCCCCAGGTAAAGTAGTTTCTGTTTTGTCAATGTCAACTGAATTTATAATTATTTTACCTGTGTAAAACGGCAGCCCTGCCACTGCTACTGAGTTGTTAACTCAATTTTTATTGCACGGCAAATAAAGCTTGTAAATCTTCCTAGTTTGCACCGGTAATACAAGGGCCTGAAATAATTTGAATGTAGGTCTATCCAAATAATCCAAACTGGAAATACGAAGAAGACTCAAAATTTTCAAGGCTACTCGGATAATAACATAAGGAAGTGAAAATGCAGACAGTATTATGATAATAATCTTGGATTAAAACCAGCAACCACTTGCAGAGCCGGGCACTAGGCCTATGAACCTCTAAACCAAAAGACCTATGAGATTTGAAAGTCATTATAGTGTAGACCAGCCATTCCTCTCTTGCACTACTTGCAGAACGCTCCTGTTCGGATAGCACGACCGTTGCGTCAAACGTGCAATGTACCAGTGATAAAGCTCACTGCTGAAAAAGTAAGAATTGTGACGTACGTGCGAATTGGGACAGTGATAACAAACCATGTATAATAGGCACCTCTAACATTCCGTTCACTGAGAGGTAGGTGGGTGATAAGACATTGCCACAGACTACAGAGTGAAGCAGGAAGAAAAAACATGCATGTTTGAGGAAGCCTTAAATGACAGACGTACGTCATATCTTATCATTCGAACAAACAGACAGGCAGATCGATGTCAGACAGACGGAGAGATAGACTGGCAGACAGACAGACGGACAAAAAGAGAGGTAGGGGCACTGGGCAGGCAGGCAGACAGACAGACAGATGGATGGATGGATGGATGGATTTGACAGATAGACAGACAGATAAACAAAGTTTTAGATAGATAGATAGATAGATAGCTAGATAGATAGATAGATAGATAGGCCTAGATAGATAGATAGATAGATAGATAGATAGATAGATAGATAGATAGATAGATAGATAGCAACAGATACTTCTTGGACCAAAAGATTCATGTTCGTCGTGCACTGTTTGTGTGTGTGTGTATATATAATATGGTTCTTCAACCCCTCCACCATCATGTTTGTTGTTGTTGTTGTTGTTTCCTGGTTTAGGAAAAACCAGTCCTTTGGCATCATGTTTCGTGTGCATCATTTTGGTACCCGGTCACCCAAAAGTCCCCACCCCCGCCCGGCCTGGCAGGACTTGCGATGATGTCAGTTACGTCGCACTCTTTTTATCCACATCCACGGCTGAAGAGACAAATTTTAATTAACCTGGCATGTCGTGAGCTTTCGTCTTTAGCGGAGAATAGTCGACCACGATAAATAATTCAATATTGACCTACTTACTATCCCAGATAGCAGCCATAGGCCCTACGGAAATCCAACCGTAGAATTTCAGTCAAGTTTGCTCATATGAATGACGTAGTTTCTACGTAGATCGGCAAGTTAAGACATCGCTCCGACGACCGCCTGATAGGGGACCCACATCTACGGTCATCCCACAACCCTACAGAAATCCCATACAAATCTTCGTCAGATTGACGTAGGGGTGCTGGGTGGGTTAGTTACACGTAACAAAAGTCTGTGGAGATCTGTCTTAACTTGGTCTACATCCAGGATTTGTATCTATCTTACTTAGGCCTGTCGTTTTGACATGGGTGGTAGGATTGACTTGTTTTTACAGAATAAGGTGCACAGGCTGCATAACATATCGAGGCCTTAGTTCTTGTTTGTTCTATCTCCATGAAAAAATGGCGATCTTTTAATGTAGGAGAGGTATAACAACGCACACTTTGGCACTTGCTACAATGCGTTGTGCAGTGGCACTTACCAAGCTGTTTCACAGTTCCCATTTATTTTAACTCCTTATCATACTAAAGCCGCAAACGTTTAGGGTCGGATTTCTCAGTTGTTTAAGGCGTAAATAGTGGACTTGAAACATGGTGAACACTCAAGCATGTGTCTGTGTGTTCAAAGACAAACAAAAGCACTTGTGATCACGGGCTTACAGTCTTACACATCGGGAAATTTTGTCATTAGTGCCACACATCAGCCTTGTCTGTGTGTAGGTGTGCGCGCGCGTGTGTGTGTGGGGGGGGGGGGGTGTCTGTTACTATGAAATTCGAACTAGCCCCTTATACAATTGGGGGAGGGGGGCAGCCCATTCGAACTCTTTAATGAGACATTAAATTGCACGTATGCCACACCCTGTTACATACCTGAGCATGTCAGGTCGACCGTCTCGTCTTCTTGAATGCTGATTATAAAGACGGCGACCCCGGCCATACAAGTTACCGTACTGTATAAGCTTAAATGGAGTACCTATCAGATTTCTTGACAATTGACATGAGCAGATCGACCCACGCCCCTGCACAGACAAAACTGTGAATTGGTTGTTCTTAACCCAGGAAGATCGAATTGTCTTATCTGTAGCACCAATAATAAGTTTATTATTCCCACAACACAGTAAGCCTTCGAACAAAACAAAAAAAAAGCATGTTGTATTGACTTGCTCGTAAATTATTATTGGCAGGGGCGGATTTACACTACTTTATGTTTCAATTACGAATTGTCCAGTTTTAGGGAAGGAGTACCATATGAGGTACCGGTACACAAATTTAGTCGGGCACATATTTCATGTACCGGATATTAATCATCAAGCCGCGCAGTTACTATGAAAACATCCACCCAGAGGACTAACTCGCCACAGGGGCGATGCCCCCCTACGACACCCCTCCCCTCCCCCCTTACGGCCGTTCCTAGAGTCGTGTCCTTGTAATATTATCCTCATAGTGTAACTCATATGGAACTCTTCCCAGTTTTAGGAATGTTAACATCTTACAAAGGTGTTAGTGTGTGAACTTAAGCGGTAGCATTGTTTTCATGGATCAGGTTGCTTCTCGCTGACAATTTCACGGAAACCGGCGCCATCTTGGATAAGGAGATTGCCATTGCGTTGCAGGTGACTATATTTTCAAAAATCTCAAGCATCCAGCCGAAAAAAAAAAATTCCCAAGATCAGGCCTAAAATCCCAAGATGCCTTTTTCTAACCCCAGACATAAACGTAATGTACACTTAAACACAGTAAGATGACGTCACAAACAGCATTGGGGGTTGATGGACATTTTCTGACGCAATTTTAAGGGAGCTCTGAGATCATCCAGCAGCAGATTATGATTTAAAAATATATAATTTATTTACTGGAGGATTCAAGTCCCGGAGAAATTATTTCTACTTTTATTTATTTTTTTTAACAAGAAATAATAACAAATATTCAAAATGCCAAAAAAAAAAAAAAATCTCCACAAAAGTGCCAAGATTCCAGGATCACACCTAAAATCCCAAGATGTCGGGAAAAAGCTCAAGGGCTGGAACGCTGGGTGCTATGTTCTTTTCAGCGCTAATTGCAAAACAATCACGTTTTATTGTCCTGATGCCCGCCCACGTTATTTCCTGCGCTCTGCCTAAAATTCGTGTTCAGTGCACTATTCCTACAATGTTTCCATTGTTCTACTGCGATTTTACGTTCCCATGTATTGTGCTTCTCGGAAAGAGAATGCAGCCTGCGGCGGCCCCTATTTAATTTATATGGATGACGTGGGAAAAATTAACCTGCTAAAAATTATGCTGATTCAGGATTAGCACCACCAATAATGGCTTCTTTCAACTGAATGTGCACGCCAGTCCATCATGAGGACCATTTTCAACAAGGAAATAACATGAAAAGCCACTGTCTCAGAGCCTCTTCTTGGTTACTATCGATCAAAATACCACGTCTCTGGTTAACACTAGGATATGGATAAAAACCACAGGATATCGGGGTTTGTTTGTTTTCCAGAAAGAGCGGGAGCAGGGCCGTCTTAATATCATTATCAGCCTCTGGGTAAAGCAATAGGCTGCGGCCCGCCACTGCTTCAAAAACCAATGTGAATATGTATGCATGAGGCTTCTGTGCAACTGCCGAATGTGTCCATGCATTAGCTCTGTTTTACATTCGGTTTGAGGATGTTATAATGAAGAGAGTGAGTGTCTGGGGTCTGTCAGACCCCCGAGTGCAAAACAGAATGACGACGGCTCCGAGCGGAAGCGATTGGTTAGTCCATCAGGTGGAATAAAGGGCAGCACTAAAGGACACAATGCCAAGGAAGGTCAACACTCAGCACTAGTATAGGATTGGTACACCCAAGACAAAATTGTCAGATCCCCGAGTGCAAAACAGAATGACGACGGCTCCGAGCGGAAGCGATTGGTTAGTCCATCAGGTGGAATAAAGGGCAGCACTAAAGGACACAATGCCAAGGAAGGTCAACACTCAGCACTAGTATAGGATTGGTACACCCAAGACAAATCAATCTTGGGATTCACAATGGGAATGTCTGATAGTGGTTGGTACAAGGTGGAATGCACCATCAGATTAGTTCGTGACATCGTTTGTGTTCCTCGTGTGGCAAAATGTGCACATAAAAAAAATAAACATTCACTTACAAGAAATTCCATTATGATAACAGAATGATTAACTTAGCAGTGTGATCAATCTGGGTTTTGATTATCACGGACGGTTTTATTTTTAAGGACTAGGATTAGAGTTCAATTTGGCTAGTTTGCCTCTTTGTCGCAGTAAACTTTACGACTACCATATGATCTGCTCCCGCCCGTGCAGATGCGGGGCCCTCTTGCAGAAGAGGGACAGCAAAGAATACATCTGACGTGATACTGCGTGTCGTAAGAGGCGACTAAAGGTGCAAAGGTCCTGGTCTCCCGAGAAGAGCCAGTTGGCGGTGGGCCAACTACCCACCCTGTAAAAATAAACCAGTTACAGAAACACAAGCAAATACTTTAAATCAGTCTTTTATCTTGGGAGAAGGGGGAGCATCTGCACCTGTAGATTCAATGAAGGACAATGGACAAAGCCGAAAGGACTCCACTGGCCCGACTGCTCCTTCATCAAACAAGTCACTCCGGATTGCGTCGTGGAATGTCCGCTCCATGTATGAAGCAGGAAAGAGTGCCCAGGTTACAATGGAGATGAGTCGATACAGACTGCACATACTTGGAGTTAGCGAGACCCGCTGGATACAGTCCGGACTGAAACAACTTAATTCTGGGGAAACGATTTTGTATTCTGGAAGGGAGGACAAAAAGCATACAGAAGGAGTAGCGATCATCTTGAGCAAGCACGCCCAGAGGTCACTGAGGGGATGGGAACCCTACGGAAGGAGAATCATATTGGCATCATTTACTACAAAGAACAAGAACATCAACATGAACATTGTGCAGATATACGCCCCAACAAATGAAGCAACTGATGAGGACAAGGACGAGTTCTACAACCAGCTTCAGGAAATAGTTGACACATTGCCAAGAAAAGATGTGAACATTATAATGGGAGACGCCAATGCCAATATAGGACAGGACAATACAGGGTATGAGGACATTATGGGGTGCAATGGTTTGGGACAAATGAATGAGAATGGAGAGCGGTTTGCAAGTTTCTGCGCATTTAACAGCTATGTGATTGGAGGTTCAGTATTCCCACACAAGAGGATCCATAAGGCCACTTGGATTTCACCGGATGGAGTAACTGAAAACCAGATTGACCACTTTTGCATCACCCTACGATTCAGACGCTCACTGGAGGATGTCATAGTACAGAGAGAAGCTGATGTTGGATCTGACCATCACATGCTGCTGGCAAGACTCAAACTCCGCCTCAAGAAACAAGGTACCAGAGCAGGAACAAAGAGGAGAAAGTTTCAAGTGAGCCTTCTGGATGGAGACAAGAAGGAAGAGTTCCAGCTGACACTGAGGAATAGATTCAAACCCCTTGTTGACCTCGAAGAGACAGTAGATTTGGAGACTCACTGGGCTAAGGTAAAAGGAGTATTTACATCGACATGTCAGGATGTTCTTGGGGAAAAGAAAGTGGAACACAAGGAATGGATCAGTCAAAAATCACTGGACTTGATAAGGATAAGAAGAGACCTAAAAGAACAGGTAAATGCAAGTCGTACAAGAAGCTCAAGAGTTGGTAACCAGGAAGAGTACCGGGCATCAGCTAAAGAGGTCAAAAAATCAATTTAAAAAGACAAAGAGGAGTTCATAGGAATGTTAGCAGAGAAAGCAGAGAAGGCAGCAACAGCAGGACACATGAGGATCCTCTACCAGACTACAAAGACTCTTGCTGGAAAATATGGAAAACCTGAAGTTCCTGTCAAGGATTACAACAGGAAGGCTATTTTTGGAAAATAAGCTCAGGCAAAAAGAAAGATAGAACATTTTAACAGCCTCTTGAACAGACCTCCACCAAGCAACCCACCCGACATTCTACCCGTAAGAAATGATTTACCGATCAGTTGCGACCCTCCGACTAAAGCAGAGATTAATGATGCCATAAAGCAGTTAAATCGAGGCAAGGCAGCTGGACCAGATCAGATCCCACCAGAGGCGCTGAAGGCAGATGCTGCTGGGGCTGCAGAGGGTCTGCACTCACTATTCTCGAGTATTTGGATCGGAGGCAAGTTTCCAAAGGACTGGAAGGAAGGACACCTCGTGAAGCTTCCAAAAAAAGGGGACCTCAGCAATTGTAGTAACTACAGAGGAATCACACTTCTCTCCATCCCAGGAAAGGTTTTCAATCGGATTATTCTCAAGCGAATACAGAATGCAACAGACCCAAAACTTCGTGAGGAGCAAGCTGGTTTCAGGAGTAATCGATCAACCACCGACCAGATCGCCACGCTGAGAATCATAGTACAGCAGTCGCTAGAGTGGAACTCCCAACTGATAGTGAACTTCCTTGACTACGAGAAGGCCTTTGATAGCATCGATAGAGAAACACTGTGGAGAATATTGAGACATTATGGAATCCCAGAGAAGATGGTGAACCTTATCAAGAGCATGTACGAGGGGACAAGTTGCAGAGTCGTACACGATGGCGAGCTTACTGACAGCTTTGATATCAAGACTGGCGTTAGGCAGGGTTGTTTGCTGTCCCCATTTCTGTTTGTCCTGGTGATTGATTGGCTTATGAAAGAAACCACCAGTCGAGGAAGAAATGGCATACAATGGACCTCATGGACACAGCTGGACGATCTAGATTTTGCAGATGACTTGGCACTATTGTCGCACACACACGACCATATGCAAGCAAAGACTACAGCTCTAAACAAAATTTCAGAATCTATTGGATTGAGGATACATCCTGCGAAGTCGAAGGTCCTAAAAATTGTTGCACCCCCAAGTGCACAAGTCAGAGTAGGAGATCAACCACTGGAAGATGTAGAGTCCTTCTGCTATCTTGGTAGTATCATTGACAATAAGGGAGGAACAGAGGCAGAAGTCAAAGCACGAATTGGAAAGGCACAGGCAGCTTTCACGTCCTTAAGCAAGATTTGGAGAACCAAGGATATATCTCTAAAATCAAAGCTGAGGATATTCAACTCGAACGTGAAGTCAGTCCTGTTGTATGGATGTGAGACTTGGAATGCGTCCCAGGCCTGCATAAAGAGAATCCAAGTTTTCATCAACAGATGTTTGAGGAAGCTACTTAAGATCAGATGGACAGACAAGGTCAGCAATGAAATTGTATGGAAAAGAACAAGACAGAGCCCAGTCAGAGAGAAAATTGGTAGGAGGCGATGGAGATGGATCGGCCACACTCTCAGGAGGCCAGGAAACAGCATCACGAAGAAGGTATTGGATTGGAATCCCCAGGGCAAGAGATCAAGAGGAAGGCCGCGCGGAACGTGGAGAAGAGCCAGAGAAAATGATGTGCAACGAAGCGGAAAGACTTGGAATAATGTAAAGAGGCTGGCCCATGATAGAGAGGGATGGAAAGTGTTTGTTGGTGGCCTATACCCTGATCCAGGGTGAGAAAGACAATGATGATGATGATATGATCTGCTCCGCCGACGAAGATTTTCAAAAATCACAAGAATCCAGCTTACGGTACAAAATGCCAAGATGAGGGAAAGAGAGGCGTGTAAAATTTACAATTTCACAATACACTGAAGATCAGCTACCAGATCATGTTGTGTAAATGATCCCCATATAGGCCTACAAGCAATCTCAAATTGCCCTTTAATTTATCTTTTAGTCATTTTCAAGGATTGAGAGAGGAAGGGCAGTTTTATTTTGTCATTTTAAGGTAGTATTGTCAGTGCTTGGGATATGAGGTCTGGAGACTTTCTTCGGTGACTTCTTTTGATCTTTCTTTTCGAACAGATAAATAATAACAAATATACAAAAGCCCGCAAAATCCCAGGATCTTTGAAAAAATGCCAGGATCCCAAGGTAGCCCCTGAAATCTCAAGATCGTGGGAAAAATCCCAATGATCGGCAAAGCTGAGTATGATAATTCTCGAAAGTCCCAAATAAGACGGTTTACCACGGTCCGTCGCGCTGAATTCATATATTCAATACACAATGTATAGCCTTGTAATATGCAGGTTATTTACTTCACCTAGGAAGCTATGTACGTAAGCTTCGGCGTCCAATACATGGCCCTATCGTGAAATAGCGTAAGTGCGAAGGTTCTAATTTTAAATGAGGGGCCAAGAATTGAATGGCTTGAAATGTGTCCCTTTTCTTAAATTACAGTTTTAATGATAAACATTTCAAATAGGCCTACAATACTCTTTGTTGATCAATTTGAAAACAAAATTAAATTCACGCGAGGACTTCATAAAACATTAAAATAATAATATAGTATAGAATAATAATCAGCAGTTGTCCGAACACAGCAGCAGCTAGAAAGTTTCATGACAGGGCCGGCGATACGTTTTATACACAACATACAGCCTACTTTGTCAATGAAGTTGTAAAGTATGAGCTTCGGTCTGCAGTATGTTGTTATCAGGTTTCGCCCTATTGAAACATCCATATTATATGTAAGGAAAAAAATGGGAATGAGTATATTATAGTGGTGGCACGAGGCGGAAGGAACAGCCATTTTGTTATCTGCACTGCATTAGAAAAAAAAAAAAGCAACATTATGTTATGTTTTGCCATTGGATAGACTAACCATTGGTGTTGAGAAAAAAAAACGGGGGGGGGGGGGGGGGGGGACTTTTTGGGACAGCAAGACTGCAGGAAAACTTCAGAGGAAGAGAGTGCCGGTCAAACAAGTAGGCCTACAGTGTACCTATTTAAAAAGAAAAAAGCAGCGTTAAATAAATAAATAACAAACAAACACCGCTATGGAGGCAAGCTGCGAGTACATAGGGTGGTAAATAAGTCCCATCTGCTCATAATATGGCCCAAGGCCACCTTGAGTTTCGTTGCATCCAAGCACGGTGTGTAGGCTACTCTGATTAAGTATTCACGAAATATCATAAAGACCACAGGAAAACTGTGGGATCGCAGCAGGGCTATAAGCAAAGTCAAAATTGGGCAAAAAGAAAAGGTTGTATGTTGCGAAGCCCCGCGTGAGAAATAAAACCCAAACAATACAAAGCAAACTAAAGAGAAGACAAAAAATACACAAATTTTCGGCTTTCGCCTTTGTCAAGTGAAAAAAACGAACAATAAAAGACTTTAACAGGAACGAAGTGAACTAGTTTACTTAGCTGCGAGTTCTTGCTTCGTTAGCAGCACCAAAGCACGTCCGTCCGCCAAAAGCATGGAAGCAGGAAGTCTGATAACAACATAGTACACTGCTTCCATGCTTTTGGCGGACGGACGTGCTTTGGTGCTGCTAACGAAGCAAGAACTCGCAGCTAAGTAAACTAGTTCACTTCGTTCCTGTTGAAGTCTTTTATTGTTCGTTTTTTTCACTTGACAAAGGCGAAAGCCGAAAATTTGTGTATTTTTTGTCTTCTCTTTAGTTTGCTTTGTATTGTTTGGGTTTTATTTCTCACGCGGGGCTTCGCAACATACAACCTTTTCTTTTTGCCCAATTTTGACTGATTAAGTATTGAAGACATCGGGTGGCTATCCCTCAGCTGTAACCGGTTAGCGTATACAATAATGTCTTTGATTCACAAAATGCTTCAGATCGATATAATTGTCACATTCAATAATATATCGGGTGTCTCTATAATGTCGTAATGTTCAATAGCAACCCAGCGAGCATCCCGATGACAATCCGACGTAGATTTGTACAGGATTTCCGTAGGGTTGATAGGATTACTGTAGGGGCGGATTCCCTACATCAAACGGACATCGATGAGATGTATCCAGCGGATCTATGTAGGATCAATTTCATTTCTATGTGAAAACGACGTCAGTCCTATGCATCAGATTTCCGTATGGTTCCTGGCTCGGGGATCATCTTTTGGGCAAGAAAAACCGCGTCAGAATACCACTAAAAATAGCGCCAAGGCTTCCACTTCATTTACTTTTCCCATTCACTGCGGGTTATCAATCCTATTTGAGTCATCCGACGAGTTAATCAATGGCAATCTCCTAATAGTTCATCAAGAAAGGAACATGAAACAAGTGATCTGTGTCTGTTCATTCAGAGGACTCTATGGTCTCCAGTTAACAAGTATAGGGGGGCGGGGGGGGGATGAAATGTATACTAAGGAATTCAGAGCTAATGTGCTGAAGAGAAGCGGCACTGTCGCATACTTTCATGTTATCATAACTATGAGGATTATATTTATTGCCGACCTTTACCACCTACCTGTTTCCAGTCGAAGTACTGCAGACTCGAACTGTAGAAAATTTTAATCTCATTACTGAACGAACGTTGTTTACAAAAATTTTACAACTTAGACATCAGATTTTCAATATACCGGTATACCATTCATTCCCGTACTCATGAACTTATTGTCTTCAAACATAGGCTTTTCACGGGCGTCCCACCGTATGTTTAAGTTCAAAATTCATATTGTGATTCAATGTGGTTCATCGGTACTGGTACTTGGCTTTTTAATCTCAACATTTATAATGTGATTCAAGGTTGTTCGTCACTAAGCTTACTTGACATTTTAATGTCAAAATTTATATGTTGATTTAATGTAGCTCTACTACTAGGTAATATTATAATTTCAACATTCGTATCGCGATTCAGTATAGGGTTCATTATCATATCGTGATTCAGTTTACATCATATTATGCCAGACATTTTAATTTCAACAGTCATATTATGCAATGGCCTACAGTGTGGTTCATCGGTACTGGACATTTTAATTTCAATATTGATTTCCGAAGTGTGACTCACCTATTTTATATGATAGGCAAAAGTTTAGGCAAGTAAGTACACTAGCAATATAAATTACCTGCGTGACCCCTTGTTCACGGATTCAACGCGAACGTTATCACTTGTTATGGCAAAGCTATATCCTGTACCCGACTGTTCTTACAGCATCTGAATGAATCTTTCTCTTAAGTGTGAAAGAAAATATATACTTTCTCTCTACTTAATCCGGTTAATCATAGAAAATGCCGCCCACAATTGTCCAGCTCTTCCAAATAAACTGTAGAATTATACAGTCGTCTATACTACACACCCTTCCATTGGTGGCAAAAGCCATCTGATCACACAAACACTACACGAGAATACTGAAATAACACAGTGACAGTCACCTGCATGACATACCTCAATTCACAGTAGAATCCGTTTTCAACCAGAAGATACAAAGTAGCTAGTGGAGAGTAATATAAGATAACACAGACTAAGCTTAAACTTCCACACTGATGTTGTTGAACAAATACTATCCGCTTGGGTGCCTATGGCCTGGACCGAAACAGAATTTAGAAAGGGGCTGCAGTTTTCAAAAGGTTCATAGCAGTGACATTGTACCAGGAAGAAGAACCGAGGCCTTGAGACGCCTACAGTAACCGCTTGAACGTGCTTCAATTGAAAGCCTGGCGAGGCGTCGCACATTCGGTGCATAGACTACTGTGCAACCGATCTCAAGTGTGTTATGACTTGTGCTATTGAATCAGGAAGTGAATGGGGAATTTTAGATAGAACTAGCTCTGTAGGGACGAAGGGATCGGTTATGTTACCGTATACATTTGATTTACTAGAGAAAAAGGCATGCAGGGCAATATATCTATCTGTCTATCTATCTATCTATCTATCTATCTATCTATCTATCTATCTATCTATCTATCTATCTATCTACTTATCTGTCTATGTTATATCTTTCAGACTGCCTATCTGTCTGTCTGTCTATTTATGTCAGTCTGTCTGTAAAAAAAGGGGGAAACTAGTACAGTTATAGTTTAAAACACATAATATAAAACGACAGGGAAATGCCGAGAGACAGCCGGATTTGTGTGTAGAGCGTCAGATCCCCCAGGATTTTGAGCATTATTTTTGTTTATCCAAAGTAGTCGTGACTGTAAAGCAAAATGCTAATCTTGAAATAAAAAGAGAGAAAAAAGGAGGGAGAGAGAGGGGGGCAGAAAGGGGGAGAAGGAGAGATGAGGAAGAGAACGAGAGGAGGAAAGAGCAGGGGAGAAAGACATTTGGTGAGAGAGAGGCACAGGGAGAGGAGGAAGCTATAAATAATGTCTCAGTAAAAGTGCAAAATTTAATTTTTTTAAAATATACATGTCTAAATAATAATGAAAGTAATGAAGTATCTATGCCCGTTTTTGCAAATTTTCAGCTAACAATGATCTCAAGAAGATTACACAAGAAGTTCTGAAAGAAAACAAATCATAAATGAAAGAGATTTTTTTTAAAATGCAGCTTCTCGGCCATTAAGAACTTTCGCCAGGCTAAATAACGGGGAAAAAATGGCACAAATTAAAAAGATTTACCTGAAGTCTATTAGAAATGTACCACTTGCAATCTGATGGTGTGTGGCGTAAAGTGTGACAGCAAAGAAGAGGAATTATGCAGTCTCCAACAGTTGAAAACTCAAGTAACAGCATGTTCTGCTGTGGAGGCAGTGACTTGCAGGTTGTTAGCAGCACCACAATGGTAGAACTAGAACATTTATCTATTCTGTGGCCTTCCTTCGTCAAAATAAATACGTCGGCGCTCAGTAACTCGTGCAACCCCCGTATGTGGACTGTCACGGAAACAAATATGTAGGCCGCTATAATTATTATTATATCCTATTTTGCTTGTACTTCAAACGATCCTTTTTAACCTTAACGATTGACATAATATTGAGTCAATGGATATTCCATCCGCCCCCATAACTGGACTGTCACGTTTCTGCAATGACCTAATTGTTCTTTTTTCAAGGATACCAACCACTAAATGACACTGTTAGGCACTGCCTAACTACTGAAGTAACAAAACAGCTTGTAACATCGCTGTTTCTCTCTAGGCTGGACTATTGTAACATACTGCTAAGTGGTCTTCCAAAAAGTAAAATCAATAAGCTTCAGTTAATCCAAAATAATGCTGCAAGACTAATAACAAGAAGAAAAAGGATAGATCACATAACACCAATATTTAAGGAGCTCCACTGGCTACCTATTGAGCAGCGAATAAAATATAAATTGGCTTTATTTTGTTATAAATGTGTCAACAACATGTCGCCAGAGTATATTTCAGAACTTATAGAACTGCATCGCCCTGCAAGAGCATTAAGATCATCTTCTGACAACCTTAGACTAAAAGTACCCGTAGTGAACCTAAAAAGTTTTGGTGAAAGGGCTTTCAGCCATGTTGGGCCCAGGGTGTGGAATGAGATTCCTTTAGATGTCCGCAGTTCGCAAGTATTTTCACAGTTTAAAAGGATGTTAAAATGTCATTTGTATGAGAGTTTCTAGTCTATGTAAAAGCTATCTATTATTATTATTATTATGTGTGTATCAATGTGGGTTGTGTGTGTGAGTTTACCCATGTATTTTTTGACATGTTTCTGTAAAGCGCATAGAGCATTTTTGTAATGGATATGCGCTATATAAATGCCATCCATTATTATTATTATTATTATCTTGGTGTCAAACAAATCAGTTCAATTTGCCTGACAGGCGGCGTTTTTCTTCTTTTTGCAAACCCCAAAGTCTGTACACCAGTCCACATTACACACTTCTTTCAGGATGTGGCCGTTGTGGTCCACATGCATGACTGGCGTAACTATCGATAACGACACACACACACAAAAAATGGCCGTGTTGGTGTGAAAAGATGTATTATCAATCTGTGTGTAGCAAAAGATACCATTCCCCGGTAGTGAACGAGAGGCAACACAAATTTACGGGGGTCAGAGGTCATGTCAACTTACTCTTGTGTGTTATCCATAACAGATGAAGTATACGTATAAATTTAGTTTTGTAATAGACGTCAGCACGTATCTATCTATCTATCTATCTATCCATCTATCTATCCATCTATCTATCTATCCATCCATCCATCTATCTATCTATCTATCGATCGATCTATCTATCTATCTATCTATCTATCTATCTATCTATCTATCTATCTATCTATCTATCTATCTATCTATCTATCTATCTATCTATCTATCTATCTATCTATCTATCTGTATGCTTGTACATCTATCTGACTACTGTATCTATCTGTCTGCCTGTCTATCTATCTAAACGTCTAGTTTTCTATCTTTCTACCTATTTGTCTGTCTGTCTGTTCATCTATCTATGTATCTATCTGTATACAACTCGTTGAATGTTCTGGATTCGCTGGATTACCGTAATATGATTACCGGTATATCTACTGTTCGACCACTGTATAGACTGATTTTGGAATAATGATACCATTAGGTAGTCGTAGAGATTCATGTCGTAGAGATTCATGACGGATAAAACACTTTGTATTAAAACCATTGACTGCTTGAGTTTGTGATCACTGTGCCCACTTTTAAGCCATCTACAACGCAGTACAAGGACAGTGTATATTGGTTTGTTACCTAGTATTCATGCAAGTGCTGGAGCAGTGGTCCGGCGGCTAGAGTAGGCTATATTTTATGGCACAGTAAGAGAGGTTCGTGGTGTCACAAATCCCAGACTGGGAGATGTAATAAGTTATGACAGGACAACAATCACGAACGAACAAGTTTAACACTTAACAGAACAACCCATCAGACTCACACATTTATTAAACATAATTACACAGATAATAGCGCAAGTACATACATTATATTATTGAATTTAACTGCCGTACAACGGCCTTACTCCCACATGCACTCTTCCCTCAGATCCACAACCCGGTAGTTACTTCCTAAAGACACTTCGGCCTCAGCCTCTCCCCTCAGGGTCTTAATAGCACATTAATAATTCACTGGCACCGCAGTCTCTCAATATCACCTTCCTATTGCCATAACACCTTAGCATTCCACTAGCACCTCAGCAGGGCAATAGCACATTATCATTTCAATAGCCCATCAACATGGCAATAGTACATTATCATTTCAATAGCCCCTCAACGTGGCAATAGTACATTATCATTTCAATAGCCCATCAACATGGCAATAGTACATTATCATTTCAATTAGCACATTCACGCTCGTATCTACGTCCCTGTCCGTGGCCAGACTGCCACGACTTTATGTGCCTCTACTGTCCTGCACCGACAGCCTCACTCTTGGCCTATGTGTGGCCTCCGGCCCTATGCTGGCCTATCCCCTGTGCTCACCGAGGTGGCTCTTCGGCCCGTCCCCGACACCTACAAGAATAACATTACATTGGTATAATACCATACCATTTCTATTCACTCCACCTCTCCTTACAACCCATGAAGCGTACACACAATAGTTCACATTTCACTCACCAAATATCTTACGGTAACACACCTCCATCGTAGTACACAATACTCACTCGTGCTACAAATCCATGAACTCAACTTTCATCTATCGCTCATGGCGCACATTGCTATATCCAATATCAAGGACTTCCACATTCCTCACATATACTTATTTACATCATGGTAATAGACGAATATAATACATCAATCATAATTATCAATCATCGTTTCACCTACCAGTCATCACTGGAAAAAACTCTCTCACTAGTCTTCCGACTGCTCCCCTTATGTTCGCCCACTGGGCTTTCTCTTGCGTCCGCTCTTTAGGACGTTCTAACTTGCAGTGATAGTCATACAGCGCTCTCGCCTCCTTCAGACCCCCACCACTCATAACATGCACGCTTTCCCCCACTTGTCTACGTGCGTTAATTTTACTCTCCTCCTTTCCCCCCGTAATTATTAACTATCGCTCAGTCCACTCGTGACATCATCCCCCACCCCAAAAAAATTACTGCAATTAATTTCAAATCGCATCAAGATGACTGTCAACGAGTGAGCGTGAGCAATACCTACATTAAAAATGACCTACCAATGCCCCTAGCACATAAAATACCGGAATCAGGGGGAAATATGGGGATCAATATGCCCTGCACTATGCATATATGTATCACATCATCAATAGCTAACTAAACACAATACCTAATACAGAATCAAAAACCAATCAACCTATCAACCATTCTTCATATCATATTTATAATGTCAATATTTTAAAGTCGACGACTCATTCACACAGATCCTGTCAATGTTCCTGTCCTCCGATGTATAAGCTCCTGAACTCTTCCCCTAGGCTCGACCAAGGTAGTCGGCGATATGATTGCTGGTTCCTGGAATTGGTTGAATAACGAAGGTATACGGCTGCAAAGCCAATGCCCATCTAGACAAGCGTGGGCTGGACGAACGATTCTTCGACAAAAATGTCAGTGGCTTGTGGTCTGTCTGGATACAAAATTCTCGTCCCATGAGATAACGTCCTAATTTCTGGACGGACCACACAATGGCAAGACACTCCCGCTCTATCACAGAATACTTTCTTTCTCTCTGCAATAACTTCCTACTGACATAACATACAGGATGGAAACATTCGTTCTTCTCCTGTAGAAGACAAGCGCCGACACCAGAGTCCGACGCATCCGTTCTGAGGATAAAATTAGATCGAAAATCGGGTAATATCAGAATGGGTGACGATGATAATGTCACAAATCCCAGACTGGGAGATGTAATAATTAAACAAGACAACAATCACGAACGAACAAGTTTAACACTTAACAGAACAACCCATCAGACTCACACATTTATTAAACATAATTATACAGATAATAGCGCAATTACATACATTATATTATTGAATTTAATTGCCGTACAACGGCCTTATTCCCACATGCACTCTTCCTCGGATCCACAACCCGGTAGTTACTTCCTAAAGACACTTCGGCCTCAGCCTCTCCCCTCAGGGTCTTAATAGCACATTAATAATTCACTGGCACCGCAGTCTCTCAATATCACCTTCCTATTGCCATAACACCTTAGCATTCCACTAGCACCTCAGCAGGGCAATAGCACATTATCATTTCAATAGCCCATCAACATGGCAATAGTACATTATCATTTCAATAGCCCATCAACGTGGCAATAGTACATTATCATTTCAATTAGTACATCAACATGGCAATAGTACATTATCATTTCAATTAGCACATTCACGCTCATATCTACGTCCCTGTCCGTGGCCTAACTGCCACGACTTTATGTGCCTCTACTGTCCTGCACCGACAGCCTCACTCTTGGCCTATGTGTGGCCTCCGGCCCTATGCTGGCCTATCCCCTGTGCTCACCGAGGTGGCTCTTTGGCCCGTCCCCGACACCTACAAGAATAACATTACATTGGTATAATACCATACCATTTCTATTCACTCCACCTCTCCTTACAACCCATGAAGCGTACACACAATAGTTCACATTTCACTCACCAAATATCTTACGGTAACACACCTCCATCGTAGTACACAATACTCACTCGTGCTACAAATCCATGAACTCAACTTTCATCTATCGCTCATGGCGCACATTGCTATATCCAATATCAAGGACTTCCACATTCCTCACATATACTTATTTACATCATGGTAATAGACGAATATAATACATCAATCATAATTATCAATCATCGTTTCACCTACCAGTCATCACTGGAAAAAACTCTCTCACTAGTCTTCCGACTGCTCCCCTTATGTTCGCCCACTGGGCTTTCTCTTGCGTCCGCTCTTTAGGACGTTCTAACTTGCAGTGATAGTAATACAGCGCCCTCGCCTCCTTCAGACCCCCACCACTCATAACATGCACGCTTTCCCCCACTTGTCTACGTGCGTTAATTTTACTCTCCTCCTTTCCCCCCGTAATTATTAACTATCGCTCACTCCACTCGTGACAGATAATGCTGTCACCGAATTATCAAATGCTGTCTGACATTCAGACGTCCACTGGACCTTATCGGGTTGTCCCTTCTTAGTAAGGTCAGTAAGAGAAGATGACAAGGAGGAAAAATTTGGAATGAACTTTCTGTAATAATTTAAAATTCCCACTAAGCTTCTGACTTGTTTCTTTGTTTTAGGAATTTGCAACCCTACTAATTTGTCAATTTTTGTTACTTCAGGTCTCTGAACACCTCTACCCACAATATGTCCTAAGAATACTATCTCTGGACATGCCAAATCCATCTTTGCAGGTTTAGCAGTTAACCCAAAATGACGCAATCGTTGAAAAATTACTGTTAGTGTCTGAATATGATCAGACCATGTCGACGTATGACATGCTATATCGTCAAAGAATGACACGACATTAGGTATGTCCTTCAACACCAGTATGAGAACACAGATACTCTGGTCTCTCATAAAATCTCTGTAGCATATTAACATGGAAAACCTTACTCGATCCATCAATGTGGATAGCGTAATCTACCTTTGAAACAATTCGCTCAATAACATAAGGACCTTTCCATGTCATCAGTAACTTATTATGGTCCGTAGGTAATAACAATAGGACCTTGTCTCCTGGCTTAAAAATTCTCAGTTTGGAACCTCTATCTTTATAGTCTTTTGCTCTTTTCGAAGCGATACTAGAAGCTTCTTCTGCCATAGTGCGCGCTGAAGATAATCTTTCTCTTAAATCAACAAGGTCTATCGAAACCTTTTTAAACGGTTCCGAAACCGTGGGGATCTTTTGAAGAGGAGCCTGGGGTGTACGACCCTTATGCGTCGTCTTTTGGCACGCACTGCACGTCTTACAATATAACCCTACATCTCTGTATACTGAGGGCCAATAAAAATTTTTCAGAACTCTTTGCTTGGTTCTAGCACTTCCCATATGATCCGCTAATGGAACATCATGGGCCAGACGCAATACCGTTGCCATAAAGGATACCGGCACCACTACCTGCTTCTGAACCGAAGCCACCGTCACATACTTCCGGAACAGAATGCCCGCCTGAATAACAAAGGAAGACGACCCGTTCTTATATTTCCTCGTTTTCTCCGTTCGCGCCTCCTCAAAACATGGACTCAATGATGGGTCCTCCTTTTGTAATGTCGCCAAGCGCCCTGGTGTGATATCCAGGTTGACCGCTGGCGTTGCCAAAGGTCTAATTTTACCCTTATCACCTACCTGTCGACGTGTCTCGACTGCGGCACAAAAGTCAATACCTTTTGATTGCGACCATGCCTGCACATTCTCCTCGGAAGGGGAACCTACCCGAGATACATTACCAATGATGAGCTGGGCGCCTGGAAAGCAACCAACGACTGCTTCGACTTCCCCGCTAAGGAAAGGCGTATCTATCACTATCTTTGCCATGGGTAATTTCTCTATGGCCCCTGAAAATTGGATGCACGGGACAGTCTCACCTGTAAGCTGTGAATCCCGAATGCAGTCCCTATGCACTCCCACAACGGTAGATCCTGTATCTCGTAAAACCGAGACCGGTTCGTCCCCAACAAACCCCGGATAAACCCTAAGACCACCTCCTGTATGACATGAATTTATAACGGGGATCTTTCTCCCACAAGGTAAAACACCGGAAGATAATAACTTCTCACAACTGGGACACTTAGAATACTGTCCGCCTCCGTTGTCCGATGTAACACACGCAGCTGCATGATGAAATTTATTAGGGGAACATGGACTGGAGCCACTGCGATTGTCATCCACGTTCGCCGCTATCCTACCTGCAGGGCAATTCACGCTGATGTGATCTGCTCTTCCGCAGTTCCAACACTTCGCGGCCCTACAATCGCGTGAAAAATGCCCCACGCGTCCGCAAGTCCAACATTCCGCTCCCTGTGCTCCGCTAGACCTGGGTCCCCGTGACCCATCGCGACCGGAACTAAAGTCCCTATGCCGTCGGTCATCGGCAAAGGTCACAAATCGCCCCCGGCCATTACCGCGACCTAGCCCTCCTGCTCGGTCAAACTTACCGGATCCATATGCAGGTGATTGGTGATACCCCCTACGTTGCCCCTGGGCTTGCCCATTATAGGCACCACGCTGACGCGACCTGTCTTTATGTCCTGTCGGCGACCCCTCAACCACGGCGACGTAACCAGCATCCTGCACGTACGCCCTCGCGACTGGTTTGGACGGATGTGCCGTACGGTATGCTTCCGCCAACTTAGACGCCTCCTGCACCGTCGCGGGTTCGTTTTCTTTCAGAAAAGCCACCAGATCTTTATGGCACGACGCGTACAGCTGGTCACGGATCATTAGGTCTTTTAATTTAGCAAAATCCGCGCCCACATGCGCCAAGTCCATCCAGTTCGTGAAATATTCTGTTAGTCTCGCGACGAAGGCAGCAAAGTCCTCCCTGGTATCCGCACGTGCTCGCCTAAACTGCTCCCGGAAATATTCCTCGGTACGCGCAAATCGGCGAAGCAGCAAAGACTTCAGCTTATCATAATCATGTACGTCTTCGCGCTGTAGCTCTTTAAAGTAGGTTAACGCTCGCCCCTGCAACAAGGAAACCAGGTACGTGGACCATAATTCCTTATTTTCCCCCCATTGCAGTTGTGCGTTCAGTTCGAACCTGTAAATTAAGGCGTCTATGTCATCCTTCCGGTCGTCGAACGTAGGCAGCTTAATCCTAACGCTACCTTTATTTTGCCCCTGCCGCTCAACTGTTTCCGTTGGCGCATTCTTTTTGATTTCCAACTCGGCGATTCTTATTCGCGCCTCTCTCTCCTGTTGCTTATCCCTAGCCTATATCTCCCGTTCTTGGGCTTCTATCTCCTTTAACTTTAACTCCCTCTCCTGCTCCTGAGCCTTAGCTTCTCTTTCCTGTTGCTTAAACTCCCTTTCCTGTTCCTTATCCTTAGCTTCTCTTTCCTGTTGCTTAAACTCCCTTTCCTGTTCCTTATCCTTAGCCTCTCTTTCCTGTTGCCGCTCTTGAGCCTCTTTTTCTCGCTCTCTATCTTTAGCACGCTCCTCGCGCAATTCTGCCTGCTGCTCTTTAATCCAGCCGCGCAGCTCCTCTCCCTCAAGGCCAAGTTCCGTACCCAATTTCATGAGCTCACGGAGATCCGCCATTTCACAGATTTATGGTTATGGTATGTATTATGAAAAAGACCAACCTGTCGGTATGATCACTAACGACACGACCAGAGACCTGAGATCACACCAGATATAACAACACCCAATTGTCTCAAATACAATTCAGAAATTTACCTACTGAACATTTTATAACCTACTTCCTAACTAATTCTATATTCATTAAATGTACAGCACTATTAATAATAAAAAGAGAAAAGAAAAGACAAAAATGAAGAACTTCAGAAGAAGGACCACAAGGACATCGAGGAACAACGAACCAGACTAGGACAAAGACCTAAAAAAGAAAATATAATGGAAAAAAAAATGCAACCTAACTACGCCGATTACACTACAAGGTACGAACAAGAACAGAGTCTGAAAAAAAAGAACGTATCTACAGATAGGTAAGAGAGGGACAAGAGAAACGTCTTCCTAAAACAACGAGGAAGATGGAACGCCACAATCTAAACAAAAATACAGGTCCCTATAGAACTGTTCACTGTGATGAACGCGGTTCCAAGTTTAGCCCACCTCCCGAAGAGGATAAACTACGCTCACCACAGCAAACCCGCGCCACCGCCCGTATAATCTATTACGACAAAAACAGAAAAACAGCGGAAAAAGACAGGTGAACAGACAGCCCTCAATCCAGGGCACAAAAATTTTGACTTTTACTTAACTTTTCTGACTATAACCTCTCAGCTTGTCTCGGAGCTCTGGCTGCTTGACCTCTACAGGCTGGCACACACACTCTGCAGAAATTTAAGTAAACATTAATACATATTCATCAAAATACATGCATCAATACATATTCATAAATATACATAAATTATACCATCATGAAATTTCCATTCATCCCACGAACAAAGACAGCACAAATTCCTACCACAAGATAAGCATTACGTGGACAAAAACTAAAGTAACAATTGCCCACTGACAAATACCTACTAACTAAATATTACGAAAATGGACGAGTCACAACGGACGAGCCCCCAGTGTCACAAATCCCAGACTGGGAGATGTAATAAGTTATGACAGGACAACAATCACGAACGAACAAGTTTAACACTTAACAGAACAACCCATCAGACTCACACATTTATTAAACATAATTACACAGATAATAGCGCAAGTACATACATTATATTATTGAATTTAACTGCCGTACAACGGCCTTACTCCCACATGCACTCTTCCCTCAGATCCACAACCCGGTAGTTACTTCCTAAAGACACTTCGGCCTCAGCCTCTCCCCTCAGGGTCTTAATAGCACATTAATAATTCACTGGCACCGCAGTCTCTCAATATCACCTTCCTATTGCCATAACACCTTAGCATTCCACTAGCACCTCAGCAGGGCAATAGCACATTATCATTTCAATAGCCCATCAACATGGCAATAGTACATTATCATTTCAATAGCCCCTCAACATGGCAATAGTACATTATCCTTTCAATAGCCCATCAACATGGCAATAGTACATTATCATTTCAATTAGCACATTCACGCTCGTATCTACGTCCCTGTCCGTGGCCAGACTGCCACGACTTTATGTGCCTCTACTGTCCTGCACCGACAGCCTCACTCTTGGCCTATGTGTGGCCTCCGGCCCTATGCTGGCCTATCCCCTGTGCTCACCGAGGTGGCTCTTCGGCCCGTCCCCGACACCTACAAGAATAACATTACATTGGTATAATACCATACCATTTCTATTCACTCC